>OX359264.1:56227201-56962201 GCA_947179155.2 Hedera helix | reverse complement strand
AGTTCCTATCTTTGTAGGTCAGCTCAAAATCTATTCTCCCAAAAATTTCTTTAATTTTTTTTAATCTATTTACTTTCTTCAATTATCCCATCAAACCTTGGTAATCTCACTATAATAATTAATACCTACTTGGCCCCAAAATAGAAAGGTGAGTGACTGGATCTATTGTCCTCGCCGTAGGAGTTGCTGATATTCGCTTAAAAATATTATTATTATTATTATTATATTATTATTATTATTATCATTATTATTATTATTATCGGTATTATTATTACTATTAAGTATTATTATTATTAGATGTATTATAATTATTATTACTATTATTATTATTACTATTACTAACAAAAAATTATATTAAAAAAATTTAGATTAAAATTCGAATTATAAAAATATTATTATTATTAAGAAAATTATAAAATATAAAAATTATTATTATCGGTATTATTATTATTATTATTATTATTATCATCATCGATATTATTGCTATTATTATTATTAATATAATTATTATAATAATTATCTATATAATAAAACAGGACTATTTTTGAATTCCTAAATTGAGAAAGCACAACAACGTCTCAGATTACTTTATCCAAATTTAATGGTCCAGATTGAATCTTCTCCACTAAATTTCCCCCCAAAAGTCACCACACCATCCAAACAATTTTCCCTCAAAAGTCATACTATATTTCCTCCCAAAACTCATACTATATAATAATAGTAATATTAATAATAATAATATTAATAATAATAATAATAGTAATACTAATAATTAATATAATAATAATAATAATAATAATAGTAATAGTAATCATAATAATAATTATTATAATAATAATAATAAAACCGATAATAATAATATTTATATTTTATATATACTACTGCCGTGTACACACATGATTACCAAACAAAAGGCATACTGTTTTGGTAAAGTGAGCATAAATAAGGAAATCATGTTTTGTCCCAAATTGAATGTCACCGGTAAAGTGCCCAGCCATTTTCGGATATCTATATAATAAATCTATATATATAAAGCAACTGTTTCGGGTTTGGTAAATTCAAAAGCAACTTTTGGATCATATCTATAAACACGATTCATTTTGAATTTTAAATTTAATAAAGTACAATAATAGTTTAGATATTTTAATTTTAATTTAACGACTCACATTTAATCTCAAACACATAATTTTTTCCTAAACTAACACTCAAACAAGTATAATAATAATATCCATAATATCTATAATAATAATAATAATAATAATAATAATAATAATAATAGTAATAATAATAATACCGATAATAATAATATCCATAAATAGTAGTAATAATTATAATAATAATAATAATAATAATAATAATAATAATAATAATAATAATAATAATAATAATAATAATAATAATAATTACAATAATAGTACTAATAATAATAATAGTAATAATAAGAATAATAATATCTATACAATAATTAATATAATAATTGTAATAATAATAATAATAATATCTATACACAACCTATTTTGAATCTTCTTTCACTCTAAAATTTAGAAAAGCACAAGAACAGTTCAGATTTCATCTCAATTTTTCTAAGTTAATCTATTGGCTCACGTTATCTAACACGAAATAAAATCCCGCCCATAACTCTTCACACTGTTCCAAAAATCCTGCTCACATTTTATTTCTCTCTCCATTTTCGGACTGACAAAATTTGGAAGAAGAAAATCGAACCTCCACCCCTTTCGACCGTCGTTCAAGCGCTTGGAAGAAGAAATTCGAAACAGAGCTCAAAACCCCAAAGCAGCAGTCTGCCGCCGTCGCGACTATTTTTAAGTACCGTTGCAATTAGTAATGATTTTTTGTGTTCCGTCTTTTGTAAAGTTAACTAAGTATACATGGTTATGATGATTTTGGGTATGGAATGATAGTTGTTTTGGATATGTTTTGTAGACAGGTTTAGATTTTTCTTTATATCTATTTCTGAAGAAAATTCTGCCCATTTTTTTTGAAATTAATAACGACTAGCTTGATATTTTGGTGGTTAGATATGTGTTGATGTTGTGGTGATATGCTGAATTATGATAATTGTTATGTCTAATTTTTCGTTACGTCGTACCTTCAGGCACGAGTAATTACTAGTTATCTTATAATTCAAAACAAAAAGTACTAAAGAAAAGATAAAATAATGAAACTAAAAGTCAGATGATATATTCTCTCTTGTTTCAAAATATTCTTTCTTATTTATACAACATGAATCACGAGTCCTGCTATTACATCCGCAACGTCAGTGTATCACTGTGATGGTATTATTTTCTACTAATCCCCAAGGACTAAGTATGATTAATTTATTACTCCAACCGTCTTGATAAAAGATGTGTTATGTATATTTTTTTTACACAAATTAAAAAAAAAATAGAATAAAATTTATTCTTAATAATTATACATGATTACATAAAGTATGATGAATATTTACTAAATAATATACTTGATCATTACTTTATGTGCCTTGGAACATTTTTTTAAGAACAAAAATACTGTATTTAAATCCATTCTCGAGGACAGAGAGTAATAAGGAAAGGTACAAGTAACTCTTATATACCTTACATCTAGCTAAGTAGAGTAGGACTTAATCGGTAATATAATCTCTATGTTTTAAAATATAAAATTATTATTTATCTTTAAAAATTATTTTGAGATAATTTAAACTTAAAATTAATATAATTTTATTTAATTTTAATATTTCGATACAAAGATTAATATTTTAAAGTATTTAAAATATATTATTACTTATAAGATTTATTGTTTCATGGTTTTTAATAAATATTATCAATTAAAATTTAAAAATATTTTAAATTAATTTTTAAAATTAATAATAATTATATAATTTAGAAAAAAATAGAAGTATATTTTTTCTTAAAAGTTGTCCTGGTCAATGTCAAAAAAAGATGATTCTACCCTCTAAAGAGAGAGGTTGATAAGGTAGGTACCCACGGTTCCCCTTAATTTTTTTGTTTCTTTCTTGTATCAAATATAAATTATTGAGAATATTGATATTTTTATTAAAAAAATTAATATTTTTATACAATTTCACTCATATGAGATGGAGTCTACTTATTATTTATACGAGGAGAGTTTTATAAAAATATCAATTTTTATTATTGATTGTTAGGGAAAAAGTTTAATTATTGTTAGTGATGAGACATACATGATGAAATTGAAAGAAAACCTGTGACATTTTTTTCGCAAAATCTAAAATGCGTTTTGGTGCATATTGATGGATATTTCTCTCTCACGTTCTCTACTGCATCATTTCAATGCCCCACCACTTTCCCTTGTACGCACTACGCACCGTCTGCATTCATTCAGAATTGATTTTGATTTATGTGTGTGTGTGTGTGTGTCTGTGAGTGAGTGCACAGTTAAAATATGAGCATTTGAAGAATTGTGTGGAGAAACGCGGCGAAGAGGATGCCCCAGTTGCTGACATGAACAGCATTAGAGGTGACTGCCGTGCATCTCTAGTTCAGGTAGTCTTAGTCTCTCTCTCTCTCTCTCTCTCTCTCTCTCTCTCTATATATATATATATATATATATATATATATATATATATATATATATATATATATATATCTAAGAAACAAAATTTTAACTTTTAGTATGAAAAAGAGAGATTATTAAAATTGGAACATAAAATAAGAAAAACTTTAAATTTAGGAGTTATTACTGATTTTTTTGGAACTTTAGGACTAAATAAGGTAAGGAAGTTTGGTGTTTCTCACTTAGTAGCGGAAGTAGCTGTTGGGCTCACGTCTTATAATATATTAGTACTAGGAGACACACACGTTATGTGTGTAATTTATATTCTGATATTAATTTTAATAAATTAAAATTTTGAATATTAAAGTTATGGTTATAAAGATAAAATAGAAGTTATCATAAAAATTGAAAGACATTTTAGAAAGTTAAAAGAATAAAATAAAAAATTCCCATCAAAATTGAAGGACATGTTAGAAAGTCAAAAAGACTTTAAATTTTTTGCTAGCACCAAGTCGGTCTCCACGAGAGTTTATATCTTAGATATATATAATCTAAATATTAAAGTTATATGTATGTGTTAGTATACAGGATACCTAGTGAATCCTTAATTATTTTTGAATGTTCGACCATATGCATGCAATCTTTTTTATTATGGAAATTATTTGAACTTTAGGACTAAATAAGGGAAGGAATTAACTAATTAAGTTTGGTGAAGCTAGCTCAGTTTCCTGCGGAAGCAGGTGTTGGGCTCACGTTTTGAATGTACGTAGTTATTCCTTTTGAACGTTAGACTCCTTTTTCCTTTTTCTATTTGTTCTTGGGAAATTAAAGTTTGTTTAATTATAATGTGGAAGTTAATTTTGAGAAAGGTGATTCATAATGGTAGAGGCAATGAAGATGATAATGATGTGAAGATGCCCCTCCTTGTCTATGTTTCTCGTGAGAGAAGACCATCTTATCCTCATCGTTTCAAGGCCGGAGCTCTCAATGCCCTTGTATGTCCTCTCCTCTCATTCTCCCACACAGATACAGCTATGTAATACTACTCCCGCATCGGTTTCATAAAACAGTTTTATTTGAAAAATTAATAAATTTTAAGATATATCTTTATTATTTGTTTACCCTAAAATTACCAAGTGGAGTATTAATTTAGTAGTGATTATGGAACTGGTGATGGGTAAACTTAAAGACTGTGAACCCATGAATAAAATTAGAGTTCATATTGAATGAACTAAAACAAAAGTAACGAATAACAAATCGTTAACAACGAACCAATGAACAATGAATGAACGAACAAAAGATCGAAAAAGACGGTAAAACCTAAGATGGTTTCTAAAGATTAGATCCCCTAGGGTTCGGCCCCCTATGTGGGTCTCCTCTTGATGTTAAAAATGCCCAATTGAATTTGTCCTGAACACCCGAAACGAAATTAGGACAAAACGACAAAACGAACCAAAATTGGACAATAGTTTTAGGAGTGTCCCTAGGGGATGGTCACCTAGGGTTCGTTTTTCGAATTGTGTTTCGAGCAAGTTTTAGGCTAGATAATAAACGAATAATTAATTCATAATTAAGAAGACTTGGGAAGACTTAAGAGCGATCTTTCTTAACTTGTGTATGACAAGATGAACTTATCATAAAAACAAGAATAAAGAGAAATGGACAAAAAGTTGATTAACAAAGCACGAAACGAACAAAACGCATCGAAATGGGAATAGGTCCCCCAGGGCTCGTGTGATGACCCCAAATCCGGGTCCCTCGAACCTCGAATCCAGTTCAACACTAGTACTACATTTTCTTTATTGTTCATGAATTACAACAATATTATAATTGCTAAATAATCATTTATTTATAATTTTACAACATCTCTTTCTATTCCAGAATCGAAATCTTTATACATTCCTAATATGTCTTAATATCATACATGATACAACATTCTATTACAATAAACTTGTGTATTTAACACTCATATAACATACCAACTAAAGTCTTATACTACACAATCATTTACCTGTCCACTTCGTACTAATATCTACAACAAATACATAGATCTTCGGTGAAAGTAATATACTTTCCTGTTCCTTGATCTTTATCGAGAACTTCAAATAATTTGCACTATCTGAAAATGTTGGTTTAGGCAAGAGTGAGCACGACGGCTCAACAAGTTCAACAGTTACACATAACATATTACATGCTTAACATATTATACATGCTCTGCATTTTATTCTTACATCATGCATTTCATTTTATGAATGTTTCATACTTCTTATGCATCACATACAATAAACAACTAGCATCTAGCAAATCATGCTTCATATCGGTACATATTTCACATGTAACCATATCTCATGTTATTCATATATCACAAATATCATCAAAATATCTTCATGTTAATAATATAACATCAAATTGTAGAATATTAATGCACATAGGAACAAGTTCTGAAAAACTTGTCTGGTTCGCTTCTACCATTTACGCTTATTTGCGTCTTTCGTTCAACCTACAATTTATATAGAAAATTGATATAATCATTAGTTATAATAACTATAAATTAGTCTTAACTTGAGACCTTAACTTCAAATTATTAATTCTTTAGTTGTCTGACAAATGAACTTTTAAGTTACGGACAAAAATATTATACGATCTTCATACAACCCGCTTTTAATAAGTTGTCTAAATTAGTCACAAATGACTATTTACATTGGTTTAAGTCAATTAAACTTTCTTCTTAATGATTTGAACATTTAATAATGTACAAAATACCTCAAAATATTATCTACCTTTGATAATATATAACTACATTCAAATATTATTAACCATTTAATAATATTTTAATCCCTTATTAATATTATTAACCATTTAACAATATTTTTAATCTCTTACTAATATTATTCACCATTTGATAATATTTTAATCTATTATTAATATTATTAACCATTTAATAATATTTTAATCACTTATTAATATTATTATCCATTTAATAATATTTTAATCACTTATTAATATTCTTAACCATTTAATAATATTTTAACCTCTTATTAATATTATTAACCATTTAATAATATTTTAATCACTTATTAATATTATTAACCATTTAATAATATTTTAATCACTTATTAATATTATTAGCCATTTAATAATATTTTAATCACTCATTAATATTATTAACCATTTAATAATATTTTAATCACTTACTAATATCATTAATTATTTAATAACATTTTCATCATATACTAATGTTAGTACTCATTTCATAGCATTTTAGTTACATACATATTTATCCTTTAACAATATTTTAACAATCCTTAAATCCTTTAATGATTATTTAAATAATAATCTCTTAATTAATTAACCCCATTTATTATTTAATATTCATTAAATAACAAATGTTCATTTTATTCACTTCATCTCCCTAATTATTATTTAATATCCTTTAAATAATAATTAACTAATTATCCTTATTTATTAAAATAATAAATAATTACCTTATTAACTTCATCTTTCTTTAACTACCATTTAATATTCTTTAAATAATAATTTATTAGCTATTTATTATTTAATATTAATTAACTATTTATTATTCAATATTAATTAAATAATAAATAATTATTTTATTAACTTCATATCCTTCATTATTTATTATATAATAATAAATAATTAGTTACTGTATTTATTTGCTTTAATTATTATTTACTATCAATTAAATAATAATTAATTATAATAATAGCTTTTATTTACTTTATTTATTATTTATTATAAATAATAAATAATTATTAAACTTGGGTCCCAAATTAATTATATTAATTTTTAAGCATTTTTATCCATTTTGGACTTAAATGACCCGAACCGACCCGGAACGAAAAAGTGAATTGTCTGTGAACAGTGTCAAGGGCCCCGACCCTACTTTATAGTGCAAATCAAGGGCCCCGTGTAAGACCCCGAATTTTATGAAATACAAAATTTAATTTTTCTTCATATAAATATATTTTTTAAACAGTAAGTGGTTAAATCGATAAAGTTAAAAGTTAAGGATGTTATGTGCAAATTTTATTTTGTCGGACAATATTCGCTTTGTCGGGGAATATTCGTTTGGTCGGGGAATATTCGTTTGGTCCGACGGCGCCGAAATAATAAATTATTGGTGGACCCCACAACGGAATATTTGTCGGATATAGAAAACGACAGAAGTAACCTTTTTAAATAAAAATAGTCAACGGAACTGTTAAAATACCGGTGATAAAAGAATAGTAGCATACGGTAGTTTATGGTATTTTCTGTAGCACACGGTACTCTACAGTAACACACGGTATTGCATAGTGTCTCATATTATTGGTCTGATAATTGACACCGTAACTGTTACGCATCATTTCATCGATAATTGTCACTGCATAATATTTTATATTATCAATTCAATAATTGTTGTTACACAGTATTTTGCATTATTGATTTAATAATTGTCATTACACTGTATTTTATATCATTGAGTCAATAATTGTTGCTGCACTGTTTTTAAAATTATTGAACCTAATAATTGTCACAGTAACATATGCACAGTAATTCACATTATTGAATCAATAATTGTCATTACACAGTAACGTATGCTTTATTTTACATTATTGTTATCTCTATTATGATGTTATTTAAACAGTTGTATTTCATTAATTTATTGACTTGATATCTAAGAGCTAACTATACTGTATTTATAACAATTAGTCATAATAATTGAATTGATAAAGTTATTTGTTTATAATATAAAGTTAGGTGATTATTAGGTGATATGAAATGAATGGTGTAGATTAAAGATAATATAATATTTGAAATGGATGGTGTAGATTAAAAGATGATCTTTAAATGAATGGTTTAGATTAAATGAATGATAAGATTTTTGGCTATAAATAGAAGCCTTAACTTAAGGATTTTTCATAAACTTCCTTACTTGTTCTTTCTTTCTCTCTCTAAATACTTCTTGTGAAAGTTCTCTCTAAGTGTGCTTAAGTCATCTTGAGTATTTGTGAAGATCTATAAGTATACGTGTACTGTTCAAGTTAATCAACCTCATTTAAATCAATATCCAGTCACGTGTTACGGTAAGGGATACCATCTTTTTCATCTTCCATTATTCAAACGTACTATGGTAAGGGATTATCATTATTTGATTCTCGATAATAATATTGTTTCTTCCTTACTCATAAGACGTGCCTTTTATTTCCATGTATTAAATTGTGGGAATAACCTTACGGAGCGGATTGCCGCCTATTGGTGAATAACCTTTCGTATTCATTCATTATTAATCTCTGAGAATAACCTTACGGAGCGGATTGCCGCCTGTTTGGTGAATAACTCTTTGTACTCAAATTCTATTAAATTGTGGGAATAACCTTACGGAGCGGATTGTCGCCTGTTGGTGAATAACCTTTCGTATTCATTCATTATTAATCTCTGAGAATAACCTTACGGAGCGGATTGCCGCCTGTTTGGTGAATAACTCTTTGTACTCAAATTCTATTAAATTGTGGGAATAACCTTACGGAGCGGATTGCCGCCTGTTGGTGAATAACCCTTTGTATTAATTTCCTTCACCTTTTGTTAATCAAACCTGCTACGGTAAGGGATATTATTTTCTTTCATACTCCTAAATCGAAATTTATTATGGAACTATTGCTTCTATAATTCCTGAAAATATTATATGTTCCATAATAGTTGAACTTCATTATTTCAACTGAACCTTCCTATTTACGTGAACCTTTCTATTGAATTGTAACCGTTATTCTGAACTGTGGATCTTGAATTTCACTCCACATCATGTTGACAATTTGGACATTATTTGAATCTGTACAAAGTAAACTTCCGATACTTATTGTTATCCTATTTCTTCTGTTCATCATTTATATCATTCTAATCATCCAAAAATCAAGCTGTTGTGAATATCTGTGGCCGGGGGCACATATGTGATATATTTGTTGAACAGATGATAGGTTAAAGGCGATATAATAGGTTAAAGGCGATACATCTGTTCGGTGTCTTTTATGGCACGTGGTGAATGTTCTCTTTGGCCCGTAGTGCAAAGATGAGCTGTTGTTTGGTATGATTATGACCAAAGGCTGAATCTGGTATAATCATGACCGTTGGTGCTATATTGAATATCTTTGGCCCGTAGTATGAACTGTTGATGTGCATGATTATGATCAGGAACTGTGAATTTGTATTATCTTGACTAATGATATTTCAGATGATAAAAGTTGATGATGTTTTTCCTAAAAAGAGAACCGAGTGGACATTATAGTCTGCATTATTCTTCTAATAGATTACTCATTCCGCTGCTATTATTGATCTGAACGTTGTTTAAGAATTTAACTGCAGTTTTTGATATAAACCTTGTAGTCTATTGTATTCTATCAAGAACTCAACTGTTGAAGACTAATGATAATTTATTCGTCATTATCTTAGTCATGATATTCTTTACTGGGCTATTTGAGCTCACCCTTTCTTTTGTTCCATTGTTTTTCAACAGGAGATGAAAACATAACAGGGTCTAGCCGGGGAATGGAGTGAGGGTCCGAGGAATAGTTATCATAGTCTTCACGTTTTGTAAAATAGTGTGGCAATAATAGTGAAGACTTAGTTGTGTATTATTATACACTGTATTGTTGTACGTTGTGCTTTGTTGTAATAATTTTGTTGTAGTATTTTGACGACTCAAGTTTGGGCTGTGTGGGCCCAGATTTGGGGGCGTCACACCCCGGCCCTTGTGTTGCAGAAACTGATAAAATGCCATTTTTTAGATTTTTTAACTTTTGTTCCTTTGATTAAACTGCCATAACTTCTTCATTACAAAACATTTTGGGGTGATTCTTGAGTCCATTCTTATTAGAATTTCCCCCTATACAACTTCTCTTTAGATCACAAATCCAAATTACAAACGGAACTATACTCCAAATGGCTCACAAGGAAAAAGTGAAAACTAACTTCACAATCCTTAGTTTTAAAAATCATATCTTAACCATAACAACTCATATGAATATTATACCGACTAGGTTTTGTTCTCAACTCATATATTTACCATATCAAAGAAGAAAATCTCATACACAACCTCTAGCTTTCAAAATGAAAGGCTATATCACAACCCCAACTAGGGTTTACCGGTAAAAATCGCAATATGAAATTTTCTTCTATTTATTTGCATAACGCACATACCAATACTTGTTTTAAACATACTAAACCATGAATCTA
Source organism: Hedera helix (assembly GCA_947179155.2). NCBI lineage: Eukaryota > Viridiplantae > Streptophyta > Magnoliopsida > Apiales > Araliaceae > Hedera > Hedera helix. The sequence continues at coordinate 56,951,440 of OX359264.1, read as the reverse complement.
CCTATATATCATAGATTTAGAATTCTAGAGTATCAAAATAACTTTTGATCGGTTAAAAATACTTTTTGACCGATTAAAACATATATAGTCTATAAAAATGAACTAAAGAAAGTTTAGAACACTTTTTAACCTCTTGGACATGGATGCTCTTCTTCCTCTTGTTATGATCTTGGCTTGTGACTCTTCATTGACTATCCTCTAGCAATCTCCTTGGTGGATCATCGTCTCATAAGAGTTTCCTCTCTTTTCTCTCTTGGGAGCTCTCTCTTGTTGCTCTAGCAAAATGGCTAACAACCTAACTCATTGGTGATGCATTCTATTTATAGAACCACCTTAATCTCCATCAACTTCTACTAATCTACTAGCATTGGTGAAATTAAGGGTTAATCAAGCTTACTATAGCTTGAATGACCAATTGATAGACCTTTTGAATGGTCATTTGATTGACTAGGGTTGGTGGGGAGTTGTTGAACCAACTTTGTACCCAAAATCAACCAACAAGCAACCTTCACATCCATGTGGGCCCCAAAATTCGGGATTTACTCTATAAATACACCAATTTGGCTTTATTTTTATATCCTATATCATTATATAAGTAACCATATATATATACACCAATGTATATATAATGGCCACAACTTTGACTACCATTTGGGCTCCACATTGGACTCTAGGATTTAATATATTGGGCTCATCCAATTAATTGGTTTGGGCTCAATTTAATTATTACATTGGGCTAACATTAAATACCCTATGTTACATTTAATTAAAACAATCATTGAGCTAGTTTAATTATTACATGGATCAAGGTTTAATTAATTACTTGGACTACTAGGTTAATTCATTTGACCTAGATTAATACCTCATTTGGATTTAAAATATAATACAATTAGACTTACCTTTAATTATTCTACCACATTGGGTTACATAATTAACTCATCCATAGTTAATTCTCAACACTACCTTCTTTCCTCTAGCAATTAACCAATGTTTGGTTAATGCTCTCTCATGTCTACCAACTAGGGTTATTCAATTAACCTTACATTAGTTAATTCTCTACATTCAATCAATACTTAAAAAAAATATTCTCCCAACACATTGACCATCATTTAACTTTAATGTGTTTGGGCTACATGGACTACTTTGCATTGAGCTCTCTTATTTAATTACTTGGGTTACCCAACACAATTCACACATCTTCCATAACTTGGGCTAGATAATTTATTTAATTGGACTACCACCCAATTATATACAATACTTGTCAACATTAATTAATTGGACTTATATTAATTACCTCTTGGACTATTAATCAACATAACATTTGGGCTTATTATTTAATTACCCACTTCATACCAATACTCTCATATTGGGCTAACATCTATAATCCTTTTGGGCTAGTCCACTAGTAGTAATTAAATTACTTGGACTCTATACCACAATTTAATAATTAAGTTCATTACTTAATCAATTAACTTCTTAATATTATCGTTCTAGACCAACTTTCTAGTTTTTATATAACTTTAACTCATAACTAATATAATTATCATAATTAATTATATTTCATAACTTTCCTTCTTACTTCATATTTAAACTAATTAATTTATTAGTTTTATTGAGTATTAATTTACTCATCTTCTTGTTTGGCTAACAAACACAACTCTAGGAATATATAACTATGTATATATATATCCTTATAACCGTCTTCACTTCTCAAATGAATTTACTTCCTTAATAAATTCTCTATATGCATCATTACAATATTCTCACATTTAATTTCTAACAAATAAATTATGTTAAAAAAAAAAATGTTCACCCAAATTCTACACATCTCACTTCTTAAACTCTAGGTTTTAAACCATAACCTTTAATTGATTATTTTAAATCTTATTTATAATTATTATAAATATCTGGGATATTACAGCTCGCCCCCCTAGGGCAAGCTGAGAAGAATTTACTAAAAAAAATTAGCGGGTGACGAAATTGAACTGGAATAGAAAGGCGGCATGCTAGACAAGCCATTGCCAAATAAGTTACTTTCTTGTTTTCATTTATGTCTCTTGATATTATTAAATAAATGTATTATATCTTGAAAAAAGATTTTCTTAAAAGTTACACTTTGAACTTTAAAAGTACCAAAACAATTTGAATTTATATATATAAGTTAAACTTTGAACTTCAAAAGTGACGAAATAATTTATATATATATATAAGTTATATTTTTTCTTCAAAAGTAATCAAGGCACCCCAACTTGACCAAGTCCTCGAACCCAAAAAAGTTATATTTTTATTTCTAAAGTGATCAAGGCACCCTGACTTGACCAAGTCCTCGAACTCGAAAAAGTCACACTTTTTCTTCAAAAGTTCAAAAGTGATCGAGGCACCCCGACTTGACCAAGTACTCGAACCCAAAAAAAGTTACAATTTTAATTCAAAAGTGACGAGGCGCTCGACCCTAAGCCCTTAACTCGAACAATTACACTTTTTTCTTCTAAAGTGACGAGACACTTGAACATAAATCCTTAACCCGAAAAGTTACGTGGCCCCGACTGGACAAAGTTATATTTTTTTTCAAAAGTGATGAGGCACCTGACCATAAATCCTCAACCCCGAACAATTACACTTTTAAGCTTCAAAAGAGACTGATAGTTACGCTTTTAAAACCTAAAAAACGACCCGATAATTACACTTTTAAATTTTAAAAGTGAGGCGCTCGACCCTAAGCCCTTAATTCGACAAAGTTACGCTTTCCCCTCAAAAGTGACGAGAAAATGAAAGATTACAAAGGTGCCATAATTTAATGGCTATAACATATTAAATTGAACAAACAGCAGTGCTAGATCCACCATGTTGGCAATAGCGAAATCCCAAGCCTTTTTTTCTCGATGTCATTATTACCTCAAGTAACAAATTTGAGTCCCCGAAGCTCGGCCTTCAGGGTTAACTATGACATCCTAAAGTATAACCGAAGCTCTCCTCAAAGAAAGACATTTTCATAATGACTTAAATTGATCTCCACACAAAGGATTCCACTCTACGAAAAATCGAGAAAACAAGAAGATGAACAAAGATTCGAATAAACTTGATAGATGATTGCATGAGACATCCTAAGAGTGCCCTCCTAGGGTTCGACTTTTGAGAGTTTGGCCCTATAAATGATCCCTCTCTTAAGAACTCCCATGTTTTAAAACTTGCAAAAGTTGAACTTCAGAAAAATTGTTCAAAAAACTAAGGTAAGGATTCAACCACTCAAAGAAATTGTGCATGTGAGTCACTCAAAATGGGACTTACGTGGAGGGAGAAAATGTAAGCCCAAGTGTAAATTAGGGTTTACATGGAATCTTAAAGAAACGAATGAAAGATAAAAGAGTCCGAAATAAACAAACGATCAACGAATGAACAAACAACCGAAAAGCTAAAACCCTAGGGTTCGCTACCTAGGGTTTGGCCACTCTAGGTGGTCGCGCTTTGATGAAAAATTGTGACGATCTCTTCTCGAGTGAACTTCATTTGAATTTTTCAAAATAAACAAGGAACAGAGAAATAATTACTCTCAAAACCCATTCCAAACCATGACAAGCCCTAGGGATTCCCCCTAAGGTTCAAATTTGTACCCTAGAATTCGACCTTAAGGATTTGCCTCTTACAGGTTTGGATTTTTTATAGGCCCAGAATTCGGATGCCTAAAAATCTTATTGGAAGTATGTAGTTTCACGAAGAGTCCAACCCTAGAATAAGTGAAAACATCTTTTAAATACTAAATAATAAGCTGGAAGAGTTAATTATGAAAGGCATAATAAAATTATGAAAAAATCCAGAAAATTGAAAAACTTCGGAAAGTTAAAACACTTGCTTCTAAGCCTTTTTTGGGCTTTTTACGGTGTTCGTCATGGCTAAAAGCGATGAGTTTTGTAGCACTCGTCGTTACGGTCGTTTTGACATATTAAGGGCTCCAAAATTCCAAATAGATCAAAAGTTATGATAAAAACAATATTGACTCTTTGAAAACTTGAATTTTGTGCAAGGTCATCACTTTTAACCTGTGATTCACATGCAGGGGGGAAAAGTGAGCCCATAAATAAAATTAGGATTCACATTGAATGAACTAAAATAAAAGTAACAAATAACAAACAACAAACCAACGGACAATGAATGAACAAACAAAAGATAAAAAAAAAAATGAGAAAACCTAAGATGGTTTCTGAAGATTGGACCCACTAGGGTTCGGCCCCCTAGGCGGGTCCCCTCTTAATGTTAAAAATGTCTGATAATGCATGTCCGATTGAATTTGAACTGAACTCCTGGAACGAAACAACGACAAAACGAACTAAAATTAGACATCATTCTAAGGAGTGTTCCCTAGGGCTCGGCCCCTTAGAGGATAGTCACCTAGGGTTTGTTTTATGATTTGTTTCCTGAACTGTTTTTCGAATAAGTTTTAGGCGATACAATAAATGAATAATGAATCCGTAATTAAGAAGTCTTGGGAAGACTTAAGAGTGATCTTTCTTAACTTGTGTATGACAAAATGAACTTTTTTATAGAAACAAGAATCAAGAGAAATGGACAAAAAGTTAATCAACAAAGAACAAAAATAAACAAAACGAATCGAAATAGGATCGGGTCCCCTAGAGCTCGGCCCCTTAAGGCTTGACCCCCTAGGGTTGACCCCTTTGGTGGTGGTCTTTCCTCGCTCCGTTTTGCGTTTCTTCGACTTCTTCAATAATAAAATTGATTCATGCGATCTTTATGGACTTAATATTATTTAACCTTAAAAGTACAATTTGAAAGATGATGTTATGAGTCCTGAGACAGAAGGTTCATGAGAAAAATTTATATTGGGAATCGGTTAAGGGATTGGATTGGAGGCTAGAAATTGGACGATTTGTGCATTACTCTGGTAACGAGGGGTATTTCAGGAATTTTTCCGTCATTAAGGGTATTTCTGAAAATTTTCTTTTTGACATGTGACTATCAAATGACTTGGACCCTATAAATATCCCTTCACTTGACAAGTAAAGACACTTTTGGGAAATTAGAAATTCTTGGTCATCTAAAAGCTCTCTCTCTCTCTCTATCAAAACAAAGAAGAAGTTGAAAGGAATTGAAAACTTGTGATCAACTCTTAATCGAGTGAACAAAAGTGTTGGCGTTGCTTATCTAAAATTCACTCAAAACACTTTGTCACGGCTCTCGGACACCAGTTATTATGCCGTAATCTCGAAAGTTCTGTCACGTGTTATTTTAATAGTTGCTCACCGGTTCTTCTCCTCTCTTTAATATTTCATCCGATTCCTTATCTTTTGCAGGTTTCTCGTCTCCACTATCATTACGAACCCTAACCCTAGTAAGATACGCAATTTCCATGCCTACAAAGAACATTATAACATTTTATATTATATTTTTAGAACAAAAAATAAAAAAATAGAAACTTTTTTGTGAGGCAGATGAGATGGAGTCGTTCACTAACTTCAACAGTTTTCTTACAGCTTCGAGTGTCTGGTGTAATTAGCAATTCTCCTTACATAATGGTATTAGATTGCGACATGTTTTGCAATGACCCAACCTCGGTTAAGCAAGCAATGTGCTTCCACCTTGATCCAAACATGTCTTCTGAATTAGCATTTGTTCAGTTCCCTCAAGTTTTCTACAATGTCACTAACAATGACATCATGATAGCCAAGCAAGATCTGCCTTTAAGGTTGATTTTATTCTACCTTTAGTTAACTCCGATTTATTATGAATAGTTACTTAATTAAACACATATAATTGGAGTTAATTAATTGAACTTAAGTTGAATACACCAATTGTTAGACTAAGTGGCAAGGTATGGATGGGCTAAGAGGACCTGTTTTAATTGGCACTGGCTACTACCTCTAGAGAAAGGCATTATACACAAGTCTAAAGCAAAATGGTACCTCATTAACTTAATTGTTATTTTTCAAGTTAATTTGAGACGTGACATTATACAATACATGATGCTAATTAATTCTCAACCCTAATTGTCATATTTAGAAATTATCTCCATCAACTGGAGTTGAGTTTTGGCTACTTGAACATGTTCATAGCGTCACTACATGGTAACAATGAGAAACATACATCAGAGGAGCTGTTAAAGGAAGCACATTTACTGGCAAGTAGCAAATTTGAAGAAGGCACAAAATGGGGGTCCGAGGCAAGTCTGAAAGATTTATATATATACCCGTATCATAATTTTGTTACTTCCCATTTTGTATGGTCTCATAAGTACTCAATTTTCTTTCTTATTTACTATTTTTTTAAAAAAATTAACAGGTAGGTTTCACCTACGAATGCTTGTTAGAGAGCACTTTCACCGGCTATTATCTACAATGTAAGGGATGGAAATCAGTGTATTGTTACCCAAAGAAGCCAGCTTTCCTAGGATATGCCACAATTGATATGATGGATGCAATGGCGCAACTTAGAAAATGGCATGGCAATATCTTAGAATTTGGTCTCTCAAAATTCAGTCTCATCACCTATGGAATTTCAAGAATGTCAATTCTTCAGAGTATGTGTTATGCGTACTTCACCTTCCAGCCCATAATAGCCATTGTACTCTTGATATATGGGATAGTTCCTCAGTATTGCTTCTACAAAGGCATCTCTCTATTTCCAAAGGTTAGTCAAATTACAAAACCTATATATGCTAATACTCCAGTTTGGTCGAACCAACAACTTATAGTAGCAAGGGAATACTATATTAATACAACAGTGATACTATGTCATAACACTAACGTGATATCACGACACTAGATAAAATAGGAGAGAGAGATGTATGGATCATTGTTTTATTTCTCTCATTTTAGAGAGATTATTCCATATTCTTGGGACAAGTGAATAGTATGCTCTTCCCTTCTCACATACCTATGGGTAAGGCTGCAAATGAGTCGAATCGATCCGAATTTTAAATTGTTCGGATTCGATTTGTAAGGTAAAATTCGTACTCGAATTCGAACTATATTTGAAAAACTTTGTTCAGATTCGGCTTGATTCGAATTTTCGTTACTCGAATTCGATTCGACTAGGATCGAATTATATTCAAACTACTCGCGAACTTCAAATTCAAACTCGAATTCGAGTCTCCACATAATAAATAGTTTTATAATACATATAATTATTAATTGAACTTATTATTTTACTTAGAAATGAAAAAATATAATTATAATTACATTTTAAATATATAAAATTATAATTAAAATTACAAATAAAATAAAATAATAATAACTTATTATTCAAATTTTGTTTAATTGTATATATATTATAGGAGAATGTATCAAGTATCTATTCGAATATGTATCAATTGATTATGTATCGGATTATGATTAAAAATTCGAGTAGTTTGAATTCTAAACGAGTCGAGTATAACCTTATTCAGATTCTACTCGTATTTTTATTCGAACTATTTTTTTGCTCAGATTTGGATTATATTATTAATGAATTCGAGTCTTACTCACATTTTTTCGAGTCGAACCCGAATCTAGCCCGAACTGTTTAGTTCAATTTGCAACCTTACCTATAAGGTCTATCTGTAATAAAACTCACAAGAATACAAGAGAGAAACATGCTATTCACTTATTTCAAGAATATAAAATAATTTTTTCTCCTTTTATGGTTCGTTAAGCAATGTCGCACATGTTTTCTGTCTCCTAATTTATACAGGATGATGTGATATCACGGTGACACTCGATATATTTACTTGTATTTGGCCCAGGTGTGCGAGAAATTATATAATATTGTTGTCATCCCATATCATCACATTATAATATTTTAAAACTAACCACAAAAGGATTATATATATATATATATATATATATATATATATATATATTAATTGCAACTATTTTCTCTACATGCAGGTAACAGATCCATGGTTTGCTGTGTTTATCATTTTGTGGGTATCTTCCCTTTTGCAGCACTTGCACGAAGTTTTGTCAAGCGGAGGCTCATTAAAAACATGGTGGAACGAACAGAGAATGTGGATAATGAAAATAGTGTCCGGAAGCTTATTCGGATGCACTGATCTTCTTATGAAGAAGACTGGCATGTCAAAAACAGTTTTTAGGTTAACGAACAAAGCAATTGATAAAGGGAAAGTCGACAACTATGAGAAGGGAAAATTTGATTTCCAAGGCGCTAAGCTTTTCACGATTCCTTTGGCTGGACTAGTCATTTGGGACATGGCTTGCTTGGTAGGGGGAATATGGAGGATATTTAAGGAAGGAAATACAAGTGAAATGTTTGGACAACTTTTCCTCTTATCCATCCTTTTACCCGTTGGCTGCCCTAAAATTGTAGGGATAGTGAACAAAAAGAGCAAGAGGAATTAATTAATTAAGATGTGATTCAAGTGTTTAACTTTATTCTAGCATTAGTTTTAGTATGCTTCTTATGTCCTTATGGCATGGCAATCTGAGTAGAGAACTTGAGATATATGTGATTAGAAGAGAGATCAGTTTCTTGAGTTTCAAACGCACCCTTAAAATTATTTGAGAATGAAGTTGATTATATTTTTAAATGCAAGTGTCATGACGTATAAATAAATGTTTGATAAAGTCTTATTTTGTTTCTGTTTCTTATTATCCATTTCTTTTCCGTACGTAGCTCACTTAATTTCCAAGTTTGGAACAAAATATGAGGAAATTATTTCTCATAGTTTTAGAAGGCATTAATGATGAGCTCAAATCACCATAACCCAAATTGCATGTCACACAAGCCGAGAATATAGGACAAATGCTCTTCTTTCAAAACCTTTCATCGTTCAACATTATAACCACCATCAATAAATTACTCTGTACTACCAAGATAAATCTTGTACTATAATTAAGATACACTTGAGCATAAATTTAGCCCTTAAAATTTACTATTACAAAACTATAAATAAAAATTATATATGTATGTATTTAATCCCCCACCCCCGAGTGATTATTCCATGCCTCTGGAGCATAGATGAATAGTATGTTCTCCCTCTCACATGAGGGTGGGCTCCACGCGTTATGGCACGGGTCTCACCGCGTGTGGAGCTCACCCTTATGTGAAAGGGGGACATACTATTCACCATGCCCCAGAGACATAGTATAATTTTTCCCCACCCCCAATGAGTTGCACACGAAACTCAAACCTTGTTACTTTGACAAATTCCAGTGAACTTTTTTTACCGCAAAATAAATAAAAGCTATTGTTCACCAAGTTGTAGTAGTTTTTGGGTCTCTAGCCTGCCCAAGTAAATAGTCCAATTACAAATAATTATGGGCCAAGTCTATTTGCTCAACCAATTCATGAACTTGACGGCGATGGATACATGGGAATATAACTCAACAGTCAATTGCTGAAGAATATTTCATGTTTCTAGGGAAAATTTGTAAGCAAAAATTAAGAAGACATTTTAAACATAAGAAGCTTTGCTAAATTTGTTCTAATACTGTTCTTTTTGTCCAAGAACAAGGAACAAAAATCATCCCATGTGAAGTTTTTTAAGCAAACATGCAGCTCGCACAAGAATTTTTTATTTTTTGAAAAATTACTGATAATTATGAACTTTAATTCATAATAGTTGGATTAATTAAAGAATCTGTTGCTACTAGCCACTTGAAGGATTTGAATTTTGTGACCATGACGGCATCCTTCCAGCTTTCGTAAGATGATTGAAGTGTCGGTAATTATTGCTCCTTGCCTAAAAAATTTTATAATTAAGATTTTTTTTTAAAAATAAATAAATTAAACTCAAGTGTCTTCTATATATTTTTTAATGTGCGGAAATTAAAAAATAAGTCAACAAGTTAAAACGGACTCATGTGTAATTTTGCTATGTGAGCGAGAACTTTTGCATTTAAAGGGGTGCTTATGTACAACTTGAGCTAGCTGCTGACTACCAATATTCTTGGTTAGATCTTGTGAAAACAATATTAAGAGAAGTTTCTTTCTATGGAGAGAGTAAAGTTGAGTGCTGGCAGATCAGAAAAGTTCAAAGGAACATGGGAAATTGGCACCAACTTAAGCTTTGAAAGAGATCGTAACTTTGGGTTTTCATGGCCCCAAAGAAACTACACTTGTAGCTTTTGCAAGAAAGAATTTAAGTCTGCTCAAGCTCTTGGGGGTCATATGAATGTTCACAGGAGAGATCGGGCCAAGCAGATGACCACACAACAACAACACTACTCATCATCTCCCACAACCTGGGAAAATTATCTCTCCTCAAACCCTAACCCTAACCCTAATCACCCACCTCCAATATTATTAGCAAAACCAGCTGCTGCAGCTAGGTTCTTACCATACAATATGAGTAGTATTTACCATGCATCTAATTCTCTGATGATCACTTCTTTCTCTAATTCTCCTGAACATCATCTTGATGATGATGATCTTGTGAGTCCTCAAATCAGGGATATAAGAAAGAAGCTGGGGATGGAAGCTAATTATAATCTTTATCAAGTTGGAGAGTTCAAAGGTTTCAAGAAGCAAGAAAATGATGATCAGTCTAGCGTTTGGAAGAAGAGAGAGTTTTTAGGGCTGGATTTGAATTTGGGTGCTCAGATTAGAGATGCAAATGAGGATTTGGATTTGGAACTTCGACTCGGGAGCTCCTAAATTAATCACCATCTTCAATAATTTTACTTGTAATTAACTACTTACTACTACGTACTACTTCAGTTTAGTTGTGATCAATTTTTTCTTCAGGTAAGCGGTCAGTTGTGTTTGATCATTGGTTTTTAAGTTCTTACACCACATTTAGAACATGAAAGTTGTTTTCTTTTCGTTAATCTCCACCGAATATGATCGATCTTCTTGGTGCCGAATAAATGGAGAAAAGAAAAGAATAGAAACTTTGAAAGCTTTAATTCCACACCTTTACTCCATTGTTCGGTTTCTATTAACTTTCTTGGTAGTGGGATATTAGAGAATTAAGAGATGTTTAATTAAGAAGATTGAGTCTAGTAGTGAATGTGATCATGTACGAGATATAAAATCATGAACCTCAGATTACACTCAGTTAGCTGACCATTCAAACTCTTTATTTATGTTCGCTAAGCTATGATGATCTGTATCCCATGGACGATTACTATTATCTTAAGGTGAATTCCTAGATTATTTATCTTAATTACTTCTTATAATCGTTATCATTACTACTATTAGCAAGCTGTTTTATATATGGTTTTACATGGTTGGTTTAAATGTAATTAAAATATGAATTACATGGTCGAGGTTGAAATAGACCGGAGGCTATTAATCTCTCCCGTTAGTGATTGTCCTTAATGAAATGCCAATCACATCCATTTCTTCCTTGGGAAAGTGGAGAAGAAAAGATAACAATTAATCATAGAGGGAGCATTGTGGTATACTAGCTAGGTCATACAAACCCATATAAGAACTTCCACCACAAAGGCATAAATTAATGGTGCTGGAAAATTGTAATTCAGGATTGCTAGGAAATGCATCACAATGTTGTAGAAATGTTGATCTACAACATTGTGATGCATTTCCAGACAGTATGGGCAACAATGCTTAAATCTCAAAGTTGACTCCAGTTTGAGGTTGCCATCATGTAATAATATCCCTAAAAAGAGATTCCATCCTCAAATTAATTTAGCGTGGCATGCAAAATGTAGCAAAAAAGTATATTGATTTCAATATGTACACACATCAAGGTAAAATCAAATAGATTTAATTAGTGTCATCAAGATAATTCATTAGATTCATGTAAAGGAATTTGTAGAATATTAATGTATTTTGTTGGTAGGGTTGACAACACATAGTACATGGAAGCATATATTTATGAAGGTGAGTTATGGAGGATATCTGTCTTTCTATGTCGCTAGGTCATTCAAACTTCCAGTACAATTAATAAATAATGGAATGACATAAATTTTCTGTGACCAGCCATTGAATGTTTTATCATAAAAAAGAAGAAGAAACAAGTCTGTCAAGGAATGTGAAGGAGGGGATATTTAAGAAAGAAATATGTGTTTCATACACATCTATCTTTCTATCTGTCAACGAGTGCGAGTTCTTATAAGTTTTGTCAAAAGGCAGCAGATCATGATCTAGTACAAATATGTCACTATATACCATGCATCCTTTTGCTTGTTCCCAACACTTGTTTGGACTAGTGGTGAATGTCATTCATTGGCATGATGGTCTGGCTTTTCCTTATTTACAACTCTTTGTTTTTGTGTTTTTGGTCATTTCAGACTCCCAAACAAGGGAAAACTTTCTTAAGTTCTCTTGTATGGAGTGAGGTGTGGGTCCCCATCATGCACAGGCGAAAAAATGTGAATGACAAAGAAAAGGGGACAATACATATTTGGGGGTAGAAGGGAACTTGGAAAAGTGTATGTTTTAGTGAAAGGGAAGAGAGCATGGGATAAAGAAAGTCAGTGGGCAAACGTGACTGTACCATCATTTCAGTCTTCTAATTTATCTTACTGCCTTATAAATATTTCTATCATTTAATTTTCTCTTCTCACATCAACTATTACCTATAAACTATATAATTAAAAGTACAAATTTAATTTATTTTCACTAATTTTTAATTCAAAATTTTTATTTATATTAGTACAAGTACTATCTAAATTTATAACAATTAAATACTATACAACAAAGAAAAATATTTTTCTTTCCTATTCAAATTAGTATAAGTACTATACAAATTTATAATAATTAAATATATATTATCCAAATTTGCAAACTATTCAAAAGAAATCCAACCAATATTTAATCGAAAAAGTAATTTTTAAAAGAATTTTTACCAAATTTTATTACAATTTTTATTATCACAAATTTATGCAATTAATTAAGGTAATCTAACATATTATACTATACCATATATATTTTAATTTTATGTCAGATTTAGTCCAATCGAAGTATAAGAGAATATATAATTTAGTTTTGTGATTATCTGATATTTATTACGACGTGAGGTGGTATATTCCAAGTATTTTATAGTTACAATTCTAAATTTTAGCAAACCACACGATTAATTATATTACGTGAATTTTCTTAAAACATAATAACGAAAAAATTAGTTGAATAATTATAATAATTCATAGTTCTATTCGGACAAGAATTTTAAGCAAATTTTGTTAATATAAACACCAATACAAAATTTCACTACAAACTTAAATAAAATTAAAGTAATTATTTTTTTATAATCATAACTAAATAAATTTACATACAATTTAAATATTTATCTTAATAATTGATCACAGTAACTTACAATATATAATCCAATAATTTATTATTTAGATAGATATTTAATAATTTAACAGCTATAACTATCTTTTTAAAATTGTTATTAAATATTTATTCTATATTTAATTAATTATCTTAATAATTAATATAATAAATTATTATTTATATCATCCATATTTTGCTTGGGCCGGGTTAGTGAACTTGTTACTTTCATATAACAAATGATATTTTTAACACTGAAATAATTATATTTTCAACATAAAATATTTCTTAATACACATGATACAATTATCAGACACCACGTCTCTTCGATCCAATTTGATAATTTCATATGCCCTTCTCAGCACCCCTCTCACGCATGAAGTAAGTTCCACTTTCTTTTTTCATTGTTAGAAAGGTAAAGAATTTTTCAACGAGAAAGAAATATAGTAACAGTCCAAAATAATTGGATTGAGATCAAACAGCTGGAAAACAAAACATGGGTAAAACTAAAGGTAAAAAAAAAACAGCTTACATCATTTTATAACATGAATTGTCTTCATGTTATAATACACTCATTATGGAATAATACCCAACTATTCGATCCGACTTGGGATTTCAAGAGTCGACTTTATGTACTGTACGTCTCAATAATATTTTCTTAAATTATGACTAAAAATATTAATAATGATAGCTTGAATATTTATATACAAATCTAATTATTCCACGTGTTATAATAAGACTAGTGTGTTACAAATGGGGCAGCCTAACATCATAATTCTTTGATGATATCATTGAGCACAACTTCATATTCATAACACTGATATTCAAGATTGACTTAAAATATACTCCCTCCGTCCCTTTTTATTTGTCTTTTTAGAGAGATTTTTATTTTTTTTATTTGTCATTTATAAATTTTAAAAAAACATCAAATACTTAATTTCATATTATCCTTTATGATTAAAGGCTAATTTATTTTTCTCTCATCTTTTCAATAAATTTTAGAAGGCTAATATTGAAATTTTATACTCAATTTTGTCAATCAGACAAAATATTAATTGTATTTGTTAATTTATGTACATAATCTTAAAACGTCAATTAAAAAGGAATGTGCTAACTTTATATGTCAGATGCTAACTGATTTGTTTTTTACATTTTTTTTGGGTTTGAACAATAAAAGTATCCAGTTTACATGTCAACTGAGACTAAATTTCTTCTCGAGTGGTCAACTAAGGAAAAATTATACCATGCCTCTGGGGCATGGTGAATAGTATGTCCCCCTCTCATATGAGGGTGAGCTCCACACGCGGTGGGATTCATGCCACAACGCGTGGAGCCCACCCTCATGTGAGAGGGGGAGCATACTATTCATCCATGTCCCAAGGGCATGGAATAATTACTCGTCAACTAAGACTAAATCCTTTCCCCTATAATTTTAGGGGCACACCCCCACATCACACTGACACATTTAGGAATTTTTTTTTGAGTGTTCGTCCCAAGATTTGAACTCAAGAAATCATACAAGGAAGCAAATCTCTTTAATCATCAGGACAATCCCTTGGGTTAAATTGTTGAATGCTAAGTTAAGATCCAAGAACTATCTCTGATAAATGTCTTGTAAAGCTATCAAAAAAAGTTTGTGAAAGCAACAATTTACATGCCAACTAAAATTAAATAGCAACTTACACTAATGTGATTCATTTATATTCTTAAAAATAATAATTTTATAATTAATAGTATTATTTAGATATTTATAATATTTATATTTGTTTCAATTAAAATTAATGAATTGATATCAATTTAGAATTTAAAAATTAGGAGTATATGATACGAATACAATCAATGATATAGGCCTAGGCTCATGTAGGTTGGTTAATAAATTCAGCTGAATAGAATAGAATCGGCCTCATGAGCATTTATAATGTTTAAGGGGTAAAGCCCATACACAATCAACAAACGTAGGGCAGCTAATAAATCAAACATGTAACCAAGAGAGGTTAGGATTCAAAGCCCAGGAAAATTGATTAAGGCTTCAATTCCAATGCCATAATTATCATGGTACTACTAAACTAATACGGCTTGCAGCCCAATCTCATCTTCTTGCAGCTTCAAAAGTTAAAATTACTTTTACAGCCCTCAGTAGTTTGGTTCTGAAAAATGATGTAATCTGGGCTAACCCCAAGGTTAGCTTAATATCCACGTGTAATCTGGCCTAGTGCCCTCCGTTCAACCAAAATAACAACAACAACAACAACAACAACAACAACAACAACAACAACAATAATAATAATAATAATAATAATTACTCCCTCCTTTACAAAATTAAATATTAAATAGATTTCTATTTTTATATCACTACTATAATTTTCTAGCTATTGTTAAGGTTATAATTGAACAAATTAAATTTTCCTTAAAACTCTCACTTTAGAAATATATTTCCATTAGACTTAAACGTATTTCAAAAACAAATTGAAGAGCACAAATTACTTAAATGTAGGAGATTTAATACAACTTTCTCAGATATATATGATGGGACTTATTATGTTGATTTTGAAAACTCTGCATGATCATATATATATATGTGTGTGTGTGTGTGTGTGTGTGTGTGTGTGTGTGTGTGTGTGTGTACCAAACTCCGTGACATTAAGGAAGGTAGACTGAAAATAGAGTAAGTTTTTGGTATGAATTAGTATATAATAAATTGACTTTACTCCTGTTCAAACTATTTATATTTTTCTTTCCTTGATCAAACTTTTAACTTGACATGTCACTTATATTTAACATTTTTTTGTTGAGGCACCACCAGTCCTGTTGTTCTTCTTGTGTTTATTGGGTCAGTACCCAAATAAGAAAATGCCTACATAGAGTTTTTGTAGGAAATTCACCTTTTTAATGCATTATTTTTGGTCAACTTTAAAATTAATTTAATGCGAATTAAAGAACATTAAATTAACATTAATGAGATCTTATTATAGTACTCATGTAGGAGTACATAGTGGAATTAAATTTGATTCAAGACGGAGTTATTTAATAGAAGATTTAGAGTCTCAAAGCTGGGGATTTAATAAAGTTTAAGCGAAGTAATATTGTTGTTTGATAAATATTTGTTCTACATTGGAGAAATAACTAAATGTAGGTGGATATATAAGCATTCATGTGATTGGTTGATTTTGTGGAATAAAAAGAAAGGCATGGATATCGGATCCCTCGCATTGCACGGTCCGAGCCGCGTGTGCGATCTCGTCGCATTGACGCTTTACATGCACTTTGTAGATCTAGTTTTAAAGGCACTTTGCTGTATTTGTATGTGCGTGATCTAATTTGGTTTTTATATTTATTTACATTCCTCGAGTTAATTATTTGTTATACTTTCTATATGTCAGCAGTTTTTCTAACACATACTTAGTTCAAACTCGTCTAACTAAAAGAAAACTAGATATGCCTACCCTTTGTGCCGCCATGCCAATTGTTCAGGGTTCTAATTTCCCTGGTCTCTAAATGTGATGATTTTTCTTAACTGCTCCAACATAAACCCTGATCTCTAAAGGTGGTATTTTTTTTAACTGCTCCAACATCAAATGTACATAAAGGATGTTAGTAACTCAGCACATCACAATAAAAAGTCCTACGTGATTGTGCAGTAACTCAGCACAAATAAAGGAGGTTAGTAATAGTCTCACAATACTAGAATTTGAGGACAAGACTGCGAGAATTAGCGACGATTGGGATGGAAACGTAGCTAAATGTACCTATAGTGACGGTCCTACATTGACTGTCGCTTTAGTTTTATTCAAAATTTTAAATTCATACAGTAGGTTTGCAACTTGCAGGACCAATGGACCAATGGACCAATGGAGATAATGGTGAAAATAATGGATCAAATAATTTAGTTGACTTTGAGATCGATGTGCCTTAAGCTGATAACTCTTTACCACTACTTTAGTAATTTTTGATAACTCTTTTCCACTGCTTTAGTAATTTCAATGCACAAGAGTTGGTGTTATGATGAGATGTTTAACTTTGTACATAATGTTTTACTTTGGATAGATATGAAATATGCCAACTATGTTTATTTTGGATACTTATATGTGTGATATATACGGTAATTTAATTTGCCTATTTAAGTGAGAATTCTTATGTTTGTTCAATTTATTAAGTGTTATTTTTTTATTAGGAAAATAGTGTAAAAAATAACAGTAATAAGAACAATTAATTTTACAAAGATTGTATTAATTGGTTATAAATAAGAAAAATAAAAAGGTTATAGTGACGACCATGACCGTAGCTAATAACCTAAAGCGACACTCAGAGCCATCACATTAAAAAATTGAATGTATCCTACTAACAAAAATAGCCGCCGCTAGAATGCAAACACGTGGGCTTGGGAAGACCTTTAGCTATGGTCATGACTGTAGCTAAATGCCATAATAACTGTAGGTAAATACAAAGAGAAACTTTAGCTACAGTCAAAACCGTCCCAATAAAAAGTCATGACTATAGCTATAGGCTTTACATCGTGACTTTAGGTGTGGGCGGTCAGAGACTCAGAGTACCTATAGCTACATCTTATTTTCTTGTAGTATCATTTTTCTTTTTTTTTTTTTTATATATAAAAAAATAAGTTAATATGAAGTAATTGCAGAATATTTTATTAAGACTAATATAAACATTCAATATGATTAATTAGATAATTTAGAAATTGCTTAAAAATTAGAAGGTAGCGTAGCTCCCATATTCTCTAAAGAAATAATACACATAAATAATACACATAAATGACTACTGATATGAATTTAGTAAGATAGACCCATATGGTCAAAGTCAACTAATTGTAAATAAAACTAATTTGAATGTCCCTGGCCTTAAATTTCAATATTTGAGGATCTTACTGAAGGTGGCCTACCCATTAATTTTTCTTCTTTTTTTGTTTTCTTCTTCTTTTTCCTTTCTATTTTTCTCTTCTTTTTTGTCTATCAGCTCTAAAAATTGAAAGGGCTGGTTCTTTGTTATGATTGGGGCATCCCACTAATTCTTGTTTAAATGATTATATTTATAGGGTGGTACAATTTTCTGTTTGGTTAATTCTTGAGTATGTTCATTCGCTTTGTAAAATGAAAAAAAAAAGGAAAGGAAAAGAAAAAATAAAATTGGAAGGTAATTGAGGTATCAAATACAACCGTAAATAATACTCTTGCTTATTATTTTGGGCATATTTCACCGATTATGTAACTATATAAAGCGACTCTTTGAAATTGTTGATGGGGTTAATATAAGCGTGTCACATTATTTTTTCTCTCTTTTATCAATATAAGTTTAGTTATATTATTATTTTATTTTTCTATCTTTCTATTTCATCTTTCAAATTTTATAAAAAAATTATTTTACTTCACATAATTTATACACACAACGCGTGTGCCACCAAATACTAATATATATAACCGATGTACTATTATTGTAATCTATATTTGATTCTTCAAAAACCACAATGAACATGGAGAGCTACATCGATCAAGAAATAAATGAATAATCCAAATAAAAGAAGAGTGTTTTGGTAGAAAGCTAACAAAGACGTCATACATCAAAAGGGAATGGAGGATGGAACTAAAGGGCGGATGATTTGGTACACAGAGATCAAGTAGTAGTTAGAAATACTAATGTTGATATCTTGCATGTTCAATCTTCTCATTGTCCATACCTAAAAAATAAAACTTATTCCGCGAAGACTTTGTCAAAATTAACATATAAAATGTTATATATAACCTTAAACACTTTTCTTATGTTTAATCGTAAAATGTTAAGGAGTTCACCTCCAAACAAAATCCAATAAAACTAATTATATTAGGTTAATAATTACAGGGTTTTGTCTTCTCCTACATATATTTCATGAACTACTTTGAACATTTTGTAACTTTAAAAGTCAAGGAAAAACCGACTTTATGCACACAATATGTAGAAAGAATAATTTTCCATGCATGGTATGTCTTTTCTGTTTGTAGCTTTCTGCATATATAATACATGCATAAGTAATAGTAACACGTACATAGAAAGAATGAGTACTATCAAAAAAATTATAATGCTTGTAGAAATTCTTATTGTACCAATATATAAGCCATGTTTGGTATCGTTGAAGTTAGCATAATTAAGATCATGTATGAATCAAACTATTTAGGGATGTTATGGTTTAGATATATTTAATTCTTCGATATTATTCTTGAAAATTTTAAAAATTCATTAAATGGCTGCACAATCTATATAATAAGCTGCACCAAGCTTGACCGTACCATTTTACCTTAATTAATTTATAAGCTATAATTTTATACAAATAAGTTGCATTACATTAACCGGATTTAGATATGGTTTAAATTAACGGTGCTACATTATTTTTGGCTAATGAGAGCAGGCAGTATATATCTTCCATGTCTCACTGCTGCCACTTTCAATAAGAATAAGGATATGTCAATATTTATGACTAATTAAACCTACTCTGATAAAATTATTTCGGCCTGCAAGAGAGAGATTAGAGCGACATAATTGAAGTTTGAGATGACAGTATGAGACCTAATCTTGACATCCATTTTGCAGTCTAGGTCAATACATATAATAAGGTCGAATGAATGATCGATACATTTCATATAATTTCAATAAACTTAATTAGTCAAATAACATATTTTCTTTCTTTTATAATTCAAGAGAGCTAGTAGCCAGAAACCAATCTATTTAAGCAATTGCAATTAAAAAAAAACACGATTAAAAATTTCCACAACTCGTGCATAATTAATGCATGCTACCCTAATTTTTTTTAATTAAGCATGTTCATGAGGGCTAAATTCCACAGCTTAAAACAAATTAATCCGCGTCTTTCACATATAACGCTGTGAAGTAGCTTCCAAGAGAAGGTAAAAAAGGCTTATTTTTATCACTGTTTGATGTTACAATTAAGACATATTGGGAGACAGCAAAATCATTATACCGTAGGATTAATACATTTACACGAGCAGTGTAAACTGAATTATTTTAGTTTATTGCCAGTAAGATTATGTTGCTTGGGATATACATACAAATTGATTTTGATGCATCTGAGATCATAGCTTAGTTCATCATAATCAGAATCGTCGTTTCTTTATGTTTTTTCCCCCCTAAGCCGACACATAATTATAATGATTTTGAGCAAATTAATTAATCTAATCATATGTGACAAATTAATCTTGCTACTATGATGACATTGATTGTGGTGATGACCCGCGACCTATGGAGTATATCATATTATTCCTGAGGTGAACAAGCACTTCTAGGTTTAGTAAGGACAAATGTAAACTACAAAATTGATGATTTAAATATTTTCTTGTTTCCATTTTCCTTGTTGGAAGTTTCCTATATATCCTTGTATAGTTGTAAAAGCATAAATTAGGCAAAAAATTATGATTATACCTCATGATTCATGTATTGCAACTATTATGAACTATGACTTGCCCCTCCTAGGTCAACAGTAGATGAAAAACATTATTTCTAAATTACTAGATTTATCATAATTAATGTTTTTTTTTGCTTTTTTTTGTTGTTGCTAAATTAAATTTTGTATTAAAAGAGAACAAAGTACATAGGCAAAGGGGCATACCCCAGATCAAAAATGGCCAAGTCAAGGAATAAATAGAACAACAAGCTGTCAAACAAAGAAACATTTGTAAGTCACCCAAAGCAGACCACATTCAGACCCAAAACATCAAGGAAAGGAGGAGTCAAACAGTCAGCCACAAAAGGACTAAACAAATCCAAGGATCAAACAGACAACCAAATTGAGGACACCTGCAACAAGCCTCTAACTGAAAACAGAGGACTGTGTAGCAAGTCAGCCAATACCAGCACCCAAACAGAACCCAACAGGACCCAAACCATCTTTAAACGCCAGCCAAAGAATAGCAAGATCCATAACTAAGACAAGTTACAGTTGTAAGAATCTAAAAAGGGGCCTAGTCTTAACTTTCTGGAATTTCATATAATTGTAGAGCTTACAAGCACCCTAGTTGCAGATAAATCAGAATGTTGAATAATGAAAGATATCACAACCACAGTTATATATAAAGCAAGTTAAACTCTTGAAAGGTGTAAATTTTTGTTACAAATGAAAATAATATCATCAGCTATTTAATACAATGAGTGTATCTATCTCATCACATGACTTATTTCTCTTTCATAACGTGATCAAAAAAAGAGAAATAATGTAATAACGAAGAATATTATCACCTTTGTATTATTTTAACCTACGCATAGAAGCCACAACGTTACAAAGCGTGATTGGTGGTGATCAACTAAATTCTTAACTAAACAATGTAATTTAATTTAGTAAAAGTTAAACCGGTAGAAAATTGACACAATATATACATAAATAAAATTACTCATGTTGGTTTAGAGACTTGAAGCAGTGGGAGAGAGCAACAAACCAATGACCGCGTTAAGAATTCAAGGTTGAAAGCTACAACAAGTCTGTTGGGAGAAAAATCAGATTAAGGAAGATAAGAATAATAATTAATATCAAAGTAAGGAAAATTAGAATAACAATTAATTAATATCAAAGTAAGGAAAATTAGAATAATAATCTAGTGTATGCTAAAGAGGGATCCCATTATATTACTGCCGGCTAAGGAATTTAATATATCAGCAAAACATCTCAAGAGACTAGCTAACTAGACTTTGTCTCAATAATCTCTCTCTTCTACACCTTGATTTATGAGCTCACATTTGCATTGTCTATGCCCTGGCTTGTCTTTGGCCTCTACCTTATTCCCCTCTCTCTATAACTCGAGACCCTTTATATATTTTTATAAATACACAACAATTATAAGTGTTTTCTAATTCTTCATTTGGAGAATTAAATAGGAAGTTTCACTTTAGATTCTGAGAAAAAAAAAATTAATGGAAGCGAATCACCACGAGGATCACTCGATAAATTTAAGCGATGAAGTTGATCAGCCGGAGCTAGACAACACCGATTTGGGCACGGGGAGATCCTATCAGTGTGTGTTTTGTAAGAGAGGCTTCACTACGGCGCAGGCCTTAGGTGGACACATGAATATCCATAGGAAAGATAGAGCAAAGACTAGTACTAAGTCTAATTCTTCAACTAATTTGAAGAATAAACAAGAGAACGTTAATTACGCAGGTCCTCGATTCTACCAGCCGATTTCAAGCTACCCGCCATGTTATGCTGCAGCTCAAGGGGCACAAATTCATTACCGAACATTTTTTCCAGCCTCCACAAGTTCAACTCATGATCATCAAAACTCGCTACGCTCAATTCCATTTGGAGGGGATTGTCACATGAGCTTGAGCTTGCAATTTGGGACAACGAACTTTGTGGAAGATATGGAGAAGAAGAGGAGATTTGGTGGAAGTGAAGATGATGGATTGGATTTGGAGCTAAGGCTTGGCCATGATCCTTAGCTATATAAATATACATAGCTAAATCATATTTCTATGTTGTACAGAAGTGTGTTATTATTTATATATGCTAATGCAAAAACACCATTTTACAAACTACTTATATAATGGTACTTTTTGCATATATGCAATTTCTATTTGGAAGAGTTTATTGGAGGGATGAATTTAACTAGTACTTCCTTCTATGGTTGGGGAAATTTCAGCTATTATGGAGATGGTGACAAAATGATTAATCGCGTTGGTGATATCCTCGGACCGGTCACAGGATTTTGAGGTAGCTATGCTGTTTCCTTAATTATATAAATAATATTTATAACCCTAATTTTAATTAGGGTTATAACTTCTAGTATCGGATTTAATTTCTCCTTCCATCTGTTTGGCTACAATCTAGTTGTCTTTTTATTAAGAGCTAGGTCCACTTTCTTTTGATCTATAAAGTTGTACCGTATTTCTTTTCCGTTTTTCTGGAAATTTTTTTTCTTTCTTGATGTGTGCAAATGAAACGACATTAACTAAATTTCCTGGCCATATATAACTAATCGCTATGTATTAAACTATCAAGATCCTACGTCTATTACGTACCAAATGAATGGGGCAAATTAAAAGCAGCAACTACAAGCAAACCCTCTCAAAAGGTGTGGTGTCCTGTTTATCTACTTGTCTAATATATATATATGGAACCATGACCTAAGCTAATCATATATGTTCCTATTGTACTTCTATATATGTGTGTGTGTGTATTTATGAATACACAAAACCCTAATTTGATTCAGGGTTGTATAGGAATTTACATATATTTTATGGACGTTAATTTCTGCTCCTGATCGTCTTTTTAGGTGCAAATTCCTCTTCATAATGTTCATCTTTAAAGTGTACAAATATCTCATCTCTCTTGAATTTGTTTCTCTAATTAAGTTATTTGTTTAACTATGTTTGACAATTGCAAGCTAGGGGGCTTCCTTGAACTAAGTCAGCTCTATTAAAATTTTGTTCCATTTCTAAACAATCAAAACCGTAAGTTTATATTACTAAAAAAGAATGGAGGTAGAAGAAGATCGATGATGAAATCCACAAAAGGGTTCTTAATTTTATGGAATGGAAATCATTATATATTTTAGTTGATTACTTTTGTAGGTAGCTTACTTGTTTGTATATTATGTGTATATTATTCTAGGGTTTGAGCAGTCCTGCTAGGAAATTCATCCTTCCCCAGTATGTGCTGTTGCATCAGGCAGGCTTAACTTTGGAAACACATATTAGAAGTTGATTAATATGGACGTTTCTTCCTAGTTTTTTCTTGGCTTATGATGAGTGTTGATACTTGATGATATACCTAGCTAGTTAGGGAGCAAAATTGCATATTAATTAATTAATTAATTAATGTCTGAAGTTCTTTGTGGGAGCTTTTGGCTCCGAGCACCAACTTCATATTAGATGGACCGACCTAGAATATTCGAGGATGTGTGTTCTTACTGCAAGCAGATATATTTTTTGAACCGTCTGTAATGATGACTCTTGGAAAATTAATTTGAGTTGAAGATGTGCATATATAGGTCGGTAAGCTACTATATAAGCATTTGTGAATTAGGTCTAGATGGGAGCTATCAGGAATTAATCATGCACGCATGATAATTGCAATAACTATTTTCTTCGAAATGAGTCTTAATTCAAGGTCTCTTGATTAATTTTCTGTATACGTCTAGTTGTGCAGCTCCATGTGCTTCATCTTCACATCTTTTCTCAATTTCCATCAGTAGAATATCAAAAGCGATTTTTATTTTTAATTTTCTTATCGAGTTATTTTGTTTCTTTAAATACAAAATATATGAAATCGTCATATCATGTTGATACATTCAACTCAAAATTAATTAATTAATGAATATATGATTCGTGTAAAAGTGAAGCGGCTGCATGCCCTCAGCTTTGTTATGAATAATTTGCTACATATAAAGGTTATTTTTATTTAATATAAAGTAAAGATCCTTATTAACAACTTCATTAATTTTTGGCTTCATGCACTGATGCAAGCTTTTAGTTAAAAATTGTAAAACTGTTTCTGATTTAATTCGTTTTGTCTGCTTTCGGAGCTACCAAATTAATGGATGCGGCACTATTACAGTTTCCAGGTGGAAGGAATGTGTATTACATATATATATAGAATAATTAGGATCCGGATATGGACAGTTCTGTGCAATCATCATTACAATCATGCTACCTACTCTCTAAATTAAGTACTATGATGTATTATATACTTAAATAATATTATTGTAATAATGGTGGTATGTATGTATATTTAATTACGTATAGAAGCCATTGCCAGGAACAATTATAGCTTCGAAACCTGAAGCTGGTTTGAGTTGGTGTTACTGTAAATTGTTAGATGTAATACCCCAATTAAGTTAATAGTGCTAATTTGCTACATACTTGGAGAAAATACATAGTAATAGCTACATAATACTCCATCCATCACAAATAATTAGAGTTTTGTTTTACTTTCCAGTCTTTTTATAACTTACTAAAATAAAATAAAAAATAATTGTTATGAATATGTACATATTATATTACGTTTACAATTGAAAAGTCAAAAGTTAATTAGGAGTAGAACTTTTAGACATATTGAGGGACTAAGGTGGCATGAGATCCTCTATAATCAAAATTCTCTATTTCTCTGTGTCGAGATCTATGACGATAGATTTTAGGGTCTATGACAACGGTATATCCCGTAGTAGTAGCCTTACAAAAAAAATAAAACTATGACGACTATACATACTGTCGCAATAGACTCTAGAACCGTCGTCATAAACCTCAACATAGGGGGGAAAAAAAGATAATTTGGTTATAGATAATCTCACTTCGACTAACGAGTATTTGATACGAATTTGTATTTCATGAATTTGACATTTTTTTTTATTAGCGTAAAGTTTATATATAGTTTTTGTTATATATAAAAAATGTTATATTTTTATTATTATATAAATGGAGCGTTATAGTTAAAATACAATATTTGCTGCAACAAGTATAAGAAAAAATTGTATAAATTAAACTTTATAATGGTGTAAGGTGTGGCAACGTACCTTCACGGAATCCAAATCCGATTAATACATTACTTTGACGTGGTCAGGTCAGGCGGAGGCCAGGGCATGTTCCTTCGGCCTGCACTGATTTAGTTTTACACTCTTTACTCCATCAAATCCCAAGGTAATTATATCCAAAATTATTTATTAATCAGCAGAATTCTTTAATTCTTCCTTGGATTAATTCTTAGCAGCAGGTGCCAGTACATTGTATTGGCCGGTCAATTTTCCAGTTTTCTGCTTGGAATAATTTATCAAGTTCAAAGAGATTATGCTTAATTAATTAATTGGTCGTTGGTATTTGGCATAAAAACATTTGGATTAATATTAATGTCACATTTGGAGATTGAAAAAGATTTACATAATTATGAATTAAAAATTATATAAACTATTTCAGAGACAATTTAGTTACCAAAGCACCAGTAACTTAGTGGAAGAATAGGACCCTGCCGCGGTACCATGCAGTAATTAAGAGTAGTAATTTTTTTTGCATCTCCCCCTTTGAGAAAACTACTTGCATGCTTGGCAGGCATGTGGTAAACTCAAATGTTTTGTATTCGGCTGTCATCGAAAAACAAAAGTAATACGCATGATTTTTATATGATCAAACTCGAGGAAAAGAACACAAAAGAGGTAGCCATGGGATCCAAAATTGTATCATTTTTTTTTAATTATCAAACCATCTCTACTACTCATTGAGTTTAAATTGTGTGTGAAGAAGCTTTTGTTTTCAATAATAACCTAAAAGACTGACATCTACAATCTGCATCCTTGAGCCAATTTAAGAGTCAGGCAGTGGATTACTGCTAACTGCTGAGAATAGACTCCAATATTCCGGGAGGAAGAAAATTATCCTCAATCAGGCAGCTAACTCGGTCAGAGGCTACATCGGCAAATTCAGACTAGGTAGGTGTTGATGAACCCTCTTCAGGATCAAAGTAAGTGCAGATTACATTAACCACAGAATCAAAAGCCAGATGCGAAACAAATGTCCAGATTGTTTAGCAAATGCTATCCATCCCACACATCCAAATCTCTATTCCAACCGAGTAAACCTCTCTTTTTTTTAACACAAACTTGCATCGCCACTACAACTTATAGGAATGTATTATCCGAGTAAAGTAGCAAACTTTGAAAGAATTCCCAGTTCTAATTCCGAAGCAGTTTGTTACAATTCATCAACCTAATTACCTTGTGAGATAATATACAATTAGGAATATCACCACAAAAGATGCCACGAGTGTAAACATTTTCCGGCTTGATTTGGTCTCAAACACCTGATGAGATAAAATGGAAACTCGATATCAGCAACAGATCAACATATATATGTTCTAATCAATAATTGCAAACATAAATAACATTCAGATAAACGTGTGTGACAAAAGAGAATTACTGCAACAGAAAATAAAGTATTATAAAGGGAATACCATTTTGAATTTGTCCATAGTTCCTGTGAGGACACCCCGTGATGAATCCATATCATTCCCCTAAATGAAAAAAGAACAATCAGCACAACATAGAATTCAATAGAAACAAAAAACAGTACAGGCTGTACAGCACTTGATCTTTATGACTACAGTATTCGTACCATTCTATCCAGTATGCGATTATGACTGTCCACTTCCTCATGGATATCACCTGTCAACTGTTGATTGATGACGCACATACTTGTGAGAAATTCAAGGTTTAAAAAACTCCTAAACTACAGAATGCATTTTGCATCGGTAAAATATAGTTTTTTTCCCTAATATATGTATGAGTTGTCTAATTATTGATATAACCGTGTTAACATTCTCTCAATATATTCATGAAACGTACAGGGACGAATTTGGAGAAGCATTATAAATATGCATTTAAAAAATATATAGATTGTACATAAATCAACAAAGCTATTCCGTTAATACCACATACAATCAAACTTTTCCACTCACTAACGTAAGGAGGTGAAAGTTGATTCCACTCACTAAAGTAAGGAGGTGAAAGTTGATGGCCGGGGAGACTTTCTTCTGATGAAGAGGAAATAAGCACTTAAAGTAAACCACAATATACAAGGGATAGGAAGAAGCTAGAAGCAGTGATGTAAATACGTGAACTTCGCACACTAGAGGGAACTACTAGAAAGCAGAAACTGGTCAGAGGGACTGCATTAAATAAATTACATAAAAACAAGAAGCCCTTTTCTTGCTATGACCAAGAAACTCAAAGATGGACAAACCAACAGATATTGAAATCTTTTACAAATTTAATTTCCTGCCTGAAACAGATGTAAACTTGACATCACTGTTCCAACTTCTTACCTTCCGAAGCAATCAACAGAGAATAAATGAAGTCAACTTGAAATAAATAAAAAAATATGGATGGCCCATCGGAATCTGATGAGTTCTGGTATGACTTAAGAGACATTGCAATAAAAAAAAATTGAAGAAAAAGAAAAAAGTAAAAAGAAACTGCTACAACTGAAACAATTCAAACTGTTCCAAGAACACGTACCCTTTTCAGCATAAGTACTCTGTCTTGCAACCCCTCCATTCCTCTATCATTTTCCTGTTCATCGATCTCATGTGAAGAGTAAGAAGAAGAGGCCCTAATGCCACCATCCTCTACATCATTAAAAAGAGCAGCTCTGTTGCCACGATAATCCCTGCATTTGTAGACTGTTACTAGAAGAGCTAGAATAACTGACAAAATGTGAAGTACACAGATTTTATAAATAATTATATGGTCAAACCACACAGTGCTGAATGCAAACTGTAAAAATTAGAACATTATGAAAGAAGAAAAGGGGAGAGAATCGTATAATAAAGAAAAAAAGACACCATAAAATAACGATCTGAATCATGTAGAACAAAGAAAAATGACACTATAAAATATCAAACCAATTCATGACTACATACACAAAATTAAAGTGCAAATGAAATGGAATACCCAGAAGAAAAAAAAAATAATATTAAAATAATAGTTAAATTTATTTTTAAACATTTTAACTAGACTTTATTTTATACTTTGGTGGGCTATCCATGATTTTGCAATGTTGGACCTTTTCCATTTATACTAAGCAACCTGGTTCAAGAAGAATTTTTATCCGAAGGAGTCAATCACATATACATATTGATATATATACATATATAATTCACGTTAGTTACCTTAATTACTAACATGATGGTTTTTAGTATGGTTTAATGGTAAGTACTTTTGTATTAACAATAATTAAAAAAAAAAGAATATATATATATATATAATAATAATAATAATAATAATAATAATACACAAACCATAGGGAATAAAATGTGATATTACAGACATAAATATTTATGTGAGATAATAAGAATAATTAGAAACTTGTTTTTATTTTTGAAAATTATAATCTATAAACTTATTATTTAGGTGACTAGTTCAAGACGGAGGGAATTTAATGAATCATAATTGCAATATAATTTCTGGGTATTACATTGCTTAATCCAGGTACGGATTCCGTACTTTTTCAGCGATAATCCTTTTAATTTTGATTTGTTCGTTTTGCTTTTCGTTTAAAAGTTAGTCATTGTTTCACCTGATTGTTCATTCTCAAATTCACGTGATAGTTTCGTTTTACCATTGATACTTAGACCTCGTACTTGTATTCTTTGGACTTGTTGCGTATATCTAGTATTTGTTTTGATTCTATAGAACATACATGGTAATTTATTTTGGAGACTTTGTGTTAATCCATTTCAGTTTAACATGTATACTTAGAACCCTTTTATTGGTATTTTGTCGCATGTGCTATGACATGATATTTTTATTTTGTTAGATGATACCGTAGGGTATACCTGAGCTACAACCGCCCGTGGGGGTATCACAATCATGTCTCTGAACACTGAGACATGACACTTTCCGTGACGGTGTGATTAGTCTACGGAGTCTCCGTTTTGTGCTCCAGTGGGAGTTGACCATGTGGTGTTTTGTTCTGTTCTACGGGTTGGTATTATTTGTAGTGCTGAACACACTTTCCAATTTTGCATGCATTTGGATTCGCGGTCCAATGTATGATTTGCCTGCGTGAAATTATTTTGCCTGTGTGGCATTATTTTGTCTGCGTAACAGTATTTTGACTTGCTTGTGTGACAAGGTATATTTCTGTCTTGTTCTGAGCTCGATATGAAATAACACCTAACCACTTTGATTCAGCCTATTATTTTATTGTGTTATTCAGTTCAGTTCAGTTGATTGGGTTATTCATTTCAATTTAGTTCAGTTTAGTATTCTTTTGAGTTGTCTGTGGGGCAAGATAAATTTGAGATTAGTATTTGGCCTTCTATTTTGTTTCGTTAATTCTGTTGACTCAGCTATACTTTTACTTTGGTATTTCTGTTTTCTGTTGGCATTGATATTTGAGATTATCATTTGTATTCCGCTCATTTGGTTCTATATTTTAGTTTTGCTTCTTTTGTATTTTTTTTTCTGTACTGGGCATTTGGCTCATGTTGTGTTTTTCTTCCTGCAGTTTGCAAGGGGATTCAAGGACAAGTGTGAAGAGATATTCCTTTTAGTTGTGATATTTTGCTTAGGCTTTGTTTGTGCGTAACCTCCCTTTCTATATCGGGAAGGGAATGTTACAGAGTTGGTATCAGAGCTTAGGTTTCTTTCTTGTAGAAAGTCTATTTAGGTTTGACCTGTGAGTTATGGGTAGACATTTGAGTTATGTTTTTGTTCTGTTTATATTATGTTCAACTATCGTATCAGTTATATATATTCAAATTTACTTCGAGTCGATTTCGCTTCTATTCGTTATTTTGTTTTGTTGATGGCTTGTAAATCCACTAAAGGTAGTGGAGGTGGTGATAATGGTGGCAATGTCGGTTAGTGCCACGAAGAACGTGTGTTCGCCTTGTCATATAATTAGGTGATAGATGTGTCATGTACTGTTTTTAACACTCTTTTAGTTAGCAGTCGTGAGACTTATATTTTAATTGATATTAGCTATACTCATTCGATTGTTGCGAATTCTTTTTTTACACATCTTATTGTGTAATCTAAGTCTTTAGATTTTGCTATGTCTATTGTCACCCCGATGGGGACTCCTGTCGTTATTTCTGATTTGTATCGAGAATGTCCGATCAGCTTTGGAGATAAAATTCGTGGGGCTAATCCTCTTCCAATGGGTATGTACAACTTTTAAGTGATTATTGGGATTGACTAGTTGGATAAGCACCAGACTACTATCAATTGTCAGGCGAAGAAGGTTATATTTGGAGATGTGAAGTCTCCATAGTTCATATTTCAGGGTTCACGACCGAGTAAGGTGGTGAAGTTGATTTCAGCTTTTAAGGTTTGGAAGTTGGTGACAAAGGATTGTGAGAAGTATTTGGCATTTATGAAGGATACCTCTATGAGAGAATCTCGTTTTGAGGATGTTCTACTTGTTCGTGAGTTTTCTGATGTGTTTCCTGAAGAATTATCAGGGTTGTCACCGCAACGGGAAGTTGAGTTTGCCATCAAGTTTATTTTGGGTGTGAAGCCTGTCGGAGTATTGTGTGGCATTGGACAAGAGGCAAAGTTAGGCACTAGGTCATACTGGGTGCAAGACAACGTTGGACGTTAGTCTGTGTTAGGCGTCGCACGAAGGCATTTTGCGTCATGAGCTTGAACTTGTGGTGTCAAAAGGGCCTGAGTTAGTTTAAATCACTACGGAGAAGGTACTTGTGGCTAAGGAGAAATTGAGGTCGACTCAATCTTGGTAGAAGAGTTATGCTGATAAGCACACAGGAGGACCTTAAAGTTCAAACCGGATAAGCATGTATTTTTGAAAGTTTTCTCTTGGAAGGGTGTTCTGCGATTTGGGTTGAGAAGTCAGCATTATCATCCATTGTATGTGGTGCAAGAACCGTTCAATAAGATTAGGGAGTATCTTACTTGTGAAGAGCAAGCCAAGGCGATTTTGGATCATCAAGAGTGGTTTATGAGAAGGAAAACAATTCCGTTTGTTAAGGTTTTATAGAGGAACCATTCGGAGTGGGAAGCTTCTTGAGAGATGTAGGAGTTTATTCGAGCAGAGTATTAGCATCTCTTTGAAAATTAGATACGTTCCATTCTTTTGAATCCGGGGACGGAATCCTTTTTAAGATGGAGGTAATGTAATACCCGAAAAAAAATATAATAATATTAAAATAATAGTTAAATTTATTTTTAAATATTTTAACTAGACTTTATTTTATATTTTGGTGGGCTATCCACAATTCTGCAATGTTGGACCTTTTCCATTTATACTATGCAACCTGGTTCAAGAAGAATTCTTATCCGAATGAGTCGATCACATATACATAATGATATATATATACATATATAATTCACGTTAGCTACTTTAATTACTAAAAGGATGGTTTTTAGTATGTTGTAATGGTAAGTCCGTAAGTACTTTTGTATTAACAATAAGTAAAAAAATAGAATATATAATAATCATAATAATAATAATATATATATATATATATATATATATATATATATATATATATATATATATATATAAATAAAACAAACCATAGGGAATAAAATGTGATATTACAGACATAAATATTTATGTGATAATCAGAATAATTATAAACTTGTTTTTAATTTTGAAAATTATAATTTATAAACTTATTATTTAGGTGACTAGTTCAAGACGGAGGGAATTTAACGAATCATAATTACAATATAATTTCTGAGTATTACATTGCTTAATCCAGGTACAAATTTCGTACTCTTTTAGCTATAATCCTTTTAATTTTGATTTGTTCGTTTTGCTTTTCGTTTAAAAGTTAGTCATTGTTTCACCTGATTTTTTATTCTCAAATTCATCTGATAGTTTCGTTTTGGCATTGATACTTAGAACTCGTACTTGTACTCTTTGGACTTGTTGAGCATATCTAGTATTTATTTTGATTTTGTGGAACGTACATGTTAATTTATTTTGGAGACTTTGTGTTGATTCGTTTCAGCTTAACATGTATACTAAGAACCTTTTTGTTGATATTGTGTCGCATGTGTTGTGACATAATATCTTTATTTTGTTACATAATACCGTAGGGTATACATGAGCTATAACCACCTGTGAGAGTCAATGTTCTAAAAGGCGCTAGGCGGGTGGCCGAGGGGGGCTTAGCGGTTAAGGGGCCTAGGTGAGATTTTTTATTTTAAGTTATATTACATTTATCCAAACAAAACAATAATATAAAACAAAACAATCTATAATAAAGATAATAAATGCCTTTGCATACACATTAAAGTAATAATTCTCTAGTAGTTTTACCTATCTACTACTTTTATCTTACATGTTACTAATCCCATTTCTAGATCTATTTTTTCTATGCAACATGACAGCTGCCACCGTAACAATTCGGATCACAATTAGGAGGTTAAGGGAGCAAACAGAGAGTTGAAGAGAGTCTGAGCTAGCATAATATTTAGTTTGATACTTTCTACCAAGTTTTGTATGTAGACATGGTTATTTTCATTAGCATTCTGTTTTGGAGATATTTTTTTCACCTGTAAATCAATGAATATGATTAGATGATATTAATTTCAATTTTTTTGGACATTGTGTTGTTCATCTTTATGGCTTTTGAATGTATTTCTTATCTCTAAAAAAATTAAATAAATGTTATTTTTAAAAATTAGTGTGAAATTTATTGAATGTGACATTTGATATTATTAATTATGAAATTATTTTTATTTGTGTAATCTTCAAAATTAAAAATTGAGGACTTAAAGAAAATGACAAAGACCATATGCTAAGAAGTATGGCTAACATATCTTTATTGTATTAGTTTTATTCATAAACAAGATTGCTATTAAATAATAAAATTTAAAATTTCAATAATTCAATTCGTTATTAAAACTTAACAAACTAAACATAAATTTAAGAATTATATTTGAATTAAACTAAATATTACAAATGTATCATCATTTATATAATTTGAAGTTGGTTCAAGTTCAAAAATTACAACTATAATAAAATTATTCATTCTGACTTGATCTTGTTCACTTCTTGTTGTGATTTTATATGTTATAACCTGCATTATGAACATAGTAAATCATTAGAAAAATAAATATATCAATATTTATATTTATATAAATATTAAAATAAAACAATTGCAGCCCAAATTTTTCGCCTAGGTCCCGCCTAGCTCTGCCTAAATTATACAACGCCTTGATCGCCTAGGCCCCGACTAGCCCGCGTAACCTCGCCTAATTTCTTGGAGCGCTTTTTTTGCTGCTTGAGGCCTAGGCGAGGCGCCACATGGGGGCTTAGTGCCTAGACCGTCTTTTAGAACACTGGTGGGGGTATCATAAATATGTCTCGGGCATTGAGGTTCTATATTTTAGTTTTGCTTCTTTTGTATTTCTTTATCTGTACTGGACATTTGGTTCATACTGTATTTTTCTTCCGGCAAGTTTGCAAGATAATTCAAGGGCAAGTGTAAAGATATGTTCCTTAGATTTTGTTTGTGCATAACCTCCCTTTCTATTTTGAGAAGTGGGTGTTACATGAAATATATAGCTTTCCCCACATTACACATTACAGGAAAGCATATGATAAACTAGTACAACAAACTTTCTAAGCATTATGGACCAAGGTTCTAAAAGGCGCTAGGCGGGAAGCGGGCGGCCGGGGAGGACTAGCGCCTAGGAGGCCTGGGCGGGATTTTTTATTTTAAGCAAATTTTAATATTTATCTTACATTTATCTAAACAAAACAATAATATAAAAGAAAACAATCTATAATAAAAATAATAAAAGTTTTTGCTTAAAGTTCAAACACATCCATAATACTAATGTCAAAGTTCAAATAGAAACATGAAATTGTTTAAAGTTCAAACATAAACAAATAATAAAAAATACAAACTAATAATCCTCATCTCCATATCCCTCTATATCTCTCTCTAACTTTTCTTCTCCATATCCCTTCAAGATAATATCTCCATCGGGCTCACATTCATACTCCTCATCTCTCTCTTCTTCCGTGTCATCATCAAACAAAATTTTTTTTTCATGGAGTTCTCTTACTCTAACATTTCTACTATTTCTCCTAAGCTCTATCACGCTATCAATTTCGGATGCTTCACCAACCGCTTCCCAAGTAAGGCCCAAACAACCCTCAACTTCTCCATCTATTCCTAAAACGTCGTTTTGTAGCTTAATTATTAAAATTAAAAAAAAAAAACAATTGCAGCCCTAAATTTTTCGCTTGGGGGAGCCTAATTTCTCCATCTTACCCGTCTAGTCCCGTATAATTTCCTGGAGGAATTTTTTTTCCTCCTTGGGTATAGGCAAGGCGCTAGGCGGCCTAGGCGTGGCGCCAAAGGGAGGCCTAGCGCCTAGGCGGGGACTAATCGGACCTAGGCGGGAATTTTTAGAACAGTGTTATGGACTTATTAGCAAAACCAGATACCAAAAAATTTGTGACAGGACATATATGCATCAGATTGTTAAGTTGTCTTAAAAGCACACAAGCAAAATCTGTGCATCATAGAGCTAAGATTTCAATGCTGAGTAAATTTTTGAATTATGGAACTGTTAAACTTTCAATGGATGCTTTCTCCATATTCAGAGGCAAATATGGCATGTGTATTGTTGATAATGGAGATGATTTTTCAAAGGACCGACAGAAATCCTAAAGGACATAAATTATTTCATGAGAAAAGGAAAGAGCAACATGCAAATGTATCAGAAATGCGCTCGAAATCATGGTGCATGTGCTGCTCCAGAGAGTCTCAATATGAGATGTTGAAAACAATTAAAAAAAACACAGAGAAGTTTTTTCTGGTAGATAAACAACAAAAATTTAAAACTCATCACTTTTCAAGTATTTTGTTGAAAAACTGAAGTATCTTCTTTTTTTATTAGAAAACTAGAGGTTCCTCGCCCTAGTTAGATTGCAGTTTTTATTTCTTATTCTTAAGTATGCAATTAGATTGCAATTCATTGAGTGACAATTACAGTATTTTTCAATTCGCCAATAGTTGTCTCCGAGATCTTAGCTTGTCATTGGCAACCCATTAGCTGTGTTCCATCTAATGTGAACAGCACAGGATGTAAACACGTTTGAAAAGTTGATTGGGTTGAAGCAGGGATATGTACAAGAGACCCTAAGATCATGGTGGGACCTTAGAGTTTGCAGTCCTCCCTATCATGTTGCCATTCGTATATCACCTGTTTGAAATCTCAAAAGAACACCCAAATCCGTAAATTTCCCAATTGAAAATCCTTACAGAAAAAACAAGTCTTTGTTAACGATATGAAGATCGGATTCTATTTCAAAGCATTGTGATAGTTCCAGTATACTTTCCTCTCTATAAGTCATGCACATTCACACAATTAAGCACCACAGTCGAACAAAAATGAGATATGATAAAGAAATTTGATAAAATGGTAACCAATAACTTGGATTTAACTAATAATGTAGCCTAATAACTTGAAGGGAAAAAACATGGATTTAACAAGCAAAAAAGAAGAATACAGAAAAATTAGACAGGTACACACATTATAGAACTTGAGAGTTTTAGTACACATACATACCTTCTGGAATTCATAGATAACGACATAACAACAGTTTGTGCAGATCAGTGACGACAGCTTGATTCTGTAGAAAATAAGATGATTCATCCAGAAATTATAACGAGATTCCGAAACCAATTAAAATAAAAGATATCACAGCTCTAGACGATCTAATTATTGTAAAGTAAGAACAATATCTGGGGGGGAGGGGTTATCGTAAGCAATTTTCGGAAAACAGAATTGAGAAATTCCGTTGTTTGGGAGAAAACAAAAGAATAAATAAGGAATTGAGGGAAATTATAATCTTATGAGATACTATTATTAGTTAGTAGCTCATTACTCTACAAGGGAATGAAAGCAAGCAAATTGGAGTGAGAGTTGCAGCGGTGATACCTCTGGGAGGGGGAGGGAGGCAGGCAACTTGAGGAGACAGAATAACGGAGGAAAGGAAACGAAGCTCAGGTCAAAATTTTAACATATGCTAACTAGATAACTAAACCGGGACGGGACCAAAGTAACTGTAAATAAACAATTTGTATTTAACAAAAAATATATTTTTAATATTCATAAATTAAATTTCTTTTTTGGTAGACCGGAAGGATTAATAGCATGATAAATAATATTAGAATTATAATGGTCAATTATTTTATATTTAAAAGAAACATGAGGGTAAAATTGATATTAATAAATCTTTCATCGCGGGTTGGCCCCCGTGCCTGGCGGTATTAACAAAAAAGAGAATATGATTAATTTTTGAATATTAATACATAATTTTTGACAAATGTTAAAATGTGTAATAAAAGAGACCCAAAATAAAAATTGACTCTCATTGTAAGACAGACGAAGAGAAGTAAAGAACTTATTTTATGTCTTGACTCGTGACATAATAGTCATCTCCTTTAAAAATATATTTTTTTCAATTTTGACTGAGAAAAAAAATAAATATTTTTTAAAAAAAAATCTTTTTTGATCGAGGAAAAGAGAGAATTACTCCTACCATATAAACTTGACCTTGATATCATAATTAGAGATGCCTTTCAATTAAATAATAGAATCTTCCTAATTGCTTAAAGTTCAATATAAATACACGGGTTGTAAATAATTTGAGTCTTCTATTTGAGTTCAAATACTCTTTCCCTTGCAATCCTAAAACTACCAACAAAAAAAATATGCGACTTGAACATAATAATATGATGAAGGCTCCTAAAATATGGAATATATATATATATATATATATATATATATACACACACCCCCCATTGCCATATTTCCTTGTCATAAGTTGATTGCCGGATCAAGATTTGTGAAATGTACGAGAATCTAGCAAGTCTACAAAATGATGCTAATTTCCATCGGTAAAGGAGGGGATAAATGACAGCTTTCTTGTCCTCCATATTTAAAGCATTTAGAATCCATTAGAAGGGAAAAAGGATAAGAATGATATCAGGGGAAAAAGAGAGGAGCAAAGGCAAAGAAGAGGAAAAAGAATATATGCACAACCACTATCAAGAGCACCTATTATTTAAATTATAGCTTGCTTAACCTAATTGCTTATCCATATCAGAAAATCAACTCTGGAAAAAATACAAGAGTAAACAAACATACTACCTTGTAAATTGCTCAAAAACTATATTCCCAATCATTACAAGAGTTGTGCTACAAGCCCAGTTTCATTTGATAAAGCAGTGACTGAGGTAGGTATATATGGCTGTTCTAAGTAACACGGATAAGGAGTACAACCATGATGAAAATGCATGTCATTACAAAGATCGCAAGCCACGTGAAGCATGTAGTCTTGAAACTATGGGAGTATACTTCCATTGCTCGTGTACTGGCATGACCAGTGCTTGCCAAGCTATGTTCGACGGCCTTCTCTGTTGAATCGAGTATCTGCAGTCAAATTACCACCAAACTATGAGACCCAGTTGATCATCAATTCAAATCAAGGGTGTATTTAAATCGCTTTGGATAACAAGTGCAGTCCACTCCCTTACCCACTTTTCGTTTGCCCTATATGGAAATTGTTAAATACAGAAAACACGAGGAAAAGAAATTTAGTTCATGGTAATCAGGATGACTGACTTGTCCGAGTTAAAACACATTCCACTTTTGTAATGCAAATTGGATATACAAACCTAATACCTACCTTAAGGCATCGGTATTTAAGTGAACCAAAGCTACCTTAGATTCTTTGGACTTACTTTCTCGGTATTTTTGAGGGATTGACTCATCATTAGACTACTCTCTTTGAGTTGTCGTGCCAACACAACCATTTCATCTGTCAAGTCTTCTTGAAGCTTTCTGTCAAGGCAATAAAAAGAAGTACGTTTATAACGATATAATATCATAGCAAGCGTAACTACATAGGCATAAAGTAATAAGTGGTTAACGAGAACCTAAAAGGCATATTTAATGTAACAGCAAGTATAATATATACCTGTGTTTTCCAATATGTGTCTGTGCAGCGGCATCCAACTTCACGGGCACTGATTGATCAGTTTCAACAGTATCCTGAGTTCCTTCCTTGACATTCAGTGGTGGCCTGTTTAACTCAAAAATGAAGAAAACAAGAAAGAAAAGAAACCATAAAATGTGAACTACAATAAATCAATAGTTTCACTTACACGGATCTCCTCCTCAGACCCGAAGAATAGTGAATACTTTCCCCTTCAGTTTTAGAAGGGTTTTCACTGGCAGAAGTCCCAGCAATAGGAACCTGAGCTACTTGCACATCACACTGGAGTTTGCCAAAGAAATAGTTATTTGCTACGAAGCTATATTTTCTTTTTTCAAGGAAAGAAACGAGCCATCACATAAAATCAGACCTTAATATTTCTTTACAGCAACCATTTTAATATACTTTCTCATAAAAAAAAAATAGACATTAATATATATTGTTCAAAATACCGTCCCTTGGTGAGGACAAAAAGAAAAGGAATATATTAAAAATGAAAATTTTCAGCATAAAAGTTCAACTACGAATACTAAATTTTAGGACTGATAACTGACACAGCAGCTGGAGTAGGAAAGCCGAGATAGCAATACAGAGAGATGAAGAAATTTTTTAAACTTTCCAAATCATGGTGATTAGAACATCAGATTCCTCAAAGAATGGATTTACAAAAGCTCGCGCAACAATGCAAAAGAATTCCTCATTTATGAAAGTGCTACAATGAGACTTTTATTACATAATGGTTCTTCTTGTATACTGCCAAACTAACTGGATGTTTGAGTTGAAAGCAAGCTCAGTACAATTATATCTCATTCGATCTGGATTTTTTAAGCTAACAAGCCGAGTTCACATAATCAGGTTTGCTTGATAAAGAGTCTGAACACAATCAAAACCCAGCTTGGTAGGCTTCTAACAAATTCAAATAATCTTGTCTTGATAAGACTTGTGAATATACACACACACTCTTTCATATGTAGTTGTACAAATATTTTATCCATAAAACGAACCAGGCTCGCTAACGAGGCTCTTGGAATGTCATAATTGTTCATAGTATCTAGATATACAAACATAATTGTAAGCTCGCTCATTTAATCACGTGAGCTTGAAATTGTGACAGTTTACAATTTGAAATTATGTTCTTTTGTATTAATCAGCATAAAGTAACCTATAGAGACAAAAGAATATGTGGAGAGACTCTATCTGGACCCAGCCCCAGCAAGTTGAAGCGTTTTAGTGCTTATGTTATAATTAAAAGAGGGGGAAGTATGTTTTTGTGAACTAACCCAAATCGAGCTCAAGCATGGTAAAAATTTGAGCCAAGCTTGGATATGTGTGGTTGGGTTGACTAAAGCTTGAATTAGCTAGAGTCCTTGACTACACTTTACTAACCCAAACTCCATGGCCTGGTTTGGCAATATTACGAGAATTTCTTTTCTCATAGTCCTTTGAACAACCAAAGAAAAAGTAATAGAATACACCCTTTTTCAAATCCTATCGACGGATGAACATCAATAACTTCAAAAGAAATTCTTAGAATTCTTTTAGATTTTTCAGTTCACAAGGATTAACCCCTGTTAGTGTAAAAAGTTTAAATAAACATTATCCAATTCCGCTCCATAAATGATCACAGAAGAAGCATATCTTCCATAATGCAAATTTATATATTTAAAAATATAAAAAGCTGCACAGTACTTTCAAGATGTAAAGGTATGTGCAACAGAAAACTTGCTCCAAACTTCATGCTTGTTTAAACATAATATGTCATGGAACCTGGATACATTTTGGGGGAGCGTAAGTATACACGCACCACAGGAGTAGCTAATTTGGCAGCAATTGCTTCAATCTTCTCTGAATATTCATTCACCTTTCCTTTGGATATCCTATACAAAGAGTTCCAGAATGCGAGTGATAACATCACTAAATTGAACATATTATAATTTCTTATGGATACTGATTCATTCAGTAAAAAAGGTAATAACCTGGCACCCATATCCTAAATTTTCCCTTTTACCCTTTTAAATAGTAAACTACTAAATCTTATGATTTCCAAATTTACCATCTATATTGTGCACACTTATACAACATGCACATATGGTGATTCATGATACTTTAAGTTAGAAAAGCTACATTAAGAAACAGTTTTTCCTTGACTCTAAAATCTGAAATTTTGGGGGGAAGAAAGAAATAACTATTAACAAGCTAGAACTGAGTCTTTGACAAACTTCACTGTTAAGAACACAATGATAATGTAAACCTAAAGCCCTTATTATCAACTACTAACATCTAACAAAGTCCCTTTCAGCTAAATAGAGTATGGAGAAGTAGACTTTGTTTGGAAAAAGAATCCAACTGGTAATTCAAAGCAGAACCCCAAAATATAAAACGTACCAATAATCACAATAGGGGCAAGTAAAAATCTACCAGAATTTAACATAGTAGAAAAAGAAAAGGCAAACAGACATACCTTGGTAATCCTTCTGGAGTTTTCTCTTCAGCTAGTTGCTCCAATAATTCTCTTAAAGTAGAAACATACTGCAAAGACCTTTATTAGCATACCAAATTGCCAAAACCCACCACCACATAAATTAAGTAATACAATGAAAATTAAAAACCCTTATGTAAAATTAAAACCAATCCCATTACAAGATTAGGAATTCTTTACTAGTTCAAAGTGAAAACTTACATGTATAAGCTTTGACTGATTTTCTAGATGGGGAGCAGCTGCAAGCAATCGCCTCAGGTTTACTTCAGTTTTAGTCAACACCGTCATTATACCCTAAAAACCAATATAAAAAATACATGATTGATCAGGAATATGTGATCCAATCAAAGGCAATTGTGATATTTACATGTACATATGGAAATTAAAACAGTTAAAAAGCCTAATACTGTTGATGAGAATACAGAGGGAGACTTGCTAGTTTCGAAATTATTCAAATCTGAAAATACTGATATTGTATTTACTTGTACTAGGAACTTCAGATCTAAAGGATAAAAAGTAGGGAGAGTCTAATTGTTCGTATAACCTCCGGAAGGGAGTTGGCTGTTGGCGGTGAAGACCCAAGACTGGAAAGACCTACAAGTTAAAGCGGACTGTTACAAACAATGTTTAGAAAACCGGACCGGATCGGCGGTCCGACCGCGGTCCGACCAGAACCGGTCGATTTTCCGGTCCGATCCGACCAAAAAATCGAAAAAACAGCGACCCGATCAAAAACAGGTTGACCACCGGTGGTTCAACCGGTAGTTGAACCGGTTGACCCGGTTTTCAAGTTTTTTTTTTTTTTACAAAAATATTTTTAATTATAACATTATTTTACTATATTTTAGCTTATAAAAAATTAGATATTTTAAAATTTTATTAATTATTAATAATATATTTTATATATATTTTATGACGTCACTGGTTCAATAACGGTTCGACCACTAGTTAGACCAGTGACCCATCCACCTAGTAACTTTTTCAGTTCGATGACCGGTCCGGTTTTCTAAATATTGGTTACAAAGGAAGGATAAATACAGGAAATTAATATTTTCACCTAGTATTAATAATTTTATAAGATTTTTCTCACGTAAAATCAATGTTTTCAAACCCTAACCGATCATCGAACCGAAAAAGATACCGGACAGACGGTGGTCAAACTATTATTAACCCAGTGACATCATTAATATGTAATAAATAATAAATATATTTGTTATTATTATATATTATATATAATATTTGATAAATTGTAAAATTAATCAATTTATCTGCGAAAGGCTTGTCAAACTCAACTGAATCCAACTAGCCTGGTCCAAACTACCTAAAGCTAGCAATAGAAATCAATTTCACAAATTTATTCTGTTTAAGACTATATTCCTATCAACCA
This sequence comes from Hedera helix, assembly GCA_947179155.2. Classification (NCBI taxonomy): domain Eukaryota; kingdom Viridiplantae; phylum Streptophyta; class Magnoliopsida; order Apiales; family Araliaceae; genus Hedera; species Hedera helix. Next base: position 56,908,913 of record OX359264.1, on the reverse strand, counting down.
CATAATATCATATCTAAGGAGGCAATTTGCAATACCCAACATAAAACAAACAGCGAATAAAAATAAAACTCCTAAGGCAAAGTAAAGAGGCTAATACTTTCAATTTTCAACAAATTACATCCACGCTAATCTATGTGAGCTAGAGATTTTTTTGTATGTAATCTATAATGAAACCTCACTTAAGATCCAAAGCAAAACAAATGACTTCACAGAGACATTTTAACAAACATGTTATATGCACTGAAAGTTGAGCATGGCAAATGAAAGAGCCAGAGAAAATCTGCTCAAGGCTCTCAGAAAATTGAGCCAAGGGAAGTAAAAGAAACTCTCAATCTGGTCCTTAACCTGAAACTTAGCAACCATTAGAATTTTTTGGTGGTACAGAATTAGATATACACATATATACATGTACCCAATTGAAGCATAATCAAATACTTGGAAACGAAAAACAAATTGGGGTAATTTTATATTATACCTTATTGTCGGACTGAGAATTGAAGATGGTTGTTACAGACAAAACCCTAAAAAGCAGAGGGATGTGCGAGTTAGAGAGAAGAGATTCGGAGAAGGTGACAGAGAACTTCCGACGAGGGAAAGAGTCGAACGATTGTGTGCGGTGTCACAAACAGATGAAATTCACCCAAAATAAAGGAAAAAGGTTGAACCAAGGAACCTGTCTTTCTCTCTGATAATCCGAACCAAGCCCCCTCGCACTCTACATTAATTTTTTTTTTAATCAATATATCTTAAACCGATCAAATCTGATTTAATTTTGATTTGAGCGCGGATCAATTCTGATTTTAATCGATTGAAGTATCGATTTGGTCCAATTTTTAAAATCTTGCGTAAAATTATAAAGAGTGAGAGAGGGAGCGTGACGGATGTTCAAGAAATTTGTTCTGTTTTTGACCTTATAAATTTGGTTATTTTATAATTTATTTTTTTATTTAATCTTTTAAATTTAATAAAATTACTGTTATATCTTTATAATAATTGCACATGATGAAATATGTGTGGCACGCTAACTAGTAATAAATAAATCTGTATTCATGTAAAAGAAAAAATATAAAAATATTAAATTTTATTTATAAAATTATTAATTTTCTAAATCTATTATAACAAAACACAAGGCATTTTGAAAAAAAAAAATCTCCCGCTCATCTCTTAACATTTGATCTGGACCGTTCAAAAAATAAGATAAATCTAACCGTTCTTTCGCTTTATATCCAGCTCAGTCTTCATTCTCCTGCTATCGGATTCTACCTTCTTCACTCTTTTCTTCTCTCTCTCCTCAATCTCTTGGAAGAAGAGTAGTTAATTTAATTCCAGTGGTGCTAGCTTGACGAAGAATCTCCTATCCCTCTGCGACTCGATCAACCATGTCGAAAATGAAACATTTACTGCGAAAGCTTCACATCGGTGGCGATGGCGCCTTCCACGATCACCAACAAATGGCCACCCACCGTTGAATACAAGTCCTACGCCACCGACGCTGCCGTAAACGACGTCGTTGCAGTCATCGGCTTCATCGTCGGCATTGGCAGGAGCCAGAGGCGCTGAATCGGCTCATATCCCGACGCACGTTGCGGAAACGGCTCAGATCAAGGCTGCCAAACAGCGGAGCTTGGCGTGTTCGCCTTCTGACACTGTCGTTGAGTCTCTCTCTCTCTTCGTTACTGGGTAATTGCGTTTCAATTTGATTATCAATTACTGTTTTTCGTTTAATTGTTTGATGAATTAGGTTTAATTTGCATTTTTTGACCAATTTTTATTTGTTCATGGATATTAATTATGGCTAATAGCTTTAACTAAAATTATAAAAAAACCCTCCTGCTAGGAATACTGTAAGTTATGGCTATTCGTACTTTATTTCATTCTTGGCTTGCAATTTAATTTCATGTAGCTTAATTAAAATGCAAACAATTTTGGAATCATAAGCTTTGATCCTCTCAAAGAGAATTAGGGAGCGCAGAACTTATTTCCTAATTGTAAGTTCCTGAACACTTGGGTATGGTATTACACATGCATTTTTTGTTTGTGTTTTGTTCTTGTGTTTTTCTCTACATAAAATATATGATGATTCAAGAACTGGGTCTTTCTTTAGTTCTTGAATTAGCTTCCAAAAAAGAAGCTAAGGATCCCAATTATTATTTTATTCAAGAATGCTGAATTTCAAAGTATTGGAGTGACGGTTTCTTTCTTTAATCAATTCTTATGTAAACTTATGTGCTGGCTTTTTTGATTAATTCTTAGAAAAAATTGAATCTTCCATGATTTGTCATTTATGCATAGTTGGGGAAGGCCGGAGAGAAAGAAACAGAGATTTGTAACTGTCACATGCTCACATATTAACAGGGAAATAGGGAGTCAAATTTGGAGAAACTGACATTTAGTATAAAGATTCTACAGGATTATAGACATTCGTCTTAATAGCTGTTTTAAGTATAGGTAGTTCATGCCCTCAAGATAATTTGAATTTATTTGCATTTTTATTTTTATTTTCATCATGCTAAAGGAAACGTGGAAGCAGCCTCAGATAACTGAAAAGATTCAAGTGGGCTGCATGTGGAAATTGATTGGTATTTTTGATAACCGACATGGTCATCCCAATAAGAAGCTGCTTTCAAATGCAAAGATTGAGAAAAAACATGTCACTGGTAATTATTCGTCGATTATATTCAATTTTTTTGTTACCATCCTTTAGATATTAATTATGTGAATGTGTCTGTGACATTGTTGAGACTAAGGGTGACCCTTCTTCATAAATTATCAGTTTGTCACAAACATAATTGCATTCAAAATTGAGCCCAGCATATTAAACATATGAAGCAGATGTCAAAAGTAAAAAAAGAAAAAAGAAAAGGTATACCAAAGGATTTTGTTCTTTGAAACTTTTATGGCATGTGGTACACATAGTACAACTTTTATAGCATGTGGTACAATAAAATTTTTCAGTACCTGTTCTTGAATAATTTAATTTAGCCAATATATGTGTTATGTGCAAAAATGGAGGATGCAATAAAGAAATTAGCTAAACTGGATGTGGAATTGACTATTGAAGAGAGAAATTTACTCTCTCTTGGATACAAAAACGTGGTGGGATCCCGTAGGGCATGGTGGAGGATATTATCGTCAATTGAGCAGAAGGAGGAGTCCAGAGGGAATGAAGTGAATGTGAAATGGATCAAGGAGTACAGGCAGAAAGTGGAAGCAGAGCTTTCGAGCATTTGTGGTGATATTATAACTGTGATAGATGAACATCTCATTCCTTTGTGCACTGCTGGAGAGTCCACTATTTTCTACTATAAAATGTGGGTGGGGGATATATATTATTAGTATTTTAAACTCAGTTTTGAGTTTTGTTAATTTTTCTTAAGGGGTTTTGGTGTTTGGGGTTTTTATTGGTTGCAGGAAAGGGGATTATTATAGGTATCTTGCAAAATTCAAGACTGGTAGTGAGAGGAAAGAGTCTATAATCAGTCCCTCAAGGTCTATCAGGTGAATAGAATATCTGTCTAATCTGCATTTTGTTATTTAACATGAGGTAGTATTTAGCTGTTTATACTTGCAATTATAGTTACGCAAATGCTGCATTGTTAAGTATTAGGTTCTGGGAAGCGGCACTCCTTCATGCCAAGACATGCTTACATTTAGAACATAAAACACTAGCAAAATAATAAGATACTAATTTATAAAACCAGAGAAAGAAATTGATCTGAAGAAACTCAAAGCTTCATATTCAAATTACCAGTGCCACTTTTTTTATATGTTCCACGTCTTAAAAACAAATCTTTGACTAACCCAAACTCTAGCCTTAGAACAAACTAGGGTTGTAAATGGAGTTCGGAATATCCGATATTTGTTCCGAAAATTCACATCCGTATTCATGTTAAAGCGGATATTATCCGTATCCGTATCAAATCGAATATTATCCGTATTCGTATCCGTCCAAAGCGGATAGAGATACGGATATATGTATATTCATACCCGTTAATATCTGTATTTGTAATTATATGTTTTTGTTTTAGTGTAATTCTGTTTTTAATTCATTAAAGACTATTTTTTATTATTATTATTTGAACTTTGTTTTATTTTCAATGAACTTTTCTATATATTCCTCTACAAAGTAGATGGTGAGATTTTGACATCCCAAATCCACACACACATAGATAGAGAGATATAAAGTGAGATAAAATGATGCATCTATTTTAGTTTGATTAATATTTTAGGGAGACATTTAAAATTTTAGATAACATTTGCTTTTGTGCATCTACTTATGACCGTAATAAACACATTTGTGTTTCTCTTTAAATTTCGAGTATGATTATTCATCATCATCTGCCATCACGTAACTTAGGAGGTAAATTAAATTATTTCATTTCATTTCATTCAATTGTTGGTATTCTTTCATTTCATTCAATTGTTACTAAATTCTTTCATTTCATTCAATTGTTGGTATTCGTGGTGCCACAGACACGAGTTAATACAAGTTCAATTTCCAAATTTTATGTATAATATGCATAATAGTTCAGCGTATTATGTAGTTTATAGGAATGCTGTAGGTATTTGTGTGTCTATCTTTTATATGAATTTTGTATAAGTTTGTGGGAATGCTGTAGGTATTGGTGTTCAGTGTATTATGTTTTTTGTTTTTGTTCATTCCGTCACGGCGTGATCAGTCATATACCCCAATTACAGTGAAAATCGGTTGCTTAGTACTCGCCGGAGTGTGATTTGGTGCGTGTATCGGTTCCTCATTTGGTCATTCCTCTAATTCCTCACCCTCATCTTTCAATTGGCAGTGGTAGCAGTGCCATATGCATGGGTGCCAGCTAGATTGGTCTTTATGTACTAAATAATTACGCGAGTATTCAAGGAGGTGGAGACGTAACTTTTAATTGTTTTGTGCAGCGATGCTTTTGATTCCCTGCGATTGGTGGATTATTGCTGTAGAAGAATGCTACTGACTCATGTTGACCTCATTGAGATGCTTCTGAACTATCATAGTACTCTCTATCTCTCTCTTGCACTGTGTGTCAGTCTTTATTTTTCTGTCAGTTTACGTAGGTTATTTTATATGCCTCCATAGGTGTGTATCTGTGTGTATGACCTATGTTGTGGTTGAAACCCATGTAACCTTTTCTTTTATTCACCTGCGTAGGTGTGTGTATGTCCTATAGTCGTTGGGGGAAGGACCGGGGGTAGTCGATTAACGTTTTCTTCAACTTTGTTTTTTTCCTAGATGTTGATGGGTGTTTTTGCTTTCAATTAAAAGATCAATTTGATGTTGCATGTAGAAGACATGTTCTTCTAAACTTCTCAATGTATAGGATTTGGTAGGTCAAGTGACAGAAATCCGTTACTTTCTTGATTTGTAACTGGTTTAGTGGCTTTACTATCTTTTGATAAATTTTATCTACCTGTTTATAAACAAAGTATGCTTCTTTTGTTAAGATGGTGAAGATAATATAGATATGTGTATATCTTTTCATTAAGTTAGTATTGTGATTTATTTTTTCTGTCATTGAAGAACATGGATTTTAGCCAACTAAATCTATTGTACACGAGTATTCATAGTGTCGTAGGCACTGATTTTTATCTAGTATAATAAAAAGCACAAGAGTCCTTTTTTGAACACCACAGGAGTCCTTCCTTGTATGTAAACGTGAGAATGCAAATAGTTAGAAGACCAATGAAAAAAATTAAAAAGATAATTATCAAAGTGAAAAATGTTAAAAAGTACGAGCACTAATGCATATTAAAGGCAAAATATTTAATGTATAACATACTAAACATTTATCTTTTTCATGAGGGAATAGATAAATAGTATTTTTTTGTAAAGTGGGTAAATAATGTTAGACTAGAAAAACATGACATATTTCAGTATTTTATAAATGACTATTAAGACGTAACTATAAAGGTGTATTTTTTTTCGCGTAAAATCACAAATTCGACTTTATCTTTTACTAAAATAAAAATTAACACATGCGCTAAAGAAAATAAATTTTCATAAACTGTTTTTTGTTTTTCTTTTTTTATCAAATTTTCTCTAGGCCCTTGTGATTGAAAGATGTCCTAAAATACAATTATAATAGTATTAATTTTAAAATAAAAAAATGAGCACCACGTATAATTGAAATAAATATTAAATTTTAATATTTTCACAAACAAATATATTAATCCCATAAGATTTTTTTTTTACATATAAGTAAACTTCACTCATTATTTATATGAGTAAAAAAAATAATACTACGATTAAAAAAGATATTTACAAAAAGTTAATACAAAATAATAAGTCAAATTATAATTAATAAATATTTTACTATATATAATTAAGTCCAATAATTAATACTTATATCATTTTGTATTTAATTTTTTCTCAACAAAATATTATTAGAGTAAAAATTTGTGAAACTCTTATGAAAATATTAATTTCCTAAATATTATTTAGTTACATAAAGTAAACCTCCTATTACCAAAACCTAGAAAAAAAAGTAGACCTCTGGAACAGTTTCTGTACCATTATTTTGAAAAACCGATGATGCTTCAATGCGGAGGGAACTTCATACCCGCACCAGCTTACCAACGAGCAGTCAAAACCCTACTCCCTCGCTTCCATTTAACCAAAACCCTCCCCCTTACCCTACGATTACACGCCCAAATCATCATTAACGGGCTCCAAAAAATTCATTCTTCTTTGGATCCAAACTAACTAATGCCTATGTCGAATTGGGTTTCCTCCAAATTGCTCCACAACTTTTGATCAAATCAGCCACAAGAATCTCTATTCGTTGACCCAATTCTCTTTGGATATTCTAAACAAAACTGTGAATCTCTATTCGTTGACACAATTCTCTCTGGATATTCTAAACAAAACTGTTCTCTTGATGCTTTACAGCTTTGCAAACAGATGCGGAATGAGACAAATGGATCGGATAGTTTTAATTTGGTGTTTGTTATTAAAGCTTGTGTTGAATTATCGCTCTTACCAGATGGGAAATTAGCTCATTGTTTAGTTATCAAATTGGGTCTTGAAAGAGACCAATTTGTTGTGTGTAGGCTTATTAATTTGTATACTGAATTGGGTTGGGTTGTTTGGAGGGTGCACAGAAAGTGTTTGATGTTTATTCCGAGAGGAATTTAATTATTTGGTCTGCTATGATGAAAGGGTGCCTGAAGTTCTCTGAGGACTTAAAAATTTTCGAGTTGTTTCACCGGATGAGAAGGTCTGGTGTATAATTGGATAAATCATTGTTAGAGACTCTTATTCGGGCTTGTGGAAATGTTTTGGTTGGTAAAGAAGCGAAAGCGTGTCATGGTTTCTATATGAAGCAAAACTTAGTTGATTAGGTCATCAGCTTGTAGACATCCCTTGTAGACACTTATATGAAGTGTGGCTTTTTTGATTCAGGTATAAAGTTGTTCGAACAAATATGAGAGAAGGATGTAGTTTTGTGGACAGCGATGGTTGCTGGTTTTGCAAAATTAGGTAGAGCTTTGGAGGCTCTTGGGTTGTTTAGACTGATGTTGGAAAATCCTGTTACTCCAAATTCAATCACAATTGCAAGTGTTATTCTTGCTTGCACGCATATCGGTTCTCTACCACAAGGAAAGAGCGTTCATGGTTACATTTTATGAAATGGGATTAAATTAGATTTGGTAAATTGTACTTCTTTTATTGATATGTATTCTAAATGTGGTTGTGTATTGACGGCGAACAGAATTTTCAATCAGATGCAACGGAAAAATGTGTTTAGTTGGAGTGTGATGATCACTGAGTTTGGATTGAATGGTCTGTACTCTGAAGCAATTGATCTTTTTGATCAAATGATATCTGAAAACCAACTACCGAACACTGTTGCGTTTGTTGCAGTTCTTTCAGCTTGTAGTCATTCTGGAAGGGTTGAAGAAGGATGGAACTATTTTAGATCAATGAGAAGAGAGAATGGAATTGTTCCAGAGGAAAATTTGCTTGCATGGTAAATTTGTTAGGTAGGGCAGGGAGAATTGATGGAGCTCTATCCTTTATACAGTACATGCCCATGCACCCTGGTGCATCTACATGGGGAGCTCTATTGAGTGCCTGTAGAATACGTAAATGGTTGAATTTAGCTGAAGATGTGGCCAAGAAGCTCCTGACAATAGAGACCAATAAGTCTTCTGTTTACGTTTTGCTTTTAAATATTTATGCTGATGCTGGAATGTGGGATAGGGTTATGGTTTTAAGCTCAAATGAAGTTGATGAGAAGTTATATGTATTTACTTCCAAAAATTGGCTGGCTTATTGGAGCACAGAAATTGGTCGAGTTTGGACTTCTCTAACAGAACAAACGATGGAATTTGGTTATTTTTGTGATTTTAGCGTTGACCTTCATGATGTAGAAAATAATGTCGAGCACTAAACTGTGTTTGCCCATCATGGGAAATTAGCATTTACTCTTTCATTATTCTGGACAAGGAAGTGACCATGAAAATTGTTACAATTGTCACAGATTGAGCAATTGTAATGCCAAGAGTAGCATTAAGAAAATTTAGGAAAATTTTAGGTTAGGTAAAATTTGATTGAGGTGAACATCAAGTGTACTCAACTGAGCTTGTATAATCAGTACTGCAAACTTTGTAACTTACATGGAGCAAAAGCTTTTTACGCATCTGCATTATCTTTTAGCTTCTTCACTTGCAATTTACACTTCAATCAATATTAGGCAAACATGGAACACTATGACTACCCCTAATTGTAGTAGTATAACTTTCTTCCAAGTTAATTGTTAGCTGTACGTGTCTTTATCCAGAATTTTCATTAAAATGAACTTAACTTCTAGAGTAAAAACTAGGGAGTAATGCTCCAGTGGCCAAAAAAAAATTACAACCAAATTGTCCGAAAATACATCAGTGTTGTTGATGCATTTTTGGACAATTCACGTGTAAAACTTTTAGGCACCATAAAATTTTATTCAAGACTGATATATGATCATTTCTTCAATTCTTCGTGTCTCAATTCATTGGACACTCAAGAATTTACATGTCCCTTTTGAAGGATTTGTATTGTCCATTTAATGTTTAAACTCATTCATTTCAATCATTAAAAAAAATGTTGAAGTCATTTATGTCACTTGAAAGCTATGCATCAATAAACTTGGCATTATGTCTGTACTTAGATCGTGCCATTTTGTCTTTCTATTTTTGACCTACGCTTCCGATCGATATGGCTAGCTAGACCATGTATGTAAAGTAAGTTAATGTACATTACTTATTGGGGTTCTTGTACCAATAATGATCAGTATTCATTATAGTGGAAATGAACACAATTAAGCGATCTCTTGCTGATCACACTGCATGAATGTGTGGGTTTTAAGCTTTTTAATCCTATTTGCTCCCTCCATTTCAAAATTACAGATACTTTGACTATTTAAATTAATTTAGAATTATCTTAATATTGGTTTGTACTAAATCAAATAAAACCCATATCAATTTCGAATCTTAAAATTTCGTAAATTAAATTTAATCATCCTTTCGAGAACCGAAGGAGTATCTAATTTTGAAATGGAGGAAAGCAAATATAACTTTTATAGCTGGGAAGTTTGCATGTGTGCCATGTGCCTTAGCTTAGCCTATACATAGTTGAATGAACAAATTATTTTTTATTTTTTAGTAATTTATATTGTTTGAGTACGCAATGAGAGATTTGAAACTAAGATATTATGACGTATTAGTTGTTCCAGTACTACAGCGATGAGCTAAGAATGATAGTGCATCAACATGAGAAGAGGGATAGCTAGCTTTAAGCCTTTAAGTTGAGAAAGAAACTGCCATTTTCCTTTGTTAAGGGTGACGAAATATGAGTGTTTTATTGCATGCTCCTTTTCCTTCTTCTGATGTATTCCTCACAGACGTGGCTGCTCTTTCCACCACAACCCCTCTCTCTGCATTACTTCACTTGCCAGATCTTCAAGAAATCATCTAACCATGATCATGTGGAAGCATGTCCCATATAAATTTTAAAATTTATAAAAAAAAACTATATAGACTACAGTAAGAATATATTCAATTTGTAGCCGTAAACAACTGAAGAAACATTCACATATTTAGTGTAGATAAATAGAGATAGATTTAAAGAAAAGTAAACTAATGACGTGATATTATAGATAAATGGAGATAAGTTTAAAGAAAAATAATAAACTGATGACTTGATATTACAGTTGCATAGCCATAAATGCTTAAATAAGTTAGCTTGTTCGATCAATTGCGTTAAATATATTTTCGATATAAATAGTAATTGCAAGTAAGCTTGTTTGATGGCTACTTACTTTAATTCAGTACTTGAAGTATATTTTGTCTCTATTTTATAGGTGAAACATTTTACACGAGGAAGGCTCGTCACAACTCACAACTTGAACAACTCATCTCTAGCTGTGGTCTTGCACTTTAATTATGAGTCGAGAAAAAGATAAATATATAGAACCAACATTGATTTCATAGGCCATTAATTTTTCTGACTGATGAATTTCCAAAAGCTCGCTCCAGCCAAAACAAAGCCGAAAGAGAAATGCTTCTTTTACTCAACCAACAACTTCAAAGTCAAAAGTCTCGTAACTCTTATCACTTTACTTTCTCTAGCATATTCTATTTCCATAGTGGGCACCCACTTCATTAAGGGCAGTGACGTGCCAAACGATCAATTATTAGTACATTTGATTTAACTTCTTAATTTCTTTTGCACTTTCGGTCTACTCTATTGAATTTTGGATGGTTCGTCAACTATTTTTCAAGAATAAGGTGCTCAAATCAAATCACGGTATTGGATGGAGTCGTGTTATATATGTTAAATTGATAGAAATAAATATAGTTAAATATTTTTAACTTTGTGGATTGTTACTATGTCTAGTACACTACTGTATGACATTCAACATGCATAATTTTTCCTAATGTACGTATGCTTATGCTTATTTAATAAACTGATCAAATTTAAAGAACTTGTTTGTGATGGCTTTACGAACGTGTGGAAGTAAAAAACAATTCCAGAAGGCAACAAGCAGCAGTTCCCAGGTGCGGCGTTCGGCGGAAAAATAATTGTTTAAAAAAATATAACATTGAAATCAAAAGTGAAGGCTGAAATTAAAAACAATAATAATAGAATAGAAATCAAAAACTTTGGTCTAAAACCATTATAGAATAGAATTAGTACCATTACATTGCATAAGCCAGTAATAAATGTCCCCTCAGAACCCTACACACAGACCTTCCATGTCTCCCATTGTGACCCCCTTATAATCCCCTCCCTTTCTGTCCCTAAACGCCTGCCCACTTAGCCATTCATTCACACCTCAAACCAAAAAAACTCCTCCATAAAATTCCATTTTTGCACCATTTCCTAGTGTCCTCGTGTGCCTTCAAATTTTAATTCTATTCTATATATTTATCTCTTGAATATGGCAGCAGCAGCAGCAGCAGAAGCAGCAGGGACTAGTTCTCCATGCGGTGCATGTAAATTTTTGAGGAGAAAGTGTGCCACTGATTGTATTTTTGCTCCTTACTTTTGCTCGGACCAAGGTCCGGCTAGATTTGCTGCAATTCATAAAGTGTTTGGGGCTAGTAATGTTTCGAAATTACTGTTGCATATGCCGGTAGCTGATCGTTGCGAGGCGGTTGTCACCATTGCTTATGAAGCTCAAGCAAGGATTAGAGATCCTGTTTATGGATGTGTTGCGCATATTTTTGCCCTGCAACAGCAGGTTGATTAAAATCTTTGCAAATATTACTTGATTTAATTTTTAGCTATATATATATATATATATATATATATAGGATAAGTTTACAAACACAACAACCAAATACAATATCAAATACTACACTCATTCTCACCATTAAATGATATTGTGTGGCATGGATTTCAATACCACACAACACTATTTAATGTTGAAGACGAGTGTAATGTCCGAATGTTATCACCGGTTATTGTGTTTGTATACTTATCCTTATATATATATATATAAATATACCTTCAGCTTTTACCACAAGTTCTTTGCAATCTTCTTATCCTTCACTCTCTTCTCCATTCCTCTCTCACACACAAAAAGTAACCTTTACTTTTGCTATATCTAGTGTTCTTAAAAATCCATATTGGGATTAGTTCACTTGAATCCATATTGGTATTAAGCCGCGAGTTCTTACTTGTGAATCATATATCAGCATAAAATTAAAACTATTTCGGATTATGGTGAGTGAGAACAAAATCACGTATGTAAGAACAACGAATTGAAGAAGCTATCACTAGAAAAGTTGTTGCATCTCTATCTATTAATTTCAGTTATGCTTATAGATTAAGTCAATTTTGCACAAATATATTGATTTTTTTTGGCACCCATTTAATTATGATCTATACACATGAACATCAAATACTTCCTCCATTTCATAAAAAAATAAATCATTTCTTTTGATGGAAGTTAAAAATAACGTACATTATGTTTCTCAAGTTTATGATTTCTCAATTTTACTATTTCATCACTTTTAATTTAGACTAAACATTCAATAAATTTAGTGGTTAATATGAAATTGAATAGATCTTTAGAATATGCAAATGAGACTCTTTTGTGAAGCATAGAGTATGTGATGGCTTTTAGCAACAAACCTGTTAATTGACTGATAAGTTGTTGAAATATGAATGAATCTATTGGCAAGATATATATTTTTTGAAAAAGAATAAATTAATCACCCAAATGTTTTCGTATCTTATTTTGAATATATGGATCGTAGGTGGCATGCTTGCAAGCCCAACTGATGCAAGTGAAGTCTCAAATGGCACAAACCCTAATCGATTCAAGGAATGCAGAAAATCAGTGGCCAGCTGCGGGGAATTACATGGTAACGTCGTTTCCAGCATATAATCCAACTAACTATATGAATTCTGTGTCTCCTCAAAGCTCATTGGAGTCGATTGATTACAACAATGAAGGAATGAACATGCAAGAGACACAATGCAAAGATGATCAATATTTATATTCATTTCAATCTGCTAATTATAAGAAGAGGCCTGCTGCTTCTCAAACTGACTTAGGGGAGCTTCAAGCATTGGCTCTTAGAATGATGAGGAACTAGCTAGCTACCTAACTCATGACTGCAGATTAATGATATGATGATCCATATTTTCCTTGAGGCAAATATTGATGTATATATAGAGAGTATGGAAAAGTTAGCTAGCTTGTTAGATGTTTCCATGTTACTATAAGCCTAAATCAGGCATTAGGCAGGTTTCCTTTCTATCAAAATATATATATAAGAGAATAATCCATAACAAATGTTTGTTATAAATACTATTTTAACAAATATTTTTTTCATCGTTGGATTAAATGTGACGCCCCCAAATCTGGGCCCACACAGCCCAAACTTGAGTCGTCAAAAGACTACAACAAAATTATTACAACAAAGCACAACGTACAACAATACAGTGTATAATAATACACAACTAAGTCTTCACTATTATTGCCACACTATTTTACAAAACGTGAAGACTATGATAACTATTCCTCGGACCCTCACTCCGTTCCCCGGCTAGACCCTGTTATGTTTTCATCTCCTGTTGAAAAACAATGGAACAAAAGAAAGGGTGAGCTCAAATAGCCCAGTAAGAAATATCATGACTAAGATAATGACGAATAAATTATCATTAGCCTTCAACAGTTGAGTTCTTGATAGAATACAATAGACTACAAGGTTTATATCAAAAACTGCAGTTAAATTCTTAAACAATGTTTAGATCAATAATAGCAGCGGAATGAGCAATCTATTAGAAGAATAATGCAGACTATAATGTCCACTCGCTTCTCTTTTTCGTAAAAACATCATCAACTTTTATCATCTGAAATACCATTAGTCATGATAATATAAATTCACAGTTCCTGATCATAATCATGCACATCAACAATTCATCTTTGCACTACGGGCCAAAGATATTCAATATAGCACCAACGGTCATGATTATACCAGATTCAGCATTTGGTCATAATCATACCAATCAACAGTTCATCTTTGCACTACGGGCCAAAGAGAACATTCACCATGTACCATAAAAGATACCGAACAGATGTATCGCCTTTAACCTATTATATCGCCTTTAACCTATCATCTGTTCAACAAATATATCACATCTGTGCCCCCGGCCACAGATATTCACAACAGCTTGATTCTTGATGATTAGTACAAATAACAGTGATACAAATGATGAACAGAAGAAACAGGATAAACAATAAGTATCAGAAGTTTACTTTGTGTAGATTCAAATAATGTCCAAATTGTCAACATGATGTGGAGTGAAAAAAAAAATGATATTCAAGATCCACAGTTCAGAATAACGGTTACAGTTCAATAGAAAGGTTCACGTAAATAGGAAGGTTCAGTTGAAATAATGAAGTTCATTTATTATGGAACATATAATATTTTCAGGAATTATAGAAGCAATAGTTCCATAATAAATATCGATTTAGGAGTATGAAAGAAAATAATAACCCTTACCGTAGCAGGTTTGATTAACAAAAGGTGAAGGAAATTAATACAAAGGGTTATTCACCAACAGACGATAATCCGCGCCGTAAGTTATTCCCACAATTTAATAGAATTTGAGTACAAAGAGTTATTCACCAAACATGCGATAATCCGCGCCGTAAGGTTATTCTCAGAGATTAATAATGAATGAATACGAAAGGTTATTCACCAACAGGCGATAATCCGCGCCGTAAGGTTATTCCCACAATTTAATACATGGAAATAAATGGCACATCTTATGAGTAAAAAAGAAACGATATTATTTTTGAGAATCAAATAATGATAATCCCTTACTTTAACACGTGACTGGATAAGGTTGATTAACTTGAACGGTACACGTACACTTATAGATCTTCACAAATACTCAAGATGACTTAAGCACACTTAGAGAAAACTTTCACAAGAAGTATTTAGAGAGAGAAAGAAAGAACAAGTAAGGAAGTTTATGAAAAATCCTTAAGTTAAGGCTTCTATTTATAGCCAAAAATCTTATCATTCCTTTAATCTAAACCATTCATTTAAATATCATCTTTTAATCTACACCATCCATTTCAAATTTTATATTATCTTTAATCTACACCATTCATTTCATATTACCTAATAATCACCTAACTTTATATTATAAACAAATCAATTCAATTATTCAACAATAATTCACACTTTAATCTACACCATTCATTTCATATCACCTAATAATCACCTAACTTTATATTATAAACAAATAACTTTATCAATTCAATTATTATGACTAATTGTTATAAATACAGTATAGTTAGCTCTTAGATATCAAGTTAATAAATTAATGAAATACAACTGTTTAAATAACATCATAATAGAGATAACAATAATGTAAAAGAAAGCATACGTTACTGTGTAATGACAATTATTGATTCAATAATGTGAATTACTGTGCATATGTTACTGTGACAATTATTAGGTTCAATAATTTTAAAAACAGTGCAGCAACAATTATTGACTCAATGATATAAAATACAGTGTAATGACAATTATTAAATCAATAATGCAAAATACTGTGTAACAACAATTATTGAATTGATAATATAAAATATTATGCAGTGACAATTATCGATGAAATGATGCGTAACAGTTACGGTGTCAATTATCAGACCAATAATATGAGACACTATGCAATACCGTGTGTTACTGTAGAGTACCGTGTGCTACAGAAAATACCAAAAACTACCGTATGCTACTATTCTTTTATCACCGGTATTTTAACAGTTCCGTTGACTATTTTTATTTAAAAAAGTTATTTCTGTCGTTTTCTATATCCGACAAATATTCCGTTGTGGGGTCCACCAATAATTTGTTATTTCGGCGCCGTCGTACGACACGAATATTCCCTGACCAAACGAATATTCCCCGACAAAGCGAATATTATCCGACAAAATAAAATTTGCAGATAACATCCTTAACTTTTAACTTGATCGATTTAACCACTTACTGTTTCAAAAAAAATATATATGAAGAAAAATTAAATTTTGTATTTCATAAAATTCGGGGTCTTACATTAAATATCCAAAGGTTATAATATAAAACTATCTCGCTAACTTAGTTGACGGCATGTTAATTTTATTTTTTTTATATTTCATCCTGCCAACTATGTTAACGGGTAAGTACATACAATGTTATTTTAATATTTATTTTTTTTATATTATCCTGTCAACTAAGTTAATGGATTAAAGGGGGAAAAAATTAATATTTATACATAACAAGTAATCCAAAGCAAAAAAATAAAAATAAATTAAATATAGTAAATCCCGCGGGATGGAGAAAAATAATAATAAATTTGCATCCCACCTGTTGAGATTAAGAAAGTTTCCTACTGATCAGTATGCAATTGTAACTTAGTATATTTAATATACAGTATAACATCATGTGCATCATGGTATGTGTGAGATTATCAAAGAAAATTGGCTACGCTCATTCGACAAATCTTACGTCAATCAGTAATTTTTTTTTCTCTGTCCTGTCAACTTTGTTAGCAAATATAATTTTTTTTTCTCTATCTCGCCAATTTAGTTGGCAAGATGTACTATTTTTCCCCTGCTTTGGATCACTTATTATACACAAATGTTAATTTCTTCTTTTTTTCTTTAATTCACCAACTTAGTTGACGGGATGGTATAAAAAAAATATTAAAATAATATTTTACTTAACCGTTAACATATTTGACGGGATGAAATATAAAAAAAAATAAAAAATTAACATGCCACCAACTAAGTTAGCAGGATGGTTTTATATTCTAACATTTGGATATTTAATCTAACGGTGAGAAAATGATTTATTGAAATAGTATCCATAGCAAATATTTGCTATGGATCATTTCTCATATATATATATATATATATATATATATATATATTACTATTGTATTAATAATAACATTTTTATTATCCTTTACAACCAACTAGCCATGACAATTCAAACTTGTGCCATACATAAGGTATATACAAGTATATAACACACACATGCCCATTCTAAAATCTTAAAAGTCTTGCATGGAGAGGGTTGATCATATATATATATATATATATATATATATATATATATATATATATATATATATATATAATAACATTTTTATTATCCTTTACAACCAACTAGCCATGACAATTCAAACTTGTGCCATACAGAAGGTATATACAAGTATATAACACACACATGCCCATTCTAACATCTTAAAAGTCTTGCATGGAGAGGGTTGATTATGAGGAAGGGGGCTTTCCATGTCCTCGTGAACAACAATGTAGACACTACATTTGACTTTTTCAAAGGAATTAAATTCTTGAATTTTGGATTATCTTGGATTGTGTTATTCAGTTACGTACTCATCTATATCAAGTTCTTTGACTTTGAGTATAAAATAATAATTCATTCTTCTAAATTATAAAAATAATAATATTATTTTAAAATTTAATTTTAAATATTTTTAAACTTAAAATTAACATATATTCATTTAATTTATATCAATAATATAATTATGAATATCATAAAATATCTAAAAAATATTACTAGTTATAAATTTTATTATTTTTAAAATTTAAATAAATCATGTTAATTTTAAATTTAAAAATATTTAAAATTAATTTTTAAAGTTAATATTAATTTTATAATTTAAAATAAAGCGAGTATGAATGTTAATTATGCATATCTACACATTTTATATAGAATTGTTCACATAATTGAAGTTTGAACCCTATGGTGTCGTTTCCCGAAGGGATATTTAATTGAAATATAAGCATGGTTTGATGCGTTCTAGAAGACAATCCTAACCTCAATGTCAACATTATTTGTCACCTAAATGAATCAAACGGACACACTAATATGCTAGTTTAATTTAGTACTCCATATTACAATCATTTTGTGTGTGAATAATATTGTTAAATCCGGCTAATTTATATCACAAAAGCTAGAATTCAAGTGTGTAGAATTAGAACTAATTTGACATATTTTATTAAGCTCATTACGACACTTAATCCCTTGAATCTTTAACAATCTGAGACACTGCGGCATGCGATATCATCGGCACAAATGCAACCGTTGTGCGAGTGCAGAAATCTCGTCTCTCCGGGCCAAATTTTTTACATTACGATGGATGACTGGGTTGATTTCTTACTGCAAAAAATGTCAATAAAAATAAATATCCTACTTTCTTTCTTTGTAGTATTTTACAAAGAAAATAGTACTCCTAATTATAATATTAATTTTTTAAGAGTCCGTTGCTTTAATTAATTTAATTTCATTATTTTGGTTGATGAGTTCAAGTGTGTAGAATTCCACTAAATTCTATCATGTGGTTAATTACATAACGATCGAATACACAAAATAAATGCTACAATTTATAATATTGTATATTGGGAATTAGCGTTTCTCAAACTTTTATTTCTAGTTTCTTAGTAAATTCCGGCGAGGTTAATAATTATGGATGTGACACGACACATTATTTGGGACTCAATTATGGTAGAAATCTAGTACCTCTAACCATATTCTAAACAAAATATTAAGAATGATTTGAATATGTATGATGCTGCTTATCACGAGTTATCTTTTGTAAATAATATAAGTTTATAAATACAATAATTGGATATAATATCAAATATTATACTTATTTTTATCATTAAATAATATTATGTGACATAAATTTTAATATTACACAATACTATTTAATAATAAAAATAAATATAATATTCGAATGATCATTATATTTTATATACGTATTCTTGTAAATACTTATGACACAAAAGAAGGTTTAGGAAGGTGTGAATATTGGTATGATTAATAGTTCGAGGGAAATAATTATTTAAGTGGCCCACATGCCTAGAATTTATGTTCTACTGAGTAGGTTCATTTCATCCAACATAAGCAAGTCTAATAATTTTAGCGCAAGTATCATATGACCCTTGTACTCCAATCCATAGACAAAATGTCCCCCCGATTGAGACTGCACACGGCTACACCCATGAATTCGTAGCTTCTATCCGACCAACGATTTAATCAATCAAATTCTAACCAAAGTTTAAAAAATTAATTGCATCGATCTTAATTAGCTTAATAGTACTATCTCCGTTCTTTAATATATGTCGTTTTAAAATCGTATATAAATATTAATAAAATAATTGTATAGTATTAAATATAATATTAATTATCTATATTGTCCTTGTATTAAAATCAAAAAGTGTTATTTATTGAATAGAAAATAGTGAGAGAACCAAAATTATATTTATTATTTCGAGTAATATTGAAAACTAAATAATTAATATTTACTTAAAATTTTCAAACGACAAATATTAAAAGACAAAAATATTTTTCTAAAATGACATTTACAAAAAGTTGACTGAAATAACTTTTAATAACTCGATATTAATGGAATTCTTGTTGACACGAGAAGTTTATATTATTTTATAAACTTTGTTATAGGAATGTAATTTATTCTCCAAATAAGTGTACTTCATTAGGAGTGTACATTTCATCCGTACTTAATTTACCAAATAGGCCCCCAAGAAACAATAAAATGGAAGACAATATTAATGGAGTACAGTATAACACCGTTTGAGAGGCTGTAGAAATATATGGACAACCTTTAAAATAAAAAAACATAAAGAAATATTAATGAAGTAGTTAATTATATAGTATAATTCAAGTCATGAGTCAGCTCTTTCTTAATCATGGATTAATACTATATATTATCTAATCTTACTTATGTTCTTCGAGCCCATGACCGTGTGATTAAGAATACATAATTACTTTTTAGTCAAGCGGCAGGCTACAACTTTCAAAGCACATTTCGGCATTAAACAATAATAATTGAGATAAAAAGAAAATGTTGAAGAATCCATTTGTGTGCATGCATTCCCCCAATAAGACTCAATTAATTGTACGATTATATATATATAAAAAATAAATATTATTCCAATTAAGAAGAAACATAGATAGATTAATTAAATGGGTGAACAATGACCCTTTGTTCAGAGTGTAGGTTCAAGGGAGAAAAGCTCCCACAAAATTAATTATTTTTATTAATTTGGCCAAGAAATTAAATACTTTTTGGCAGACAAAAACTTTAAAAAATAAAAATTCAAAAAAGAAATAGTTTAATTTGGTCCCTGCCTTGCACTACTCGTTTCTTAAAGGATTATTTTCTTTCTTTATTTTGAGGATTCTCAAAGAAATATTTGTTGCATGAGAAATTTTTGATTAATTATGGATGTAATTTTAATTTAAAATGCAATAATTGTTTAACTATGAATTACTCCATTCGTTTAGCTAGATCAAGTGGCTTTGGCTTTAATTACCCCGTCTCTAGATAATTATAATTAAGGCTAAAAAATTTATTTTATTAATTTATTATGAGCATAAATACATAAATTCCCTGCAATAATTTACTCACTTGTTAATACACATTAAAAAATAGTGTATGCCCACATCATTTTCCAAGGCTATATAGCACGAACTGTTATTTATTTTTTTTTATTTTTTATTTTTTTTATTTTAATAATGTGGAGTATTTCAATCGTACTCGGACTAAGTCTTCCCACCCCGGGTCAGGCTTTGCCTAAGACATGGTTTCGCCCTGAAACGTGCGATCCGTGACCCCGTTACCTGTTAAGACATAACTATATTTTTTTTTATACTTTTTGACCAAAGACTACGTGCTTATCTTCACGTGAACATATAAAACAACTCACTAGTTGCGGGACTACGATATATACTTAGTGCTGTGAATTTCTGTTAAAATGTGTGTTAATTTGGTTCTAATATTCTTCATTCTTTACTTTTTAACTGACGATTGGGCTGAGCTAGCCGTCGTACATTTATCATTAAGTTGTTTAATCGTCCTAGGAGTTTTATAAATAATGGGCTGGGCCTGAAATCCAACAGGAAGCACCCCATGTTTCTAAGACAATAAAACTGCTATCTTTATAAAACTTGTTAAATTGATGCAATTAATCATGCAGTTTGAAGGCTTATCCCCTGCTCCTTTAAAGCCACTTCTACTACAGAAACAATAAAAGACTTTAATTATAGAGGAATTGATATTTTTATAAGCGGATTTTATTTGATATTATTGTAACTGAGTCTTATTTAATTTTACAAAAAATTTTAATTAATTTGTGTAAGTATCAATTCTCTAACTATAATATCTTTTGTAGATGAGATTCTCTTCTTTTCTTTTTTTTTTGGAAAGGGGGAGAGTATTAGCCTAACAAGCGACGGTAATAATATTTTAATTATAAAAAAGTAAATACAAAAAAATAAAATAAGATAATGTGTATAATAAGTTTACTCCTCCAAAACCTAGCATAAGTTTCTAAGGATTGTAAAGTGCATATAAATTTTGTACTTCCTCTTGGCATCAATGTGGAATTAGTTCTTTAGTTGTAGGATAAGTCTATATATATAATATTTAAATATAAAATTAAATACTATATATATTTTAATTATTAAAAAATGAGTTATGATACGAGTTTTAATATTATATTTTATTTTTTAATGGTTAAAATAGATGTAGTGTTTGAATTTTTTGTCTAGCTTGTAATTGAGATATTTAATACTCTTTCCATTTCAACAATAAAACTGCTTTTAAAGATTATATTATATTTAAAAATGTACCTGCTAAAATTTAATAATAATTGGGTGATTCTAGACATGAAAAATAAATAGTAATACACTAAATATACATGAATTGATATGATAAAATAAATTCCTCGAAAATGAAAAAGATTTCCTTGATCAAAACTAAATGAATTAATAAGAACGAATAGTCATGGATTTATGGAAAGAAACAGTACTTGACCTGACCAAGCCTAAATCAACAACAATTACATGACAAAACAGTGTCCATTCGTAAACTTTAAAAATATATTTTGCTTCAATGTTTGTCGTTAAATATAGGATAAATTTCAAATGATCACATGAGATTTAGTTAAATTTTCATTTCACCATCTATTATTTAAAAAATTATATTTAAACGCCCGAATTTTAGCGACGGAATGAAAAAATTATATTTTTCATTCAAACTAACTGTGTGCAACTTACTCACCTAAATAGTGTAAATTAAAATTTCAAACCACCTAGAAATAAAAATAAAAATACAAATTTAAAATAAACTAGCTATGTATTTCCAAACAAACAAAATAAAAATTTCAAACCACCTAGAAATTTTGTACTCTTAATTTAGTTTCAATTTACTTCTTGTATATTTTTTTATTACATTTGGGCGAAGGGCTTTATTAATATGGCTCCAACTAAAAACGAAAAAAAAATTGCTCCAACCCCAGGAACTTGTTTCTTAATGAAGGACAATCACAGTACCAGTACCAACCCATTGAGCTTAATGCATTTTACAAACATTTCACACATTAAAAAAAGAGTTTCTCACATATTATCTGATTTACATTAAATATTTTCATATAGCACATCATGGAGATTTCTATCAACTTTTTTCCTCATTCAAATCAGTAATGAGGATCCAGATAAAAATAAGCACTTTAATCATAATGAACAGCTGGATTCCAAAGCATCTGTTTGATTTGGGCTTCCTCATCAATCACTCTTTCCAGAGTCCAAACAATTTCAGTAATTAATTCTTCTCCAAATTAAAATGTCAATGAGAATATCAAGAGTTTCACAATAATTCTGATATAGAAAGTGAAGAATTCCAAGTCCATTATTTATTAATGCGCTATAACGTACGATAAGAACTTAATCCCAAGATAAGAACTTAATAATCCCAAATTATAGGCTACCAATTGCCTTTAAATGTCTCACAGATCCAAGCTTTTTAGAGCTACATAACCAAAGAAATTCACTCGCACAAAAATGTCAATGTATATTAAATCAAGGCTCAACATAACATTATTTATAGCTATAAGAGTCCTGAATTAACTCAGTCAACTCACTCCTCCAATCTTTCAGTCATTAAATTTTGTCCCAAATTTAACCCAGAATTAGCTCAATTACTATATTGAAAACTGGAATATAATTACAGGAAACAAGATCCATTTAGTTGTTGATAAAATGTACTACCCAATAGCCATAAACAACAGCAAATTCAAAGTTATCAGCACTTGCAATTTTTGTTTATTTTGAAAATTCAAATAGTTGTTGTTGTATCAGAAAACAATCACCAATTCACCATAAACTTTAGTATCAAATTACAGCCATTTCCAGTCACTGAAACATTGTATGAATGCTAAAAACATTTGATTACACCTTCTTAGTTGCTTGTCCCTTTTCTGTTTGCCAATCCTTTACAATAAAAGAAATATAGTGTAGGCCTAATCATTTAGAAACACTAATCAATAATCCCAGCTCCACATTCAAATCCAAAATAATAAATCAAACTCAAAATGATTAAAATCTAATATACGGATTCCAAATGATCAATTTTCACCAAATTAATAATAAAAAAAATACTAATAATACTACCAACAAACAAAAAATCAGTCGTAAATAGGATCTTACTTCCAGCGGTTTCATCGGCCATACACAGAACAGTGAGTCTATCGGTTCCCTTGGCATGAAAAATGTATCGATCTTGAGAATACGAAACATTCATATCATTATCACCTGGTATTTTCTCCAAAATTTGACTATGAGGGGTTTTAAGGGTTTAGAAAGAAAAGGCAAATAATTACTTGTTTGAGTGCGAGCATTGCAAGAGTAGACAATCCACATCCTCCAACAACCACAAAATGAACCCAATCCTTCTTTTCTTTTCCATTGCTGCTGCTGTTAATCATGTCAGTACATTTTGTACAGACTGAGGTTATGCGAGTGTTTTTCTCTTTCCACACAGCCGCAATTGGAGTTGTTTAAGGTTGAATCTTAACCTCACTTACTCAGAATTTACTATTGAACAAAACCCAATGGCTTTTGAACTTTAATTGATGAGTTTGAAAGGATTTTTTGTTTTGTTTTTCCTCTAAACTCACGATAGCGAAAGAGGCTGTGATTAAGTTTTTCTAGTGAGATTCAGGGTTGATATGGGTTGCTGATGCTTGATTATGCTCAGATTTGGTTGGGGGATAAAGCCCAAAGATTTTCATGAGCTAATTGAGGGAGTATATGGATTATGGAGTCGATGAAGGTTAAAGCCGAGGAGATCGAAAAGAGATAATTAAAACAAGTCTTCTCTTAATATGTGTCCTAAAAATACATATTAAATACAAAAAATAAGAGATAGAATCTACTAAATATTATTTATTTATATATTTATATTGAATTCAATACATAGGGTCCACTAGTATATTAATTTTTTATACATTGAATTCAGTATAAATACATAAATAAATAATATTTAGTGAGTCTTCTCTCTTATTTTTCGCGCTTAGCATGTGCCCTTAGAACACATATTAAGAAAACCTTTAACAGAAACGACTTTAAGGGCAAATATGTCTTTAACCAGTTAAAGTAATGATGTTAACACAGAAAACATTTTTTCACTTCGCCTAAAAAATTCAGGCGTTTAAATGTAGATTTCTAGGCAATATGTAGTCAAGTGAAAATTTGACCATATCACAAGTGGTCATCTGAAATTTACCCTTAAATATAATGAATGTTTAGTTTAGTAATAATATAATTGTGAAGTTAAATTTAAGCATATTGTAACTTTTAACTACTATCATTAACATAAAGATAATTCTTTTTATGAAATACTTTCTTTGTTTTAAATTATAAAATAAATATTGACTTTTGAAAAGTCAATTACAAATATTTTTAAATTTAAAATTAAGATGAATTCATTTAATTTATGTCAATACAATTATGAATATTATAAATTATCTAAAAAATACTATTAATAAAATATAAAGTTGTAACCTAAGGAATATTAGACTCTCATATTGTAGCAAAATGTACCCTCCACTTCGAATTATAAGACCACTATTGACTTTTTAAAAGTCAATTTTAAATATTTTTAAATTTAAAATTGACATAATTTATTTAAGTTTTCAAAACAACAAATTTTATACCTAGTAGTACTTTTTAAGATATTCGTAATTGTATTGATATAAACTAAATTAATGAATTCATCTCAATTTTGAGTTTAAAATTTTTGAAATTAATTTTTTAAAAGTCAATATTGATCTTATAATTTAAAACGAATAGAGTATTTAAATAGTAACTGTAAGACCCCGAATTTTATGAAATACAAAATTTAATTTTTCTTCATATATATTTTTTTTGAAACAGTAAGTGGTTAAATTAACAAAATTGAAAGTTAAGGATGTTATGTGCAAATTTTATTTTGTCGGACAATATTCGCTTTGTCGGGGAATATTCGTTTGGTCGGGGAATATTCGTGCCGTACGACGGCGCCGAAATAATAAATTATTGGTGGACCCCACAACGGAATATTTGTCGGATATAGAAAACGACATAAGTAACCTTTTTAAATAAAAATAGTCAACGGAACTGTTAAAATACCGGTGATAAAAGAATAGTAGCATACGGTAGTTTATGGTATTTTCTGTAGCACACGGTACTTTACAGTAACACACGGTATTGCATAGTGTCTCATATTATTGGTCTGATAATTGACACCGTAACTGTTACGCATCATTTCATCGATAATTGTCACTGCATAATATTTTATATTATCAATTCAATAATTGTTGTTACACAATATTTTACATTATTGATTTAATAATTGTCATTACACTGTATTTTATATCATTGAGTCAATAATTGTTGTTGCACTGTTTTTAAAATTATTGAACCTAATAATTGTCACAGTAACATATGCACAGTAATTCACATTATTGAATCAATAATTGTCATTACACAGTAACGTATGCTTTATTTTACATTATTGTTATCTCTATTATGATGTTATTTAAACAGTTGTATTTCATTAATTTATTGACTTGATATCTAAGAGCTAACTATACTGTATTTATAACAATTAGTCATAATAATTGAATTGATAAAGTTATTTGTTTATAATATAAAGTTAGGTGATTATTAGGTGATATGAAATGAATGGTGTAGATTAAAGTGTGAATTATTGTTGAATAATTGAATTGATTTGTTTATAATATAAAGTTATGTGATTATTAGGTGATATGAAATGAATGGTGTAGATTAAAGTGTGAATTATTGTTGAATAATTAAATTGATTTGTTTATAATATAAAGTTAGGTGATTATTAGGTGATATGAAATGAATGGTGTAGATTAAAGATAATATAATATTTGAAATGGATGGTGTAGATTAAAAGATGATCTTTAAATGAATGGTTTAGATTAAATGAATGATAAGATTTTTGGCTATAAATAGAAGCCTTAACTTAAGGATTTTTCATAAACTTCCTTACTTGTTCTTTCTTTCTCTCTCTAAATACTTCTTGTGAAAGTTCTTTCTAAGTGTGCTTAAGTCATCTTGAGTATTTGTGAAGATCTATAAGTATACGTGTACTGTTCAAGTTAATCAACCTCATTTAAATCAATATCCAGTCACGTGTTGAGGTAAGGGATACCATCTTTTTCATCTTCCATTATTCAAACGTACTATGGTAAGGGATTATCATTATTTGATTCTCGATAATAATATTGTTTCTTCCTTACTCATAAGACGTGCATTTTATTTCCATGTATTAAATTGTGGGAATAACCTTACGGAGCGGATTGCCGCCTGTTGGTGAATAACCTTTCGTATTCATTCATTATTAATCTCTGAGAATAACCTTACGGAGCGGATTGCCGCCTGTTTGGTGAATAACTCTTTGTACTCAAATTCTATTAAATTGTGGGAATAACCTTACGGAGCGGATTGCCGCCTGTTGGTGAATAACCCTTTGTATTAATTTCCTTCACCTTTTGTTAATCAAACCTGCTACGGTAAGGGATATTATTTTCTTTCATACTCCTAAATCGAAATTTATTATGGAACTATTGCTTCTATAATTCCTGAAAATATTATATGTTCCATAATAGTTGAACTTCATTATTTCAACTGAACCTTCCTATTTACGTGAACCTTTTTATTGAATTGTAACCGTTATTCTGAATTGTGGATCTTGAATATCATTTTTAAAATTTCACTCCACATCATGTTGACAATTTGGACATTATTTGAATCTGTACAAAGTAAACTTCCGATACTTATTGTTATCCTATTTCTTCTGTTCATCATTTATATAATTCTAATCATCCAAAAATCAAGCTGTTGTGAATATCTGTGGCCGGGGGCACAGATGTGATATATTTGTTGAACAGATGATAGGTTAAAGGCGATATAATAGGTTAAAGGCGATACATCTGTTCGGTGTCTTTTATGGCACGTGGTGAATGTTCTCTTTGGCCCGTAGTGCAAAGATGAACTGTTGTTTGGTATGATTATGACCAAAGGCTGAATCTGGTATAATCATGACCGTTGGTGCTATATTGAATATCTTTGGCCCGTAGTACAAAGATGAACTGTTGATGTGCATGATTATGATCAGGAACTGTGAATTTGTATTATCTTGACTAATGATATTTCAGATGATAAAAGTTGATGATGTTTTTCCTAAAAAGAGAACCGAGTGGACATTATAGTCTGCTTTATTCTTCTAATAGATTACTCATTCCGCTGCTATTATTGATCTGAACGTTGTTTAAGAATTTAACTGCAGTTTTTGATATAAACCTTGTAGTCTATTGTATTCTATCAAGAACTCAACTGTTGAAGACTAATGATAATTTATTCGTCATTATCTTAGTCATGATATTCTTTACTGGGCTATTTGAGCTCACCCTTTCTTTTGTTCCATTGTTTTTCAACAGGAGATGAAAACATAACAGGGTCTAGCCGGGGAATGGAGTGAGGGTCCGAGGAATAGTTATCATAGTCTTCACGTTTTGTAAAATAGTGTGACAATAATAGTGAAGACTTAGTTGTGTATTATTATACACTGTATTGTTGTACGTTGTGCTTTGTTGTAATAATTTTGTTGTAGTATTTTGACGACTCAAGTTTGGGCTGTGTGGGCCCAGATTTGGGGGCGTCACAGTTGGCATCAGAGCTTAGGGATATGGTCTTTAATGGAGATCTGGGGTTAGAACTAGGAGGGGAGAGACGAATAGAATCAATCACTAGTGTGTCCTACCTAAATTAGATTTATTTTTTATCTAATGAATCGATTTGAATGTAGGAACATGAAGAGATGAGTCAGTTTATTTGAACTAACATTTATTTTGTGACCACAGTTAATTATGGCATCTGGAAATCAGGAGGTTAACTATGAAATTACCGAAACAAATGTAGCTGCAAAACAAGAGGCGACGAATAATCTTCTTACAAACTCAGAGTTGAATCATTTGCCTAAGGCAAAAATTATGCGTGTTCTATCCAGTAAGGATGAAGGTGAAAGCTCTGCTACAGTCGTTCCAGATCCATTCTTAGAAGCAATTAAAGGAAGTAACGAACTTGCGGAAATTATTGCCTTTAATTTACTCACTAATTGGGAGAGTGATATTACCTGGTTATGCTCTATAACAAAGGATCAGAATATATGGACTTTTCATATTAGTCTTTGGGATTTATGGTGTTCCAGTTATGATTTTCAAGATTATTTAAAAATGATGTTTCTATACTTTTGGGCGTTACAATTTAGAGGAATTCAGGTTAAGTTAGTCACTATCGTGGAAACTGCAGTCTATCGAAAATACTATTTTAATGGAAATCATTGGTACCTTACTACTGATGAAGTTGATGAACCCGAGAAACAGTTTGCTAGAAAATTATTCAGTGGTATTCCCATGGTTGAAATACGTGAAGATCCGAATGAAGTATTCGGGATTCGATTTGACGATAACAGTCAAGAAACCGAATGAGGTGATAACCGGTAAGCTATTCATAAATTCTCGTGAAGTCTATGCCATATTAGATACTGGCTCTATCCACTCTTTTATCCCACCTATATGTACTCAACGTTTAAATTTGACTATTGAAAACTTAAATCTTGTCTTATCAGTTGAAACCTCATTGGGAGAAATACCTATTACATTTACTATCTATAAATCTTGCCTAGTTCAAATCAACAACCTCACATTACCTGTTGACCTTATTTCTTTGGAGATGCGTGAATTTGATGTGATTTTAGGAATTGATTGGTTGACTACCCATCATGCTAAAATTGATTGTTTTCATAAGATTATTAGTTTTCATATTCCTAATCAACCTGTCATGCAAATTCAAGCAACTAAACCATTGAAATCTATAACTGTTATTTCTAGCCATAAAGTCATTCGTTTATTGAAAAACGGATGTCAAGCCTTTTTAGCTCATGTCACTGATTTGAACAAAAACACGTCAAACTTGAATGATATTCCCATTGTTAATGAGTTTCCTGACGTTTTTTTCTGAGGAACTTTCTGGCTTACCCCAAACCGTGAAATTGAATTCTGTATCGATCTTGAACCCGACACTAAGCCCATTTTTAAAGTCCCATACCAAATGGCCCCCATAGAACACCAAGAGTTGAAAGTTTAATTACTAGATATCGGTATCATTCATTCTAGTACAAAACTTATATCGAGCGAGGAATGCGAGAAGAGTTTTCAAGAACTCAAGAGGAGACTTGTTTCAGCTCCTGTTCTGACCATACCATCAGGATCAGGAGAATTTGTTATCTACAGCGATGCTTCTGGCAAAGGTCTAGGCTGTGTCCTTATGCAACATGGAAAGGTTATAGCCTATGCCTCTCGACAACTCAAAGATTATGAGAAAAATTATCCTACTCATGATCTAAAGTTGGCAGCAGTCGTTTTCGCGTTGAAGATCTGGAGACACTACTTGTACGGAGAAAAAGTGGATATCTATACGGATCATAAAAGTCTCAAGTATTTCTTCACCCAGAAGGAACTCAACATGCGACAACGACGTTGGCTTGAGCTGTTAAAGGATTATGACCACACAATCCAGTATCACCCGGGAAAGGCGAACGTTGTAGCTGACGCTTTGAGCAGAAAATCTTATGCAAGTACAAGTGCACTGCTGACAACACAAAAGTGTATTTTGTACGACTTGCAAAAGATGGAGATAGAGCTAAAGACACCAGGGACCCGCTCGAACATTGCTCACGTGCGAGTAGAACAAACTATAATCGATAAAATTAAAGCTGCTCAAGCTACCGATCCGGAACTGATAAACATGATAAAGAAAGTACAAGAAGGTGCCATTCCCGAAGCAAGAATCGACGAGAAAGGAATACTTCGAGTCAACTCTCGACTCTGTGTTCCTAACGATCCTGAATTAAAGCATAAAATCATGATGGAGGCACACAACACGCCGTTTGCAATCCACCCAGGAGGTACCAAGATGTATCGAGATCTTCGACATATATTTTGGTGGAACAATATGAAAAGAGAGATTGCGGAGTTTATCTCAAGGTGCCTAACTTGTCAACGTGTCAAGGCAGAACATCAAGTTCCTAAAGGTCCATTACAATCACTTGAAGTTCCCGAATGGAAGTGGGAACACGTCAATATGGACTTCGTGACGGGTCTTCCAAAAGTTTCTCAAGGCTTAGATGCAATTTGGGTGATCGTAGATAGATTGACCAAATCTGCTCATTTCTTGCCTATACGAGAAAACTTTTCACTTGAACGTCTTGCCGGTATGTACATAAATGAGATCGTGAGATTGCATGGCATGCCAGTTTCCATAATTTCTGATCGAGATCCTAGATTCACTTCACGCTTTTGGATCAGTCTACAAAAAGCTATGGGCACTGAACTACGTTTTAGTTCTGCATACCATCCTCAAACGGACGGACAATCGGAAAGGACGATCCAGACCCTCGAAGATCTTTTGAGACTTTGTGTATTAGACTTCAAAGGAAGTTGGGATAAGTACTTGCCGTTGGTGGAATTTTCTTACAACAACAGTTACCAAGCAAGCATAGGCATGGCTCCATTCGAGGCATTGTATGGAAGGAAGTGTCGCTCTCCAATATGTTGGAATGAGGTAGGAGAAGCAAAATTGTTGGGACCCGAGTTGGTACGCTTGACGACCGAAAAGATCCAAATGATCCGACAACGAATACAGACCGCACAAGAACGACAAAAGAGTTATGCTGATCTTCATCGGAGAGACGAAAATTTCAACGTCGTAGATCATGTATTCTTACGTGTTTCTCCATGGAAAGGGGTTACGAGATTCGGAAAGAGAGGAAAGCTCAACCCTCGATTTATTGGCCCATTTGAAATCCTCGATCGAATAGGAACCGTAGCCTACAGACTAGCCCTACCACCAAGTATGTCTCGCATCCATAACGTTTTTCACATATCTATGTTACGTAAATATGTGAAGGACCCAAACCACGTCATTGAGTTAGAACCAGACGTTATAGCAGAGGATTTAACATACGAGGAGGTACCTGTTAAGATCCTGGATATGAAGGAGCAGATCCTACGCTCAAAGGTTATACCTCAAGTTAAGGTTTTATGGAGGAACCAAGATACTGAGGAAATGACCTGGGAGCTAGAATCTGAGATGAAATCTAAGTATCCTTACCACTTCGATATGTCAGGTACGTCAATTTCGGGGACGAAATTTCATAAGGAGGGGAGGTTGTAAGACCCCGAATTTTATGAAATACAAAATTTAATTTTTCTTCATATATATTTTTTTTGAAACAGTAAGTGGTTAAATTAACAAAATTGAAAGTTAAGGATGTTATGTGCAAATTTTATTTTGTCGGACAATATTCGCTTTGTCGGGGAATATTCGTTTGGTCGGGGAATATTCGTGCCGTACGACGGCGCCGAAATAATAAATTATTGGTGGACCCCACAACGGAATATTTGTCGGATATAGAAAACGACATAAGTAACCTTTTTAAATAAAAATAGTCAACGGAACTGTTAAAATACCGGTGATAAAAGAATAGTAGCATACGGTAGTTTATGGTATTTTCTGTAGCACACGGTACTCTACAGTAACACACGGTATTGCATAGTGTCTCATATTATTGGTCTGATAATTGACACCGTAACTGTTACGCATCATTTCATCGATAATTGTCACTGCATAATATTTTATATTATCAATTCAATAATTGTTGTTACACAGTATTTTACATTATTGATTTAATAATTGTCATTACACTGTATTTTATATCATTGAGTCAATAATTGTTGTTGCACTATTTTTAAAATTATTGAACCTAATAATTGTCACAGTAACATATGCACAGTAATTCACATTATTGAATCAATAATTGTCATTACACAGTAACGTATGCTTTATTTTACATTATTGTTATCTCTATTATGATGTTATTTAAACAGTTGTATTTCATTAATTTATTGACTTGATATCTAAGAGCTAACTATACTGTATTTATAACAATTAGTCATAATAATTGAATTGATAAAGTTATTTGTTTATAATATAAAGTTAGGTGATTATTAGGTGATATGAAATGAATGGTGTAGATTAAAGTGTGAATTATTGTTGAATAATTGAATTGATTTGTTTATAATATAAAGTTATGTGATTATTAGGTGATATGAAATGAATGGTGTAGATTAAAGTGTGAATTATTGTTGAATAATTAAATTGATTTGTTTATAATATAAAGTTAGGTGATTATTAGGTGATATGAAATGAATGGTGTAGATTAAAGATAATATAATATTTGAAATGGATGGTGTAGATTAAAAGATGATCTTTAAATGAATGGTTTAGATTAAATGAATGATAAGATTTTTGGCTATAAATAGAAGCCTTAACTTAAGGATTTTTCATAAACTTCCTTACTTGTTCTTTCTTTCTCTCTCTAAATACTTCTTGTGAAAGTTCTTTCTAAGTGTGCTTAAGTCATCTTGAGTATTTGTGAAGATCTATAAGTATACGTGTACTGTTCAAGTTAATCAACCTCATTTAAATCAATATCCAGTCACGTGTTGAGGTAAGGGATACCATCTTTTTCATCTTCCATTATTCAAACGTACTATGGTAAGGGATTATCATTATTTGATTCTCGATAATAATATTGTTTCTTCCTTACTCATAAGACGTGCCTTTTATTTCCATGTATTAAATTGTGGGAATAACCTTACGGAGCGGATTACCGCCTGTTGGTGAATAACCTTTCGTATTCATTCATTATTAATCTCTGAGAATAATCTTACGGAGCGGATTGCCGCCTGTTTGGTGAATAACTCTTTGTACTCAAATTCTATTAAATTGTGGGAATAACCTTACGGAGCGGATTGCCGCCTGTTGGTGAATAACCCTTTGTATTAATTTCCTTCACCTTTTGTTAATCAAACCTGCTACGGTAAGGGATATTATTTTCTTTCATACTCCTAAATCGAAATTTATTATGGAACTATTGCTTCTATAATTCCTGAAAATATTATATGTTCCATAATAGTTGAACTTCATTATTTCAACTGAACCTTCCTATTTACGTGAACCTTTCTATTGAATTGTAACCGTTATTCTGAACTGTGGATCTTGAATTTCACTCCACATCATGTTGACAATTTGGACATTATTTGAATCTGTACAAAGTAAACTTCCGATACTTATTGTTATCCTATTTCTTCTGTTCATCATTTATATCATTCTAATCATCCAAAAATCAAGCTGTTGTGAATATCTGTGGCCGGGGGCACAGATGTGATATATTTGTTGAACAGATGATAGGTTAAAGGCGATATAATAGGTTAAAGGCGATACATCTGTTCGGTGTCTTTTATGGCACGTGGTGAATGTTCTCTTTGGCCCGTAGTGCAAAGATGAACTGTTGTTTGGTATGATTATGACCAAAGGCTGAATCTGGTATAATCATGACCGTTGGTGCTATATTGAATATCTTTGGCCCGTAGTACAAAGATGAACTGTTGATGTGCATGATTATGATCAGGAACTGTGAATTTGTATTATCTTGACTAATGATATTTCAGATGATAAAAGTTGATGATGTTTTCCCTAAAAAGAGAACCGAGTGGACATTATAGTCTGCTTTATTCTTCTAATAGATTACTCATTCCGCTGCTATTATTGATCTGAACGTTGTTTAAGAATTTAACTGCAGTTTTTGATATAAACCTTGTAGTCTATTGTATTCTATCAAGAACTCAACTGTTGAAGACTAATGATAATTTATTCGTCATTATCTTAGTCATGATATTCTTTACTGGGCTATTTGAGCTCACCCTTTCTTTTGTTCCATTGTTTTTCAACAGGAGATGAAAACATAACAGGGTCTAGCCGGGGAATGGAGTGAGGGTCCGAGGAATAGTTATCATAGTCTTCACGTTTTGTAAAATAGTGTGACAATAATAGTGAAGACTTAGTTGTGTATTATTATACACTGTATTGTTGTACGTTGTGCTTTGTTGTAATAATTTTGTTGTAGTATTTTGACGACTCAAGTTTGGGCTGTGTGGGCCCAGATTTGGGGGCGTCACAGTAACCATGAATAGAAAATATATTCTTAACATTTATAAAATTTTAAATGATAATATTACTATGTTGTTAGATCGAATTGTTGATTTTAAATGACAATATTACTACTTTTAATATGATGCAATTTTATAAATAAAAAAAAAAGATAATGACTTATTTTAACAAAAAATTAAAAAAGAGAATATGTTGGTGTCTAATTATTATTTTAAAAAATGTTCCCTCCATTTTAAAATATAAGATAAAAAAAAATTATGCACCTATTTATTTTTCTCTTTGTTCTAAATAAAAGTTTCATTTGTTAATTTCTTTTGTACGTGTGTATATATATATATATATATATATTGATAATCGAATCATTATACATTGTATTTTATTTTTTTAATCATAATTCTATTATTGCATGCCACTACTATTAAAATAACAACTTACTATTAGCGAAAAATAAATTATAGATATTTAAAAAATTAAAAATTGATTTTTTTTTTCTGTAAAATAGAAAAAATATCATTTAAAACTATTCTTTTCATTACAAAGTTAATACCATCTTTTATTTTTCAATGTACTTTTAATAAAAAGAAAAAGAAAAAAAAGAAAACTCTCTTTCCCATATTTCCCTCTCCTAATAACTTTAATTTGGTTAAGCCTTTTGCCCACCAAAAAATAACTTCTTCCTCCTTTTTACAAATAATAACTTCTATTTGTACATATTAAATATATATTCTTAACATAGTACGCAACTGATTTATCTCTAAATTAATGAGTTATTTATGTATTAGTGATAGTACAATAAAAAAAATTATGATGGTACATGTGAACACATTATATTATTTTATATTACTATTAAATAAATTAAAATAAAAATTTATAAATGCAACCCTTTTTTTTTAGAGAGAGCATACATTTAGCGAAAATAAAGAAGGAAAAAAAAGATTAAATATTAATACAATGATACTAACTTTTTTTAGAGAGATTACTATTGACTTTTTGAAATCTATTTAAGATATTTTAAAAGTTGAAATTAATATGAATAATACTGACTTTTTGAAATCCATTTAAGATATTTTAAAACATGAAATTAATATGAATTAATTTACTTTTCTAAATACATTTATATATATCATTAACTATGTATATACAATTAATAAGCACATTATTTACTCACTCTATTTTAAAATATAAAATATTTATTAACTTTTAAAGTGAATTCAAAAGTATGATTTTTAAAATTCATATGATTTATTTTATTTAAAATAATTAAATTCAAAATATTATAAATTATCTAAATAGTGATACTACGTACAAGATTTGTGTTTTAAAAATTTTAAGAAAGTGGGAAAATGTTATAAATAAATTAAAATGCCAAAATAGTTAATTTTAGAGATGTAATTAATGATTCTAATTATTATTATTTTTATAATTAATTTTAAAAAAAAAATTTGTATTTGACAAATTAAAAACACTTAAACTACCAATTTTGTTATACGTAATGATTTCATACAATGATCATTTGTAAAATGTTGGGTCCCATATTTTAATTGCTCTATGAGACCCGCTATTTTACAAAGAATTATTGTATGAATCGTTACGTATAGCAAAGCTCACTAAACTACTAACATACGTGAGACTTTTACATTACTGAATTTCTCCCAATTTACTCACATATACTATTGAGAATATCCTAACGATAAGGATGTAAATACCACTTAAAGTAAAATATTTCCCAATTTTCATATAATTTGATGACGTGTAACTATTATCGAGAAAAATAAATTATATATATTTTCTAGACATTAAAATTTATAATTTTTATATCTTTAAACCATTTGAATGATAAGTTTTAAATGTTACTCTCTACATTTCACAATTTTTTTTGTGAACTTCTCATTCTCTCAACTATTTTGTCTTCTTTTGTTGCGCTCTACGATCTTTGAGCTGATTCTGCAAACTTCTTTTGACTTTACATTCGCAATGCAAATTATTCAGTTTGTTCTATGAGTGTGTTTGATCTTACGATCTTTGGGCATGCTCTGTTATCTTCATTTTGCCTCTACAAGCTCTGAGTTCAGTCTTTGGCTACGATTATCCTTCAATCGTAGAGTACATCCTTCAGCTTAATTCTCTTGCTCAATGATCATGATCGCTCTGCTCTTCATCTTTTGGATTCTCCATATCGTAGTGTTCTCGCTTTACGATTTTTGCATATTTATTCCTCTGCAATTTCTAAGTTCATCTGTTATGCCTCCTTTCCTAAGCTGTTGCAAACCTTCTACCTAATCTATTACACTTTTATGATAATACTCTATATTTGAATTCAACTTAATAATTTTTTAGGACAATACAGAGTTTATCTTTTAGATCAATCTAACAAATTTGATCCTTAACCTAATTGATAAATAGGTTTTTATATCTATTTATTAGGTATTTTATACTTAATTATTTGTGAGTTTTTAAGTATTTTTAGCATTTTAGGTAATTTATGTGTTATTATGTGCTTTTATTATTTTTATTATTTTTATGTATTTTATTTATATTTTTTATTTTATTTTATAAGAAAATCAAAACTAAGGGCAAAGTGGTAAATAATTGGAGGCTGATGGCATAACTGTAAATATATTGAAACATGGTGGCGCCATGCGCGTAAGGTAAAGGAATCAGCCACATGAATGGGACGACGTTGTTTTCTGTTTGGCAAGGAAAGCATACTGTGCACCATGCGCGATCGGGCAAAAGAGGAAACAAAAGCAAGCGTATTGCGCGGAGGCTTAAAATTGAATGAAGCATGCGTGTGGATCTGTTTTTTCTTGAAGGTCCCACCACTTGCTTTAAGCATGTTTTCAGCGTTATTATATTATTTTCCGTGTGGGTGCATCCGAAGTGAATAAAAATGGGAGCAATAAATTAAAGGATAATCTAATAGCAATTTGGAAAAAGGAATTAAAATTTTATTTTGTAATTTAATTAGAATTCTAATTCCTATTAGGTTTTGAATAAATTATATTATGAGTATTAGATATTTTTCTGCATTTAATTTTTTGATTGATTCGTTTAATTGTTAAGATACATACTAGTTTATTATTCGCATTAATCTACTGCTATTTATAAAGCAACTAAGTTTAATAATTATTTTACAGATCAAAATATTATTATATCTTAGGAAAAATGTTCATCTAAATTAAATGCAAACAAGTGGCTTATGTTATTTAGTTCAACGATCTCTCTAATTTTTAAAACTGCTATTAAATTAAATCTTTAGTAAGTGTCAGGGGTTGTTTAGTAGTAAGGGTATTTAGACCAAGTGACTCTACTTATCTAAAATTAAGGAGAGAGGAGAAAAATTATTTCACCTGCGAGTAGTTATTCCTACGGTGAATGTTCAAAATATGAATTGAGTTATTCTTGCATCAATGATCAGTTGTAAATTCTTGATGGTGGATGTTAACTTAAACCAAAACTTTTTCTTCTTATTTATTTTATTTCATTACTTACATATTTATTTCAGTTAATTTTATTTAAATTATTTCTTTAATTAAAAACCCTTAAATTTTGATTTGCGAAAACATAAAATTAAATTAATCATTCTCTGTGTGTGATCGACTCTTACTTGCACTACTAAATATTTTTTTTTCAAAGTAAAATTTTATTTTTGGGTGCCTGCGATAACACACCAAATTTTGGTGCCGTTGCTGGGGATTGATTCTAATTTATTTTTATGTTTTTGTAAACTTTATTTTAATTTAGTAATTTTTCTTAGATTTTATTTTTTTAAAGATTTTTATAGCTTAATTGAGTTGTGTAGGTTAAGGCTAGAAGTCATGCATGATTATGTCAATAAGGTAACTATCTCTTCTCATCAGCAATAAATTGATAGTCTAACTTCTCTTGCTTATCAAATGATTAAAGGTAATGCGCAACCGATAGAAGCTTGTAAAATTTGTGCTGCAATAGGACATCTGTGACACCCCCAAATTTGAGCCAACACAGCCCAAACTAGAATTGTCAAAATACATAACAACTATTACAATACAACGTACAACGTACCACAATACAGTATTCAAATAATATACAACTAAGTCTTCATTATTATTGTCACACTATTTTACAATTTATGATGACTAATACAGCTACAACTCGGACCTTCACTCTATCTCCCGACTAGACTCAGCTACTCTCTCATCTCCTGTTGAAAAAAAATGGAACAAAAGAAAATGGTGAGCTCAAATAGTCTAGTAAAGAATATCATGACTAAGATAATGACAAATAAATTATTGTTAGCCTTCAGCAATTGAGTTTTTAATAGAGTAATTTAAACAATAAGTTTTAATTCAACAACTGCAGTTAAGTTCTTAAACAAAGTTCATATCAATAACTGCAGCAGAATAATAACCAATAGAAAAATCATATAGACCATAATGTCCACTCGTTTCTCTTTTTAAGAAAAATATCATTAATTTTTATCATCTGAAACACCATTAGCCATGATAATACAATTTCACAATTCTTGGTTATAATCATGCAAGTCAACAGTTCATCTTTACACTACAGGCCAAAGATATTCAATATAGCACCAACGGTCATGATTATACTAGTCTACAACATTTGGTCATAATCATACCAAACAACAGTTCATCTTTGCCTCAGGCCAAAGAGAACATTCACCACGTGCCTTAAAAGACACATCATCAAATATATCGCCTTTAACCTATCAACGTATTTAACCTATTAACACCTTTATTCAATCTGTGCCACATGCCACAGATATCAATAACAATTTGATTCTTGATTATTAGAATAATAACAGAGATATTAATAATGAACAGAAGAAACAGGATAAACAATAAATATCGAAAGTTTATAATTTTTACTTTGTGCAGATTCAAATAATGTTCAAATTGTCAACATGATGTGGAGTGGAATTCAAAAATGATATTCAAGATCCACAGTTCAGAATAACGATTACAGTTCAATAGAAAGGTTCACGTAATTAAGAAAGTGTAATTGAAGCGCAAACTATTAAGGAACATATAATCATTTCAACAGTTTTACCAAATAATACTTACCATAGTAAATTTAAGAGTATAAAAGAAATGATATCCCTTACAAGTAAGAAAGAAAATAATATCCATTTATGATGATTAAAAGAATGATACCATTTACCTTATCACATGACTTAATATTGATAAAAATGAGGTTGATCAACCTATATATTTATAATATAATTAGTAATTACCACATATAAATTTCAAAGTGTATGATAACTCATATATTATGAACTATCAAAATTATTTATATAATATCAATTTTTGTAGTGTAAAATAATAACTTCAAAAATAATTTTTGAAATAATATTTCAAAATAAATATTTCAAAGAAAGCTTTTTAAAATAAATCTTCTCAAAGAAGAGTCTTATAAAAGAAAATTTGTGAATACCGTGTGAAATAGGTATTTGTGCAATTACTACTTTTTAATAAAATACTTATTTAAAAATTTTCTGCACTCCTTTTGATTTTCAAACACTCAAGATAATCTTACTATTTTCAGAGAAAACTCACAAAATACTTGTAGAAATTTTTTATATTTTAGGTGTGATTTTTCTATTCAGCTGAGGGAGCTATTTATAGGGGGAAATAAATTACTATGCGCGGTAGGTGGCTGGCGTGGTGCACGCCAGCCTGAGAAATTTAAGGCAGCAGCCTGACTGCTTTCTTACCAACCCAGCAACTCATTTTTCATGCCATTTCTCATGTGGCCACCACAAATGGCTCACATGTTTACTATTCGTAACAATATATATATATATATATATATATATATATATATATATATATAGTTTTATATTTCTTCCTGTGGGTCCAACATATATAATAAAATAATGCTACAACAATAATTTAAGAAACACGTTACAGATTATTATTAATTTAATAATATAAATTACTATATATTTGCTACTGTGACAATTATTAAGTTCAATAATTTTAAAATACAGTGCAATAACAATTATTGATTTAATGATATAAAATACAATGTAATGACAATTATTGATTTAATAATGTAAAATACTGTGTAACAACAATTATTGATGAATACTGTGCAATGACCATGTTATCAGATCAATAATATGAGATACTGTGCAATACCATGTGCTACTGTAGAATATCGTGTGCTACAGTAAAATACCATAAAATACCATATGTCACTATTCTTTTATCACCGACATTTAACAGCTAAAAGTGACAACACCGTTGACTATTTTTATTTAAAAAGTTACTTCATTCGTTTTCTATACCCGACAAATATTCGGTTGTGGGGTTCATCAATGATTAGTTATTTCGGCGCCGTCGTACGACTTGAATATTCTCCGACAAAACGAATATTATCCGACAAAATAAAATTTGCACATAAAATCATTAACTTTTAACTTTGTCAATTTAACCACTTACTGTTTCAGAAAAAATATATATGAAAAAAAATTAAATTTTGAATTTCATAAAATTCGGGGTCTTACATTACTGGCTCGTAGTCATTTGAGGAGTTGAAGTCGGTATGTATGTGTGTTTAGTTATTTAGTTTAATATTGTCATAAATAAATTAAATAAATGTTAATTAATGTATTTATCAGGCTATGCGGATAAGCAAAGGCCAACCTCCGACCACCATGGTCGAGTTTTGGGATAGAGTCCATACGTCAAAAGACTCTACTATGTCTCCTACAACATTAGTTATACAGGTAACAGTTGTTATTATTATAAATAATAATTATTAATATTAGGTAGTTAATAAAATAATTCAATCAACTAACATATACATAATAAATTATATGACCGATTTCAGAAGTTCCGGGACTAGTGTGTAGTTGAGTTGTGGGATGTTAGGGGAGATTATGAGCTGTTAGATTCCACCGGCACGAGATTAACTTATCTCAGGATGAGAATATGGCTCTTTAGGTTGCGTCTCAAGAAACCCCAATAACACTACCAGCAGGTATCGAGTACTGGGTCAGCCGAGAGTACCGGCATATACAATACTTAGAGGTATTCATTTTATTATGTTTCTCCTTATTACATAATTTATATCGTTTCATAAATTATTAGTAAAGTTATTTTTATATTCACAGGCTCTGGTGAATGTCAACGTCCAATAGCACCTGTTGGACCATCTTATACGGGCGCTAGCTTGGACGACGAGCTATTTTAGAAGGTTATGACGGCAGTGTCAGAGATGTTTGGTATGGATCTGATATTCCATCGTCCGGACTTGCCTAGCCGTGCTCGCCTTTCATCAACTTGCTCAGGACATTGCAACATGACCCACTGCCAAGAGTACGAGTATCCCTCCAGAACAGTTCATCTCAATACAAGACGAGGTGTTACAGATGGTGATTACCTTATTGTTGAAAGATTTTGAGCCGATGCTGAGTCAACCCCCGACTACTCAAGTATTTTATTCATTTTAAGTTGTATATTCTGCATATTAGTTAAGTATCATTTAGTTGTTTCTTTAACTCTTAATTACGACTAACATGTTTATATTTTTAATTGTATCAACAGGGTGGCAATGCCGAGCGGGGTAAAGATGACAAGCGCGGGGGCGGGGACGGGGGCGGGGGGGGGGGGGGGGGGATGATAACGATGACCCTCCGTCCATTAATAGCGATAGATAGTTGTAGTTATACTTAGTTATATTGTCAATTGTAGTTAGGCTTAATTACTTACGTTGTACATCATTGTTGATTACTATTTTAGTTTAACTTATATTTGTTACACATCATAATTTAGTTTATATCTGTTTTCTTTTTTAGCTTAGCTACTGTTATATGTATTTTGTACATAACTTATATTTGAACATATTTGTTTTTTTTCTTAGTTTAAAGTTAATATATATGTGTGTGTGTGTGTGTGTGTGTTGTTTGGAGGATTAGCTATGTATTGTAAGACCCCGAATTTTATGAAATATAAAATTTAATTTTTCTTCATATATTTTTCATGAAACAGTAAGTGGTTAAACTGACGAATTTGAAAGTTAAGGATGTTATGTGCAAATTTTATTTTGTCGGACAATATTCGTTTTGTCGGGGAATATTCGTTTGGTCGGGGAATATTCGTGCCGTACGACGGCGCCGAAATAACAAATTATTTGTGGACCCCACAACGGAATAATTGTCGGATATAGAAAACGACAGAAGTAACCTTTTTAAATAAAAATAGTCAACGGTGTTAACTGTTAAAATACCGGTGATAAAAGAATAGTAGCATACGGTAAATTGTGGTATTTTCTGTAGCACACGGTACTCTACAGTAGCACACGGTATTGCACAGTGTCTCATATTATTGACACCATAACTGTTACGCATCATTTCATCGATAATTGTCACTGCATAATATTTTATATTATCAATTCAATAATTGTCGTTACACAGTATTTTGCATTATTGATTCAATAATTGTCATTACACTGTATTTCATATCATCGACTCAATAATTGTTGCTGCACTGTTTTTAAAATTATTGAACCTAATAATTGTCACGGTTGCAAATATACTATAATTTATATTACTAAATTAATAATAATTTGTAACGTGC
This sequence comes from Hedera helix, assembly GCA_947179155.2. Taxonomy (NCBI): domain Eukaryota; kingdom Viridiplantae; phylum Streptophyta; class Magnoliopsida; order Apiales; family Araliaceae; genus Hedera; species Hedera helix. The sequence continues at coordinate 56,865,870 of OX359264.1, read as the reverse complement.
TTCTTATATTATTGTTAAATTATTGTTGTAGCATTATTTTATTTTATATGTTGGACCCACAAGAAGAATAAATAAATAAATTTAAAAAAAAAAAAAAAATTAATTAATTAATTAATTTTACTATTTGGAATAGTAAACATGTGGGCCCTCGGTGGGGGCCACATGAGAGTTGGTGTGGATTTTGGGGTGCTGAAGTTGGTGAGGAAAAGAGCAGCAGCCGCGCATCTGCTGAAATTTCTAACACAGGCGTGCATCACGCCTGTTGCCACCTACCGCGCATAGTGTCCTCTTTTCTCCTATAAATAGCTTGCTCAGCTGAATAGAAAAATCACACCTAAAACATAAAATTTTTCTATAAGAATTTTATGAGTTTTCTCTGAGAATAATAAGGTTATTTTGAGTATTTGAAAGCCAAAAGGAGTGCAAGAATTTTTCAAGTAAGTCTTTTATTAAAGAGTAATAATTTCATAAATTCCTATTTTTCACGGTATTCACAAATCTTCCCTTAGAAGACTATTCTTTGAGAAGATTCATTTTTAAAAGCTTTCTTTGGAAGATTTATTTTGGAATATTATTTTAAAAACTATTTTAAAGTAGTTATATTATACTACAAAAATTATGTTAAATATATATAATTTTGATAGTTCATATTATACGAATTATCATACACTTTGAAATTTATATGTGGTAATTACTAATTTTATTATAAAAATATAGGTTGATCAACCTCATTTAAATCAATATCCAGTCACGTGTTAAGGTAAGGGGTATCACTCTTTTCATCATCATAAATGGATATTATTTTCTTTCTTACTTGAAGGAATTATCATTCTTTGATTCTCGAAAATAATATCGTTTCTTTCTTGTGCCATTTATTTCCATGTATTAAATTGTGGGAATAACCTTACGGCGCGGTTTACCACCTGTTGGTGAATAACCTTTTGTATTCATTCCTTATTAATCTTTGAGAATAACCTTACGGTGCGGATTATCGCCTGTTTGGTGAATAACTCTTCGTGTTCAAATTCTATTAAATTGTGGGAATAACCTTACGGTGCGGATTACGCCTGTTTGGTGAATAACTATTCGTATTCAAATTGATGGGAATAACCTTACGGTGCGGATTATCGCCTGTTGGTGAATAACCCTTTTTATTTGTCTCGTGTGGAAATAATTTGTCTACACGAATTATCACATGACACTTTTATTCCATATTCGTAAGTGATATCATTTTCCTTTATACTCATAAGGGATACCATCTTTTTCATCTTCCATTATTCAAACTTACTATGGTAAGGGATATTAATTCCCTTCACCTTTTGTTAATCAAACCTGCTACGGTAAGGGATATTATTTTCTTCCATACACCTAAATCGAAACTTATTATGGAACTATTGCTTCTATAATTCCTGAAAATATTATATGTTCCATAATAGTTGAATTTCATTAGTTCAACTGAACCTTCCTATTTTCTGAACATTTCTATTGAACTGTAATCGTTATTCTGAACTGTGGATCTTGAATATCATTTTTAAATTTCACTCCACATCATGTTGGCAATTTGGACATTATTTGAATCTGCACAAAGTAAACTTCCGATACTTATTGTTTATCCTGTTCTTCTGTTCGTCATTTGTATCACTGTTATTTGTATTAATCATCAAGAATCAAGCTGTTGTGAATATCTGTGGCCGGGGGCACAGATGTGATATAATTGTTGAACAGATGATAGGTTAAAGGCGATATACTAGGTTAAAGGCGATACATCTGTTCGGTGTCTTTTATGACACGTGGTGAATGTTCTCTTTGGCCCGTAGTGCAAAGATGAACTGTTGGTTGGTATGATTATGACCAAAGGCTGAATCTGGTATAATCATGACCGTTGGTGTTATATTGAATGTCTTTGGCCCGTAGTGCAAAGACGAACTGTTGATCTGCATGATTATGACCAGGAACTGTGAAGTTGTATTATCTTGACTAATGGTATTTCAGATGATAAAAGTTGATGATATTTTTACTAAAAAGAGAAGCGAGTGGACATTATAGTCTGCATTATTTTTCTAATAGATTGCTCATTCCGCTGCTATTATTGATCTGAACGTTGTTTAAGAATTTAACTGCAGTTTTTGATATAAACCTTGTAGTCTATTGTATTCTATCAAGAACTCAACTGTTGAAGGCTAATGATAAATTATTCGTCATTATCTTAGTCATGATATTTCTTACTGGGCTATTTGAGCTCACCCTTTCTTTTCGTTCCATTGTTTTTCAACAGGAGATGAGAACGTAACGGGGTCTAGCCGGGGAATGGAGTGAGAGTGCGGGGATAGTTATCATAGTCTTCACGTGTTATAAAATAGTGTGGCAATAATAATAAAGACTTAGTTGTGTTGTATTATCCACTGTATTGTTGTACGTTGTATTTCATTGTAATAATTTTGTTGTAGTCTTTTGACGACTCAAGTTTGGGCTGTGTGGGCCTAGATTTGGGGGTGTCACAGTTGGTATCAGAGCTTAGGGATATGGTCTTTAATGGAGATCTGGGGTTAGAACTAGGAGGGGAGAGACGAATATAATCAGTCACTAGTGTGTCCCACCTAAATTAGATTTTATTATCTAATGAGTGGATTTGAATATAGGGACATGAAGTGATGAGTCAGTTTATTTGAACTAACATTTATTTTGTGACCACAGTTAAGTATGGCATCTGAAAATCAGGAGGTTAACCACGGAGTACCCGAAGTGAATGTAGAGGCCACAAACAATTCTTCTACAAACTCAGAGTTGAATAATTTGCCTAAAGCAAAAATTATTTGTATCCGATCTAAAGAAGAAGAAGGTGAAAGTTCTACCGTCGTTCTTCCAAATTCGTTCTTTAAAGGATATCCGGAACTTGCGGAAATTGTTGCCTTTAATTTGCTCGACAGTTGGAAACATATCATCACCTGGTTATGCTCGATAACAAAGGATCAGAATATATGGACGTTTCATATAAGTCTTTGGGATTTATGGTGTTCGAGCTATGATTTTCAAGATTATTTAAAAATGATGTATCTATACTTTTGGGCGTTACAATTTAGAGGAATTCAGGTTAAGTTAGTCACTATCGTGGAAACTGTAGTATATCGAAAATACTATTTTAATGGAAATCATTGGTACGCTACTACTGATGAAGTTGAAGAATCTGAGAAACAGTTCGTTAGAGAACTATTTCGTGGTATCCCCATGGTTGAAATACGTGAAGATCCGGATGAAGTATATGGGACTCGATTTGATGATGACAGCCTTGATGATCAAGAAATCGAATGAGGTGATGACCGGTAAGCTATTCATCAATTCTCGAGAAGTCTATGCCATGTTAGATATTGGCTCTATCCACTATTTTATCTCAACTATATGTACTCAACGTTTAAATTTGCCTATTGAAAACTTAAATCTTGTCTTATCAGTTGAAATCTCATTGGGAGAAATACCTATTACATTTACTATCTATAAATCTTGCCTAGTTGAAATCAACAACCTCACATTACCTGTTGACCTTATTTCTTTGGAGATGCATGAATTTGATGTGATTTTAGGAATTGATTGGTTGACTACCCATCATGCTAAAATTGATTGTTTTCATAAGATTATTAGTTTTCATATTCCTAATCAACCTGTCATGCAAATTCAAGCAACTAAACCATTGAAATCTATAACTATTATTTCTAGCCATAAAGTCATTCGTTTATTGAAAAACGGATGTCAAGCCTTTTTAGCCCATGTCATTGATTTGAACAAAAACACGTCGAACTTGAATGATATTCTTATTGTTAATGAGTTCCTGACGTTTTTCCTGAGGAACTTCCTAGCTTATCCCCAAACCGAGAAATTGAATTCTGTATCGATCTTGAACCCGATACTAAACCTTTTTCCAAAGCTCAATACCAAATGGCTCCCATAGAACGCCAAGAGATGAAAGTTTGATTATTAGATATCGGTATCATTCGAGCGAGGAATGCGAGAAGAGTTTTCAAGAACTCAAGAGGAGACTTGTTTCAGCTCCTGTTCTGACCATTCCATCAGGATCAGGAGAATTCGTCATATATAGCGATGTTTCAGGCAAAGGTCTAGGTTGTGTCCTTATGCAACATGGAAATGTTATAGCTTATGCCTCTCGACAACTCAAAGATTATGAGAAAAATTATCCTACTCATGATCTAGAGTTGGCAGCAGTCGTTTTCGCGTTGAAGATCTGGAGACACTATTTGTACGGAGAAAAAGTGGATATCTATACGTATCATAAAAGTCTCAAGTATTTCTTCACCCAAAAGGAACTCAACATGCGACAACGACGTTGGCTTGAGCTGTTGAAGGATTACGACCACACAATCCAGTATCACCCGGGAAAGGCGAACATTGTAGCTGACGCTTTGAGCAGAAAATCTTATGCGAGTACAAGTGCACTGCTGACAACACAAAAGCGTATTTTGTACGACTTGCAAAAGATGGAGATAGAGCTAAAGACACCAGGGACCCACTCGAAGATTGCTCACGTGCGAGTAGAACCAGCTTTAATCGATAAAATTAAAGCTGCTCAAGCTACCGATCCGGAACTGATAAACATGATAAAGAAAGTACAAGAAGGTACCATTCCCGAAGCAAGAATCGACGAGAAAGGAATACTTCGAGTCAACTCTCGACTCTGTGTTCCTAACGATCCTGAATTAAAGCATAAAATCATGATGGAGGCACACAACACGCCATTTGCAATCCACCCAGGAGGTACCAAGATGTATCGAGATCTTCGACATACATTTTGGTGGAACGATATGAAAAGGGAGATTGCAGAGTTTATCTCAAGGTGCTTAACTTGTCAACGTGTCAAGGCAGAGCATCAAGTACCTAAGGGTCCTTTACAACCACTTGAAGTTCCCGAATGGAAGTGGGAACACATCAATATGGATTTCGTGACGGGTCTTCCCAAAGTTTCTCAAGGCTTAGATGCAATTTGGGTTATCGTAGATAGATTGACCAAATCCGCTCATTTCTTGCCTATACGAGAAAACTTTTCACTTGAACGTCTTGCCGGTATGTACATAAATGAAATCGTGAGACTGCATGGCATGCCAGTTTCCATAGTTTCTAATCGAGATCCTAGATTCACTTCACGCTTTTGGATCAGTCTACAAAAAGTTATGGGCACTGAACTACGTTTTAGTTCTGCATACCATCCTTAAACGGACGGACAATCAGAAAGGACGATCCAAACCCTCGAAGATCTTTTGAGACTTTGCGTACTCGACTTCAAAGGAAGTTGGGATAAGTACTTGCCATTGGTGGAATTTTCCTACAACAATAGTTACCAAGCAAGTATAGGCATGGCTCCATTCGAGACTTTATATGGACTCAAGTGTCGCTCTCCAATATGTTGGAATGAGGTAGGAGAAGCAAAATTGTTGGGACCCGAGTTGGTACGCTTGACGACCGAAAAGATCCAAATGATCCGACAACGAATACAGACAGCACAAGAACGACAAAAGAGTTATGCCGATCTTCATCGGAGAGATGAGAGATTCAACGTCGGAGATCATGTATTCTTACGTGTTTTTCCATGGAAAGGGGTTACGAGATTCGGAAAGAGAGGAAAGCTCAACCCTCGATTTATTGGCCCATTTGAAATCCTCGATCGAGTAGGATCCGTAGCCTACAGACTAGCCCTACCACCAAATATGTCTCGCATCCATAATGTTTTTCACATATCTACGTTACGTAAATATGTGAAAGACCCAAACCACGTCATTGAGTTAGAAGCAGATGTTATAGCAGAAGATTTAACGTATGAGGAGGTACCTGTTAAGATCCTAGATAAGAAGGAGCAGATTCTACGCTCAAAAGTTATACCTCAAGTTAAGGTTTTATGGAGGAACCAAGATATTGAGAAAATGACCTGGGAGCTAGAATCCGAGATGAAATCTAAATATCCTTACCTCTTCGAAATGTCAGGTACGTCAATTTCGGGGACGAAATTTCATAAGGAGGGGAGGTTGTAAGACCCCGAATTTTATGAAATATAAAATTTAATTTTTCTTCATATATTTTTCATGAAACAGTAAGTGGTTAAACTGACGAATTTGAAAGTTAAGGATGTTATGTGCAAATTTTATTTTGTCGGACAATATTCGTTTTGTCGGGGAATATTCGTTTGGTCGGGGAATATTCGTGCCGTACGACGGCGCCGAAATAACAAATTATTTGTGGACCCCACAACGGAATAATTGTCGGATATAGAAAACGACAGAAGTAACCTTTTTAAATAAAAATAGTCAACGGTGTTAACTGTTAAAATACCGGTGATAAAAGAATAGTAGCATACGGTAAATTGTGGTATTTTCTGTAGCACACGGTACTCTACAGTAGCACACGGTATTGCACAGTGTCTCATATTATTGACACCATAACTGTTACGCATCATTTCATCGATAATTGTCACTGCATAATATTTTATATTATCAATTCAATAATTGTCGTTACACAGTATTTTGCATTATTGATTCAATAATTGTCATTACACTGTATTTCATATCATCGACTCAATAATTGTTGCTGCACTGTTTTTAAAATTATTGAACCTAATAATTGTCACGGTTGCAAATATACTATAATTTATATTACTAAATTAATAATAATTTGTAACGTGTTTCTTATATTATTGTTAAATTATTGTTGTAGCATTATTTTATTTTATATGTTGGACCCACAAGAAGAATAAATAAATAAATTTAAAAAAAAAAAAATTAATTAATTAATTAATTTTACTATTTGGAATAGTAAACATGTGGGCCCTCGGTGGGGGCCACATGAGAGTTGGTGTGGATTTTGGGGTGCTGAAGTTGGTGAGGAAAAGAGCAGCAGCCGCGCATCTGCTGAAATTTCTAACACAGGCGTGCATCACGCCTGTTGCCACCTACCGCGCATAGTGTCCTCTTTTCTCCTATAAATAGCTTGCTCAGCTGAATAGAAAAATCACACCTAAAACATAAAATTTTTCTATAAGAATTTTATGAGTTTTCTCTGAGAATAATAAGGTTATTTTGAGTATTTGAAAGCCAAAAGGAGTGCAAGAATTTTTCAAGTAAGTCTTTTATTAAAGAGTAATAATTTCATAAATTCCTATTTTTCACGGTATTCACAAATCTTCCCTTAGAAGACTCTTCTTTGAGAAGATTCATTTTTAAAAGCTTTCTTTGGAAGATTTATTTTGGAATATTATTTTAAAAACTATTTTAAAGTAGTTATATTATACTACAAAAATTATGTTAAATATATATAATTTTGATAGTTCATATTATACGAATTATCATACACTTTGAAATTTATATGTGGTAATTACTAATTTTATTATAAAAATATAGGTTGATCAACCTCATTTAAATCAATATCCAGTCACGTGTTAAGGTAAGGGGTATCACTCTTTTCATCATCATAAATGGATATTATTTTCTTTCTTACTTGAAGGGATTATCATTCTTTGATTCTCGAAAATAATATTGTTTCTTTCTTGTGCCATTTATTTCCATGTATTAAATTGTGGGAATAACCTTACGGCGCGGTTTACCACCTGTTGGTGAATAACCTTTTGTATTCATTCCTTATTAATCTTTGAGAATAACCTTACGGTGCGGATTATCGCCTGTTTGGTGAATAACTCTTCGTGTTCAAATTCTATTAAATTGTGGGAATAACCTTACGGTGCGGATTACGCCTGTTTGGTGAATAACTATTCGTATTCAAATTGATGGGAATAACCTTACGGTGCGGATTATCGCCTGTTGGTGAATAACCCTTTTTATTTGTCTCGTGTGGAAATAATTTGTCTACACGAATTATCACATGACACTTTTATTCCATATTCGTAAGTGATATCATTTTCCTTTATACTCATAAGGGATACCATCTTTTTCATCTTCCATTATTCAAACTTACTATGGTAAGGGATATTAATTCCCTTCACCTTTTGTTAATCAAACCTGCTACGGTAAGGGATATTATTTTCTTCCATACACCTAAATCGAAACTTATTATGGAACTATTGCTTCTATAATTCCTGAAAATATTATATGTTCCATAATAGTTGAATTTCATTAGTTCAACTGAACCTTCCTATTTTCTGAACATTTCTATTGAACTGTAATCGTTATTCTGAACTGTGGATCTTGAATATCATTTTTAAATTTCACTCCACATCATGTTGGCAATTTGGACATTATTTGAATCTGCACAAAGTAAACTTCCGATACTTATTGTTTATCCTGTTCTTCTGTTCGTCATTTGTATCACTGTTATTTGTATTAATCATCAAGAATCAAGCTGTTGTGAATATCTGTGGCCGGGGGCACAGATGTGATATAATTGTTGAACAAATGATAGGTTAAAGGCGATATACTAGGTTAAAGGTGATACATCTGTTCGGTGTCTTTTATGACACGTGGTGAATGTTCTCTTTGGCCCGTAGTGCAAAGATGAACTGTTGGTTGGTATGATTATGACCAAAGGCTGAATCTGGTATAATCATGACCGTTGGTGTTATATTGAATGTCTTTGGCCCGTAGTGCAAAGACGAACTGTTGATCTGCATGATTATGACCAGGAACTGTGAAGTTGTATTATCTTGACTAATGGTATTTCAGATGATAAAAGTTGATGATATTTTTACTAAAAAGAGAAGCGAGTGGACATTATAGTCTGCATTATTCTTCTAATAGATTGCTCATTCCGCTGCTATTATTGATCTGAACGTTGTTTAAGAATTTAACTGCAGTTTTTGATATAAACCTTGTAGTCTATTGTATTCTATCAAGAACTCAACTGTTGAAGGCTAATGATAAATTATTCGTCATTATCTTAGTCATGATATTTCTTACTAGGCTATTTGAGCTCACCCTTTCTTTTCGTTCCATTGTTTTTCAACAGGAGATGAGAACGTAACGGGGTCTAGCCGGGGAATGGAGTGAGAGTGCGGGGATAGCTATCATAGTCTTCACGTGTTATAAAATAGTGTGGCAATAATAATGAAGACTTAGTTGTGTTGTATTATCCACTGTATTGTTGTATTTCATTGTAATAATTTTGTTGTAGTCTTTTGACGACTCAAGTTTGGGCTGTGTGGGCCTAGATTTGGGGGTGTCACATGTATGAGGTGTAAAAACGTAGTTACATTTATGTCTTATTGTTGGAAATTATTTGGAGGATTAGCCATTTTGTCGTGTGTGAGTCCATAAATAAAATTAGGGTTTACATTTGACCTAATAAATTAAATGAACTAAAACTAACAAGCCGAAAATAAATGAACGAAACCCGAGAGGGGTCCTCATGAGTCCCGATGTATAAGGCTCGTGGGGGACAACTCATTTTTGGGAATCAGTTGATGGATTAGATTAGTGGTTAGAAAAATTGGATGATTTGGGCATTACCCGGTAACCAGGGGTATTTCAGTTATTTCCCTATTATTAAGGGTATTCCTAAAATTTTTCCTAAAGTCACATAACCCTAGCCAGAAACTTTATAAATACGCATTCACTTGACAAGAGAAGGGACTTTTGGAGCTTTGGCCACTTGGAGTATTCTCTCTCTGGAAGCAAGAGAGCTCGAAGGATTCTCTGGAGGTGCAAACGACATCGAATCGAGTTGTGGTTTGGGACACTTGTAATTGCACTTTGACCCCTGAGCCTAATTTGGATTCGTTCGAGATCTCCAAACACCTGACACGGCTCTTGGACACTAGTAACTACGCTAGGACCCCTAGAGTTTAGCCACGTGTTACCCGAATAGTTACTTGTCGATTCTTCTCCCCTCTCCAATCCGTTGATCAATTCCATATTCTTTACAGATTTCTCGCTTCCACCATTATTATGAACCTTAACCCTACGAGATTTTCGCTTGCCTACAACGTGTATGTAAGTCATTGCGATTTATATGTATGTGTTGTTGTTGGGAAAGACTAGTTGGAAATAAATATAGATACAAATTGGGGTTTAAAAACTTAGAAATTGAAAAAATGAAAAATAATATTTAAAAAAAAGTAGTATTTCTAACAGAATAAGATAATTCTGACGGAATTTTCAACGGAATAAGATAATTCCAATGGAATTTTTGTCGGAAATAATATTTCCAGAATCAGTTTAAAGCCAATGCGCGGCAAGACATTTTCGACGAAAAATTTTGTCGGAATTAAATTTTGTCCAAACTACATTAATGTCGACGAAAATTCTATCGGGCCTAATTATATATGTCGAGAATAAGTATTTTTGACAGAATTCTCGACGAACTTATCTCGGTCTCGACCAATTTATATTCGACTGACGAGCAACTTTATAGGCTCATAAAGTGAAATAACAAAAGCAATCAAATTTTACTCTCTTGATTAAGTCTTAACCAGCTGCATGCGTAGCCCCATAAATTAACAAAGTTAACTATATGCTGAAATAAACCAGATTTTGTTGAAGAACTAGATTACTTGCACACTATTACTCTGGTCATATTCAAGGTTACACAAAATCTAGCTAATATAACAATAACAGGGATCGGATTATGGATTATAGAGTTTTCATCTGTATGAACATTTCTAGGGTTCCTACTTAACTCATTCCGAGTTTATTTATAGCTGCAGAAGCGCATGTCTTAAAGGCCTGCAGGTAGTAGGCCTAGTACAAAATTGGCAATTTCAAGAAATCATCAGCCATGATGCTTATATTTTTTCGGCCATGAAGCAAGCCCCAGTATCAAATTCCTCAAGAATTAATGCTGATAATAGCCGAAGGCCACCGACTGAAGGTCATTGATATCATCTCGATAAGACCATTGGCTGTTGCTTGTTTGCATGTCATGAAGAGAATCCGTGGAATAATTAGAATAAGACACATTTTCTTCATGGAGATGAACTGAATTCATCTCATAGTTTCCTGAAGAGTTCATATTCGTGATCTCATTTTGATCACAATATGATCCAACATTCGCGCTTATGTTAAGATTATCAAATTGGGGCATCATAATTGAATTTTCTGACTGAAACCAGCTTTGAAAATCTTGCGGGGAATTAGAAGGAATTTTCCCGTAAGATGATGTTCTATGATCATCATTAGGGTTTGTGTTGCTACTTCCAGAGCCATTGGAAAAACTTTGGGCTGCTTGTTCCTTTAGTGAAGCTAGTTGAGCTTGTAGGTTGACAACCTAAGAAATTGAAGCAAAATTAAAAAGATAATTAGTGAAACTGAGGATTAGTTAAAGAGAAATATTAGGGACAACTTTACACACATAAACACTAAACACAAACTTTTACATAAACTCCATCTCAACCATTAAATAATGGGATTTGACACGAATTTTCACGCCAAACTCCACTTTTTAATGGTGAAATGGAGTTTGTGTTTGTGTTTAGCTATGTGTGTAAGTTGACTTATTCAAATATTAAGGTTTGAATTGACAATTAATTATATATTGGAACTAAAAAATGCCAATTAGTATTAATTAATTTAATTTAACAAACCTGCTGTTGGAGCGCGAATATATGTGAAACACAGCCATAAATGGGATCTTGAAGCCTAGCTTGGGCTTCATATGAGATGGTAACGGCAGCTTCACACCGATCACTAACCGGGATGTGAGCTAGGAGCTTTGACACATTGCTTGCTCCGAAAACCTTGTGGACGGCTGAAAAATGGGTAGCTCCCTGTTCATGACAAAAATAAGGGGCAAAAATACAGCCCTTTGCACATTTTCTTCTCAAGAATTTGCAGGCACCACAAGGAGAACCGGTGCCTGTCATCTTAATTAATGATCTTTTAATTTGGCCTTGAGGGTTTTTAGTTTAGTAGGTGATGCTTCGCTCTCAGCTTTATTGCAAGCATTACGATGATCACTGTGTTTATAAACACTAGAGGAGGAGGAAGGTGAATACTTAATTGCATTTTGGTTCCCCTATTGGCCTACAAATTACATTATTTTTTTGTTTAATAATAAAACTCTTTTAAGCTTTAAGTCCAACGGTCCGACTTGATTTTTATACTCTCATTTGAGATTCCATTCAACATCCTTAAAGGACAAATTGTTGCTAGCATAAACCAAACCGATTTCTCTATTTGCTCCATGATTGGATCTTTTCAGCTATTTTTCTGAATGTTTCGAATTTATATACTATGTGATAATTGCAACTAAAAGATATATTTCAAATATTCTAGAAATCTTAAATACTTAATTTCTTTTAATTAGTTATGGTAGATTAAGTCTGTTAACATGTCTTTTAGGCAAAGTGTGCGCTGGGACACTGAAGTATACAAACTTATTGCAGTTAATCATTTTAATTGCATATAGGGCTTGATTAGCTTGCGGTGAATCTAATTTAATTGGGTTGTGGACAAGTGACAACAAATACCCACCATATTTGGTCCTTAAATAGCAGCTGCAACAATACCAGCCTAAACTTGACCTTGTTTTCCTCCCCTACTATAATATATTACATATATGTCCATGCATTCAATTGCATGGTTAGTTCAAAAAATTATTTTTAGTCATGCACGCATGCATAAATTATAGTTACAAACAATAATTTATGTACAATAAACCAACTAGTCTAATTGTTATGCAACATATTAGGTAACGCAGGAATTCTGAAGTTCATCAATGAGTTTATAATGAATGAATGATCTAGCATGATTTTTCCTCGTGCCCTAAAATATCTTTTAAAAAAAATGCACCAACGTAGGCACACATAAGCTATAAATACAATAATTTGATGAACCATATCACAGAGCAAACTTGATACCTAGCTAGAATTATCAGATGGCCTATATATTGTAGAGGTGCTATAAATATAAATTACATATTAAACAATTGGATTAATATGGTAATGGCATCCGTAATACTCACTATGTCTTATAATAAATGTTTTAGTTTGACTTTCCTAGTCAAATTACTAATTTTTAAAATTAATAATTTTTTAAAAAAATTCAAGATATGTGCCGAGAAATTATAATCATAATAAACTACAAAAAAATGTTTTACTAATGTTAACTTGCATGATTTAAAATTTTTATATAAATATTTTTAATTATTTATATTAAAAATGATCAATTTAATTATTAAAATTAAATTAAAACATTTATTATGAGACAGATCAAATACATAATTAAAATTCAATGCAGAAGATGGTTTATTAATTGATTTAGCTTAAACAGTGAAAGGGTGCACCTTAATAATTGTTCAAAAGGAGCATATATGAAACAAAAGATGGTGACACTAGAACACCTGACTTGAGGGAAGCTGTACATAAGATAGAGGGATTTTAAATAAATATTTTTTTGGTTATAATTTATCACCTTTACTAGTCTTTCATTTGTTTAAGTCTTGGAGGTCACAGCTTGTCGAGCAATACTGTAATAACTTTCATTAATAAAATATTGATCTTATATATAAACACTAGAGGACACCCGTGCCTACGGCACTGGACCACTGTCTGTCTGTTGAAACATGGAAAGGAGAAGAAAAAGAAGAAGGAGAAGAATGAAGAATGAAGAATGAAGAATGAAGAAGAGAGAGGGATATAAAGCTAATGAACGGCTAGATTTATACTAAACTTTGAATGGCCCAGATGATTTAATAAATTGGAGGGAAATTCAAAATGCTTTGCATTTTGTTATATAAGATTAATCTCTTTCAATCACTTTCTCCTGTCAGACATAGGCAACAAACATGTAGACCTTTCCCAATTGTGTATTTAGACCCTACCTATTCTACCCTAATAATTAACCCTATCTCCCTCTCTCTCTCTTAAGGACCAAGACCTTTAAGCAACTAATGGAAGCTATAGTTTTACAGTTAAAATTTACAAGCCATGCTCTAGAGGAGATAAAGTTTTGATACTTAAGTATAGAAAAAAAATCTTAAAATTGATTTTTCTGATAGCCTTTCTCGTCCAAGATTAGTCAGATTTCGAAAAATAATTCGTCGACATGCATTGTGAAATTAACAATATATAAACTATAGTCGCTTGTTCCTTATTGGCATTAAAGTCCCACATTAACTTGAAGAGATCTCTCTACTCACTATCAATTGGTTTGCTTCAATATGGTATCAATCAGAACTATGGACTTATTACATATACTCAAGAGATCCATACGAGTGTGCTATCAATCGATTTTGAGTTGTATACTTCAACATTCTTTTTCAATTTACTATTGGAGGTGCGTCAACACATGTAGACGTACCAAAAGAGGATGGAATTCCCTGTTGCATGTCATGTACTTGTTGGCCACTATAGCATGAAAAAGGAAGTGATTTTGGAGACAAGAAGGCATGTCAACAAAAATGGGATCATTATAATAATATATCATTTTTCGACAATAATGTAGGAGGAATTCATAAGCTAATCTTATGAAAGGGCATACCATTTAATTAATTAAAAGTTATCATTGTAAGCTTTGTTCAAACTTTTAAATGTACGCATCTTATATTATAACTGCAATGTTTACAACCTTTTTGTACTCCAATGACACTTTCTAATTAAACGTAGTTTTGATATATATATATATATATATATATATACACACACGTACAATCATTGATCAAATTCAAGGCATGTTCTGATTCCGTACAATGACCAACTCATGCATTCACATTTAAGTAGACAAACAAGATTGCATATGATCCATAAAATAGCAAGGTTTTGCATAAGATTCCTGTTTTTTCTTCTTTTTCTTTTACACCCTATAAATCGATTCTGTTAAAAATATAGTATTGTTTCCTTGTTTTCTTAATGTTTCTTGCATACCTAGGTATCCAATAATATATCAGAATGCTTGAAAATCAGGTGTTTTTAGAAAGCCAACCATTTCCTTGAACAATCTTTTCTATTTTAAGCATTATTTGTGTTGGAAGGCGCATCCGGCCGACAGTCCATGCATATATTCAATCAGCATTACAGTGCAACTAAATTGGAGTCAAGTCATTGTACATTATCTTCAAAGTTTGATTAATAATTTGCTAATTATAAGGCATTGATTTGTGTGTTTTCATGAAAACAAGGGATGAAAAGGACAATATGGGGTAGTGTTTTTAGTTGGTTTGTCCTTTCCTTACTTAACATTGTGTTAATCACTGCTCATTTTCTCTGGAATCTGTGATATTTGGATTTCCACACTCGGTGACAAGCCATAGCTATAATTTTACTCCATCTGTTTCTAATTATTTGACGTTTTAAGAAAATTATTTTTATTTTTATATATTTGACGTTCTCAAATTCCTAAGACATATTAATTACACTATTTCCTTAATTACCCCTAAATATCAATAGTCTCTCTAATCCTCTCACATCTTTTCTAGACTAATTTTTTTCTCTTATAATTTATCCCTATTGAATAATTCTCTTTCTCTTTTTTGTTCTTAATTGATTTTGAAGAGAGAAATAACTGCATCAGATTAGGAGTAGGTTACCTTTCATATTCCTTTTCTTCCCAGGATAAAAATATTTTAGTCTCTATCAATTATTTTTTATTTATATTAGAGCTATTTAATAATTTACTTAATTCTTGTGTAAAACTCTTAAACGTCACGTATTTAAGAATTGAGGGAGTGACATTTAGGGGTGAGGCATAGTCCGAAATTTGAGTGCATGGGAGAGGACTGAAACTCAAATTAAAAGTAGTCATGCAATACAGTATATATTAATGCTAAAATTTAGAAATATTGTGAGGCTATTTTGCATTTCTAATTCCAAATTTTAAAATATAGTTGTGAAATATATTAATAGGGGTGTTCAATCAATAAATACCGATTCAAATTGGATCGGTACTGAACCGAACTGGTACTAAAAGTGGTTAAATTTTGGTACCGGTACCGGTTGGATCGATATACCGGTTCGGTATCGGTTTTTACCGGACAAAAATCGGAAATTAATATAATTAATATTTTTTATTATTATTATTATTATTATTATTATTTTTTGTTATTATTATTATTAATTATTTATTAATAATAATAATAATTAGAAAAAAATTAAAAAACTGATATAACCGATCTAGGTAAATACCAAACTATTAAAACGCGGTATC
This sequence comes from Hedera helix, assembly GCA_947179155.2. Taxonomy (NCBI): domain Eukaryota; kingdom Viridiplantae; phylum Streptophyta; class Magnoliopsida; order Apiales; family Araliaceae; genus Hedera; species Hedera helix. The sequence continues at coordinate 56,849,788 of OX359264.1, read as the reverse complement.
AAAATCATTACCAAAAAATTAATATATATTAATTTTTTTGTACCAATATTGAACGAGTACATTTTGTACCAAAAAATTGATTCGATTCAATCTGAAAAATCAAAAAATCCGGAAAAATCAAATCTAATAAACAGGCCTATATATTAGTATAAAATTTCAACGACATGCAGTTAGTATAATTAAGCCGCAGCAAATTATACCTTGGGATTGCCGTGCACGTGCTGAATTAGAATATAAATATTTCTCTGTCTATTTCAATGATTTTGATACTGACAGGCAGGCACGAGTGGCACTCTTCTTTTCTTTACAGTCGTTATAATCCAAGTCACCACCAGCTCATCTAGGCTCCAGCAGTATAGCCCTCAAATGGTCCTTATAATTTGGCACGAAATCATGTGTAATTAAAATTATTTATTTTTTGTGTTGAGATTTTTAGTGACAATATTTTTTGTTGTCATAATTTTATATAAAAAAAAAAGAATATAACGATAGTACATAACATTTTAAAAGATTTTAAAAATTATTATTATACGTCTCAACATAAAAAAAAAAAAAAATTTAATTATAGAGAATTTTATCCTTTATAATTTATAACAAGATAAAATAAGAGTCTTCACAATACATATAGTCACTAGTTTTTCACATCTAATAGTATTATAATATAATAAGAATAAATATACAATAATCGAACGTAACATTAATCTCAATCATTAAAAAGTATGACATAATATGAAAATCTGTATCAAACCCTATTTTTTAATGATTAAGATTAATATTACATCCAGATATAATATATGTATACTTGTCCATTATAATATGGACCAAACATTTTTCTTGTTTTTGGGAAGCATACACTTTTTTCTTGATTGAGCGTATCATATATAGTAGGGGCAATTCACTCCCAATTTCCGAAACAAATTTTATTACTTATAATAAAATATAGGGGATCATTTATAGCATAGCCTGTTCAATCTTTGTTGATGAAAATATAATTCAGAAAATAATATATATATATATAAATAAAAGACGGGCGTGTGTTAGATTATATATTATTCTTGAGACTTTTTTTCGCTACTCTCGTAAATAATTTTACAAGATCCAGTTAAGTTACAACAGCAAACTTGAAATAATCCCAACAAATTTTATTTTGAATTAATGAAAAAGAGACATTAATTTTGAAATAAATTATATTTTTTGAATTATATATTCATCTCTAGAGTTATACATTAAACCTCGAGTGCCGATGTGGGACTTTGATCCCATTAATACTCATAAACGCGGGTTGTTTAGTAAATTTATATATTCTTGTTATGTACCTACAGTACTTTAAATTAACTTCAATTTAATTTGTAATCAAGTTGATTACTTTTTGCATCTAAAATTTGGGTGTTTTAGTTGGTTCCTCGAGGCCATAAAAATTCAGACAAACAAAGAATGTATTCTAGAATTAGAATAACAAATAAAACAAAGCAAATTTTAGACAAAACAATTCTTATCGTTTTCGATGGCTATTTACGGATAACTCTACACACATAAATATCAAATACAAATTTTATCTTAATTATTAAAAAGTGAGGTTTGACACGAATTTTTATACTAAACCCCACTTTTTAATGATAACATGGAATTTGTGTTTCGTATTCGTATTTGGTTGTTTGTGTAAGTAGACTTATTCTAAATTTTATAAACACACATGATCATATATATTGAAGACATTATTATATATGTGATACATTTCCTAAATAAACAATATATAATACAGTAGCGTCGTAGTTTAATAGTTTATATAAACAAATTGTAAAGGATTACAAGAATGAAGCTAGATAGCTAGCTCGTGAACAACTTTCGCACCTTAAATCAAATGTTTAATTTGGCCATGTATGATTGATAAAATTAATTAACGGATACGATAATACCAGTGCTGCATGCTTGATGATTGACAGAACTTAATAGAAAGCTTCATTTTCAAGATTTAATGCAGAACATCAATATACTACTACTACTACTACTAAAAACTATATATATATAGTCGTTAGATCTAAAAAGTAATTACTACTTATTAGGTTTATATATATTCGAGGATGTAGTTTGAATAGGAGGCCATTCTTCAAAGTCCAAACCATAATATAAGGACTGATTATGGAATAAATACCAGCTAATTAAAGGACAAGCTAGGATGCTGTCATTTCAAGACGATTAAGAGAGCATGGGGAGGAAAAAAGAAGAAGGAAAATAGAGAAGGAAAAAGAGACGGATGCAGGAATAATTTTGTTTTTGTCTTGATATATATATATATATATATATATATAGTTATAGTTATAGTTATAGTTATTCCTCTAGGAACTTGGACTTGGACTTAAATAAGACTTCAAAGCTAAGAAATGTAATAACATGGCTGTAAACTATTACTTCAGATAAGCTAAAGATAATCTTAATTAAGATATTCAATTACATTGGTTTGAAGACAATTTGACCGATGAACAAATTCGTCTTAAATGTATTCAAATTAGTTTACTTTTTTGAAAATTAATTATACTCCTTACATCCAAAAGAAAGTCGTCTCATTTGACATTTAATTTTCCTTTTTCTTACATCAATTAAATTTTATCATAAAGACAATTAAACATACAAAGTGATTTTTATGTTATATTTAATTTAAAGGTTAAAACTTATTATTGAATAATAATAATAATAATATCTAAATATTGTACTTTATATTTAATTATAGGAAAAAATTAATATCAGACTAGCTAGCTCTCATTTAGAAATGCAGGCAATACTCTTTTGGTCGTAAATAAATATAAGCTGCTTTTAATCTTATCACAAGAGGGCAAAATGCAAGCTCCGCCGACCCTTCCCAATCCAACTAAATATAATAATATACCTGTCGGCATTTATTAAGAAATTCATCTTTTGCTGAACTTGCACTACAAAGGGAGTACATTTCTTAAAATGTTTCATAACGGGCTGGCAACTGATTAAAAAAAATACTATTTTTTATCTTTCTAAAATATAGGATTATATATATATATATATAAGATAATTCAAAAACATAGCTCTTAAATAAAATATCTCTTTAAGTAGCATACCTTTATCAAAATGACGTCATTTTGAAGATTCTTTTATAGCATTTTCGTTAAATAAAAAGAAAACAAGTGGGGTCGCAAAATGTCACATCATGTCATATATTCTTTTAATATTATTTTTTTTTTAAATATGTTTTTAAGAGATATATTTTAAATTTGTCATATATATATATATATATTATAAAATTATAGAGAACTAGGTTGTCGTCAAAATCTAAGTTGGAAACCATATAAATATAATGGTGTTTTGCTATTTTCCTTCTTGGTGCAGAGAATCAGACAGCCGATGGGTCTTTTGTAAAGTTGACTGGGCCTCCATATTAATCTGATTGGGCTATAATTGGCTCCCTGCTTCTTTCTTACGTTAGGACTGGTTTGTTCCAGCTTCTTTTGAATTATTTATTTCAGCTTATTGAGGTGTTTATTAGGGGGGAAATGAAAGATAAATAATCTAACTTAAAGCTGTTTTTATGATTATTTAAATTTTCTACTCCAGTTAACCTTTAGCTTTTCCACCCCATGAAATCATAGAAATGGTAAAATTACCTCTATGGTATTTTATAATTATACTTGTATAAAACCCATGCATGTCATTCAAGCTGGATGTTGGTAATACTTTTTAAATAATTTATACTTTTTTATAATTTTTTAGAAAAAATAAACAAATTAATCCATATTACATTTTCTTCGTATGTTGTCTGGTAGGCTTTTGAGATAACCAGATGTTGTAATATGCATTCTACTCTGTTTGTTATGATGCCAATACTCGAAGCAAACACAAGCAGTTGATTGTATAGGAGATGATTAAAAGATGATGGGAACTTGTGTAAGCTAAGAAACAACTGAAATATATTGATGCCATTTCACATGTCCAAGCCATATCTTGTCTCCATTGTTAGTAGCAGAAATGTTCACATACAGTCACAAACCAACAGCCAAATCGCATTCTGACAAGAAAAAGTGCTTTCTTTTTTCCAGAAACGGATAATTATTTTTTAATGAAAGAATACTCGAGGCAGGAGCAGTTACTAGCAGGGAAGAAAGGGCATCCCTTGAATCCACATTCACCAATCACCGACAGTGAGCACCGATGTAGGCTCAACCACCAGTAAGAACAAAAAATCCACAGAATATAGGACTAGTCCTACGAGTACAACTGTATGAGCATCATGGTACAAGAAGTTCATAGGCAGGATTGATTCTTCAGCTTAATCTTCGATTGCCTTTTTTTGGGTCCCTTTATTTCTGTTAAAGAGGGGTTCCAAATTAGAGCCCTAAAAGATATAAAGTACAAAAAGAAAGGGATGCTAACTCAGATAATAGTTGAGGGGATAAGTATGAATTCCAAACGTATGAGAAATTCTATAACATATTTTCCACAAAAATGTCCAAGACTAAATTTAGCATCAGTATTATGTTTCAAACTTTTGTCCCTGGTCAAAATGTGAGTCCTGACTTTCACATGATAAATGCAAGAGATCAAAATGAAAGTGGACTCTCATTTTGGAACATCTCAAAAATAAAAATTTGACACTCAATTTGAACCGGAGGGAGTAAAATTTTACAATGGTAGAAAATTCTGAATTCTTGTAGTTGCATATAATTATGTACCTTCATCATCCGGACCCAGGCAAACCTTTGAGTACATCTCTCAGAGCATAATAATGGTTATCACATTTATGGTCTGAAAGTAAGTTGCTTGACAGCAGTATCCTCTGAAAATGTTCACCGGGATGTCTCTTCCATAATGTGAAAAATTCCCCACCTTTACCATGGTTGCCACCAATGTGAGTATCAAAGTTCCTTCTCAGACAGTAGACAGTCCCTGGTACAAACAACTCCTCGGGTATTTTACAAGAAGCTTCTTCCTTCTTAACAACAGCACTAGATCCTGCAGATGTAGTAGTTGGCGGGGCACTGGGAAGCACAAGAGATTCCTTTCTAGTGGGAATGTCTGTTTACAAATAGAAAACATCAATTGACGAAAAGAGATCAAAATTTTGGCATTTCAGTATATATGGCATGTGAAAGCTTAAACCACTCACAACAGGATCACTGCAATGTCGATGATATAACCATTACAAAAAATTCAGAAACTTCTTGTTGGAATCTACAAACAAAAGTATAAAGGTGTTGCGCTTAATAGTTTTCTAGGAGGTACCGCCACTGGACCTTCCATATATAATTCATTCTCAAATCCCTATCAAAACAAACAGGGAGAGAATACATGTGGTGCATCTAGAAGAAAGTAAAGAAAGCCAATGAAGCGATGGAATACGCGTAGTAATTGGACCTGCTTTTTACATCTCTCTCATTATTTGGGACCCTATTCACCTATTTGGGCTTCTATTGAATAAAGAAATGGGTTTGGTTGTGTCCATCTTGTTTTTTGATAGATTGGATATCTATATAAGTCATTCTCCAGATCATTCAAATAGAAGCAATTGGATGTCCAACTATGGGTCTCTGCACAAAACATTGTAGCACATATGACTCTTTAGATGGGTCTATATACAGAGATTTGCCTCTAAAAAAAAAGACGGTATTACAATACTACTTGATCAACAGAATTAGTCTTTAGAAAGATTAGCTAGTCATTGTAGACAATTTTACAGATAGAAAGATCGACTTTCAACAAATAACATAGGGGAACTTACTGACCAGGGAAGTCTTACCCAAAAACTTTGTCTGGCTCCTGAACTTGGCATAATCCGCTAGCTTTCGAGCTACGTCTTGTACAGAAGAAACAACTTGCTTTGCATTTGTAACCAAATCAGTAACACTCTTCCAGTCTTCCTTTTCAAGAACACTCATCCTGTTCACAAACAAAGTAGGTGATGCTAACACAGAGACAGAAAAGCTAAGAAGTCCTACGAGAGTGGTGCAAGAGAAAAGCTTCCTAAAAATAACAGTGATGCAAACGAAAAGGAAGTTCCCAATACATTTTACCAGCTAAAAGCTCATGAGATGGTACGAGTGACCTATTTCACATTGATAGAATGCTAGGAGAAGAGGTTTGTATCCCCCAAAAAGGCAGAATGTCAAACATGTGTCATGTTTTTGACACAAAGGCTTTCTTGAGTTGAATTTACTGCCAACTAAGAAGGTTGAGAGAAGAATAAATTCAAACAGCAGAAAGGAAAATGATAAATCACTACTGATACTCAGAGAGAATTAATAAATCAAGATAGCAGGTCCTGTGTTCTAACTAGCTGCACATATAACATTTGCGTGCCCCATGGAATTACTGGGCTTTGGGTTTTCCGACTTGAAGGTATTATTAGGGTTAACAAATTGTCTACATCACTTGTAAAAAGAAGACTAAGATATTGATAAGCTAACGTTTCCTTACCAATCAGTCTGAAGAATTTCATTCCTCAACCTTGTTAGAGAAGCTATACTTAACCTTGGAATAATATCATCCTGCATATAAGAAATAAGAACAGTGCTCAATAATTAAGTGACAGAAAAGAAAATCAAAAAAGGAATACATGTCAAGAAAAGAAACTAAGCTTTACTGGTGGTGATTGAGAATGTCTTTAAAAAAATGTTTTTCATCATATATAAAAGGAATACTCAAATCATATGGTGACCTGCATTACAACGTTTGTGACATAATCAGAGCAGCTGTCCGCGAGCTCCTTGGAGACACAAGGTGGAGTGCCGTATCCAACAGCTGAAACACTGTCAGGGTTGAACCCCAGCTCCTTACTTGATTTTTGCCGGAGCATTATTGCCATTAATGAGGCTGTAGCACCTCCAAGGGAATGACCAACTAGCCTTAACCTAAAACCCTGTAAATGAATTAGTCTTGCCAAACACTGATAAACAATTTGAGGTAAGGAATATAAAAAGATGAAGATACAACAGAAAGATAATATCAAATTCCAGAAATTGTAAGAACTTCACCACCTCATGTTTTTCAAGGCACTTCTTAATGGTTCCCAGCTCGTGACTAAGAAACCAACGAGCAGCCTCAGCCGTACCAAAGTGGGTTGAGAATCCTTCAGATATCACTTCTTCATGGCTTGAAGAAACTATGTCGGTAATTAGATCGGAGACGGTATGGGTTCCGCGAATTCCAAGAATCACGAGTTTCTTACGAAGGTCAACCCCTATATAGTATCCTGGCCTCAAAACATTAGAGCTTTTAACAAATTTCAAAATATTGCTTTCTCGAAGCATGCTGTTTTTGGCAAGACCTGCAGTGCTGTCCTTATAAGCTCCTTTCGCAAGTTCCGTATGGTAGATAAGATCCTGGACCTAAAACATGAAAAACCTTATCCATATTAAATAATTGGCAAAAAAATTAAGCCTATAAAATACTGGAAAAGTACTTTAATCAAATAAAAAAGGACAAGAATATATGTGTTAGTGCCTACAAATATTTCTGGAAAGGGTTCTAATAATTACAATTGAATCAGATGATATCTGTACACCCTTAACATCCTGAAATGGATTTGTGGATGCTTGCTGGAGGTATATAAGATATAAGCCTACTGTAAGATCACTCAAGCTCCAATCCTGCACTCCAAGCTTACTTCGTTGAATGCTTGAAATAATTTCTGCAACTGATCTACTGCTAGGTGGGGGTTTACTTCCAAATTCATTTCCTGCAAAATGTGTACTGCATCAGCCTCCATAACCTCTCGTGGAATGGAAAATTATAGAAATCAATGACCGAAACAAAAGTACACAGTTGCCGAAGTGCAAGACAGCTAATATAAATATCCTGATTTTCTCACTCAAACTAAACTCACGCGTTAAGTGTTTTGAAAAAAATCAAGACAGTGAAAATGAGATGCAAACAAAAAATATTTAGCTGAATGGCCCTCCAGTAACTCAAAGAACCATAATGCTCATTCTCAGCTTAAGATACCAATTCAATTCAATTTAAAAAAAATGCATCAAAAAGCTCAACCAATGTGATCATTTCCATAAACCTGAACCATAAAATGCATGGTGGAACTAATAAGGACTATGATGAACAGACCTGACGGCATAGCCTGCTTATACAATTGCAAAGCTGGTTCAAGTACTTTAGTGAGCCAAGCCAGTTCCAATTTCCACTTGTTAATGCTAAAATCATCTTCATCAGAACTGTATTTGCTGATCCTGGAATCAGAGTGTGTTTCCTTGTCCATTTTAGGCCTTAAAGGCACTTGAGATTCATCCTTTGGCTCCTTAGAAACAGGAGTTTCTACCTTTTCACCCTTGGACCATTGTGATTGATACCGATTAAGAAAATTATATAAAATCCCTTGTGATACCTCTTGTTTCTTAAACAACTTTAAACTAAACTCTGCACAAACAAACAAACAAAAAAAGTATATAAAATACAAAACTTATACTCCTTAAAGACACAAAAGAATGTGTAAACCTTCTATTTAATAAAAAAAAAATTGATCTTTGACTACATTATCCCCTGTATTCTCAAGTGAAGTTGAAGTCCATCTCTCAATTTACGATTCGAACTTCCATTTAAATGTCTTTGCTTCTTCTTTTCCCTATTAGTAGGCATATTATTTAAGAAAGATTGTACAAACGACCAAATTCAACTTCATTAAAAACGTTTTCCCGGCAAGTAAATCTATTAATATTTGGATTCAGGTATACACATTTCTTCATCAGTCAACAGCAAATGATATTCATAAATCCTACTCACTATTTGCCATTAACATAACAAGATTAAAAAAAATAATAATAACTTTATAAATTCCACAGTAACACTAGCGAGCCCTAGAAATTAATAAACAATAAAAAAAAAACATTATTATTCATACGAATAGAAAGAAAGCTGAGGAATAAGTTAAGATTACGTATGCTGTATAAGAAATGCCTGATGTGATGATTAGCCATTAGTATGCTGCAATGGAAGATCGATAGTTTAGTTCAGCGAGAGAGAGAGAGCGAGAGTGTGTGTGTCTGTGTTTGAAGTTAATGAGAGCTATGATTTAACGGTGGTTGTGACGTAGCTTCATAGCGGCCGATCGGTGGAACACAGCTAAGGGTCGGTAGATAAAGGAGCAGGCGGTTTTTTCCCGCTGGATTAGTAAAGCAGAAAGTTTAGTATAAAAGGAGGAAGGGGCTGGGCTCATCGGCCATAATACAGTGACGTATACTTGGACGGCCAATGTGGAAAAGTACCTAAAGAAGTATTAAAAAAAAAAAAAAAGTATGACGCATTTTAAATGGCTACATTCTTATAAACGTGTCGCATGGACATTCCTTTCATTTCTTATACTCACTCTCGGTTCAAATAGAAAATTTTATTTTGAAATTTTGAGAAAATTAAAAAATAAAAATTATTATATATATTAAAAATTAGAAGTTGTTAGTTTAATAATAAAATTATGATAGACAAATTAAAACAATAACGTGTTAGTTCTTGTTCTTTCTTTCTTCTAAAAGCACCACAACATGTGCATATCTTAAGTGAACGAAAACCCCAAAAATTAGCCTTTAGGTGCTCATACAGAGGAGAAAGAGCGAAAGGACATGTATATCACTCTTACGTCTTATAACACATTGATTCTGCATTGATAACTGGAATCAAAACACAGAGAAGACGATTATCTCATTCAGCCTCCGTGCTACATCCCCCAGGATATTTTCCCAAACTTGATTTCTCTCTGTCATAGTACTGCTCTGCACTCCAATTAGTCCATTTATGTGTGCTTCCTTTTATTAAGTTTGGCCTCATCTCTCTGTTGTTCTTCTTCAGTCTTTGCTTTTAGTAACCTGTCCCGATTTTGTTGCACTTCCTAGTTTACTCTTGTTGGTTATAAAATCCTGATTTTTCCTTGTTTGCTTTATCTTCCTACCCATATCTGGCTTATATACACATTTCTCTTAAAATTTCCAGGTGCCCTCTCCTTCCATTGTAAAAACCAGTCATCTGAACTCCTTGTACTAAAAAGTATGTATTGAAATCAAAAATGGAAAGTGTTCATTTGAAACATGCAAACGTGATTAAATTGGTCCAAGTTACTCTTCAGGATGGAGTGGAAAGGGATTCTTGAATATGGAAAAGGATCCAATGACTTCGAAAGAATTAAAACAATTTTCATCATCTTGTATATTTGGTGAGTTACTGTTACAATATAGGATTTAGCCCTTATTTCAAAATGTTATATACACTCTAGTTCCTTATTTCTTTTTGAAAAGCTAATTATCAAAGATGATAGGTTTAAGCCTATATCAACCTTACATTAGTGCTAAAAGTTACGATATAGACTCTAACTCCTTATTTCTTCCTGAAAAGCTAGTTGTCCAAGAGGAGATATTCAAGCCTATATTAACCCCACATGACATGCTCACATAAGCATTCATAACATTCCATCACATGTTATATAAGTTCTAGCTCCTTATTTCCTCCTGAAAAGCTAGCTGTCCAATAGGAGATGTTCAAGCCTTCTATATGACAAGCTCACATAAGGATTCATAACATTCCATCACATGTTATATACTTATTTCTTCCTGAAAAACTAGTTGTCCAAGAGAAGATGTTCAAGCCTTCTATACGACAAGCTCACATAAGCATTCATAACATTTCATCACATGTTATATAGGCTCTAGCTCCTTATTTCCTCCTGAAATATCAACCCCCACCTTATTTCCTCCTAAAAGGTATCATCTTTGCCTCTATCAGTATTTTAATTTAGGTGGCCCTTTCCGCTTAACCCCCATATGACAAGCTTAAGTTACGTTATAGGACTCTAGCCCTTTATTTCCTCCTGAAAGGTATCTCATTTGCCTCTATCAGTATTTTAATCTAGGTAGCCATTTTCATTTAACCCCCATATTAGCTCCTTATTTCTTCTTAAAAAGCTAAATGTCCAAAAGGAGATGTTCAAGCCTATATCAACCCCATATGACAAGGTCACATAAGCATTCATAACATTCCATCACGTGTTATATAGGCTCTAGCTCATTATTTCCGCCTGAAAATCTAATTGTCCAAGAGGAGATGTTCAAGTCTTCCGTATAACAAGCTCACATAAGTATTCATAACATTTCATCACATGTTATATACTTATTTCCTCCTAAAAAGCTAGCTGTCCAAGAGAAGATGTTCAAGCCTTCCATATGACAAGCTCACATAAGCATTCATAACATTTCATCACATGTTATATTTTAGCTCCTTATTTCCTTTTGAAAAACTAGATGTCCAAGAGAAAATGTTGAAGCCTATATCAACCCCCATATGACAAGTTCACAAAAACATTCATAACATTCCATCACATGTTATATAGACTTTAGCTCCTTATTTCCTCCTAAAAATCTAATTGTCCAAGAAAAGATGTTCAAGCTTTCCATATAACAAGCTCATATAAGCATTCATAATATTTCATCATATGTTATATACTTATTTTCTCTTGAAAAGCTAGCTGTCCAAAATGATATGTTCAAGTCTTCCATATGACAAGCTCACATGCATAAGTAATCATAACATTCTATCACATGTTATATAGGTTCTAGCTCCTTATTTTCTCTTGAAATGTATCACATCCTCCTTATATGACAAGCTTAAGTTACGATATAATATAGGGCTTTAGCCGTTTATTTCCTTCTAAACGGTATCGCATTTATATAGGCTCCAGCTCCTTATTTTCTCTTGAATATCAACCCCACATTGGTATTCCATACTACCGATATGAGATTTGCCCCCTATATAACAAGCTCACATAGGCATTCATAACAGTTATCCATCTTCCATATTTACATTCAACACTGGTAACCGTCCCACCTTATTTGATCTTGATGTTTCCATCTAATAATTTTCTAGATTAAAAAAAAATTATTTATTTATTTTAGATTAAATATAGAAAATAAAATATAATTAAAACACAGTTCTGCGGTAATACATATTGAAACTAGAATATAATTTTTGTATTTAATTTATCTGTTGTATATAAAATTTTGAATTAACGTGTCTCTCCTTTGGTGATATTCTAATAAAGTAAAATATTTTTAACTTCAATCAAAATGCCTAAAAATCCATCTATATGTTATATCAAAGTAATGCATTACATTGTACGACTCAAAAAGCAAGTACAATTATTAAGCAGTTAAGCAATTTCTAGTATTCTTAACAAGGACATAATATAATTTGATTGAAACAGAAACAGATTTTGAAGTAGTTAAAATTCAAAGCATTTCTTAAAACAAGTCTAAAATCCCTCCAAGCTTATGCATAGACTTGTTTAAAAGACGAAGTGTAGTGTATGGGCAAGAAGGGGAGAAAGAGAAATATGCACCTAATTCCAAGTATCACTAAGCGCATGATCTTATTTGTTTAACAACTGAGAAAGCTAGTGGGTGCAACAAATTCCATTTATGGTAGGACTACGTTGCATTAGATTTTGATGTCCTGTTGACTAAAAACCTAATTAGTTAAAAAGGTTACTCTTCTTTACCTTGGATGAAAACTAGACCAAAGCTTTTTGTTCTCTCTGCGGAAATCATGTACCGTAACACACACCACAAGTTCAAAGCTCAATCTAACGGAAGGTTGAAAGAAAAGTGATGGACATACAAAGCAGCTGAATGAATGCATGGTGCAGTAGGCTCTTTCTCTTTCTAGGTTAGGCCTTCTCATGACACTATATTCTTTTGCAAATGCAAAAATCCATTCACATGAGTTTGTTGTACGTCTTCTTCCTCTTCATCATCTTCTTTCCTCTATAGTTTCTTTGCATTGGTATGTTTTTCCTAACTGTTAGCAGGTTCAAGCAATGACATTTAAGAGGTTGTGCAGAACCCATAACATAATTACAGTTAATGGGCAGTTCCCAGGGCCAAGTCTAAGCGATACTCTTATTATCAAAGTCCTAAACAGAGCTCAATACAATGTCACAATTCATTGGTAATAAAGATTTCTCAAGACATATTGGTTCTTTACAGCGTACTTTATGCGACACTTCAATTTTAATTCCTTTATTATCTATCTGTTAGGCATGGAATTTGTCAAATGAGTACACCGTGGGCGGATGGCCCTGAATTTGTGACCCAGTGTCCCATCCAACCAGGAGATGCTTGCACATGCCAGTTCACAATAGAAAATCAGGAGGGAACTTCATGGTGGCATGCTCATAGCTACGATTTACGAAGCACTCATAATTTATCCTAAATTAGGTGTTTATTACCTTTTCCCAAATCCAAAGCTAGAAATCCCTATCCTTCTTGGAAATAAACTATAACCCTCCTTCTAATTTTAATGGCCAATATCCAACCTAAGACATGCTGATCTTACTGATTATGACAAATTAATGTTATTATTGGTGATGATTATGAATAGGGGAATGGTGGGATAGAAACATTATTAATGTTCTAAGTCAAGCACTTTTTACAGGTGCAGCTCCAAATGTTTGCAATGCATATACAATCAACGACCAGCCAGGAGATCTATATAGATGCTCGAGAAAAGGTTTGCTTCTATGCTCTTCACCACGCACCCCAATAAGCAGTTGTCCTAATTGTAGATTCCATAAAGGTTTAATATATTTCTAATAATGTAGACACTGTAAAATTCTTTGTGGATACTGGCGATACAGTTCTCAGAATAATCAATGTCGCACTCAACCAAGAATTATTTTTCAGTATTGCGAACCGTAGACCAACTGTTGTTGGACCAAACCTTTCAAAACCATATTGCGAACCATAGACTAACTGTTGTTGGACCAAACCTTTCAAAACCACAACCCTAATGCAAGGGCGTGGTCAGACTACTGATGTCCTCCTCGTTGCTGATCAGTTCCCAGCACACTACTATATGGCAGCACGTGCCTACGCGAGTGCTCAGAATGCACCATTTGACAACACCACAACCACAACTATCCTTGAGTATGTATCTGCTCCTTACAGTGGTAAAAAGGGCATATCATCCTTACCAACCTTAGCAAGACTACCAGCCTACAATGACACTACTACTGTAACTGCATTCACAACCCAATAAAGGAGTCCTTCCAATGTCAACATCCCCACTAAGATTAATGAAAACTTGTTTTTCACGGTGGGATTAGGGTTAGTCAACTGCAACCCTGGACCAACATGCTAAAGGCCTAATAATACTCAATTTACAGCCAGCATGAATAATGTGTCTTTCGTGCTCCCTAGAAAGGCTCCCTAGAAAGGCCTCCCTACTGCAAGCATATTACCAGAACATACCTGGCATCTTCACCACAGAGTTCCCATCTATTCTTCCCCTGAAATTCGATTACACAAACAATGTAAGCTGGGCACTTTGGCAACCTACTTTTGGGACTAAGCTCTACAAGTTGAAGTTTGGTTCCAGGGTACAAATTGTGCTACAAGATACAACTATCTTTACAATAGAAAACCATCATATTCACCTTCATGGCTACCATTTCTACGTTGTTGCATAGGGTTTCGGCAATTTCAACCCAAAAAGAGATACATCCAGATTTAACCTTGTTGATCCACTCATCCACCACCACGGAATACTATTAATGTGCCCGTTGGTGGATGGTCAGTCATCTAGTTCGTTGCTTATAATCCAGGTAACTACTAACATATACTGAATAACATGTATGTTCTAATAAATTTCACTGCTTATAGGCTCAATCCAATAATTTTGTATTTCTTTATCTAGTCACAATAGGAGTTTGGCTGGATGCACTGCCACGTAGATTCCCATCTCACATGGGTTTGGCCATGAGATTTTTGGCCGAGGATGGAGTACGAGAATCACAGTCGATAGAGCCTCCTCCAGCAGATCTGCCTCCATGTTAAGATCAAAAAATTATAGAGCAAGGAAAAATCTTTCTTTATGGTTCCCCAAGCGCCAAGGTGTTTTCTCTAGTTCTCTTCATATCGACTTTGGTGTCTTGTTTTAGATTTGTTCTATGAACATTTTGTAGTAGTTCACAGTTTTTGCTTAGATAACTAAGAAGAAAAATATGGGATTCTAGATTTAAACGATTAGTTTTCCATGTCCAGTAAATTGTAAACCCCCCCCCCCCCCCCCCCCCCCCCTACCCCTAAAATTAATTTTGTGGCAGTATCCAGTAAGCCACTTAACAAGCAAAACTCTACCCTTCAGTTTCCTTATTGTCTCGTTATTCCTTTCCTTTAGAGAAATCATAAAAAAAAACATATAGTATAAAGAGTAAATAGTTTAAAATGGATGATATTTTCTACAGAAAAATGATATAAACATAGTAATTTTAAGCATTAAATAACTCACCAAAAACAAATGTATCCAAATGACCAAAGCAGCCAAGTATAAGATTAATTCACGCTCTCCACAAAATTGAACCTAGCTAGATCTTTACTTTACCAGCTTCATAAAAACTCACAACTCTTAATAACCCAGATAAGCCTGTTCCTGAGCCTAACTTTAATAATTACACATGTTAAATTCGTTTAAGCTCAGTAACAACAACATCAATCCATCAAATATGTTTATTACAAGACTAACACCAAGATCCCATTACAAATCCCGAGGTTGCTTCACAGTCTTATATAGAAGGTTTTTATCTTTTATATAAGAAAACCTTTAATAGACTAACACCAAGATTCCACGCACAGCTGCAGTTTTAGTGAACTTTTTAAGTGTTTTATTATGCTTGGTCTAATAACATACGAGAAAAAGTTTCATTTATACTAATGCCACAATTACTAAGATAGCAGATTTATAGGACATGGCCAAATAAGCAGTGCCAGTCACACTAGCCACACATACATTGGCAGAAGACATCAACATTCTAATAGAGGAAGATGCATCAGATATGTTCAACAAACAAGTGAAGCCTTTTCTTTTCGTTTTTTCCTGATTTTTAGAGTTAACAGAATTATAGACATAAGAAAAATGGTGTTCTCTACAGAAACCAACGCTTGAACATGAAAACTGCAAATCTAAAAGAAATCTCTAGTAATAGCTGTGAAATAATAAATTGTAACCACTGGAGTATAATAATATCGTAATTTTGAGCTGTTGAAACCTCTCATTAGTTAAGCAACAAACTTTAGACAACGCGTATCATTATGTATATTTTGGCAGCGGGTGGAATAGAAGCACATCCCACACCTTACACATGTATAATTGGAAGAGAATCCACAAACAGTGCAGAAATGCCGGCGGACAATGGAGCTTGGAGGCCCAACAGCTGCTCTCAAATAGGAGGGCACATGAGGAGGTAAGGACTGCAAGTTTGCCTGCAGTTTGTATGATAAAAACTATACATCAAACCAATTACAACAGCATATAAACTATAGAGGAAAAAAAACATTTCATTTCTTACCACATGCAAGAGCTCAAGGAATGTTCTTGGGGTCTTTTTAGCATTCTGAAGTGCTTTTGCTTGACGTGTTTTATGTTTTGTGCTCTTCGATCGCCTCTTTTTGGAATACTAAAATAGAAGCCAAACATCTTAATAACTGGCAATATAAATCAATCCATGGATGTAGCCATCACTTTACTCTCAATCTATAGGGAAGAATATAGATGCAGTTATAATAAGTGCTAAATTTTTCTGACAGTAAAGAATTGAAATAAGTTCGAATAAAAACATACGAAAAAGCAAGTAAAACTGAAGTGGATAATAAAAAAAAGGACCTTGATCATCATCCTCGTCAAGAGAAGCATCAGAAACATCGTTAACCTCGACTACTTCTGCTCCAGCATTGTCATTTTCTAAAGCTTCAAGACGAGCAAGAAAATTTACTCAAAAATGTTCCACAAATACAATTACTTCATTTCATTTGTTTCAATTCTGCAATTAAAGGTAATACATGATTTTTTTTTAACTAAATAGTAATACGATATGTTATATAAGTCACTTACATATATAAATTTTATCAAAAATAATTACTTTTTAATCCAAGCATCAGGTTTCACTTTTAAAACTATACAAATTAAATGTAAACCAACCAAAACGCTACCTTATCAATTGGATGGCACAAGCTGAGTAAGATTCACTGGAGAATATGTAAGATGTAAGGAATTAGACAAACCTGTGTTCGATTATCATTGTTGGCTAGGGCAGCGACCATTTTCGGAGCAACCCGACGAGCTCGGGTCCACATTCGACGAATTGAACTGCAGATATCTTCATCCATAGCTGCACAGAGAAGCTTTAAATCAGATTCAGAATATTATTGATAATCTAAATAAACAAATCTATTCATGCCAATTCACAAGAGTTTCCAAACAATCTACAGAAATTACATGAGTTGGATTATTCAGTTAAGACCTGCTCAGAGGAAAATCGAGCAAAGATGAGGGAGAAAGGGTAGGGGAGAGAGCAAGGAAATTCGGAATGAAACTAATGGCCGTTTGATTTGAAGGATTAGAGGGCGGAAAGGAATAATTAATTTTATAGATTCACATACATATTAGAATCGTAATTTTTTTAGGGTAAAAATTGAGAATTTCAATATAAAAAGAAATGGAAAAAATATTAAAATAAAAATAATCTCATTCATATATAAGTAAATATATATATATATATATATATATATATATATATATATATATATATATATATATATATCAAATCTCTTGAACTAATTTTTTAAATAGGGGTGCACAAGAAACCGAAAAAAATTGAAAAATTGAATAGATCTAACCGAATTGTTAAAAATTCAAACCAAAAAGCACAAAACTGAAAAATCGAACATTGTAAAATCGAAAAACCGAGACTAGTTTGGCCAGTTTCAGTTTAGCTTTTCAAAAAATCAAAATCGACCAAACCGACTGAACAATTTAAAATTATAATATAATTTATATACTTTTCTAATAAATATTTATTTTAGTTATGAAACTTAAGATTTAATAAATTTAATTTTGTTATGACAATTAGTTACACAATTACATTACATGTAAAATGATATACACAATTTATTTTAAATTAAATTTGAATACAATATTTTAAACTTAACCGTGTATACTTAAGTTTTAATAATCGATTCTTCTCTTATTCTTAAGTTTTAATAACCGACTAAACCGATTTAACCGATAACCGAATAAACCGATAATCGATTACGGAATAAAAATTTGGACGGTTTTGATTTTTAATTTTTTATAACCTATTTAAATAATTTGATTATTTTTTTTATCGACCAAACTGACTATTGTGCATCCCTATTTTTAGGCACGAAGGGCATTTTGAGGTTGAATCGTGTGTATTCACCAAGCACCCATACCTTAAATGGATTTGTTGAAAACAACTCATTCGTCTACAAAGTTTTGTTACAATCATGCTTACCGATATGCAACTAACTGAATAGGACATACGGCGGGGCAAGACCGAAATGCTATCTTATATATATATACATATATATATATATATATATATATATACATATATATATATATATATATATATAGTTAGCTAGTTAGTTAGTTAGTTAGTTATAAATATTTTGGCTATTAAATTTTATTTTATTCTATTTCAATATAACTTTTAATTAACGAACTAAAAATATAAATAAAATATTTAATTTTAATTCTATTATGTTCTGATCTCGATTTTAAGTATCATTCTATTTTGACGTATAACTGTTATACCCAACCAAGTGACCCGTAATTCCTAATTCAGATTGGCCCAAATAGGGCTGTTACAAAAGGGCAAAAGTTTCCATCAAGTGCAATCGCCTTCACGTATACTCCTTCAAAACTAAAGATAAATTTTGATATTTTGAAGTAAATATGTAAATTTTAAAATTCAAAAATTGATATAATTATATTAGATTTGAAAAATAATAAATATGATCATTTATAGAATTTTATAATATCTTCAGTTATTTTTAGCTATTTTTTGAAATTCAAAAATAGTAATTGATTTCATAAATTGTCAGTTTACAATTGTTATAGTTATTTGTACTAATTAAAATTATAATATATCAAACTGATTTTTAATTTTATAATTTATTATTTACACGCTAAAATAATAATAATAAATTGTTAATTTAATAATAGTGTCACGATAATGATTGTGTGCTAACAAATTAAATATATTGTGTCATTTAAAATCAAACAAGTCTTTAATTACAAACTTGACCCTTGTCTTGTCTTTCAATAATTAATACAAAAACCAAATAACTTAATCAGCAATTTTAATTACAAAATAACAATCATCTTCACAAAAAATAACGTAAAAGAAGCTACAAGAGAATCATGCAAATTACATTATCGATCCCCTACTAAACACTGCCAATTACATAGTAGCTTAACAGCACCAGTTACTAAACTCACCACCATATATATATATATAGGGGTGACAATATTACATTTACATGACATATAAACATACTTAAAATTTGAGTAAACCAAATTAAGCTTTGACAGGCTCCTGCCCTCTTAAAACCTGCTGTTGCACCACCAACACAGAAGCTGTAGTGCCTAAATCCATAGACGAAACATACTCTCCAATTACCCCCAGCTCATCATTCTCACTCCAACTCGTTAGTCCCCTAAACAAAAGCGGATTAATCCCGTGTTTTCTACCAACAATCCAAAGATCATAATAATCATCATTCATCCCTTGAATTGCAGCCACTGTTTCCTCCCCATTTTTCACCACAACTTCCCTATAAATCACCTGGTTATTCCCCTCATTCTTCACCCAAAACCAGGTCACCAGCCCGTCGTCCAGCTTCTTCTCCATCACCTCATCCCCCTCCCCTTTATAAGCAAGAAAACGAACCACGGTTAGCCAGACATCCGGATGGTTAGCCATTCTATCAGCATATGCAAGAGCCTCACGTGCATCCGGTCCGCCTAAGAAAAGCAACGCAAAATGGTGCTTTACAGGTTGTACGTTGGCAGTACTATTCTGCGAATGGTAATGCCGAAAAAATCCTTTATCTACAAAAACGCCAACAGAACAAGGCGCATGAGCCAATACGTTCGAGTTTATAGATTGCACTTTGTTATTGCTGTGCTCCAATCCTACGATTCCACTTTGCGAATGCAAACAATCCTTATCATAGGGCAACATGATAAGAGAAGCTTTTTTTAGTAGCGCCAGCTCGCAAATGTCTTGGTACATACTTCTTTTAGGGGACACGGATGTGAAGGGGTGGATGTTGATGAATCCGCATCTCGATTCTTGTGAAAATTTGAAGGCATTGTGGATTGGATTGTAGCTGGTGTAATTAAGAGCATGTTCTTGATTCTCATGGTCTATGAATATAGGTGTGGCACGGCCTACAAGCTCGATGAGGCGTAGGGCGTAGACGGATAAAGGGCTGCTCGGGGAGGGATTGGAGAGTTCGAGTAGATTGATGAATCCAGGTACACTTTGTTCGTCGTGTATGGTGACTACTATGTTGAAATCTATGTTTGGAGGATTGTGTTGGATGTTTCTTCTCTTGTTCACCATGTATGGTCGCGTCGGATCGTAGATGATGCTGATTAGTGGTGCATTTAAAGCAGTGATTGCGGTTGATAATAGCACCAGCATTGTAAAATATGGCTGCGTTATCATCTGCATATATTGCATGGACATTCACAAGACATGTTGTTAGTGTTAATTACTGCAACGACACAGAAGTTTCTTCAATGAAAAAGTGTAGGAAATCCTAACAAATATTGTGTCATTTTTATCATTTAACAAACTTCATTAATGACAGTTTTGGCATTTCATTATTATATTAATCAGTCCTGTTTGCCACTACCAACTAGCTTAGTAACCACACAACTAATGTAATTTAAAGCTGCTTAGCTTTAATAATATTATGATTGTATAATAACTATTTGTTCATTATTTGTACTAGTTAATTCAAATATAGATGGCAAGAGTTAATGAATTTGTACGCACCTTCAAGTCGGTCCAATGGATGAACAAAATGAGCTCAACTTGACCTCTCAAGCTCATTATAAGACTAAGAGTAAAACTATCTCTAATTGGCATGTTAAAAAAGAAACGAGAAACTACTAGAGTTGCCACAAGTTTTGTCAAGTATGCACCAAGAGCCATAAAAAACAGCGGCCTCAACGTGGACCACCGGCCACTCATGGAGAACACATCCGTATACAATCCTATATAAATGTAGGAAAAAGGCAAAAGAACCTCCATCAAAAACGCCTCGCTCTTGTCCACTAGTGTTGCACCTAAAGGAGGACCATCTGGGACGGCCAACCCTAGCCACAATGGTCCATTACCTATGGCTAACCCACACATATCACTAACAAACCCCACCACCATTACTCCCAACAAAATAGCAACGATATAAAATTGATCCACCGGTTTCCCTTGAGGCGTTGTACGTACAATCCAAACCATAACTTGGCGCATTCCCACAATAATTGAAGCCATGACTATTATCAAAGATAACATGTACCATAATGCGGCCACTGGTTTTGTTTCGCCTTGTTTGGCTGCTTCAAATGCAACCACCCCATTGATCCCAATAACATCGCTAATGACTGAAGTTGATAATGCCATTCGTCCGATATCCGAGCTTAAGAGGTTAAAGTCTTTTATGACTGTGTATATGACGGGAAATGCGGTTATGGCCAAGGAAGAAGCAACACCCCAAATGGAAGCGCCTTTTCGGAGTTCGTCGGATAGGGAGTCTCTAAGAACGAGTGCAATGGACGCAGTTGTTAGAAAAGGAAGGACCACTCCGAATAAAGCTATGTACCATTGTTTTTTGCTAGCTCTTTGTATGGTGCTAAGATCCGTTTTCACTCCACATATGAAGAGGAAATACATGAAGCCCAATATTCCGAAAGTTTTCATTACATACTCGGAATTGGCTGGGAAAACAAATGAAGAAAACTTGCTGCTACGGCCTAAGACGGATGGCCCCATTATTAGTCCACCCTTGAAAACAATATATGAATCATCAATTAAGTCAATACGTACAACATTAATTTGTGGACTCAAAATTAATGGACACTAAATATAGGAAACAAATTTTTCTTGTGTGCGTGAGATATCATAAGTTATTTTATGATTCCTAGCTACACACAGTGGTACCCTACCACCCATCCCCTAACAGAGATGTAGAGGGTCAAAAGTTCTAAGTACTTGACAGAGTCAATGCTATAAAGTTCTATGCTAATAAATAAAAAAATTATTTTTGAAAAAAAAATCCCATACCAACTTGTATAATAATTAAAAATGTACTTATATATAGATTGTGGAGCAATAAAATTTGTTTTTTTGTGTAAGATATCACAAGTTTTCAAAGTGCTCTAAATCTAATGTTATTCATACGCCCTCAGAGACGTGGTGAAAAACACATTTTATATTAACAATAGGGGTTTGGTTCTTAATTTTATTCTCCTCGATCGCCCGCCTTAACAATAAATAAATTTCTTTAAAATAAATTCCACGCGAGCTTAATTATATAATGAAAATGTATATTCGTTTGCATGCATGTCAGAAATAAATCTTGAACAGGAAAACAAATAAATCGTTATATTTTTTATTTGAAGGAGGAGGATCGAGAGAAAAAACTCACAATGATCTCGGAAACAATTCTAGGCTGTTTGAGAGGCTTGAGGACATAATGAAGGAGACGGGTGATGATAATTACCATGGAAACCTCCAATAACATATGTGAAAAAGAAAATTCTGTCGAGTATTTTCCAGAGAAAATGCCAGGGGAACGACCCCCAAGAGAATGTTGACATATCGTCCGATCTGGTTCCAACTCTTCCAGAATATAGGTGTTGTTCAGCATTGCCGGCCGGAAAGGTAATTTCCCAATTCTGAAAGCCCTAATGAACCATGCAAAACGGAAACCCTATGCATTTATTAGCCATACAAAAATGGTAAAGAATATAGAGAGAATGAATGAATAAAGAGAGTAAAATGTTTATTTGATGGACCTGCGTTAAAATGGGGTAAATAGTCGTCCAGTGTCTTTCATATGGTTGACCAAACAGTTATTTCTACAATTATCTGTTACAGTGGTCCGTCGCTGTATGGTGGTTAATTCCTACTGCCAAGAAATTAACCATTATAGAATGTGGAGTAATAAATTTGGAACTTGGATTTTTTTTACTATTTCTTTCATCGCAGCCGTCCATTATACAATTTTCTTGATTCTTTGCTGATGGGTTAGATTTAATTAATACTATAACTATTGGCTTAGAAACTACTATTATTTTTCCTTTCCCATTTCAAAAATGAAAAGAAATTACATGCTATATATTTTCTAAATATAAAGAGGGTTTTTTAGTTCATTATTATTTTTATGACAATTAAACACTGTATATAAATAAGAATGCGAAAAAGTAAAACAAAATTCACCAAACCGAGAAAAAAAAATTGAGCCCTAAATCTCCCCAAAAAGTAAACTAGAGTTTGAATTCTTCATCATTTACGAATCAACTATATAATTAAAAGTACAAATTTGATTTCACAAACTATTAGTTCAATTTTATTTTTTCATATTCAAATTAGTATAAATACTGTTTAAATATTCAAATTAGAGTAAAAAGTTAGCTTTTGTATTTAAATATCTAATAGGAAAACACACTTCTAACAGAATTATTATTTTTGGTTCCACCAATTTTGTAACAAGTTTATTAAGATATTATTAACATTTTATTAAGATATTAAAATTTCAAAAAAATCTCTTAACAAATCATACAATTTAATTATAATCATTTACATTAGTCTTAAATTTTATTATTAAATTAATGTCATAACTAATTAAATTCATTGCAACTTAAAACTTTATCAAATCACATGATTAATTATATTAATAATATAAGTGAATTTTTTTGAATCATAATAATTATAAAATTAGTTAAAATATTATAGTCTGTCATAACTTAATTAAAATTTATTAAAACTTAAATTTCATACTACTGTTCGATTAGAATTTTAAATAAATTTTGTCAATATAAATATTAATATAAAATTATATTATAAATTTAAATAAAATAAAATAATTATTTTTTCGTAATTATAACTAAATAAGAGCATGTTTGATAACTCTTAATAGTCACTTAATAAGATATCACTTTTTGGGTCAGGCAAGGACAAGGTAAGTTTAGAAGATGGTGTTATCGAAGACGCTGAATTGGTGCAAAAGCTCCTTTTCCGTAAGTGTCGTGATTCTAACTTTGGATTTACTTAAACACCCTCAACCCGTATCTTATGTCGGCTAGTAGGATTAATAATGCTTGTTTGGAATTATCAAAAGCATTTTATAATTCTTATATTTTGAACATTTTATTATTTTGTTGTAATGAATTTACTTTAAATACTTCCTTTGTTCTAAAATTAAAAATATAATTTAATTTTTGAGATTAAACAACAATATTAAATTTCAAATTAATGTGAATTTATTTAATTTTAGTTAATACAATTATTATAATTATATAGTATAGAACAAAAACTATTAATCACAAAATTTATTTTATTCTAAATTTTTATGAGTCATACCAATTTTATAGCTTAATATATAATCATTTGATTTCAAAAATTAAATTCTATCCCTAATTTTGAAACAATATAGTAATAATTTGTAACTCTAAAATTAATACTATTTACGTTCTAAATTATAAGATCAATATTAACATTTTAAATATTTTCAAGCATAAGATTGATATGAATTTATCTAAAATATTTATGTCAATATAATTATGAATAGTATAAAATGACAGTTTTTTGTTTTGGAACAAAGAGCATTATTATATTTGATATTGATGTACTTTTTTATAATTATACTTTTATATATAAATTATAACATATTTTAATCACAGTAGTACTTTTAATATGATACTATTTATTATTATATTTGTTGCTTATAAAATTTTAGCATTTTATATTTTAGTATTTCATAAATTAAATATAAAAAGTACAACATAAATTTTAGTATTTTATATTTTGGTATTTCATAAAATTGTACTATTTCTTTTCCAAAACTAAAATTTTGTATGCTTTTATATTTTACTTTATGATAATAATAGTTGGATATAAAAGTCCATAAGAGGACCCAAAAAGTAGATATACTTGATTGCGTAGTGTAATTATGTTATTCAACTCCGATTACATTTTCAATTGTGGTAAGGTTTTACAATATATATATACTCCTGAATTTAGCAAAAATAAAAATTAAAAAAAATTATATATGCTTCTACCGCTACTCATTGTAGCAATAGCTAAGGACAAGTTATACTAGGGGGCATTTTGGTTATCTGTCTTGCCGATTCTTAGCCCTTTATTATCTTGATCAATGGCTCAAATCATGGTTGCTCAAATATTGTGTGTGTGTGTGTGTGTATATTACTCATTTAAAATAACTCTTAGGGTTAAAAATGGTTTAGTATATTCTTCCTGAGATTTTAAATATATAATTATCAAACATGTTTATTTATTGTGAGTTTAATTTTAATTTGAATCAGAGTCTATATATGTTTCAATCAGTCATTCAAGCGTATTTAATTATTCAAAATATTTCATTCAGTTTTATCAAATAACTCTTAAATTTACACTCCATTCAAATGTTTAACTTGATAATTGATCGAAATAACTTACAATATATAATTCAACAATCTATTAATTATTTAAATACATATTTAATAATTTAATAATAACAACTATCTTTTTAAAAATATAATTAAATATTTATCATACATTTAATTAATTATCTTAATAATTAAAATAACAAACTAATATCCATATGGTCTATATTTCGTAGGGGGTTGATGAACTTTTATTCATTAAAAAGTTAAATATTACTCCCTCTTGCCCACAATAAAGAGTTTTATTTTATTTATGTATTAATTATGTCAATTTGCAAAATTTTAAAAATCAAAGTTAATATAAATTTATTTAATTTTGATTAATGTGATAATTAACATGATAAACTTCTTAAAAAATATGATTAAGTGCAAAATTATTATTTCCAAAATTAAAATAAATTTCAATCATAGTACAATTTAAATTTTATGATTTTATAAATTAATTAAAATCAAACTCAAATAAAAACTCTTTCTTTGAAATATAACAAATATGTCTAAATACGTGTCTTAACAAATCTTAATATAAAGACCAGAGAAAACGCACCCCACCGGGGAAAGATTTAAGTGGTCGCAGTATTACAGCCGCCCTGCCGCCCTGCCGCCATTGTTAAAGACCTCGATCGTCAGTTGTCGGTAATATGGGCTACTGGACCACGTGCCCTTCACTGCAGTTTAAATTATCCGAATTCGAGTAAGTTTTAAATTATTCAGGGCGTGCAGTGGGTAGCTCTGATATATAAACACCCATTGTGATTTGTCATGATGGCCAGCCAATTATAGTCTGCACTGATAATGATACTAAATTGGATTTTGGCCACATGATCTGGTTCAGAAACAAAAATGCACAACATCAATGCAAAAGAAAATAGCAGGATTTGATTATACCCTTCGGCTGAAAAAAAGTCACATTTTTTAATTTTTGAAATTAATTCACAGAATTTTAAAATATATAATTGGTGTGACTCGTGTTAACGTAGTAAATAACAAAATTTATAATTAATTAGTAGATTTTTTAGTAATTTACATAATTATGAAAGTATTGACAAAACCTAAATGCATCATTTTTTAATTTTAGAATTTCAATAATTGACATATATATCAAGCTTATTATATATAAAAAATTGTTGATAATATCATAGAAATATTTATTTATACTCCCAATATATATATATATATATATATATATATATATATATATATATATATATATATATATATATATATATATATATATATATATATTGTGGCACGTTTTCATTTATTTTAATAATATTTAAACTTTCAGTGACATTTTTTGTTTTAGCAGCATAATTATTGCCCTTACAGCATCAATGGCCTAAGTGGAAAGAATAAAACCCATACAGCAACTAATGAATTCAAAATTTGGGGCCATTACAGTATCAATATGAAGTTGCAATTGGAAGCAGAAAAAATTTGTCCAAAGAATAAAATTTTCTTCCAAAACTAATATTAAAAAATATCAAGAAAAATATGCATACGTAGCATAGGTGTATTCCTTATTTATCGTCAAAGAAATCAACAAAAAATTATAATTCTTCTCTTAGACACAAAAGAGTGTATATATTTTTTGGACTAATTAGCATTCCCAAACCATTAAAAAAGCCCTTCTAAAACTTGGCCATTCATAACTTTAATCTTTAGGTTTTATAGACTAATACAAGATTAGAGAAATTATATATATATATATATATATATATATATATAGATAGAGAGAGAGAGAGAGAGAGAGAAATCTTTAATTTTTGTATCAAATAAGTCTATAAATATAATTTTTTTTACATAAACTCAAACAGAAACCGTATTTATACTATTAAAAAATGAAGTTTGACAAAAAAATTTATATTAAACTTTATTTTTTAATAATTTAAATATAAATTTATGTTTAAATTTATGAATAAAATTTATACAATTATACTTATTCTTTGACATTTGGTTTTAGCGTTGAGGTACCCCACATCCCACCACTTTGAATGATCCAAACTGGACCACAAATAAACTTAATTGTTGTATCCAGCAAAGATGCCCCAAGTTGAAGAATGGGTCGATGGGGGTAAGAGTGTTCATTTAATCCCCTTTTTTTTAGTTTTTAGTATATTTCGAACCGGATCGAATAGGTTGATTAAGTATATAGATATTTAGTTCAGTATATTAATTTGTATTTTTTTGTTCGATATTTATTGAACCGTATTATTTTTTTTATTATTATTTATATTATTATTATTATTATTATTAAATAGATAATTATTATTATTATTAATTTCGATATTAACCGGTACAATATTGATATGAATTTATTTAATATGAATTAAATTTCAAATTAATATGAATTTATTTAATTTTAGTTAATACAATTATTATAATTATATAGTATAGAACAAAAACTATTAATCATAAAAAAAATTTTATTCTAAATTTTTATGAGTCATACCAATTTTATAGCTTAATATATAATCGTTTGATTTTAAAAATTAAATTGTATCCCTAATTTTGAAACAATATAGTAATAATTTGTAACTCTAAAATTAATACTATTTACGTTCTAAATTATAAGATCAATATTAACGTTTTAAATATTTTTAAGCATAAGATTGATATTAATACTAGGTCACTCACATGTTGTCGCTTCAACATGTGCAGTGTGTCTTTTCACTATATATATTTAAGTGACAATATATGAGTGATCCTAAGATACCACGTGATCATTCTCCAAAACCATATAATAATTTTTCCTGACTAGGCTGCCAAACATATATAAATATATTAAAGGAATTATTATTTTCACAGTGAAAAATATTATTTCCGTATGTTAGCCCAATTTTTTACTTATAGCGACAGTTTTAAAATTATCGTTATATACTTATGACTACACTTTACATGTTAAAATTGTCGCTATATATCTATTACGACACTTAATATGTGAAAAATATCGTCATAGGTTTACAGTGACGATTTTAAAACCGTCACTATAAATAAAAAATAAGAGCCACATGCAAAAATAATAAAAAACACTGCAGAAATAACAGTTTTCTTTATTAAAGAATGATGATAATTACCAAACAATATATAGTGTGTCCACACGGTCCCAGTTAATTCAATTTGTGTTGTACTTTCAAGAATAATTATTGGATTGACATGTTCATTTCAATTTGATCCTCCCCATAGACGTTACAGTAATCTGCATTTCTGGCCATACTGAAAGATAGAGAATACATGATGGACTTTTGTAATGGCTTTCAAATGCAATCACAATAAAAGATATTTTGCGATATACTTTTTGAGTAAGCACAAAATATTATCGAGTAATATATATGATGACTCTTTGCTATAGCTAATTTTATTATTATTGTAATTTAATTATAACGGTCATATTATCACTAAATTTTTTGTAAAAATAACTTTTTGCTTTCGTGATTAATTGTTTTAACTATTATATGTTAAAAAATAAATTTACACATACAATAATTAAATACTACATTCATTTATATTATTAAAAAATAAGACATAATATTAAAATTTATATCATACTTTACTTTTTAATAATATAGATAAATATAATATTTAATTATTATGTGTGTAAACTTATCTGTATGTTAAAGCCTTTTACGTTAATTAACCTTGCAATTATCAAAATCATCACCAAAGGATTCATGATGAGAGCATACACGGGTTGCCAACACAAAGGCCTCTTGTAGCTGTTTTTTGAGTTTCTGTGATGGGTTGGAGTCATCACAAATAATCATTTTTTGGTAGTGCACTTGACCAAATTATTTTTTTGGGTAAAGTCAAACCCACCATTGCCTGCTCAAGTCCGTCCATTTGCTAGAGGGCGAGATTAGTATAGTAATCACAATAAATAGGTGGATAATTTAAACATGTCCATCACTGGCTCCTAACTCCTAAAGGTAAGGCTCTTGATCAAGAGGTGTTTTTGTGGATTCCAGCAGTAATAATATCCTTATTTTTGAAATAAAGTTAAAGCAAATGCATGGACATTAGTGATGGTAATCATAATACGTGGACAATTGGGGATCAAACATGTGGCCTTGGAGCTTTTATAATTCTGCACATCATTTTATATTTATTTTTTTATAACTATCTCTTGTCACCTTAGTATTACTCTGATACTAATTCATTTATAGTATTACTCTGATACTAATTCATTTATATTGGAATAACCCAACTCTTTAAAACTCTGTTAGTACTTTTAAAATGAACAGAAAAAAAAAAAAAAAAAAAAAAACTTAATTCTTTTTTATCTAATTTCTTTGTTATTGATTTTTTTAATGAATAGATAAGAAAAGAAATGAATAGATAATTAAGTTTAATCGCCTTTCTTGTCAAACTTTTTTGTACATTTTTAAGTTTAGTCATTTTTCTTATCAAACTTTTTTGTCCAAAAATATATGAATCTGAACAAAAAACTAAATAACATACATATTTTATAATCCATTTTATATTCTCTAAATCATAAATATAATAAAACTAATGTAAGAATAACTTAATTAGTAACTTAAATATAAAATTTAAATTTTTATTTCTATTCCTTTATGAACTTAATAATAAAATAAAAAAAAATTATAAGTTTTCAATTCTTTTTTCTTTTCGTCTCAAACTCAGAAACAAAGCATTTTCTTTACGTCTCAAACTCATAAACAGATCGTACAAGTATCGAAACTTAATTTAACCATATAAAAAACATTTAAAAAAAAAAAAGGATTCATCAAAGTAAATTGAATTGGATTTCCACCGAAAAATTATTCGATGCACCGGGAGCATAGCTACAGAATGCTCCCGCTACTCACATAGCCGTGAACTCCACTTTACGTGAAACTCACCGTTATGTGAGTGAGAGGAACATACTGTAACTATACTCCCGATGCATGCAACAATTTTTCGTTTCCACTAGCTCTCACACATGCAACTAGATTTGCCATGATAAATATGTAAGCATAAAAACATTTTTAAACTGGATTTAATTTCTGTACATTATTTTAGAAGTGTACTAATACTAATACCTACTAGCTAGTCCTTAAAACTGGTGGAGTAGTCATTACTCCCATGCATGGAAAGTCTTAAATAGCTCAAATTCAACTTTATAATAATAATAATAGAGATTGTAGTGTAGATATGTCGGCCTGGAGAATGGTGGGTTTTCTTTTCTTTTCTTTTCTTTTCTTTTTTCTGTTCGAGCACATTCTCCAGTATATAAACACTATCTCCAATATATGAAGAAGATGTCAATATAAAAGATAAGTTGGTTTCTTTGTCCCTAAACAAAAGTCACAAATTGTGCCCTAAAGTTATATCAAAATATTAAACAAACACTTGAAAAAAAGAAAAAGAGATCAATGGTCCCTCACATCCCAGCCGTACACATGGCACATAATGGCCGACCTCATGCCTCCAACCTCAACTGTGCACCTCACGTCAACATGTGGATAAGCATGGTGTACTACCCCATCTAATTAATAAAAGGATAATCAGAGAGAAATCTTTATATTAATTATCAAGTACTCTCCCCAAGTCAATTTTGGCACATCAGGCGATCTTTCTTATGAGATGCACTAAAGTATTCACTTTATTATTAATAATATTCCCTTTATTTTAATTAATTATATATATATATTTTTTTTTAAAATTAATAAAATTTTAAAATTAAAAATTAATATAATTGTATCATAAATTTTGAAAGCAACTAAGAAATATATAATTTGTAGTATAATTGAACGTTAGTCCGACTCCTGAAATTAAAATATATTTTGAATTAAAATACCTTACTCTAATCATAATTTATTTCAATTACAAATGTAAAATGTTATAAACGTTAAATATTAGTAATTAACCGGGCATATCTTAAATAATATCGTATTGATTTTAAATTTAAAATTTATGGGAATGGGCACTTAAAAATTTCAAACTTTAAAATTAAATATAAAATTTGGAATGAAGAGAGAGAAAGTAAATCATAGATAATAAGTAAGCTTAAATATGCGAGAAAATGAATGGGTACATAATGGAGGAGTAGGGAGTAGGGAAAGGAAGGAGACGAAGACGTGACCTCAACGAAGTTGGGAAAAGGAGTCAACATCCACATTTACTACTAATACCCTCTTTTCAAAAGCCTGCAATAAATTTTAGTCAAAACCATTACTTTATAAAATAAAAAAACAAACCCTAGTAAGTTGTACCTCCTCTTCCTCCATAATTGATGTAAAAGCTTTTTCTGGAGAATAATACGGCCTAAGACTGCATTTATGCCTCTTCCCCTAATACCCTTTACATGAAAGTCATCATAAATATATATCTATGTATCTATATATATATATATATATGAAATCCACGATCATCACATGCTTCCAAAACTACACCAAAAAGATACTGAAATAAATAAAAAACTGATCAATGCCTAGGGTTTATTGATGAACAAGGAAAAAACCCATTTAGGAAAAACAAAAGATTTACATCGTTCTTTTTTCTTTTAACTTGGGAAAAATCTAATTTGGAACAAGTCCAAAAGGAAGTGTGATGACATGATCAACGATCCTTGATTTTGGCTCCAAAATTAAGAAGTTGATTGGTAATCAAGAACACGACCTTTTAAGTGAAAAGACAAGTAATACCCTATGGCTTTCCATTCATTCAACTTTGCTAGAATAAGTTACAATGAACCTGCCAGATTTGTTACACAAATAAAATTCAGCAGATCTTATGCTGTTAATGTGATCGAAAACCTTTAAAACATCTTTCGAGACCAAAATGCATAACTGTCCATTAAAAATAGCAATTAGGAAATACAAAAACGAAGATTTGTAACGATCATAGCAAGGTCAAACTTGGAAAGATCTTGCTTCCATTTCACATAGTGAAGGGAAAACAAGAACAAGAACAAATATATACTAAATCCTGTTGAAAATAGAAGAGAAATGAATAGAAACAAATAAATAAATAAAGACGAATCATAAATAATTAGTAGTAGGTAGATAGTACATACATACCCAGATGGTCATAAGCTTTGTTTGGTCCTTGAATTGCTGAAACTGCACGAGAGAGAGAGAGAGAGAGAGAGTAGGAAGAACCCGTGAAACTCAGGATAGATAGCGCCGAGTATAGTTTCATGGTGAATGATACTAGTATTAACTAATTAATACAATAAATCCATCCAAACAAAGTCTTAATTAATTGCACCAGACGATCCACCATACAAAGTCTTAATTAATTGCACCAGACGATCCATGGCGCTATCCCTCCTGAGCTTTACAGATCCTCCCATACTGTATTCATATATATAGCTAGGCTAAAGATCGATCGTAATCCAAACATAACCTAGAGAAAGAGAGAGACTTATATGCAAAGCTTATATAAATATGAAGTTCATTGTAAATATCCGAGGGCTCACATGGTTGGGAAAGAAGGGGTTATATATATACATAAATATATAGCTAGGCTTAGACCAGGTAAAATGGGAATGGGTTTGTTTGTGCCTTTGTGGAGGGACGGTTTAATTTGCTTTCTTTTTTTTCATTCATAATATATTTCTCTGTATTACTACGATAATACTTTGGTGACAAGATTCGATATAAAAAGAATATATAATATAATGGAGTGACAATGATCTATGGACTTACAATTAAGTTATGTAGGAATTAATATTGTTAGTTTTAATTAATTTATTAATTTGCGAATATTCTTAATTAATTTTAAAATTTTATTAAGTAATTGTATAATCTACAATATTTGGCAGTGGTGTGACGGTCTTTTCGTGACCTTCACCTTACATAAGATTATATAAAATGGTTATGACTAAGATTGTAGATACAAAATGATCGTTGTGTTGTGCATGGTTGTAGCTTTGCTGGAAAAAAAACCCTAATTTCATGATTTGGGTTCTTAGAACAGTGTGGGAAGCTATCCTCATGTAGTTAATTGAAGGCTTGTTCCATTTTCATTCATGAGAACTTAACCAAAAAGAGTCTCAATAATTAATTTTTTGGCGAAGCAATTAAAGCTATAAACAAAATATAATTTAATCTTCTAGGTACATTCTAATTGGAACATCAGACATTGTTAGTATAAGAAGAGAATTGAAGCACTACACATCAAATTAAGAAACAAGGAAATTAACATTTGAGCATTTGATATCTAGTGGCGCCTAGAAAGATAGTTGTGTGGCTTGGAAAAATAGGCTTTTATACATATATAGTCGAGAACTGATGATGGACTCCACTCGATCGGTATCTTGATAGTACTGAAGCACGACTAGATAAAATTGAGGTCAATTTATCATATTCCTTGATAGTACTTATAATTTAATTTTTGGTAAGAATTAAGCAAAATGGATTACTTTAATTCTTTCTTCTTCTTTTTTGTCAGTAATGGTACGTTTTGATTGAAGGAATGAAGAGGTGAAGAAATGAAATAAAAAAGGGAATAGAATAGAGAGTAGAATGATTCATTCAATTTCATGCGAAATAAATTATTTTATACCCTCTCTTAAAAAATAAAATTCATAAATTTAGGAGGGATGAGAATGGTTCATTCTATTTTAATCCAATAGAGTAACCAAACACAAATTTTTTTTTAATGTATAAGAATGAGTTATTTCATTTCTATATTTATTCCTCTGATCTAAATGTAGCATAAATTTATTTAATTCAGGTACTTTCTTATCGTGTCATTTTACTAATTATTTGTACATCATTTAACCAACCATTATCATAATGTTTGTGTGTGATGTATTTCCAAGAATTTCAATGGCTCCAACTTAACATTTTTTTTACTATGTTTTAAGCAACTCCGAATATTTACTGAAAATTAGAGAATACCACTTCAAATTCGACTGAGCTCCATGTTACCCATTTTATCATGTCAAAACAAAAATAGAAAAAAAAATTACACATTTTTTATTCTTTTTATCTCTATTTATTAACCATATATTTAATATAGTACTAAATATACTTATATTATATAATACTCGAAAAGGGGTTTTACTTTTAGTCCCTTCTTAAATACGGTAGTACTAAAAAACTACTAATAAATAAAAAAGGTGACAATAAAGCACCTGATTTCCTTTAAAACGCTTGTCAGTGTCATAAAAGAAAAGCCTGAGAAGTGAGAACAAACTTTTTAAAGGTCTATTATCCCAATTTGGCGTTGGACTGTTTGACCATGAAGTCGTAATTACATAAAAGCATATAAAGGTTACTGCAATAAATGTACGGTCCTTGTAAACCCAAAACAAATAAATATATGGTCCTCGCTTCAGAAAACACTGACATGAGGCAAATACGAAACACTTATCTCACATATAAAAGATATTCTAATGAATGCTCGATTCCAATTTTAAACTAACTGCCTATGAATTTTATTGTATTAAAAAAGACTAATATGGGATAATGGGTGGTAATTTAAGGAAATTTGGATCAAAGATTAAAGAACACTGTTACAGTTCACAAAAAATAAGTATTCGGGTTGTCTGGGTATGCTTTATAGCGTTGGACTGTATCAATCCGGCGAATATGTTGTACGTGTAGTGTTGTACTGTACAAGAGAAAGAACAGAGAAAAAATAGAAAGGTGAGTGGTTAACATATATAATATAAGCAAAATAAAAAGGATAATTACCCTTCTATTAATCAAAGTAAAACCAAATTCATGATTCGTCCAGTAAAATATTTGAATTTATAAATCGATACATGAAATTATAGATTTGTTATAACGTCGACTCCAAATTATTTTTGATAACAATTCATCAAAATAATGCTCAGATACTCATTTTATTAAATTCATATTAACTGTATTTATATACGATCTGACCGTTCTTTATTTCTTTACTCATCTCACTCTTCGATTATTCTTTTATTTTATGTGCCTTTCTGTCTACCCTTTTCTTCTTTGGCCAATTGAAGCGACTGAGTAATCAAAGTAAAGCAAAAATCGAGTCTCCAGATCTAAAGTCTTGTGGACATTAAGTTTACCAGTGTGTGTGCTTTGTTTCATGGTGCTAACAAATTTTGTGAACATAGAGGGAATTTTGGCTGTTCTAAATGCAGCCGAAAAATCACATTGACAAAACATGACAGCCATTATAATGGTTAGCTTCCTACTCTTCTACTCTCCTTCTATCTGCTCATCTTCTCTTCTCTTCTTTTGGTTCTATTTATTCTTTTCTTTTCTTTTCCTTATAACTATTTTAATTTTTTAATTAAAATCAGACCGTATATGAATACCGTCAAAAACGTATTTATTAAAATGGATATATATATATGAGCAGTATTCTGGTGAATTTTTATTGAAAATTCAATTTGGGGTCAAGATTGTAACAAATCTAAAACTTAATGTATTAATTTATAAGCCCAAATATTTTAAGGGTCAAATCATAATTTTAATGATATTTCGTGTAATGAAAATATATTTAACTCAATAAAAAATTACTAAAAATAATTACATAATTTGACCAATTGTAACGTATCTCCCTTTTATAGAATAGATAGATGTTCCTTATGAGTTATCCCAAACTTTAACGAATGAAAATCACTTGCTCGCTATATATTTACAGTTTGGACATGATTATAATGTCACGCATAATTGAATCACTAAAACTAGGAGACAACTACCAATGTCACGTTTAGAAAATCATTAGCTTTTCCCCTACTATAATTTGTGCTGTCGATGTTCTTCTAAAAGTAATTATCATTATGCTTCAAGCTTCATTAATTAATCTCTAATGTTATAAATTAGTTGACGTGCTTTAAGATGTAGAGTTCATGTAGTAATTAATGTGAAAAAGCCAGTGTCCGATTAAAGCTCAATTTGTCTTTGAGGTTTCAACAGGGCGTGATGTTAGTCTATTGTTATAGCTGAGGATGAGATTTGCTCATTCATCATAATCTCTGCAAAGTTACTCCTTTCGTTTAAACAATGTTTTGAAACTTAGCTTGGATTGGCCGGTTGAACTGGTTAAACCAGGATCCGATTCATTTTTCGGTTCGATTTGATCCGATTTAATTACTTTGGTCAAAAATCGATTGACCCAGTTAACCATCAGTACGACTGGTGGTCCAAAAAATAAAACCGGTTGGTTAAATCGGTTTAAAAGTATTTTTTTACTTTTTTTTATACAAAAAAAATATATTTTTTAAATTAGATATTTTTAGTAATATTATAACATAATTTCACTATATTTTAACTTATAAAAAATTATATGTTTTAAAATTTTATTAATTATTAATAATATATATTTTTATATATTTATAACGTCACCAGTTCAATAACAGTTCGACCACTGGTTGAACTAATGATCTATCCACCTAATACTCTTTTTAATTAAATAATCGATTCTGATCAAAAAACATTATGTTTAAATAATGACAGCCCTATTTAACTTTGGACCATTTAATTTAGGTATAATAAATTTTGAATCCGCCGGACATACCTAGTAGAGCTTATGCAATTTCTTATTTAATTTAAAGTTGCGGAGAATCATTACTATAAGAGTAAAATATTTATGTTTTTCTATGATTTAAATTTGTTTATTCTTTACTATTGTTAAGTCGCTAATGCACGCACATTGCCTACATATGTGAATTTATACTTCATCCGTCTTAAATTATAATATTAATATTGACTTATGAACATATTTATTATAGGCAAACTCGAACAAATTCTTTTGTCCGCTTAGTTAAATGAGTTGAGTTTAAATTGTGCAATAATTGGCTCGGGTCCGACTTATTTAAACTTGTCTTGAATAAGTCTGACTCGTTTAATATTTAATTAATTATTATTATTTTTTATTTATATAATAAAAAAATTAAACTAGCGGAATTTAAGTTTAACTAAATTCAACTTGTTCAAGAGCAGCTCAAGTTCAAAATCAAAGTTTGTACTTGACAAATCAAAATTAGTTTCGATTCGTTTTACAATCCTACTAGATTGAGTAGGGGAATTGCACTAGAGGCAGGTGAAGATGTACGTGACCGGGGACACAGTCAATCCCTAGAGAGATATTACGGTTGAAGTGGGTGGTACTGTATTGCTGCTAGTGTATGGATCTCAATCCCAGGTGCAGGCCCACACAGACACACAGTGATCCGATAAGGGCTTCATATTTGCTGGTGTCCCATATCACCCACATCACTTGTTAACGCCCAGATCCGGATCAGCCGCTACGCCCCCTGCCTCCCGCATTTGCTTGTTGGCCCCATTTTCACATCATTACCACCATAAGTTACAAGTATATAGGAAAGTTTGATACTCCTTATTTAACACCTTAATTCGGTACGCATGTCTACTGCAATTGATTTTTACTTTTTTTAAATAACCCCGATTATAAAGTTGCAAACGATCCAAATCGAATCGAACATTGTCGAACTCGAACTTCATTAGTCGAACTTGAATATATTCGAGTAACATTATCGAACCAACGCACTTGTGCGAGTTCGGATCATTAGTGTTCGCGAACATGTTCGAATTCACGAGCAGATCGAGTTCGACTATATACTCGAATTCGACTATAATGCTCGAGTTCGTCTATTATGCTCGAGTTCGCAAAAATTAGGCTAAATATTTTTATTATTTTTGAAAATTTTAAATTTTAATTACAAGGCTAAGGGGACTCAAATACTCGAACTTATTTAGGTATTATGAATGGCCAAATAAGATATAATATATCATAATATCATATTATAATATATTCATATATATTAAATTAGTAGTAGTGGTCAATATTATTATTAATTACATAATTAGTCTAGAATAAATAAATATTACTACTTTCAATTAACCCAAATAAATAATTTAGAGATTTTTTTTTTTTTTTTATGTTTTTTTTTTTTTATTACCTTTTTGCTTATTTTAATTTAATTATTAACCCATTTTAATTTCATGCAAACGGTATTGTGACATTGCTTTATTGGATTATTAAACTTTTTAAACACTATTTTTTATACTAAATATGATTACTTAATTGCATAAAACAAAGTTAGTCAATTATTTTTTCTCATTGTCTCACATATACACTGTAAGTCTGTAATACTAAAAAATTCAAAATTATTAAAATCAAATTTGCACTTTTAATTATATGGTTGATAGACAATAGGTTGATGTGATGTACAATAGTAATTGTACAATGACTATTACTCTATTAGTAAAGTCTCGATACATTGATGATTTGATTTCTCTATTCTCTATCTTGATTTGGCAATTTCAATAACTCATACAAATGTAAGTAATTGTATTGTATCATTATTTAATTAATGTCAAATTGTCATTGTATGATAATTAATGCCATTATTTATGTGATATATGACATGGGTTATAATTTATTAAATTGTCAATGATATAAATTGTAATAATCTAACAATCATTGTTAAATTTTTTATGAAAATATTATAATTATTTTAATTAAATTACAGGCGACGAAGTACACATTATTATTTATTAATTATTTAATAAAACTGTGTACTTCTAATCAATTATTAAAAAAAACAAAAAGATGTTTAAGTAATAAAAAAAGAAAATTACTAAAAATTTAACAATTATTGATAAGATAAACTTTAAAATTTAATATGAAATAACTAATTATTTGTATTTAGAATTTAAAAACATTAAACATGTAAGAAATACAATTCAAACTCGAGCAGCTAATGAATCGAATCGAACCGAACCACGACGAACACTAGCATAGTCGAACCAAACTCGAACCGAACTGTTCACGAACATAGTCGAACTGAACCACATAGTTTGCGAACAGTCTGTCAAAATTATGTCTTTTTGACAGAGATGTAAGACTATCGGTACCACTAAATTAAAAACAGTCAACCAAAACGACGTAGTTTTGACAGACTATAAATTAAAAAATTGTAAAGCTGTGCATATTAATTTTTTCCTATATTATATTAGGAAACTATATAACACCTCAATCGAATCGGCTCAAACCGGTTTCTGCTAAATTTGTTGTAACAACCCGGCCCCAAAATTGACACGTACAACTAGGGGTGTTCAAAAAATTTGATTTTTTACTGAACCTATCGGTATCGGGTTTTTTCGATACCGATTTTTTATATTTTTTGGTACCGGTAGCGGTATGGACATTTTTGAATTTCGATAAAAATCGGTATATTGAAATAACCAAAATAAATAATATAATATTAAATTTATATTAATTATTATAATAATTATAATAATTATATATATTATTATAATTTATAAATAAATTAATATATAATTATTATTTATAAATTATAATTATATATATTACCAATCGGTATAAACTGAAAACTGAACTGAATTTGTACCGAACCAGTACTGAAATTGATAATTCGGTATCGGTACCAGTTATTATTTTAGCAATATTTTTTGTTCGGTACCGGTTTAATTTTTTCGATACCGATTCGGTTTTTTACCGATGGACGCGCCTACGTAAAACCCATTTTCTTGAGGGTGTGCAGTTTTTTTGTCATCTTAAAAGGAGCTGTTTCATTTATGGATATTAATTTGTAAATCTCATCTTAATTTGAGAGGAGAAATGTAAAATTAATGGGGAAAAAACAAATTGTAAAATAACGTATGTTTCTTTTTATTCATAACTATACTCTCGCTTTACAAATATTGGAAAGTTA
Organism: Hedera helix; assembly: GCA_947179155.2. NCBI lineage: Eukaryota > Viridiplantae > Streptophyta > Magnoliopsida > Apiales > Araliaceae > Hedera > Hedera helix. Next base: position 56,809,611 of record OX359264.1, on the reverse strand, counting down.
CGGTCGTATAGGATTGACAAATAACTATTAATAATATAGGATTGACAAATAACTATTAATAATATTATGGAAAAGTTACAGTCCTATAGGATTGACAAATAACAAATAACTAGCAATAATCCTATAGTAACTAAATAATAATTACAAAAAAATATAAAATAATATATATAATTATGATTAATTATAACTATTAAACTCATTCATATACAATAAATTATGTATAAATTAAATTTTGACATATAATGCTCAATAACTAGTATTAGAGAATTACCCAATGATTATTACAATTGGCGAGTGTTAATTTCACCCACCATAGACATTTATGTGTACGTAGGTACAAGCGTGGACCCATATTAGGGCAGTGAAGAAAAATTATTTTATATTTTTAAAATATGGTGAATAGTTTATTTCTTCCTTCATATATATATATGAGATTTTTTATAGTGGAGTTCATAAAGAACCTACATGCATGTGAGGAAAAGAATAAACTATTCACCATACTCCAAGAGCATGGAATAATTTTTCAGTAGCGAGGGTCTCTTATTGAAAAAATTATTAAATACTTTTGGAACACCTGTCACGTAATGCTTCACATTATTTATGTGCTATTATTTCAATATTTAAAATAAAATTATTCACTTTAAATACTAAATAGCTTAAATTGAGATGCGCCAACATGCGTGGCCGTCAGGTTGTCTACCAATACATCCGTTGTTCAATATATATGATAACTAAATTATTTAGTTTAAGAAAATCTTAATGAATAAAGGACTTTAGGGGGAAAAAAATTATAAATTTAAAAACTTTTAATGCATTTATCTTAATTACCATATCACTTGTTATGTTAAACAATTGGTCAAACTTATTTTTTAGCAAATTATATCCGTGTTAAATACGTAAATTTCATAATAAATCTCGTCAATTTATTATTTATATAAATGGTTTAACAATGACTAATTGTATGTAATTTTTATTGAGAAATATATTTCAAAATTATTGTTGATGAAGTCTGTAATTAGTATAGTTATTTTGAATATTATTATTTTATTTTAAATATGATTGTTCTATATATTTTTAAAATTTTATTTATAACTCACTTCCGCACTAAAATATTTCTTGGTCCTCCACTACTCAACCACCCATGTTATGTTGATGGTTTCAACGGTTGTCAACCAAATGGCTTGGTAAGTAAATTCTTCCTCCTGGCCCCCTGCCTCTGCTAATCATAATTAATTATCATACTAAGAGTGGACTAATTAATTCCTGTCCATTTTTTGTTTTTTCTTTTCTATTTGCGTGGTGGGTTGGTTTTTGTTCAGGATAGAAGAAGAAATCTAGTGATCATTGTGAGAAAAAGATTTGGAGGTGATATATATATATATCCATAACAATCAGCTACTAAGAATATTATTCTAATAATCACATTTTATATCGAATAGATGAATAATTAATCGATTAAATTAATTAGACTAAAACTCTTGCCGCTAGAAGTTCTAGCAGTAGTGACTAATTTATTTTTATTTTTTTTCCTCTCATAATGACAAAAAAAAAAACACTAAAAGAAAAATTTATATTTATTAAAAACCCCCTGCCACCACAGGCTATAGCAACAGGTTCTCCATACATAATTTATGCAACTCTTTTCATTTCCCATGTTATTTGTAATTAGTATATCTAATATAATGTGACTAAAATAAATAAAATCCATAGCAATCGGTTATTAGAGATGAATTTCTTATTTGTGTGTGTGTGTATATATATATATATATACGTATAAGGGTATACATCCATAATAATTGATTTTTTAGAGTACTATTGCAGAATCACATGCAATAACCAATTTAACTGAAAAAGTATATTGTCGCTAGAGTTTCTAGCAGTAGGGTCAATTTCAATAAGAAGGATCCTGTTGCTAAAACTTTTAGTGGGAGCATAATTTTTTAGTCAAATTGATCCTTATATGTGTGTGGTTGCTATAATAATATAGGTGGTTATAGATGAGTACCTTATATATATATATATATATAAACAGGCATGCATAATTTCTTTTTAAATTTTGACATATTTTTTTAAAGAATAATTTATGTTATTAAAATGTACTTTTAATAATAGTTAAAAAATTACTAATAATGAAATAGAATGCTCGAATAATTACTCAAAAAAATTAATTAGCCTTTTTAAGTCAATATATATAATCTAAAATAAAAGTATATGGAGCTACAATATCGGCAACAATCAATTCGGTTTTGACAATGCGTACACAGTGGATACATTTGCATACATAGGCATTTCTTCGTCGACAGTCAAATCATCATACGTGATGTACGTGTTTTGGGAACAGATGTGACTCACTCCCATCCAAGTCTGCTCAATTCATTATTAGGTACGTAGTAGTTTGTAGTAGTGGAAGACTAGACAAACAATAAACCAAAAGTTATTTCAACATCCTTTTCATGTTTCATCCCCTATTTCCGTATTCTCTCGAGTTCAATGTCTACATCTAAAATTCAGTTCCGTTAATCTATTCTTAGCCAAATAGAAAAATCAGTAATTAAGATAAATAAATAAATAAAATCAGATCAAAGGTGATAATATATGTAAAGATCTTTTTTTTTATCATACAAATTCATCATTCGAGCCTATCGCTCAACAACAGAATGTAGTAGGCATTTTAAAAAATTTAAAGTAATTTTTTTTAATTATTTAAATACCAGGACGATATGTATCCTCAGATCGAAGAGTAATAGTATAGGGTCTCATAAAAAAATATAAGTAAATTAAACCTCTCTCTAACTTTATATATGCTATCCTGAGCACACACTTGTGTGTGTTGTTTTTAAATATTAATAATTAAAAATAATAGGATAAGAAAATAAGTAATTAGAGAAACTTAGGACGTCAATGAAGAGAAAGACAATGGAATGGATTATTGGTTAAGTGGTGTTGGGAATAACAAGAAATTGATGGGCCTATAAAGTAATAGAAGAAGATTAAATTAAAAAATTAAATAAATAATGGGCTAAACAGGACTTACAATTATTAATTCTTATTGTGTAGCTACATGAATAATTCACCTATAAGACTTTATTTGAGTCCATTTGTTTTTTTGTCAAGAGCTTTGTTTTTTTAGACCCGTTAAAAGAAGAATAAAAGCCCAATTGCATGTTAAGTGATTAGAGGATTGTTTTTCAATGTAACTGCATTTTTCGACAGGCCTAATTGCATTATTAGAAAATCATAAACTTGCTAGTATTAAACTTTTAAGAAAATATGTAAATTATATTTAAAACTATTTGTCAATATTAATCAATATCTAATGAACAATGATTTTCCTGCAATTGTACTAAATAATGCTATGGATCCCAAAAAAAATCATAATCTTGAGTCTTAAATATTTATATTTATTATATGGGATGCACCACAATATTAAGTAATCACTATACTTGTGTGTACGTTTTTGTGGCCCAAAATTCAGCAGCTCAATTATATGACAGTACTTTAACATTACTCATTTTATTAAGAGAAGGGTATCATCGTTATTCACCATTACAACAAATGGCTGCTAATGAAAATACATGTCAAAGTAATTGAATGAATTTATTATCTCCCTAAATTTGTTACCATATGGGTAAGTTTCAACATTCCCAAATATCAATAGGCTACATTTTTTTCAACACATTTCATAATGGGGAAGCATTCTATTATAGTTGTTTTGTGCCCAGTAAGTCTATTTTTGGTTTTCAATCTATAGTGGGTAGGTAACAGGGAAAGGACTTTGTATCAAATGAGCTTTTTAACATATAAATCAAGCTCAAATTTTGTTTTCTTGTGGTTGCAGTAGGCAAACTTCCCTATAATGCATTAATGTTACTGTGCCTATGTTGATATTTGAGCTTTGTACTAGGAGAGTAGTAGTCAACCGCGAAAGGTGTAAATTAGCCTACATTTTCTTTAACTTGGGAAGTTGTGGTACATATCATCAGTTGATTATACTGTTGTGAGCTGGTGTGCAATCTGAGGATCATATTTGTTTTATTTTTACCATTTTATTGCAGGGCGCACAAGCTGTTGGAATGGGTCTGGAGGCTCAGAAAGGCCCCGCTGCCGCTGAATTATACAATAAAGCAAATGAAATTTTAGGGTGGGTTGAACATTTAGATTGATAGTTTAAAATTATATAAAATGCCAACAATATTTTCATCTTGGGACTAACCTGGATTATCTCAGTAGTTGGACAAGGATCCTCATCGTTTCTAGTTCTCTTCAACCATATCTAAACCAATCACCATCATGCGTCCAGTTGGTTCCCTTACCAATCCTTGGTTGGTTATTGATTTGGCATACTGATGGTCTTATACAGATATTTGTTATGCTATTGCAATTTTGCTGTATCACCCCAGTCCCACGTCAGTTAATGTGGGATATTTGGATGTGTTTATAAGGACCCAAGTTGCTATCATTAATACCTTCAGTCATGACCTTTTGGGTGAGCGATATTATTGAGACAGCTCATTGGGCCTTATTCTGCTGATTTGATTCGGACTCGGGATTTAATCCGGGTCGTTACATTTGCAGTCAGCTATCTCTGTCTCTAGCTTAGCTGCAGTTGAGGTCCTACGCGCCCGTGATGGAGGTCAGCAGATAATTGATTCTGTAGATGTTACATGTGGTCTAAGCTTGAGAGAATTGAGGGTCATCAGTTTTAATAAAAAAAAATTGTTATTATCGTCACTAAAGGTGATTGTTTTCTTCCATAATACGTAATGTCATGCTTTAAATCACCTCGCACATTGAAGCAAGCTAACCAGGCTTCCTAGATGTGAGTTTTTCTTTCAATAATTGAAGGTTAAAGTCTATATGAGATTTTTAGTGACTCGTATCAGTTGGGCAATGTTTGAGGTAACCACACAGGATAGGCTCATTAAGTGAACAATTTAACAACATACATCATACTTCCATTTCTAAGCATTTGAAAGATGTACCATCATTTTTAACATTGATTTTGCATATCAGTTGCCATATTGAGGCAGAATGAGATTTATCCGAAAAGAGTCAATGTGTCAATCTGATACTGAAAATTTCCAGATGCTATTCTTTTTATGTGCACATTTTTTTCCTTCTAATCTCAAATTCGTAAATTTGATTCAATTTATTTGCTTCAAAGATGGACTCAAGCTGGTAAAACTAAGGGGTGGGTCAAGCCATGCAGGTAAATAGTCTTGAGAAGAATTTTTTTTCTATACATTTTATGCAAATGGCACACAACTTATTAGGAAAATTTCCTCTTGCAACTTACCTACAGGAAGCGACAGATGCTGCTAAAAGTGCTATGGTCAGTGCCATTGGGCTGGATTCAGAAAAGGTGCAGCTGTTGTGTGATGCAGCTAATGAAGAAGTTGATGAAGCAAATAAAGTCCATATTGCAAATTTCTTATGCCCTGTATGGTTCTTTTTTCTTATTAAGAAAAATCCTTGGTTATTTGTGATAAAGCCAGATAGCTTTCTTGTTTATAGCTTGAAGAGGGTGTTCTGCTTTGGTAGGGGAATTATGCAGTCTCTGTAGGTGTTAAGGGAGTGGAAGGCTTAGAAGCTAAAGCAAAGTCATTCAAGGCTCGAATGACGACAGTATTCTTCAGTTTAAACTTTCAGTTGTCTTAAAAAGGCCACGCTACAGACATCTCATTACTTCATTTTCACTTTTGCAGGTACGTCTAGCTGTTGCTGGTGCTTTTCACACTAGTTTCATGGATCCAGCCGTCTCAAGATTGGAAGCTGCTTCGGCTGCAACAGAAATTAGAATTCCAATAATACCAGTTATGTCCAATGTTGATGCACAACCACATGCAGATCCTGAAACAATTAAGAAGATATTAGCACGTCAGGTAAGTACTAATGATCTGCGCCACCCCCCTATAAGCAGGAAATACTAATGATTCCTGTTAACTTGGAATCACAGGTAACATCCCCTGTTCAATGGGAGAGACTTTCCTAACCAAAGGGTTGAAGAAGAGCTATGAATTAGGACCTGGAAAGGTAGAGTTCACTCTGATTATTGATTTAATTATTGCTTTCTGCTTCTATATGCTAGGTGCAACAATTCTAATCGATGTTTGTTGAATTTTGTATCCATCCTGAGCTTTTTTTGGGATCAAATATCAGGTTATAGCTGGCATTGTGAAGAGAATGGACAGAGGTGCCGAGATTCAAAATATTAGTGCTTAAGGAGCTGAACAATGGTCCGTCTTCCTCGAGCTTTACTGGGAAAAACTTTTGGAGCTCCAGTTTTGGAGTGATAACGACCACTTGGAAGTTGTTGTTTTGAGCTTTGAGTAGAGTTTTTTTTTCCCTTTTACCGTGCAGGTGAATTTTGATAGATGTGGTGCAAGAGAGCTAAATAATGATGATTATTATTTGGGTCGCACAGTTTGATTGCTGCATTGTAAAAACTATAAAATAAAAAATTGTTATCATGTCAGATTTGAGGTTGTATTAGCTCACAATTGGAATTTTTTGGTTGTTATTGTCGAACATTAATTAGGATCAGCAGCATTTTTGTTGGGAAAAGTCGAGCTCTCCCAGAGTCGTCTCATTTCCTTCACCTTCTTGCAGTTTGCAGGTTGCCCCTCTGGTTATAAAGAACTCTAAAACAATGCATTTTTGCTTATACGAACTGAATTACTATAGCGTAGGAGTTCCTTAATAATTCCCACAATCATGTATATTGAACTGTTAGCTTGAACTTGGGCCTCTTAGTTTTACAAGTTAAGGCATAATATAATCAGTTTAGGATTCACTGCTATAATATGCTCCTTTTTCTTTTGCCCTTTTTCATATGATGCCAGGGGACTCAAAACCGTGAATGAAAACTCTTTAGCCTGTTGTATCACTTGCACGTGATGTCCAGTTTTTCTATGAGATTTGAGGGTGGCCTTTTTGACAAGTGAAGATTGCAAGTTTGTATAGCATTTTTCCTTTAATTTGTATTGAATTCATCACTAACTAGTTTTGCATCATCATTGCTCACATATATTGAACACGGCAATGATTGTTTTTCAATAGTTGGATGCTACTGATGTGCAGAGACGTACAACCATTCAGAAAATGCATAATAATTTTGTCACTCAGAAATTTTATCAAACACCAAGTGAGCATGCCAATACAACAAATTTGGCAGAATTATTCCACTTCCCTATTTAGTCCAAATTAGCAAGTCTGCCTAGTACTAGTAGTAGCAGAAGATGGCGACTGTCTCAGTCTTATCAATTCATTGATCCACCGATCTTCCGGAACTTGATCAGCCCAATTTGGAGTGAATCCACCAAACGAAATTCCGCGCATAGCTTCCATCACTCTCGTCGCATTCTCCGGCGGCAACGGAGCGTTTCGCCGGCTCTCATCCTCTCTGAATGCCCTACGGATCGCAGAATCAGACGCCTCTCCCATCCTCTCCTCTTCTTCCTCTTTCTCTTCTTCTTCGTCATCGGTCAGATCTAAAGACGATACTCCGTTCTCTACGCAATGGGCGTAGCCGTTGGGCAGAGGATTAAAGTTCTGATTTTGATCATGATCGTCATCTGAGTTCTGATGAGAGAAGTCTTCATCATCTTCCCCTATGGCGGATATTGGCTGATAGTATTCCGGTGAGTCGCCGGTGTTCGTGTCCGAATCGCTCCCGCTGGCGTCCTCTGCAACACAATATCGATATGTAGTTTAAATTTAGTTGAAAAAAATTGAAACACAAAATTGCACATATAAATATGGATTACCTTCAATGAACTCTGTGGCAGAGTTCGACACTGCATTCATTGTTTCTTTGAGAGAGCTGGTGCCTGGCGAGAGATCTAAAACTTTGCACTCCGTTTGTCCGCCTTTAAAATGGATGGAAAAGGAAATTTTGTAAGTTTCCTCACTTTCCTCTCAAAAATGTATAATTCCTATATAATCCTTATTTTCAAGCATATCAAAATATAATTTTCAAACAAAGGGTAAAAGAACAAAATTAAAAATTGTATTAACATTAATTTTGAGAACAAAGATCGATTCACATTCAACATTGACACTAAATCGTTTAAAACATAATCACACGTATTAATAAATTTTATAAATACTAATATTAAGTAATTAATATTGATTTAAAATTTTATTATTACTCATGCGCTGATTAATTATTTATTTTTATTTCTTTTAATTACTATATTTAAAGGTAAAATAAAAAATAGTCTTTTTTTTCAAAATATATATAAAATATTTTATATTTAAAATTAAAAAAAAACTTCTAAAAAGATTTATATGATGGAGAAGAGAGAGTATTTATTAAAGGGTAAAAAAAGAAATTTGTGATATTCAAATTTTGTAATTAGGTTAGTAGTTTTATCTGCTCCATTATTTCTAAGCCTCGCTGTCATTTTTGTAACACACCAAAAAGAAAAAAAAAGTATTTTGACTCTGTTAGCTGAGGAGGGGCTAGGAAGAAATGTTATGGACGTGGCACAACCATATGCCACTTCCTGGTTTAGTCTCTGCTATAACTATGAACCGTTTGTGAATTTGTCGGGGTGAAGGGAGAGAAAGGATAGAGAGAGCGGGAAATGGCGACTCCCATATTCAGATCTTCCGTTTCTCATCCTCAACAAAATGTTCGCCCCTTCTTTGATTTTCTTTCTCCAAAAGTGAATTCTTTAGTTCCAAAGAATAGGAGATTGGTTTCTTGTACTCTTTCGGAATCCAAGTCTGTTGGGTAATAATACCCATCTCTTATACTTTCTAATTCTGTTTCTTTTTATGTTCCATTCAACTTCTGACCTAATTCTACTAGATTTCTTATTCGGTGTTTTGGGTATTTGTTAATCGACTGCTCTTGTTTTCTGTTGTTTCAAAGGAGTTAGAATATGCCTACTTGGTGTTTTTATTTATGTATGTTTGAGTTTTGCTCATACACAATCTTCTGGCAAAAGTATTCACCAGATTCTTAAGGAACACATTAGTTTATTACTGGGAATTCTAAAATTTTCCCTTAAATTTGTAGGTCAGAGGAGGTGTCTTTTAGTGTTGGAACTTACCTTATTCCACACCCCAATAAGGTACCTGCTTACTGGTAGTCTTCTTGTATACTGTGAAACGATTTTTAATGCTTAACTTTATTTTACAGCTACTACTGTGTTTTCCCCCCTTTTTTCCGAGGCCACAAGTGCTACATTTTTATGTTTTGATATTTATGAAGGTTGATAAAGGTGGGGAAGATGCATTCTTTGTGAGCGCTTATAATGGGGGAGTAATTGCCGTAGCTGATGGTGTTTCCGGGTATGAACCTTTAATCTATAAGAGCATGCTTTTATTTTTTTGTATTAGTATAATATAGTGATGCAGGGAGATAAGGGGAAGTAAGAAAAAATAGGAACTCCAGAAGCCAGCTAGGAAATGAGAATGCAAAAGATGAGCATTGCTTAAACAAAATGATAAAAGTGTAGAATAAATTCTCAGAAATATTTTAATGTGTTTACAACTTCACCTTCAGTATTTAATATACCCATATGTAATAATCCAAAAGCTTCCCAAGGAAAATTTGGTTCCAACACCTCAAGCGGTGCTCAAATCATATCTTTCTGGCTAGTTTTTACTAGTTTCCGAACAGAGATTTCCATTGTCTCCCATACTCAGAAGAAACATCTATCATGACCTTTCCACTGCATAAAATAAAGTTTCGAATTTTGGGTAGTTGTTTTGAGATTTAAATGAAAATAACATCAACCAATATTTGCAGCCTAGCATTTATAAATGTGATCCCAAATCAATCAATACAAATAATTTGGTAGACTTATTACAACTCAATTAAAGAGGCGGCATTTTTTTTCTGAGTATATGTTCAGCTGTCAATAATGCGTGGGTTAAAAATACCAAATAGTATCTCAATTTGGAATTTGTGACATTATCTTATGCTTGGCAGGTGGGCGGAACGAAATGTGGACCCTGCATTATTCTCTAGGGAACTGATGAGTAATGCTTCATCTTTTGTGGAAGAGGTTTTACCCTGTTGCAGCTAGACCATTTAATTTCTTTTTATGGGTATTACTTTACATGTCTTTGTAAGAGTTAGCAATAGATTACTGTAGGACTGATTTCAGTTCAAATTTGACTGCTTGGAGCAATCATATTAGATTGCTTATTAGGCTAATGCACTGTAGTGGTGTTACATAATTTCACAGGTTAATGACGATCCCCGCTTTCTTTTAAGGAGAGCACATGCTGCTACATTTTCCAGAGGTTCAGCTACAGTGTAGGTTTCACAATGTCTTGCGAAGTTATATTAAAGCCAACACACACACACACATGAAGCATCACCTACCGACAAATTGAGGACTATGCTTAACCCCTTACCATGTTTTACTTGGTTTATTAGAATTGTTGCCATGCTGGAGAGGAATGGGATTATGAAAATTGCCCATGTTGGTGATTGTGAATTACGGGTTGTTCGCAAGGGTAATTAGCTAAGATGATACCTTGCACATTTTAATCTTTACTTGAATTTCCTTGTTTATTTATTCGATATCTTTGTTACCTTTGCTCAGCTAATTACTGAACCTTCTTAGGTCAAATAATCTTTTCCACATTTCCACAAGAGCATTACTTTGATTGTCCATACCAGTTGAGCTCTGAAGAGGTTGGTCAAACATACCAAGATGCAATGGTAAGAATGTCTGTATTAACATCATTTTCTTAGATGAGCAATCAAATGAAACATGTTTATTTTTGTGTGTGTTTAAGATGCTGGTCATGTGGAGAGCTTTTCTTTCCCTCAGAAAACTGTTTTTGTTCTTAAATTCTTTACTCCAGATTTGGAACTTCTCAAAAGATTATTTGTGTGCTGACTTTGCCAAAATAAGGAAACTTATAAAGTTGACTTTAGACCAAGTTCAGATTGTTGTGAACTTGCATCAACAATTCCATGTTTTCCCATTTATATACAAAATGAAGTTATGTCAGTACGCAATGCTAGGCATCCCCTGTGTATTCATTTGGTGCTAATACAACTACTCCCCCCCCCCCCCCCCCCCCCTTGAGTTATACATGTATGTGCTATTGCCAAATGCTGGTGTTCTACTTTGGTAAATTGGCAAACAAGTAGTATGTTGTTTCTTTACAAATCTGTTAAAATCCATATTATCATGATACCATGCATTCATGTTTATCATTATCAAATAATCTTCCCCTCCCCTCAACAGGTTTGCAGTGTGGAGTTATTGGAGGGAGATACCATCATCATGGGCTCAGATGGGCTTTTTGACAATGTATTTGACCATGAAATTGTTTCGACAATGGCCAGTCACACTGATGTTGCTGAGGCTGGTAAGGCGTTTCCTGACTTAATGGCATCTGTTTGAAAATTGGTGATGCATTTCTGTCGTTTTCTAACTAATACCTGATTTCAACACTAGCAAAGGCATTAGCTGATCTAGCTCGCAATCACTCGGTAGATACCAAATTTGATTCCCCATATTCACTGGAGGCCAGAGCCAGGGTAAACATAAAATCAAACTTCAGCTTCCATTATCCATAACTATACATCAGCAGGGGGCATAATATGCTTTATTTATCTGCATAAGCAGGGTTTTGACGTACCATCTTGGAAGAAATTTCTAGGAATGAAATTAACAGGCATGACCTGGTGAACTTAATAGTTAACATCACTGTTCTTTTTTTCTTTCTTACTGCCAACCAATATAACCAATTTTTATGATGTGCAGGCGGGAAGCTTGATGATATCACTGTGATTGTTGCTCAGGTGACAAGGTCATGACATGTTTGCATCTTTTGATGTTAATGTTAAATGGTTAAGTTGAAGAATCCATTTGCTGAGCAGCTGGATAAGGTACTTATTCTTCGTCATATCTTCGTGTATTGTAAAATTGTGGGAGCCCTTTACAGTCAAAGATTACTAGCTTATATGATTTTTTTTTATCCAGAAAGCTTTTGATAAATGTGCTTTCCTGTGTTCCAGTTTTTTTTGACATATTGAGGGCAGCAGAGTTTCTGAAAACAAACCTTCCTCTTTCTTCTCCACGTTAGAATATTCATATATTTCTTTGAATTAACCACGTCGGCACCGATTCGATCGTCTCTTCTTCTGTCTCCTGTTTTAAATTATTTTTATGAATTTTGAATTTCTTTCTTATCAGAGTAAACTTCATTCTGATAGTGTCATCTGATGATAATAAAACAAATTCAAGAAACATAAAAAGGCAGTTCTATGATAAACCGTCCTCAATCTAGTACTACATCTTGAACTCTGAGCTTTAGCTAAGCTCAGAGTTCAAGACGAAGGATCTTGGAGAAGCCAAGAAGATTTTTGGAATGAAAATCAAGAAAGACAGGGTAAAAGGGATAGTCTGTTTGACATAGACTCAGTATCTGAAGAATGTACTACATAGGTTTAGTATCGATGATAAGACTAAACCTGTAAGCATACCTTTAGCCCCACATTTTAAACTTAGTGCATCTATGTCTCCAAGTACAGATGACGAACAACGATAGATGAACGGTGTCCCGTATGCCAATACTATCGGAGCCCTGATGTATGCAATGGTGTGTACAAGACCAGACATTTCTCATGTTGTCAGCATGGTGAGCCGGTATATGCACAGTCCTGGCAAAGGTCACTGGCAAGCAGTGAAATGGATTTTACGATATATTCAAGGTATTGTAGATATCGGTTTGAAGTTCAAGAGAGACAAGACCATTGTCAATCATCTAGTCGGATTATGCTGGTGATCTCGATAAGCGTCGATCAACTACTAGTTATGTGTTTACTATGGCAGGAGGACCAGTGAGCTAGAGATCAACGCTACAGTCAATTGTTGCTTTGTCTACTACAGAGGCAGAGTACATGGCGATCACAGAAGCAATTAAAGAAGCTATTTGGCTTCACAATTTGGTCAGAGACTTGGGAATCTGTCAAGAAAACATCGAGGTTTTTTGTGACAGTCAAAGTGTCATATGTCTGGCAAAGAACCAAGTTCATCATAGTCGTACCAAACATATCGACGTACGGTACCACTTTGTTCGAGAAATAGTAGAATAAGGCGACATTCTACTTTAGAAAATCGGGACTGCAGATAATCCTGCAGATATGCTAACAAAGATGGTTTCAGGGATCAAGTTCCAACACTGTTTGGACTTAGTCAATAGCTCTCGAGTTTTTGGCACCTAAGGGTGCATTGGAGGTAGCACAAATCCTTGGAAGTTCGCCAAGGTGGAGATTGTTGGTTGGTGGTTGATGGCTCACTTAATTGATTGTTGGTGGTTGGTGATTGATGGCGTTCGCTTCTGCTGCTCCCACTTCATCCGTGCAAGCCTCAACCACCATTAATGATATAGGTGCTAGCCATCCTATATAAACCCATGTATTCCCCTTGTAAGAAATCATCAATTTTCAGTTCTCTTCTCTAAGTCTTCCTTGAGAGCTTGTATAGCATTAGTAGAGAGAGAATATTTGTGAGAGAATTCTCAAATATATGAATATCACTGTGCTACCTCCGTGGAGTAGGCAATTTGTCGAACCACGTAAACCTTTGTGTTTCTGTGTGTATTATAATTCCCATTTTGATTTAGTAGCTTCTGCACAACATCATGAGTGCCTCCTGGCTATGTATATATGTGCTGGTGGTGAGGTTGAAAGACAGTTGTGGGAGATGAAGCTTGTAGGTAAAGGAGGCGGACCTCTATGATATTGTTTTAGCCATATGTGCTTCCCAAAATGAGGCGAGCACTATTGCATGGTTGCTCACTAGTGTGGAGGTTACAAGTTTGTTGCGTAAGAAGAAAACCTTATCATGGTTGTTGAGAGGCTACATCAAGGGTGGCTATTTTAATGATGCTGCAGAAACAGTCGTCAAAATGCTTAACTTGGGTTTGCATTCCGGAGTTTCAGGACAGGGCTGCTGTGCTGCAGGGGTTAAGAAGAAGAATCCAACAATCCGGACACTTATCTCAAACTTTGCAAATGCCTCTCTGATGCAAGGTTGATAGGACTTTGTCTTGTGTATTTGTATATAAAACGATACAAGCTTTGGATTTCGAAAATGATTTAAATAAATCTGGATACCGAAAGCTATTAGAGTATGAAGAACTTTACAGAACATGGCGAAGGTCTTGTGAGTATAGAGGATCAAGATTATCACAAACTCTAGCAGCAATTGTCCATGAACTTTGTATATGTATCAGTAACAGTGCTACAATGTTCCAAAATATATTTATATGTTATCATAAACATAATTAATATCAAAATATATGTAACTAGAGAAAAATTATAATGCGTGATCTAGAGGTTCGTTTCAGTGATGATTGTCATCTTTATCTATCATCATTCTTTTCTTTTCGGCAAATTGGTTGGTAGTTGATTTATCCCTAAAAATCACCCTTTCCTCCAAAAGTATTTTCTTCCCACCTCTCAAGGCAAGCAAGGGAAGACAAGTAGGGAGCCACAAATAGACACTCCATAGCTATCCTTGCTTCGATAAGTTGCAGAGGAAACTGACTGTCCATTGATTCAAGCAAGGCATGGAAATGAACCATCTGCCCTTACAAAAACGACCCGAATCCAATGCAATCTCCCTTTCTCTCCTCCATTAGTCCATCTCCAAACGTTATAATACCCCTAGTACTACTTTCATTTTTGATTGAATTTTTAGCTATCTTGAGAAACTCGATAACATGCTTTGTACTTCTGCTTCTCCCCATATGTGGCATATTCACCATGCAGTTAAAGGCTAACCATTTATTTTTCTTCATTTTCATTTCTCTCACTAGTCCCTCAATATCCATCTCCACTATATCCAACTTTAGATTGAAAGAGCGCGTGTTCAGAGAGATGCCTTTTTGTTGCCTCAAACTTCCACTGACAAGGCAAAGAATTGTAGTTATATTCCTCCCACCTTATTGATATTAGTCTCACCATGCATCGGTGTTTCTTCCTTCCAAGTGACTCGATCAGTGATGGCCATTGCAGACCGCCAATGTCAAAGTCCACGATATAAATTACATCAGCATCATGAGGCACAGAGTTGAGTATTTCTGAGATTGCGAGAAAGTGAGCATATGTCCCATAAGGGAAAATCTGATATAAGGCCAAGAAAGCCGGCTTACAAATCTTGAATGATTCTTGTGGCAGGTATTCCATATGCTTGTCCAATGATTGAACCAAGTAATATGCAAGGCGCTGAAAAAGTTTCACCTGTCGGATCAACCTTCTCTTTGAATCTTCCCACTAATGCTTCAACAAGATCTACCTGTCCATTTTCCACGGCTTCTCCATAAGCCTTGTAAGATTGAAAAAACTTAATTGGATGGCAAGCTCAATATCTTCCTGAGGAAAAATGAGTGAAAATTGGGCTGAAGGGATCTCCGCAGAATCCTTGTTGCTGCTAAGGATTTCTGGTGAAGGTAACAAATTCTCGATTTCCATGGAGTCAGATAGAGGATTGACTTCATCAAGAACTCCTCTTTCTTTTGAAGAAATACTTGACTCTTCCAAATTTGGCAAAAATTGACCACATTCATGATACACAAGTGACTCATCGGATAACCCAGATGAGATATACTGATGTGGGGAAGAAATCTCGGAGGAATTCTCAGGTGTGGATAAAAAGGAAGGTGAAAACTCAAAGCTTGCAACATCATTATACATGTCTAAACAATAAAAGCTCAACTCCGTCAAAAGAGGCGTGGTAGAGGACGACCACCAGGGAGTGGCCGGAAGCAACAATTAGCTTCTCTCGGTAAGGGTTATTGATGGTTATGCTTCTTCTGTCACATGTGAATTAACCATGGTGAATTGTGTTAATAATCCCTAGGTAACATCTAATTTATAGTATATTTATATAGCAAGTTCTTTTTCTTTTTGCGCTAATTCCTTTTAATTGGAGCATTTTATAACTATTGTAGTTATTGATGTGAAAGGATGATTGCGTTGTAAACTAGAGTATAGCTTTAGAATCACAAGTAGTATTCCCTCTTCAGATGTGTTTTGCGTGCTTATGTCACTAGGTTTTGTTGCACAAGTATCATATGCCTTTAATATTGATTTGCTTCGTTCAAAGATTTTGGAAATTTATTCTTTGTGGTAGTCCTTCCCAAGAATAAATAATATACTGGCATGCGATTTTCAATCAAATTGAGTTTTTTTTTAAATTTTTTTTGTTAAATATTTATAAGTATAATACAAGTTCCCTGGCCCTTCACCTCTGTGTATTATGCATGTTTACTGCATTTCAGCAGTAGTGCGTGAGTAGTTTATGACTGTATAATTTCTTTTTCTGTTAAATTATTTCTATTTTGTGATGTTTGGAATGGTTAATTGTATTGGTAGGTGAATGGCTAGCTGGTTCAGCTGGGATTGGTTTTACTCCACATGTCATCACCATTGCAATAGGAGAAGTATGTGCCTTATTAATCTGTATCAGTGTTTAATATTTGCAATATCAAGTAAACAATAATGATTTACCATATTGGTACGATACCTCTATGAATTAGCTGCTTGTATATATAAGTGACTTAGTATTATAATATTATAACATGTATATTTTCATTTTTTACATTGACTTAGTAAACAATAATGACTTAGTATTATAATATTATAACATGTACATTTTCATTTTTTACATTGAGAAGTAACAATTTAAAAAGTAAATTGGCACGGGCCTGCCTAAATTGAAAGTCTCATATATGTTGTCTCAATAGTTGGAGTAAACTTTAGAAAAACTAATCACTATCAAGTGATGGATTCGGAGTTATAAAACGAAGACGGATGTTTCTTTGGTCTTCCCCTGATTTGGGCTTTTGACATTTACTATGTTAAATGGACCCAAAAGCAGTCGTCAAAGAAATAAGTCAGCTAAGGGTAATTCCTAAATGAGGAAGACTGTAAACAAATGCAAATGAGCATTTGTTAGTTGGATTGAGACAAGGAAAGATTAGACTATATATGTCAAGATAAACCTTTGAGGCAATAATGAATGTTATATTAACTAAAATGTCTATTGGCATTCTCAAATTTTTGGGTATTTTCTTCAAACACAGTCATAGAATCCATGAGCAGGATATTTAGTAGGATCAAAGTTTTCATATTTATTCTATCATATGAAAGTAGATTTTGGGGTTTTTTGTTGTACTTATTTTCTAAACAATTCTTTTAATGGCTGTGACATGCTCTGCTTGATAAATTGGTGGTTAGATATGTGTTGATAATTGTGTATATATTATTTATTGCAAAGAGTCCTTAGGTTATGTATTACTTTTAAAATTTTAATCTAATTTTTCGTTTCGCCGTGCCTTTAGGCACGGGTTATCCCTAGTCATTATACATGTCTAAACAATAAAAGCTCAACTCCGTCACAAGAGAAATCCGTAGTGTTGTAAGGCCAAGTGGCCTCAAGAAGTTCAGCCTGCTGCATCATTTTTAAGGAAAGATTGAATGAAAGACTACCTTTTTTTAGTGCTATAAAAAGAATAAATTGTGGAATATATATAATTATGATGATGTAGAGGGAATTCTGCCGAGAGAAAAGATAGCAAAGGATTGGTGGATGCTTGCCTATCTTTGTCCCATTCACTATTCTCAATTCTTATTTTTTATTTTTTTTTGTTAAATATATTCTCAATTTTCTATTCTTCCTCGAGTCATCTGTTCATTGGAAACTTCTCAAGAATGGATGTGTTTGGTGATCTGGCATCGCTATAACTTAAGAGCATAGTTAGACAAATATATCAAACAGTGAAAGTCATTAGCACAAAAATGAATTCAAGATGAGCACATAAAAATGGAAAAATTATCGTTCAATCGCTGCTATTCTATGTCAATATCTCCATCATTACACATTATGACAATGACGAACGTTGGAGAGATGCATGATATTTTCAAAGATCCTTACTCATAACAAATTATTAGATTTAATTATATGAAATTGCTGGTGTAGCATGGATATGAGAGATCTTGAAAACATTGTGCGAGCATATGGTTAGCCATAAACAATTGAAAAACCAGTCAATACATGCTGTTGAAGAGGGAACAATGGTATTCTAAGCAGAGGAGATCACGCAACTTCAAGAATATTGAACTGTTACAAGAAACATGAGCTATATATGTTGGGTAGGCGAGTTGACTGTATGCCGACCAGACATGTGACAAAATTGTAATAGTCATCAATTTGGTGAGTTTTTTTTAGATAAGTCTGTATACATAACATCTAAATACAAAAATCAAACATTATATTTATTTTAATAATTAAAAAGTAAGATATAACACGAATTTCAATGTTATGCCTCATTTTTTAATAGTTAAAATTAATATAATGTTTAAATGTTGTGTACTTATATTTATTCATTTTATTTTTTTCTTTTTTGTTTTTTGCGGTAGCATATAAATCACTTTATTTGTTACATTTCATTATTTTTTTCTCTGAGTTCTTGTTAAAACATTTTTAACAAAATTGGTGTGTAATCCATTTTTAATTATCAAAATCCAGCAAGAAAAAATGTGGATATATCCACTTCCCAAAAAATAGTTAATTAGTAACCAATGAATATTTGCGAATATTTTGGTTTTTCGGTTTCAAATTTACAGAATAATACTATAAGCTTGTGATAATATATGTATGTTGGCAGAGCATTAATACATACATGGAGCTCCGGTTAGAACTTTAGAAGTCTAGAAGTGAACGTATGTACCTACCAACCTTCATGGTTGTCATTCATTCGTGTCACATTTTAAAGGTCCACACGCAACACGCAGCAATTAAATAAAATTAGAAAATACATTGTTTGTATTCGTCTGTCTGTCACCACAGCCATGGAAATTTAAATAAAATTCAGTATTTGAAGCTTTCTTGGCTTTGAGGGAAAAACAAACCAGAGGAGTAAAACTCACAGGGTTGAATCAATGGCAGCTCCATATCCATATTGGAAGATGACATGACTGAATTGTGTCTGGAGCTATTGGATACTCCTCTCGTTCTGAATGTGATACAATAAATATGAAAAAAGACTTGAAATCGCCCTCTCCTCCATCCCTATCTATTATATCGATTAACAAAACAGAGTTCAATGACAAATGGTGTCTTCCAATCTAACTCTAGTTTTTCTACAAAGATTTCAGAAAATTTTCCAAAATTACATTTTATCCTCTCTTTTTTTAGTATAACTCAACATTTCTCTCCTAATCTTATATAGATTTCTAATGATGATTAACAGTGGAGTGGTAACATTCATCATAATCAGACCGTTCAAATTGGCGCACAAGAACAAGAAGGGCACCTGATCAAACCATTCTCGTTACACGCCGTGCAGCTCCTAAATCCATTGGTTTTCTCTGTATAACATTTGTGGCTTCCGCTACACTCGTCGCAGAGGATAAATCTGTAGCCGCCGCATTCCTCGCAAACCCCTGCCTCTGCCGCCGGCAATCTCTCCACGAACTTCTTCAGCTCGCCGGTCTCGTTTAGCTGCCGGACCTCCTCGGCCCCACCAATGTACCTGCCGCCGATGAAAACCCTGGGCAGGGTCACTTTGGTCTTTTCGTGAATGTTAAAGATCCTCTGTAGCTCCTCCATGAAGGCCGAGTCCATGGACAGATCTCGTTCGTCCACCGTCACGCGGAAGCCACGTAGGATCGATCGGACGGTTCTGCAGGCCTCGAAAGTCGAGCGGACCACGCGGAGGCTCGTCAGGTATACGACTATTCGTGTCTCCGCACTCGGGATTAAGATCGACGGCGGCTCAGATTGATCTGCTTCCTCATTTTGCGGCGGCGATGGCGGTGTGGTTTCAGGTGGGGGAGCAGCTGCGGGAGGGAGAGGGGGAGTTGAGAAGGCACGAAGGACGGCGGTGGCACGGAGGACGCGGTGGAAGACGGATGCGGTGGTGGTGTTGGGTTTGAAGGAAAA
Organism: Hedera helix; assembly: GCA_947179155.2. Taxonomy (NCBI): domain Eukaryota; kingdom Viridiplantae; phylum Streptophyta; class Magnoliopsida; order Apiales; family Araliaceae; genus Hedera; species Hedera helix. The sequence goes on along the minus strand of OX359264.1, from coordinate 56,789,680 downwards.
GGGGTTGGGGGATGGGGATGAGTTGGAGTTGGAGTTGTTGTTTTCGGAGCCGAGGGTTTCGATGTCTTTGAAGGAGAAACTTTTGAAGATTGTTCTATTAATTGGAGCGCTTGATTTTCTGCGGGATCGCCACATGAGGCTAGCTAAAGATATTGGTATTAAGATTCAATGGAGAAATTAGAGAGAGAAAGTGGGGATTTTTTGGTTTCAGCCTTTCAGGGGAGAGAATTAGCTGCAGAGAGTTTGGGCGGGCGTAAGAGAGGACTGACGAGGGAGGGAGACGGTATATTTCTTTTTTTTGTAGGATTAGGTGGGCGCATAGATAGAAAATGAAATATTTGGACAATGACGAGTGACAAGGGGAAGTGGGAAAAAGAGGCGGTTGGTTTAGTTTGTTGTCAAGGGTAGTTATGCAAGAATAAGATGATATGTTTATATTGAATGGAAATATTGAGGTATATAATCTATACGAAAGGATTAAGAACGATTTATATTAATTAATTTATTTTATTTTATTACTTTAAATTTTATGTTAGTCTTAATTTTTAATTTTGTTATAAAATTTGTTGATATATAAATTATTTTTTTTAATTTTTAATTTAATTTGACTATTTTAAGAACTAATAATTAAGCCTATTTTATTTACTTTTTTAAGGTATAAATCTTGGAATTAGTAGTAAATTGTATGTATTTTATGCAATTTTTAAAGTAATTTAGCGGTAGTCTCACAGATTAAGAATTACATTTAATGTTTTGTTTAATAGATTAAATTAGGTGTAAAATTTTAAAATTGCACTTCTAAAATTTAGTGAAAAGACTAGACAGAAAAGTGAAAAAGGTTATTTCAGTAAAGTAAATTAATCGAAAACATGAGCAATTAAACAAAATTGTGTTTACTTTTAAATTATATATGCAAATATTTTAGTGTTTCAAAAAAAAAAATTAGTTAATAGATTTTTGATTTTTTTGTCATAAGGAACTTTTGAAGAAACATAAAAATTTTGCTTTTTTTTATTTTTATTTTTATAATATGGAGTTTAAGATCCATGACCCCATTAGTATTTTTGTCATAACAATTGTTATAAGTGGAATTCGATCCTAAGATATATAAGTCTACGGTTCATTCCGGAATGCCATTTGAATCACCGCATTAATTGTTAAGATTAAATTTTTGCTTTTGACCAAAGCACAATTCACAAATTTATTCTTCAATTGTTAACACAAACTAAAAGTTCATACAACACACTTTTATATAAATTTTTTTTTTTTTAAATCACTTTTATAGTAGTGTTTACGGGGAAAATACGAGAAGACAAAATTAAACAATATTTTTTTGTTTTTTTTTTATGAAAATATCTTTATCAAAAAAATTTCTTTTTCTTGTCTTTTCCATGTTCCGTATATATTCCCTCATCCTTGATTAAAAGAGTCCTGAAAACTTTTGATGATGTTTTCTTCTTCTTTTTTAATAGTTTTAAATTTTAACGACTTACCTAATTATTTATTAATAAATAATTATTTAGAATATTATGTCTCGGTATGATATATGTAATCTTACTTAATATTCGTAGTAGCACGTCGACAAATAAGTAACACTAGAAGAACATATAAAGAGCATGTCACATTTATCCGGATCCGGTTATGGTGAATTAACTCTACCATAAATTAGTTTAAAAACTAATAAAATATTGATATGTATGTCAGAATATATTCTCGATATCTTCGTATTAATACTTTATTAATTTTTGAACTAACTTACGGTGAAGTTAACTTCACCTTAAATACATTTCATTTTTCCTAATGTCTTTAGAAAATAAATTATATTTCTGGTATTACTTTTTTGGGCACTCATTAATTATACATGAATTATATTTCTGGTATGCCTAAATGAATTTGATGACAAAACTTGAATTATTTGTTATCAATAACTATACATGCCAAAATAAGCCCAATGAAAATATATAAAATATTTAATAGTAGATCTTTATTTTTAATTTATTTTATTTTCTTACACTATTTTTTGTGTATAATTAATTTGTGTCTATGTAATTACTCATTTTAAAAGCATGAAAATATTATAAGAAGGAAGTCATTGAATACTCCTCAATAGGATTTGGTATTTGCATTAGATCAAGTCATCAAGCTATGGAGTGGAGCACAATCACGTGGTATTTTTGATTAATCATATTTTTTTATTTTAATAGGTCATTTTCTATTTTAATAAGTCCAGAATTACATGTATTGGGACACATCTAAAATAAAAATATATAATTAATCTGAAATATCACGTAACTGTGTTCCAAAACTACAAACTACTGAATAATTTTCTCAAGTTATGGGCACATTTAAAAAAGGGCAGCCATAGCTAGGTCGCCCTTTATGATGACATAAATTTATTCCCGGTAAAATTAGACATCTCAAATTTTATCAAAGGATCACCTCATAATTTGAAAAGATGAGCACAAAAATATAAAGGACAAAGGAAAACATGTTGGCTGACCATATGGTATAGCATCCCTTCATTTTCAGAAATTATTGATTTAAAAAAAAAATAGTTTAAGATATTTTTAAATATAATATTAATGTCATTTATTTAAAATTATAAAACAATAAGTTTAACTTATAATATGTAGTACGTACTTTAAATACATTTATTAATATTATATTGATTAAAATTAAATTTAAAAGTATCTTAAATTAATTTTTAAAAAGTTCATAATAATATTATACCCTCATCCGTTTCATATTATTAGATTATTGTTGATTTTTTAAAGTCAATTTAAGATATTTTTAAAATTAAAATTCAAATAATTTTTTTTAATTTTAATAAATATAATAAATTATCTAAAAAATAATACTCATTGTAAAATTTATTAATTTTTAATGAATTATCTTAATTTTAAGTTTAAAAATATTTTAAATTAATTTTAAAAAATTAATAATAATTAATTTTTAAAAAGGAGGGAACACTATATAATTACTGGACAGTAGACAAGGTGCGTTTGTAGTACTGCATAAGCAAGTGATTGGTAAATCTGAAAGCTTAAATAATTATTGAACCCCGAAGAGAGAGAGATAGTGGATTCTGAAAAGTTTCACGCATTTCTCTATCTATCTAGGTGGAGATTAGATAATGGACTCTGAACCCACATCACATGCTACATCTTGACCAAGAGATAACCCCCAATATGTTTGTGTATATATATCCTTTCCATGTCCCATAGAAAGAAAAAAGAATATTCTTATATATATATATATATTAATAATTATCTGTGTCTAAAAGTACCACATAATAAAAAATAAAAAATAAAAATATTATTATTATGTGTATTATTATTAATAAAATTATAAATATTATAAATATTATTATTATCGGTATTATTATTATTACAGTTATTATTATTATTATTATTATTATTATTATTATTATTATTATTATTATCGGTATTATTATTATTATTATTGTTGGTATTATTATTATCAATATTATTATTATTATTATTATTATCTGTGACGCCCCCAAATCTGGGCCCACACAGCCCAAACTTGAGTCGTCAAAAGACTACAACAAAATTATTACAACAAAGCACAACGTACTACAATACAGTGTATAATAATACACAACTAAGTCTTCACTATTATTGCCACACTATTTTACAAAACGTGAAGACTATGATAACTATTCCTCGGACCCTCACTCCATTCCCCGGCTAGACCCTGTTATGTTTTCATCTCCTGTTGAAAAACAATGGAACAAAAGAAAGGGTGAGCTCAAATAGCCCAGTAAAGAATAACATGACTAAGATAATGACGAATAAATTATCATTAGTCTTCAACAGTTGAGTTCTTGATAGAATACAATAGACTACAAGGTTTATATCAAAAACTGCAGTTAAATTCTTAAACAACGTTCAGATCAATAATAGCAGCGGAATGAGTAATCTATTAGAAGAATAATGCAGACTATAATGTCCACTCGGTTCTCTTTTTAGGAAAAACATCATCAACTTTTATCATCTGAAGTATCATTAGTCAAGATAATACAAATTCACAGTTCCTGATCACAATCATGCACATCAACAGTTCATCTTTGTACTACGGGCCAAAGATATTCAATATAGCACCAACGGTCATGATTATACCAGATTCAGCCTTTGGTCATAATCATACCAAACAACAGTTCATCTTTGCACTACGGGCCAAAGAGAACATTCACCACGTGCCATAAAAGACACCGAACAGATGTATCGCCTTTAACCTATTATATCGCATTTAACCTATCATCTGTTCAACAAATATATCACATCTATGCCCCCGGCCACAGATATTCACAACAGCTTGATTTTTGGATGATTAGAATGATATAAATGATGAACAGAAGAAATAGGATAACAATAAGTATCGGAAGTTTACTTTGTACATATTCAAATAATGTCCAAATTGTCAACATGATGTGGAGTGAAATTTAAAAATGATATTCAAGATCCACAGTTCAGAATAACGGTTACAATTCAATAGAAAGGTTCACGTAAATAGGAAGGTTCAGTTGAAATAATGAAGTTCAACTATTATGGAACATATAATATTTTCAGGAATTATAGAAGCAATAGTTCCATAATAAATTTCGATTTAGGAGTATGAAAGAAAATAATATTCCTTACCGTAGCAGGTTTGATTAACAAAAGGTGAAGGAAATTAATACAAAGGGTTATTCACCAACAGGCGGCAATCCGCTCCGTAAGGTTATTCCCACAATTTAATAGAATTTGAGTACAAAGAGTTATTCACCAAACATGCGGCAATCCGCTCCGTAAGGTTATTCTCAGAGATTAATAATAAATGAATACGAAAGGTTATTCACCAACAGGCAGCAATCCGCTCCGTAAGGTTATTCCCACAATTTAATACATGGAAATAAAAGGCACGTCTTATGAGTAAGGAAGAAACAATATTATTATCGAGAATCAAATAATGATAATCCCTTACCATAGTACGTTTGAATAATGGAAGATGAAAAAGATGGTATCCCTTACCTCAACACGTGACTGGATATTGATTTAAATGAGGTTGATTAACTTGAACAGTACACGTATACTTATAGATCTTCACAAATACTCAAGATGACTTAAGCACACTTAGAGAGAACTTTCACAAGAAGTATTTAGAGAGAGAAAGAAAGAACAAGTAAGGAAGTTTATGAAAAATCCTTAAGTTAAGGCTTCTATTTATAGCCAAAAATCTTATCATTCATTTAATCTAAACCATTCATTTAAAGATCATCTTTTAATCTACACCATCCATTTCAAATATTATATTATCTTTAATCTACACCATTCATTTCATATCACCTAATAATCACCTAACTTTATATTATAAACAAATCAATTTAATTATTCAACAATAATTCACACTTTAATCTACACCATTCATTTCATATTACCTAATAATCACCTAACTTTATATTATAAACAAATCAATTCAATTATTCAACAATAATTCACACTTTAATCTACACCATTCATTTCATATCACCTAATAATCACCTAACTTTATATTATAAACAAATAACTTTATCAATTCAATTATTATGACTAATTGTTATAAATACAGTATAGTTAGCTCTTAGATATCAAGTCAATAAATTAATGAAATACAACTGTTTAAATAACATCATAATAGAGATAACAATAATGTAAAATAAAACATACGTTACTGTGTAATGACAATTATTGATTCAATAATGTGAATTACTGTGCATATGTTACTGTGACAATTATTAGGTTCAATAATTTTAAAAATAGTGCAACAACAATTATTGACTCAATGATATAAAATACAGTGTAATGACAATTATTAAATCAATAATGCAAAATACTGTGTAACAACAATTATTGAATTGATAATATAAAATATTATGCAGTGACAATTATCGATGAAATGATGCGTAACAGTTACGGTGTCAATTATCAGACCAATAATATGAGACACTATGCAATACCGTGTGTTACTGTAGAGTACCGTGTGCTACAGAAAATACCATAAACTACCGTATGCTACTATTCTTTTATCACCGGTATTTTAACAGTTCCGTTGACTATTTTTATTTAAAAAGGTTACTTCTGTCGTTTTCTATATCCGACAAATATTCCGTTGTGGGGTCCACCAATAATTTATTATTTCGGCGCCGTCGTACGGCACGAATATTCCCCGACCAAACGAATATTCCCCGACAAAGCGAATATTGTCCGACAAAATAAAATTTGCACATAACATCCTTAACTTTCAATTTTGTTAATTTAACCACTTACTGTTTCAAAAAAAATATATATGAAGAAAAATTAAATTTTGTATTTCATAAAATTCGGGGTCTTACAACCTCCCCTCCTTATGAAATTTCGTCCCCGAAATTGACGTACCTGACATATCGAAGAGGTAAGGATACTTAGATTTCATCTCAGATTCTAGCTCCCAGGTCATTTCCTCAGTATCTTGGTTCCTCCATAAAACCTTAACTTGAGGTATAACCTTTGAGCGTAGGATCTGCTCCTTCTTATCCAGGATCTTAACAGGTACCTCCTCGTATGTTAAATCATCTGCTATAACGTCTGGTTCTAACTCAATGACGTGGTTTGGGTCCTTCACATATTTACGTAACATAGATATGTGAAAAACGTTATGGATGCGAGACATACTTGGTGGTAGGGCTAGTCTGTAGGCTACGATTCCTATTCGATCGAGGATTTCAAATGGGCCAATAAATCGAGGGTTGAGCTTTCTTCTCTTTCCGAATCTCGTAACCCCTTTCCATGGAGAAACACGTAAGAATACATGATCTCCGACGTTGAAACTTTCGTCTCTCCGATGAAGATCAGCATAACTCTTTTGTCGTTCTTGTGCGGTCTGTATTCGTTGTCGGATCATTTGGATCTTTTCGGTCGTCAAGCGTACCAACTCGGGTCCCAACAATTTTGCTTCTCCTACCTCATTCCAACATATTGGAGAGCGACACTTCCTTCCATACAATGCCTCGAATGGAGCCATGCCTATGCTTGCTTGGTAACTGTTGTTGTAAGAAAATTCCACCAACGGCAAGTACTTATCCCATCTTCCTTTGAAGTCTAATACACAAAGTCTCAAAAGATCTTCGAGGGTCTGGATCGTCCTTTCCGATTGTTCGTCCGTTTGAGGATGGTATGCAGAACTAAAACGTAGTTCAGTGCCCATAGCTTTTTGTAGACTGATGCAAAAGCGTGAAGTGAATCTAGGATCTCGATCAGAAACTATGGAAACTGGCATGCCATGCAATCTCACGATCTCATTTATGTACATACCTGCAAGACGTTCAAGTGAAAAGTTTTCTCGTATAGGCAAGAAATGAGCAGATTTGGTCAATCTATCTACGATCACCCAAATTGCATCTAAGCCTTGAGAAACTTTTGGAAGACCCGTCACGAAGTCCATATTGATGTGTTCCCACTTCCATTCGGGAACTTCAAGTGATTGTAATGGACCTTTAGGAACTTGATGTTCTGCCTTGACACGTTGACAAGTTAGGCACCTTGAGATAAACTCCGCAATCTCTCTTTTCATATTGTTCCACCAAAATGTATGTCGAAGATCTCGATACATCTTGGTACCTCCTGGGTGGATTGCAAACGGCGTGTTGTGTGCCTCCATCATGATTTTATGCTTTAATTCAGGATCGTTAGGAACACAGAGTCGAGAGTTGACTCGAAGTATTCCTTTCTCGTCGATTCTTGCTTCGGGAATGGCACCTTCTTGTACTTTCTTTATCATGTTTATCAGTTCCGGATCGGTAGCTTGAGCAGCTTTAATTTTATCGATTAAAGTTGGTTCTACTCGCACGTGAGCAATCTTCGAGTGGGTCCCTGGTGTCTTTAGCTCTATCTCCATCTTTTGCAAGTCGTACAAAATACACTTTTGTGTTGTCAGCAATGCACTTGTACTTGCATAAGATTTTCTGCTCAAAGCGTCAGCTACAACGTTCGCCTTTCTCGGGTGATACTGGATTGTGTGGTCATAATCCTTCAACAGCTCAAGCCAACGTCGTTGTCGCATGTTGAGTTCCTTCTGGGTGAAGAAATACTTGAGACTTTTATCATCCGTATAGATATCCACTTTTTCTCCGTACAAGTAGTGTCTCCAGATCTTTAACGCGAAAACGACTGCTGCCAACTCTAGATCATGAGTAGGATAATTTTTCTCATAATCTTTGAGTTGTCGAGAGGCATAGGCTATAACCTTTCCATGTTGCATAAGGACACAGCCTAGACGTTTGCCAGAAGCATCGCTGTAGATAACAAATTCTCCTGATCCTGATGGTATGGTCAGAACAGGAGCTGAAACAAGTCTCCTCTTGAGTTCTTGAAAACTCTTCTCGCATTCCTCGCTCGATATAAGTTTTGTACTAGAATGAATGATACCGATATCTAGTAATTAAACTTTCAACTCTTGGTTTTCTATGGGAGCCATTTGGTGTGGGACTTTAAAAATGGGCTTAGTGTCGGGTTCAAGATCGATACAGAATTCAATTTCACGGTTTGGGGTAAGCCAGAAAGTTCCTCAGAAAAAAAAACGTCAGGAAACTCATTAACAATGGGAATATCATTTAAGTTTGACGTGTTTTTGTTCAAATCAGTGACATGAGCTAAAAAGGCTTGACATCCGTTTTTCAATAAACGAATGGCTTTATGGCTAGAAATAACAGTTATAGATTTCAATGGTTTAGTTGCTTGAATTTGCATGACAGGTTGATTAGGAATATGAAAACTAATAATCTTATGAAAACAATCAATTTTAGCATGATGGGTAGTCAACCAATCAATTCTTAAAATCACATCAAATTCATGCATCTCTAAAGAAATAAGGTCAACAGGTAATGTGAGGTTGTTGATTTGAACTTAGGCAAGATTTATAGATAGTAAATGTAATAGGTATTTCTCCCAATGAGGTTTCAACTGATAAGACAAGATTTAAGTTTTCAATAGTCAAATTTAAACGTTGAGTACATATAGGTGAGATAAAGGAGTGGATAGAGCCAGTATCTAATATGGCATAGACTTCACGAGAATTTATGAATAGCTTACCGGTTATCACCTCATTCGGTTTCTTGACTGTTATCGTCAAATCGAATCCCGAATACTTCATTCGGATCTTCACGTATTTCAACCATGGGAATACCACTGAATAATTTTCTAGCAAACTGTTTCTCGGGTTCATCAACTTCATCAGTAGTAAGGTACCAATGATTTCCATTAAAATAGTATTTTCGATAGACTGCAGTTTCCACGATAGTGACTAACTTAACCTGAATTCCTCTAAATTGTAACGCCCAAAAGTATAGAAACATCATTTTTAAATAATCTTGAAAATCATAGCTGGAACACCATAAATCCCAAAGACTAATATGAAAAGTCCATATATTCTGATCCTTTGTTATAGAGCATAACCAGGTGATATCACTCTCCCAATTAGTGAGTAAATTAAAGGCAATAATTTCCGCAAGTTCGTTACTTCCTTTAATTGCTTCTAAGAATGGATCTGGAACGACTGTAGCAGAGCTTTCACCTTCATCCTTACTGGATAGAACACGCATAATTTTTGCCTTAGGCAAATGATTCAACTCTGAGTTTGTAAGAAGATTATTCGTCGCCTCTTGTTTTGCAGCTACATTTGTTTCGGTAATTTCATAGTTAACCTCCTGATTTCCAGATGCCATAATTAACTGTGGTCACAAAATAAATGTTAGTTCAAATAAACTGACTCATCACTTCATGTTCCTACATTCAAATCGATTCATTAGATAAAAAATAAATCTAATTTAGGTAGGACACACTAGTGATTGATTCTATTCGTCTCTCCCCTCCTAGTTCTAACCCCAGATCTCCATTAAAGACCATATCCCTAAGCTCTGATGCCAACTGTGACGCCCCCAAATCTGGGCCCACACAGCCCAAACTTGAGTCGTCAAAAGACTACAACAAAATTATTACAACAAAGCACAACGTACTACAATACAGTGTATAATAATACACAACTAAGTCTTCACTATTATTGCCACACTATTTTACAAAACGTGAAGACTATGATAACTATTCCTCGGACCCTCACTCCATTCCCCGGCTAGACCCTGTTATGTTTTCATCTCCTGTTGAAAAACAATGGAACAAAAGAAAGGGTGAGCTCAAATAGCCCAGTAAAGAATAACATGACTAAGATAATGACGAATAAATTATCATTAGTCTTCAACAGTTGAGTTCTTGATAGAATACAATAGACTACAAGGTTTATATCAAAAACTGCAGTTAAATTCTTAAACAACGTTCAGATCAATAATAGCAGCGGAATGAGTAATCTATTAGAAGAATAATGCAGACTATAATGTCCACTCGGTTCTCTTTTTAGGAAAAATATCATCAACTTTTATCATCTGAAGTATCATTAGTCAAGATAATACAAATTCACAGTTCCTGATCATAATCATGCACATCAACAGTTCATCTTTGTACTACGGGCCAAAGATATTCAATATAGCACCAACGGTCATGATTATACCAGATTCAGCCTTTGGTCATAATCATACCAAACAACAGTTCATCTTTGCACTACGGGCCAAAGAGAACATTCACCACGTGCCATAAAAGACACCGAACAGATGTATCGCCTTTAACCTATTATATCGCCTTTAACCTATCATCTATTCAACAAATATATCACATCTATGCCCCCGGCCACAGATATTCACAACAGCTTGATTTTTGGATGATTAGAATGATATAAATGATGAACAGAAGAAATAGGATAACAATAAGTATCGGAAGTTTACTTTGTACATATTCAAATAATGTCCAAATTGTCAACATGATGTGGAGTGAAATTTAAAAATGATATTCAAGATCCACAGTTCAGAATAACGGTTACAATTCAATAGAAAGGTTCACGTAAATAGGAAGGTTCAGTTGAAATAATGAAGTTCAACTATTATGGAACATATAATATTTTCAGGAATTATAGAAGCAATAGTTCCATAATAAATTTCGATTTAGGAGTATGAAAGAAAATAATATTCCTTACCGTAGCAGGTTTGATTAACAAAAGGTGAAGGAAATTAATACAAAGGGTTATTCACCAACAGGCGGCAATCCGCTCCGTAAGGTTATTCCCACAATTTAATAGAATTTGAGTACAAAGAGTTATTCACCAAACATGCGGCAATCCGCTCCGTAAGGTTATTCTCAGAGATTAATAATAAATGAATACGAAAGGTTATTCACCAACAGGCAGCAATCCGCTCCGTAAGGTTATTCCCACAATTTAATACATGGAAATAAAAGGCACGTCTTATGAGTAAGGAAGAAACAATATTATTATCGAGAATCAAATAATGATAATCCCTTACCATAGTACGTTTGAATAATGGAAGATGAAAAAGATGGTATCCCTTACCTCAACACGTGACTGGATATTGATTTAAATGAGGTTGATTAACTTGAACAGTACACGTATACTTATAGATCTTCACAAATACTCAAGATGACTTAAGCACACTTAGAGAGAACTTTCACAAGAAGTATTTAGAGAGAGAAAGAAAGAACAAGTAAGGAAGTTTATGAAAAATCCTTAAGTTAAGACTTCTATTTATAGCCAAAAATCTTATCATTCATTTAATCTAAACCATTCATTTAAAGATCATCTTTTAATCTACACCATCCATTTCAAATATTATATTATCTTTAATCTACACCATTCATTTCATATCACCTAATAATCACCTAACTTTATATTATAAACAAATCAATTTAATTATTCAACAATAATTCACACTTTAATCTACACCATTCATTTCATATTACCTAATAATCACCTAACTTTATATTATAAACAAATCAATTCAATTATTCAACAATAATTCACACTTTAATCTACACCATTCATTTCATATCACCTAATAATCACCTAACTTTATATTATAAACAAATAACTTTATCAATTCAATTATTATGACTAATTGTTATAAATACAGTATAGTTAGCTCTTAGATATCAAGTCAATAAATTAATGAAATACAACTGTTTAAATAACATCATAATAGAGATAACAATAATGTAAAATAAAGCATACGTTACTGTGTAATGACAATTATTGATTCAATAATGTGAATTACTGTGCATATGTTACTGTGACAATTATTAGGTTCAATAATTTTAAAAACAGTGCAACAACAATTATTGACTCAATGATATAAAATACAGTGTAATGACAATTATTAAATCAATAATGCAAAATACTGTGTAACAACAATTATTGAATTGATAATATAAAATATTATGCAGTGACAATTATCGATGAAATGATGCGTAACAGTTACGGTGTCAATTATCAGACCAATAATATGAGACACTATGCAATACCGTGTGTTACTGTAGAGTACCGTGTGCTACAGAAAATACCATAAACTACCGTATGCTACTATTCTTTTATCACCGGTATTTTAACAGTTCCGTTGACTATTTTTATTTAAAAAGGTTACTTCTGTCGTTTTCTATATCCGACAAATATTCCGTTGTGGGGTCCACCAATAATTTATTATTTCGGCGCCGTCGTACGGCACGAATATTCCCCGACCAAACGAATATTCCCCGACAAAGCGAATATTGTCCGACAAAATAAAATTTGCACATAACATCCTTAACTTTCAATTTTGTTAATTTAACCACTTACTGTTTCAAAAAAAATATATATGAAGAAAAATTAAATTTTGTATTTCATAAAATTCGGGGTCTTACATTATCAGTATTATTATTATTATTATCAGTATTATTATTATTATTATTATTTGTATTATTATTATTATCGATATTATTATTATTATCTTTTTTTATTTTATTTGTATTCATAGAAAATATGATGTATGAAGTATGTGTTTATGTTGTATGATGAGATGTAGTAAGTTAGTAAATTAAATTTATTTAAATTAATTAAAGAAAGAAAAGAAATGCAATAGAAGTTTATGTGATGAAAACACAAAACTTGAATGTTAGCCTTAAATGACGAATAAGAAAATTAATACTGAACAAGTGAATTACTTGTATGAATAATGACAAATAAAAAATAAGTGAATTATTAAAGATAACTCAATATGAGAATAACTGTGTGTGTATGAGTAACTATATTATAAATCTTAGTTGATAAAAGAGGTAACTAATGAATTAAAGTTAATCAAGTCGAAGTACTTGTATTAATGTGTATTAGGGTTTTATTAAAACAAACCCAAGAATTTGTAAGTAACAGTGTTTGGTAAGATAACTCAATTAAATAATCCAATGGACTTATAAATAACAAGTCTAATTAGATTATGTAATTAGACTATTGTGTTTATTTAATGAGTCCAATGTTTTATATGATTTAATTAATGAACCATATATAAAATTTATGGTGAGTCCAAATTAATTTAAACTACAATACTTGTTTTTATTTCAAGTGTCATAGTTAGCCCAATTGATTTAATTGTTAGAAACCTAAGTGTTGATGACTTAAATGAATGAATGTAGTAGCCAAATGAATTAAATTGTTGAGCCCAAACAATTATAATTCAAAGTCCAAATAAAATTAATTCAAAGATTCAAAGTAGAGCCCAATATGCATGTATATGTGAATATGTATACACATATTGGTGTATATATATGTGAATGCTTATTTAATTATATAAGACATAAAAATAAAACCAAATTAGAAGCTTGCTTGTTTGGTGATTTTGGGTACAAAGTTGCTTAACAACTCCCCACCAACCCTAGTCATTCAAAATGTCACTCAAAGGGTCATTCAAGCAATAGTAAACAAGATTAGAGCCTTAATGAACTAATGTTAATTGATTAGGAGAGCTAATGGTGAAATCCTAGAGTTCTATAAATAGAAATGTCTAACACCTGTGCAAATATTGGTTCATTTGCTCCATTCACTAAATTTTAGATAGAGAAAGTTGTACAGGAAAGCTAAAACATTTGTAAGAGTTCTAGAAAAGCAAACACTTTGAGTGTTATTAAATGTGAATGATTTTTTGGTCCATACAAGAAAATCAAGAAGGAGTTTCAACCATTTTCAAGAAGAAGATTTCCATAGAAGGTTTAAAAGTTTCTCAAACTTTAGTTATGATTTTCTTTATGTATGAGTTTAATCAAACTTGGTTATGGAAGGATCTATGTGAAGAAGATTGATGGTTAAAAATGCATGATAAGTGTTTTGATACGGTTAGTGTGTGAAAAAATGGGTGAAAGATAAAGATGAACATGTTTTATGTAAAAATCCTAGTTAAATATCTAGGTTGATGATTTATGATTCTAGATGTGTAAGTTACTTTTATGATCTATGAGTCTTGAATGATAGGTCTATGTGTTATGAAGATAACCCAACTTGAACGATTGAAAAATATGAATAAATGAATAAGTTATGGTCCTTTTACTAAAAGAGGTCGTTTTAGAAACCCTAGTCGATCGATCCTAAATTTTGTGTCAAAAGCGATTTGAAAAATGCGATCGATCCATGGAATATTGTAGATTATTAAGTTACGAAGCTAACAAGACCAATTTGGTTTCATTTGGATGTATAGATTTCATTTTATACAAGTTTGAATCAAAAATGTCAAAATTAAAAAATTTTAAAATTTTAAAATTGTATTATACCGAACTACGCCGGGGCGCAGTGTTTAGTACAAAACACTACTGTAAGACCCCGAATTTTATGAAATACAAAATTTAATTTTCTTTATATATTTTTTTTTTCCTGAAACAGTAGGTGGTTAAGTTGATAAGGTTAAAAGTTAAGAATGTTATGTGCAAATTTTATTATGTCGGACAATATACGTTTGGTCGGAGAATATTCGTTTTGTCGGGGAATATTCGATTCGTACGACGGCACCGAAATAACAAAATAATGGTAGACCCCCACGACGACTTATTGTCGGATATAGAAAACGACATACGTAACCTTTTTAAATAAATATAGTCAACGGTATTATCATCTTGAACTGTTAAAATACCCGGTGGTTAAGGAATAGTAACATACGGTATTGCACAGTAGCACACGGTATTACACAGTAGCACACGGTATTGCATAGTGTTTCATATTATTAAACTGATAAAGTGGTTATTGTACTATATTGACTTTATTGAACCAATAATTGTCACATGCATAATAATTCATATTATTGAGCTGATAATTGTCACAGTAGCATATGCACAATAATTCACATTACTGAATCAATAATTGTCATTACACAGTAACGTGTTATTTTCTTATTTATTTTCAGCATTATTGTTATCTCTTTTATAATATTGATTAAACTGTTGTATTCTATTATTATTTGATTTTCCTGTTTATCTAACTCGAAAAGCCAACTACACTGCATTTACAACAATTAGTCATAGTAATAAATAATTGTGAATTATAGTTGAATAATTGAATCGATAAAGTTATTTATTTTTATTATGATAAATTATATAAAATTGTTTGTTTTTATATATAAAGTTAATTGATTTATTTAAAGTTAGTTGTTTTATATATAAAGTAAATTGAATGGTATAGATTAAAAGATGATCTTTAAATGAATGGTTTAGATTAAGAAAATTTTAAAAGATGAAATAAGTGGTATGGATTAAACATTATCTTGAAATATACGGTTTGGATTAAATTAGGAAATCTTGGTGATGATAAGATTTTTTGCTATAAATAGAGGCCTTAACTTAAGGATTTTTCATAAAAAACTTCATTGCTTATTCTTTCTTTCACTCTCCAAATATTTCTTTGTATAAGTTCTCCTTGAGTGTGCTAAAGTCATCTTGAGTATTTGTAAAGAGCTGTAAGTGTACGAGTTCATATCTAGTCACGTGTTAAGGTAAGGGATACCATCTTTTTCATCTTCCATTATTCAAACTTACTATGGTAAGGGATTATCATTATTTGATTCTCGAAAATAATATCGTTTATTTCTTACTCATAAAATATGCCATTTATTTCCATGTATTAAATTGTGGGAATAACCTTACGGTGCGGATTACCGCCTGTTGGTAAATAACCTTTCGTATTCATCCCTTATTAATTTGTGGGAATAACCTGACTAAGCGGACTACCGCATGTTTGGTGAATAACCTTTCGTATTCATTCCTTATTAATTTGTGGGAATAACCTGACCACGCGGACTACCGCATGTTTGGTGAATAACCTTTCGTATTCATTCCTTATTAAATTGTGGGAATAACCTGACTACGCGGACTACCGCATGTTTGGTGAATTACTCTTCATATTCATTTCTTACTTGTCTCTTGTTGGTAAAGTTTCCTGAAATGAATATATATTCTTTAATAGTTTGCGCTTCATCAAATATCATTTCAACTGAACCTTCCTATTTTTCTAAATCTTTCTATTGAACCTTAACTGTTATTCTGAACTGTGGATCTTAAATATCATTCTTGAATTTTAGTCCACATCATGTTGACAATTTAGACATTATTTGAATCTGCACAAAGAAAAATTATAAACTTTTGATATTTATTGATCATACTGTTTCTTCTGATTCATCATCTATATCACGGTTGTTATTCTAATCATCAAGAACCATGTTGTTGTGAATATCTGTGGCCTGTGGCACAGTTAATAGGATAAAGGCGATATAATTATTGTGTCTTTTAGGGCGCGTGGTGAATATTCTCTTTGGCCTGGGACAAAGATGAACTGTTGTTGGTATGATTATGACCAAAGGCTGAAAACTGGTATAATCATTACCGTTGGTGTTATATTTGAATATCTTTGACTCGTAATGCAAAGATGAACTATTGACTGGCATGATTATAATCAGGAACTGAAAATTTATATTATTATGACCAGCGGTGTTTAAGATGATAAAAGTTGATGATGTTTTTCCTAAAAATAGAAGCGAGTGGACATTATAGTCTGCATTATTCTTCTAATAGATTGCTCATTACGCTGTTATTATTGATACAAAGCTTATTGTCTATTATATTCAATTAAGAACTCATCTGTTGAAGGCTAATGATAATTTATTTGTCGTTATCTTAGTCATGATATTTCTTACTGGGCTATTTGAGCTCACCCTTTCTTTTGTTCCATTGTTTTTCAGAAAAAGATAGAGTAGCCGGGTCTAGCAGGGGAATGGAGTGACGGTCCGAGTGATAGTTATTGTAGTTTTCACATGTTGTATATAGTGTGAAAATAATAGTGAAGACTTAGTTGTGTTTTATTGAGTTTTGTATTTCTGTTCTATGTACTATTTGTATTAGAAATTATGTATTTTATGGCGTCTCAAATTGGGCTATGTAGGCCTAGATTTGGGGGCGTCACATTTGGTATCCGAGCTTAGGGATATGATCTTTAATGGAGATCTGGGGTAGAAGTAGGTGGAGAGAGACGAATAGATTACGTCACTAGTATGTCCTACATAAAATTTTGTTATCTAATAAGTTGGCTTGAATGTGGGGACAAGAAGTGACGAGTCAATTTGTTTAACTAACCTTTATCTTATGACTGCAGTTAAAAATGACTTCTGAAAATTAGGGAATGAATTATCCACTACCCGAGGCGAACGTAGCTGAGAATCAGGAAGCTACAAACAATCCTTCTGCAGCTTCAGAAAATAATGCTGGTGATCATGCAAATCAGAATGGTTTCTTTAGAAACTTCATGCAATTTATCCAAAATCAGCCGAGTTTTGGCGGTTCGGGTCAGGTTAGAAAGTGTTAAAATATTCTAAAATTAATAATATTAATATGGGATTCAATTAATGTAATTTAAATATTGTAGATGTTTAATTAAATAAGTAAATGAATATAATATTATTAAATGATTAATAATATTAATAAATGAATAAAATATTATTAAATGGTTAATAATATTAGTAAGTTAATAAAACATTATTAAATGATTAATAATATTAAGAAATGATTAAAATATTATAAAATGGTTAATAATATTAATAAGTGAATAAAATATTATTAATAATATTAATTAAGGATTAAAATATTATTAAATGGTTAATAATATTAATAAGTTAATAAAATATTATTAAATGATTAATAATATTATTAAGAGTGTAAAATATTATTAAATGGTTAATAATATTTATAAATAATTTAAGATATTATTTAATAAATAATATTATTAAAAAGGGCAAGACATTATTAAATTATTAATAATGTTAATATGTGATTAAGATGTTATTAAATAATTAATAATATTGATGGTTGAATAAAATATTATTAAAATGGTTAATATTATTTGTAAACAATTAAAATATTATTAAATAGATAATAATATTTGTTTGAGGATAATATATTATCAATGGTGATAATATTGGAAAATGATTGATATGTTCTTAAATGATACTTATGTGATTAAAATATTATCAATGGTTGATAATATTATTATGATAATATTATTAAATGATTAAATATTATGATTAAGTGTTAGATGATTTAAGTGATGTATAATACAGTTATATGATATGCTGATTGGTTGATTAATGTTGTTGAATGTTAGGTCATTCAAAGGAAGTTATTTTAAGTTGAATATCAGAGTAGTCAGCGGAACGGCAAGTTCTCTGAACCTTAACTTGTATTTATTTGGCAAATTATTCTGAAATTCAAACTCGTTTCGTTATGCAAGTTTCATATACTTATTTTTATCTAGAAGTTGAAATTAGTTTCGAAATGCATGATGAAATTATTATTAATAATTATTTCATATCTATATTGTTATTGATATTCGCATTTATGTGCATTCGCATGACTGTTTTCATTATGAACTATTTAAAAAGAAAGATTTATGCCAATTATTTCGGTTAGATATTGCATGTGTATTCGTATGACTGTTCTTGTTATGAACTAATAAAAGAGAAAGATTTATGCCAATTATTTTGGCTAGACCATGTATGTATTAAATTCATAAATCTGAATATTGTTGAAGCTAGTCCAAACCATATTGTTGTGGTGTGAAATCTAATGGAAAAAACTGAAATAAACAAATCATTATGAGAGGATAAAATTATAATTGGATGGAATAATTCTGGTCAAAACGAAATTGGATGGTTATAATGTGCACAATATAAACGTACAATAGCCTGATCACCCAGAGTACTCATCTTCGGATATTATAATTGAAATGGTTGTTAATATTCAAAACGAAATGACTGTCTGATGTCTACAGTGTATTATAAATACTCAAAATGTATGTTCAAGGTCTTGTGACATTTCAGCATGAAGAAGCAGTATGTTAAATCAATTGAAAGTTGTTATTCAAAGTTGTATGTATTCACAATTATTGTATATTGTTGAAGTTCCAAGAGTTATTCTTTTTCATTCATGACATATCCTTTATTGTTTATTTAAACTTGTTGAACAAATTAATTGCTCACTCTTGCTATATCATGAACTATTTTTCAGCTAAGTTCAAGTTATCTAAGGAGTACAAAGGCAAAAGAAATGTGAATGAGTAGAAGTAATTAGTTTTTATTTTATGTTGTAAACCTTTTATATTATAAGGTAATAGTGATGTATTTAAGGTTAGTAGAATCTGGGATTGATGGTTCGTTTTGTAATGAATTTATGTATATTTTTCACGAGTTATTGAATATTTAGTTATGAATGTTTGTCAAGTAATGAATAGTGAGCACCGAACTCGAAGTTTGAGGGACTCGGATTTGGAGGCGTCACAATTATTATTATTATTATTATTATTATTATTATTATATATGGGTGAATTTGATTTGGGCGAAAAAAATTTTGTGAGATGAAATGTGAGCCATTAGATTAAATTGAAAGAATTTAAATCATTTTTATACTTTTAAATTCAAAATAAATTTTGTTAAGTAACTATAAAAATAATGTTAAATATATATTTATTCCGACAATATTATTGACCAAATTTTTTTTTGAAAAGAAACATACCTCAAAGAGAACCACCCCTTTAAAAATAATATAATATACCTCCGTCTTAAATGAAGAGCTCTCCTATAATTTTGTTCCATATTCGCATTTAAATTTATCGAGCGTGAAGTGTCATATTAATATATCATACAAAAGTACTATTTTTTCTTTTAGTGAAAGAAGGAGGGAGAACATTTTTATTCCTGATAACAGTAAAATTTCATTGCTAAAAAAATACCCCCTCCATTCTACAATATAAGATGACCAACTTAGAATAAATGTAATATTTTAAGAAATAACTTATCCTCTTAAAAAATGAGGCTCTCCTTTGTATATTTATACATGAAAAAATTAATTATATTTTGAAACAAAACAAAAAAACATTTTAATCATATGTTTCAAACCGAATGGAGTACAAGAAATCAATAGCCATAAGGAAACACATCTGCCTACGGGACTATGGTGTTATTTTGCTCTGGTTAGTAGACTTTTCAGCAATCCTTTCCTACTTGTGCTGACCTGAACAATTGAAAGGTCACCCCTACCGTAGTTTACTTGTGTTTCAAGAACCAAAATAATAGTCCCCACTAGCATTGAGTTTCACAGATGAAACATACGAGGAACCTCCTAGCAACAGTAGACATACCAATTATATAACCATTTAAAATGATGAAGCATGAAAAACCGGACAAACAAGCTAAAAACGTTATATACTACATAGATACTCATTTCATTGGTACTCTAGATATATGTGTGGGAAAGTATATGGGGGCTGCAGTAACAATTGTGTACTCTCAGGGACTGAAAATCAGAATTAGCGCGAGCTAAGAATTATAAAAACTCTCCAACCAACAATATTCAGATAAAGCTAACGGAAATAAATGGATATCTGGGGAATGTCGATATCATTGTCTTCATCATCCTCACATGCCACCACCACATCCAAGTGCCGACGGTAAGGTGGGAGCTCCACCTTAGCCACTTCCCTTGCCAAATCCACCACCTTCTTGTCCATCCGGTCTCTGTGGCGAGGAAACATGCTATTGTAGAGCAGACAACTTCCGCATGACATGCTATAGGCATTCAGCCCCTTGTTGGAAAGCCACTGAAGAAGCTCCCTCAATGTTGGATTGTCTTTCACAATCCATCTGTCCCAGACAGTCCACTTCATGTCGCGGTGCTTGATGACTTTAGGGGGGACCGGCTCAGCAATGGAAAACAGAGGAAGAGCAAGGTTTGCAAATGTGTTGCGATAATCTTCCACTTTGTGCCCTCCATCCAGAACCTTGTACAGCTCCAGGCAAACAAGACCAGTTGCCATTGATGTGGAGGTTGCAATTGCAGGGATAATCCTTCCGGCAATAAATTTGGCTTTCAGCTTGTCAACTTCAGGGATGCTGTAATTTCTTGCCCTCATATTGGCTAGTGCAGCTATCATGTCCATGTGGTAATTTGTATCATCATCCTGTATCATAGAACAATGTCGAGAAACAATGTTAGGTGTACACCTCTAAAAGAGTTCAATATCACTTTATACTATGGTAGAATTATAAGAAATACACAATCTAGGCTACATGTTTAGTAATAATGTGGAACATGAACCCTGATCAACAAGAAATAAACAGGCCTAATAGTACCAAATTCTTTAGAGTTGGAAAGAGAGAAACCTTCTCAAATTGAATTGGTTTCATCCTGAAACCAGAGGGCAGAATTTTCCGACACTGTTCTAGCTTCATGATTAGTTCATTGATAACTGCATTGTCATCTATAGATGAAGTAG
Organism: Hedera helix; assembly: GCA_947179155.2. Taxonomy (NCBI): domain Eukaryota; kingdom Viridiplantae; phylum Streptophyta; class Magnoliopsida; order Apiales; family Araliaceae; genus Hedera; species Hedera helix. The sequence continues at coordinate 56,767,948 of OX359264.1, read as the reverse complement.
AGAGGTTAGTAGACTTCTCGTCAGTCTCGATTTTGACACCTTTCTTTGGTTGAAATTTGGGTACCATCACTTTATCAACAGCTTCTGCCAATGTCTTTGGGTGCTTAGCCCAATCAGGAATAGAGATGCCAAATGTCTCAGCACAAAGTATGGATGCAGCCATGACAAAATGCAGATGACTTTGATCAGTTTTAGAGAACTGCAGTGGCTGAGGAAAGCGTTTAGGGGCCGACCAAAATGGAGCCCCAGTATTGGTTGCAGCATCTTCAGGGAAAGTAAAAATCAACTGCTTCACACGATTAGAAAAATAATCTTCAAACCTAAAGACATAATAAACAGTGTCAGAAACTGTGAGATCATGGCAGTGTTCTTCACTCATACACAGAATTGAAGTTATCAAACATTAAGAAGTACCTTAAACGGGCCCATGTAATGCAGTCTTGGAACGTTTCGCATCTGTCCTTATCAAGGCACTCAAGAACACGTTCCAAATTGTCCCTGGCCTGAGCATCACCAGCATTCACCATTGCAGAAGTATATTCACTTGGATTGGAAAGATAGGCATTCACTTCAGCAGGTGTTTTCTCGAGCAAGCCCTCGAACTCTGACCTGGCCCATGTCAAGCAATGGTCAATGTTGTGTGGGAATGAATGCAAGGTACACATGGGTGCCTGTTTCTCTGGCGGATCCCTCGAGGCACCATAGTTCTCTGTCAAGTAAGGAATGACCATTTGAGTGTTGCACTTGGCCCCTAGTGTCCCTGACTCAAACAGTGGCTTTTGAAAATATAAGCATCTTTGGTCAACATACAGCCTAGCATTGACATTGTCCAGGGCATTTACAACAACAGTTAGATTCTCCCAGAAGGTATCATCAAAAACATTCTCAGTCTCAGGGCCCACACGATTCTGCAATGCTTCAATGCGAAGACTAGGGTTTATCAATGCAGCCGCGCTAGCAGCAACAGTGGATTTGGCCTGCCCTATATTCCAATCATGAAACAAAAATTGTCTACTGAGGTTACTCTTCTCGATTACATCATCATCAGTGACAGTTAGCTTCCCTCGACTGTTGCATGAAACTCCCATTAGAGCTAAATTCTTCAAAAACTCACAACCCAGTGCACCAGATCCTACAACAAACACCTGAGCATCTTCCAGTTTCTTCTGGAGTTTAGCCCCAAAAACTGAAATTTGTGCATCATAACGGCTGTTCAATGGTTTGAAGTCACTAGGTTCCACTGGCCCAGTAGGAAAGGACTCAACTGAGTCAAAGTAGAAGAACTGTAAAATATAAGGGAAAATATTGACATTCAGGGTACTTCTCCAAAAATAAATACAATAAGGAGAAAAAAATTAATAAGTGATCATGTGAATTGCCAAAAAAATAAATGCTCATGTGTTAAGCAATTTGTGCTTTAGAAAGAATGTCCAAAATGAATGAAGGCCAATATTTAGTACAGTTTATACAACTGAGATATGCCCAAACTAAACAAAATCCCCAGATAATGAAACAGTGGTGAGGAATGAGAAACAATTCTACCCAAATAAAAAATAAAAAACTAAATAACCTGGAAAAGTGGATGAAACTTTCCGGAGCATGCCTTCATAACCTCCTGACCAACAATTCCACCAAACATAGCAGCCATAGGATTCAGCACAGCCCGAGCACCAAAAGCAAAGTGTCGCAGAAGTTTTGGGTTTAAATCATCCAGTTTTGCATCACTGAAGCTCTCGTTGATGCTGCCGGCAATGGATATGAGCTTCTGTGCATCTTCTTCTGAACCAGCAACTGGGAAGCGTCCTAATTCAGATAAAAACCTGTCAAGTGCTTGGAAAGCCAAGTGCAGAAGAGGCGGCCGGTCAAACTTAGAGAAATCACTCAGCAAAAAGTCGCCTGGGTCCTTGAGTGCATCTTTTAATGGCTTAAAAGTCAAGACCTTAGGCTGCTTCACCTGAGTGACAATACCTCCTCTCTCATACGGGCCAAAATTTGAAGAATCCTCTTCAAGGCTGAAAGAATATGGCCTTGCATTAATGACCTTTCGCAGCTTTCCATCATTAAGTTCCGTCATTCCTCGAACTTCTGAGAAAACAACAAGATCCCCATCCTGGAAATCCAGCCTTTCATCATCAACACAAGATACAAGTGCTGGTTTATCATTACTGATAGATGCAATAATGCCCGTGTGAGGTTCCTCGCCATCAACATCAACTACAGTGAACTCTGGGCCAAAATCACAGAATACATTACCAAAAAGGCCTCTTACTTCAGTCTTTACAAATGCAATAGGAGGTTGATGATTGTGACAGTAATCGTTAAATGCAATTGCATTCTCCAGGTCAATATCAGTAAAAACAACAGCCTGCAATGCATAAAAACGGAATATCAATGGGCATCACATTTATAATTAATAATATATATTCACATGCATAGCGTGTTTTTTCTTCCTCTCTTCTTCCCCAATTTTCCCACCAATTCTAAACTCTAAATTTAGTTTGAGTATATGTACATCCATTAACAAAGTGGCAGGAATGAGCCGCTTACATGACTGGTGTAATTGATTCACACATTTTCTTCCCTCTTAAGCTAGATATATTACTATTTTGGTCTCCATAATTTTACTTTTATATCCTCACACTAATTACACATTCAACCCGGGTTACTGATAAAAGGGGAAGCAAGACTAACGTGGTTGATAATTGCATATATAACATAAGATCCAAACAATAGCTCAGAAAAAAGAATACAACACAACATGTCAATATGCAAATTATTTTGCAGCTACGCTTGAATGCAAGGATATGTATTACCATTCAATCAAACACTACATATCAAAGCAACAGCCACCAAAACAAAGAGAGAACATCAAATATAATGTCTAAACAACTACCTATGATGATAATTGATATTAGGAAAGTGACTACCTATGATGGTAATTGATATTAATACAAACTTTCGGTAACACAGCCCTAGGGCATTAATTGAGCCAGTAAAGTCCAAGTGATCACAGTGTAAGTACCAGTCATGCATACATCAATACAATGTCTAAACAGAATGTCCAGGGAGCAAAAGATTTCACAGGTAAAGGCAGATGCAGATGGCAATCAGCAACAATGGTGGTCCAGTGCCTTAAATACCACTACTAGATTAAAAGGTCCGACTTTCTTCTTATTGGTCACGAAACAACCACTTTCAACATTGTAAAAATACAAAGAAACAAATCATTTAAATTTCAAAACAAACTTACCTGAAAATCAGATAGTTGCTCTTTAGTCAATGTTGTAGTTAAGGTAGAAACAACCACAGCATTGTTGAGCTCCTGCAACTTTTGAACAGAAGCAAGTGCTCTGTTCTTACCAACATCATTCTCTGTGAAAATGAAATTGCTTGACAAATCCCACAACTCCACATTCCCTTCATCATGCAACGTCACAGACTTGACACCAGCTAGTATGAGATTCTTTGCTGCAAGTGATTTCAATAAGGATTAAATCAAACACGCAAGCATATAAGGTTCCAATTCACAGATATGAAGAATCAATTCCAGAATAATGATGTATAAAATTATTCAGATCTAGTAGAAAAAGATCCTAACCATAAGTATGAACAATAATAATAATAATAATAATAATAATAATAAAGTTTCAATAATAATGATACATTAAAAAAAAAAAACTTCGTGACAAGTTAGAAAAGTTACATAACTACAAACCATAAATTAGCATTAAACAAAAGTCAGAAACGTATAGACTACAACAGCAAATATAAAAAGAAGAATAGCCTGTAAAACCAAACAAATGAAATAAACAAACCTCAAAATAGTAGTTGTTAAAGCAACTGTTTTGCATAACTACATCAATAGCCATGAATAAATGACAAAAGTAGTATAGCCAATACATGATTTACAATCATAACAGTTTAAACACCATCACACACAAAAAGTGCACCATTTCCGACGCACAGAAAAGAATCAATTACAAATTATAATCAATAAAAATAATAATATCTAGTCAAAAGCAGTCCTGACGATATCTTGAATGTAGGAAAAGTTACATGAACTACAAAGGCTCAATTAACAAAAAATATTGAGCAAAGTGAACAACTACAGAAATGCAAATAGTCTTCCACAACAAACTGATTAGATGAAGAATCCCAAACCTACTCCATACCAACAACAATCTAACAATTTATACCAGATTAAGATCTGTTTGTAATCCACATCTGGTAAAGAAAAAATCCCAACAATAACCAAGACAAAATAAGTTAAATAACTAGAACTCTTAACTAACAAATAAATGGACACAAATAAGCAACAAGCATTATTAGTAGAATAAGTTAAAGAACCGATCAAAATCCTTACCAATTTCAGCGCCAAGGCCTTGCATGCCAGAGACAAGGATATTAGAGGCAAAAAGGCGCCTCATAGTCTCGCGTCCGTACACAGCGAGCTGTCTGCTATGAAGATCTTCATCGATGTCTTGAGGATTTCCATCACCCAAAGCCATATTCGGCAGTGACGGTTCAATAACGATACCGCCTCCTCCCCCTACAGTGTTGCTGTTACCTATGGGGCTGCTTTCCTTGGCGTCTCCGCCTCCGCTCTTCTTACTATCGGTGGTTGTGGTCGTGGTGGCGGTGAGGGTTGAAGAGATCAAGCAACAGATCTTATTCTTGTTGAGAAAGCTTTCTGAATCACTATCTCCCACAACTCCTCCTTCAACTGGTCTCTTTTTAGGAAGCATATAGTGCACTAAACTGCTGAAAACCCCACAAAACCCCATAAAAATGAGAAATATCACAAGCACATAAAAAAAATCAAGATCGTAAGATTTGGCATAGAGTAATCCAGAAAGGATTGGAGTTATTAGGATAAATCCTAACCCTATCTTTGATAATAGCGTCATTTGTAAGTGATTCGATACTTAAAAGTACAGATTAACGTTAAATTAGATGGGAAAGGAAGAAGAAAAACGTACCGAATGGAGCTCTGGACTGAGAGTGTGCGGAATCTTAGAAAGAGAATTTATGCTGTTGAGGTGTTTGTTTTTGATGAAAATGGAATAATAAGAAGAAAGAGCAGATGGGAAAGGGGTATTTATGGATATGGATTTTGGTCTCTAAGGTCTTGGGCCATGGACAGGCCCCTCTGGAGAAATCGGTACATTTTTTCTTCTCTTTGCTGCTTAGAGAGACAGAGGTTAGAGACAGGGAGGCGACTCAGCTGACACTAGCTTGCCCCGTACGTAGGAGAACAATCACGAGAAACGGATGGAAGTAACTAAAATTTATTCGATTTTAGTAAAATAACTAAAAAACTTACTCATTATCATATGTTCATATGTAGGGCTGAATAAAAACTGAGATAAAATCGAATTATCTAATTAAATTGAAATTTTTTAATTAAATTATTTCAATTATCCGATTATTTTACTTCTTTTTATTAAAACTGTTCAATTATTCGGGTTCAATTTCAATTTTTAAAATTAATATTATTCGAATACTTGAATAATCGAATTAGATTCATTAACAATTATGAATTAATAAATTTAATTAGTAGCATATTTTATATAATTTATAATATTTATCATTGCATTGACTAAATTTTTTATGAATTTATATTAATATTTAATTTTAAAATATTTTAAATTAATTTTAAGAAATTAATAATAATTTTATATTTTGGGCAGAGGGGGTATAAATTTATAAAAGAATAAGATTTAACACACAAGACACCAACACACTTTATTATGAGTAGGGGAGAGTAAGAACTGATTTTACAATCAAAATCGCATGCAAAACAGTAAAAATCGCACTAAAAAATCGCACCAATAGTTTCGATAGTTATTATGATTGTTTTCAATAGGAATTGTATTCTTTACTATTGCAGTTTCAATTTTAGTGTAGAAACACACCCACTAAGGAACCGCATTCGTTTACAGTTTTAAGGTTTTTAATATTTTTCATATTTTTTTGTATATTTTAAAGTTTTTTAAGGTCTATATAAATATAGTTGTAAATTTAATTTTAAAATAAGTAATTTTGTATGGTTTAAGACTTTATGTATGCATCTTCACTCTTCAGAATTTGTATAGTACTGAACTTTAACTTTTTAATTTGAGGAATTGAAAATTTAAAAATAATTTGTAATTGATTTCAAAATTTTAGCTTTTTGTAATTGAGTGCAGTAGCAAGCTAACAATTTTGGGCCTCTCATCTTAGACTACGTAAAATTTAGGTTGAATCGTTTTAAACTCGTCCATATGCCGGATCTTAGGCGAGAGAACTCATAATTGCCTAGTATCTAATTATCTTTAGCTTTTTGGGTCTAAGACCAATAAAAAAAAAAAAAAAGAAAAAAAAAAAGCAAGAGACATTTTCTTTTGTCCGAATAGAATTAGACTTTAGTAGATAATAAGAAAATAGATTTATTTAAAAATTAATACCTTTGTCTACGTTTCAAATTATAAGATCAATTTTTAAAAATCAGTTTAAAATTTTTAAACTCAAAATTAAGGTCATTCATTAACAATTATAAAATTATAAATCTTAAAATAAATAGTATTTTTTATATAATTTATAATAGTCATTATTGTGTTAACTAAAATTAATAAAAATCATGTATTTTAAATTTAAAAATATTTTAAATTAATTTTACAAAATTAATAATAAATTTATATTTTAAAACTAAGGGAATTTAGAATCATGTCCCACTAAACCCGACTGTTATGTTTTCACTCATTGACGTATGGAATAATTCCCCACTAAACCCGAGCATTATGTTTCACTCTTGCGGACCTCGCTTTCAACCTTTTTATTTAATTCAAGAGTTGGTGATTCATTACAAATATTATTTAATCTTTAACGGTTGCAAATTGCAACCACTTTTGTACTTGAATTTGCAATTACATATATGAAACAGATCCGTTGTTAAAACTGAATAGGAGGGGTTACCCTTCCAACGACCATTCAGCCGTCCATTTTTGTAAAGCAAGAGCTGAAATGAACGGCTGAATATGCGTTAAAAGAATAACTATATATTAATCTCTCTTACCCAACGTTAACTATATATATATATATATATATAAGAGTGATTCAGAGTCAAAATTAAATAAAAATTATTTTTTGTCTAATTCAATCTTATTTGTTCGTTGTCAGATTTAATTGTTTAGATATTAATATACCGCATAATAATTAATAACACTATGCCACAATTATTATACGGTATAGGACCCCACAAAAAATTGTCCATAATACCGTTAAATGAACAAAAAAATTTAAGAATACAGTAAAACTGTTATGCAGTAGAAGAAAAAATAATTCAAAATATCACATAACTGTTATGTGATACCTTGATTTTATTTTTTCTCTTACGAACATATTTTCCTCTTCTTTTGAATCTACCACAGTTGCCGATGTACCACCAAAATCCAGTGGCCTCTTCGATGACGGCTCCGATTGAGCCTCTTTTGGACCACCCTCACTTGGGTTCATATACTTCCAATTCTGTTTAAACTCTTGTAAGAAAAAAAGATCAAAATATTCCCCTCGAATTCACTTATCCAAAAGCTTGTTAGAGGCAATTCACAAAGAGACGATGAGGAATCAAGAATGCCCCCATCTACTTTCCTCTATGTTGGTACTGTTGAGCCATCTAGCCAGAGAACAATTAATGACAAATCGATCACCTTATCATAAACTGAGTTTATCAAAAAAATCATATCGATATAGATCAAGCCCTGATCTTCAGCCACTTCCACCGCTGAATAAACATCAACCCCCACCGATCATGAATTTGTCTCCGGCCATGTCATCATCCCATGAAAAGAGTCACGAGTCCGCATTTTATACACCACGGGATCCTCAGTGAGCAATGAAGAATGGTACTCGACTAGGAGAAAAAAAAATTAAAGGTATCTCATAGTTGTTATGTGGTAGCCTTAATTTATTTATTTTCGGATTGGCATATTATGCGGTATGTGAGAAAAAAAATTAGGGATACTGTATAATTATTATGTCGAAAAAAAATTAGGAATACCGTATAATAATTCTGCGGTACCCTTAATTTTTTTTTCATCTAAGGGGTATTAAGGATAATTTTTTGTAGGCCATATATCGCATAACAATTGTGCGGTAGTGCTACTAATTGTTATACCATATGTTGATATCTCAACCATTAAATCTGACAACAAACGAATTAGATTGGACGAAAAATAATTCCTATCCAACTTTGATTCTAAATCACTTCTCGATCACTTCTCGTGCTTATAATTAAAGACGAGCAATAGCTTAGCTGATGGAAGTCGCTCTAACCAGAGTTTTGGAACTCACCAGTTCAATTGACAGGGAATCAAACTCGTGCTCCAGAGTCCACTTTTCATGAGAAAAAATAATCATTTTGAAGAATTGAACTTTGATTTTTTTCTTAAAAAAAATTATCACATAATTGAACACGGACGGGGAAACTATGTTTATAGGAAGTACTACAAAGGATAGATTTTTAATACTAGAAAGAATAGTTTGTCAGTAAGATAAACGGTAGAGGGTAAAAAAAAACATCACGGGAAAGTCAAACACACAACTCAATTTATTTGATATTTGTATATACATTCACTTTTTTCAGAAATAAAATAAATATAAATAAATAATTACTGTGGGTAATACGTTCATCATCTACTAGAACCACCAAGATATACAAGGTATAACAATGGTATAATTAGGTCTGTATATACCTAGGGAACTGATATTTTCACATTTATTTTTGATATTTTCACATAATTCTCTCACATGAGTATAAAATAAGTCTCACTTTCATGTGAGAGAAAACTATAAAAAAATATCAAAAATTCATGTGGAAGTAATATTCTTCTATATTTATTATGTCCTCAATTTTTCTCCTTAGATTTTAATGTGAAACTTTACTATCACACAGTACCTAAACAATCGTGCCAATTTTCGGAACAGGCTCAAACTCTCAACAATGTTTTAGTGACATTTCAAAATTTAGTAACTTGATAAACAATTCTTCATCATTAACCATATAAACCACCACGAGAAGCACGAAAATCCCATAGCTACATGATATACACTAGTCGAGTATTGATCATAGTAGGAGCACATCTCTAACACCCGAGCATTAAGAACATTCCATCTTTCACATAAGACGATCTAAATCGTAACCCAATTCACAATCTATACAACACTATCATCAAATGGGAACAAACCCTCAAGAATAGCCTTTGTGAAATCCTTTATTTGCATAATCATTTGTTACTATTATAAACTAAATACATTTTTAGAAAATCAAGTGGTTACAAGATCTGGAAGCCACAGTAACCCTATCCAGATATGTACAACCATTTTGCTATCATATCAATTCTAGACTACTTCTTTTGGTGAAACTAATAAATGGCCATACATGAAAGTCGGGTTAATATATATTTTGATCACTGTACTAAGAGTTAATTTTTACTGTAGTTATCGACTCTTTTTTTATTATAAACGCATTACTATAGTCATAAAAAATTATATAATAATCATTCGTTAAAACTTCGTCCAAAAAAAATGACGAAAATTCTTGAACGTGCATATCACGTCCGGCTTAATTACTGATGTGGCTGTCTGTTATTGCTAATTTAGTACTTTTTAACATGTATAACATCACGTGCAGAGCACGTGACACTTATCATGTTAAATGAGAACAATACTCTTGACCTTTAATTAAATTTCACCTAAATACCCCTCCATCAACAATCCCAAACTCCACCACATTTCTATCTAATCTTCAAATCAGACCACCAACCAACCATACGAACACACATGCAAGGCTAAATCAACCCACACAAGTTATCTCTTTACATCGCGTCATATTTTACAAATTAAGAACACGATATAATATGACCGTTAATCTCTTCTAATCCCATCTTCTGTCTTTTAATTTCTCAGACCTTAAGATTCTCGCAGCTCTCACCATCGGATTCTCACGAGCAATCGCCTCCCGTCTCGTCGCCTTGTAATCGTAACTACAGTCGTGCCGATCCGAATACTGATGCTCCGAACAAAATATCTCTCCGCAGCTACAACGAAATCCCATCAAATCGACCTTCCTCTTACATCCTGAACACCGATTCACCCATTTTCTCTTCAGTTTATTCTCTCCGTCTTCGAATCGGGATAAAACTCTCAAATTCGATACGGTCACCCGTGATTTGGCAGAACTTATCCTTAAATCTACAAAGTCAGATGAAGAGGTTTTGTTATTGGATTTTAAAAAGAGAAAGTGTAGGGAGAGAGTGGAAGGGGATTTTATGTTGTTTTTTAATTTAAGGTTGAAAGGTCAGTAATGATACTGAATGGTGGACGAGGATGAGCTTTGTATTGCTATTACTCTTATTTTTTTAGAGAGAATTTTTTTGGAGAGAATGAGTGTGTGATGATGATATGGGGTGATATTTCTCTTTGATCCACGTAAGCTGGGTCTCATAAGTAACACCTGTCAACCGTTAGTCTATTCAGTAATTTCCGTCACTTTTTTGTACGAAATTTTAACGAATGACTATTTTATATCTTTTTATGACTATAATAATGTGTTTGTAATAAAAAAAGAGTCGATAACCACAATATAAATCAACTCCCAGTACAGTGACCAAAACATATATTACCCCGTGGAAGTCTAATGCTAACTAAGAGAATATTTGTCTCTGTGTCTGTGAGAGAGAGAGAAATTAATGAGTGCACACACGAGACCTGTATAAGTTTTATGTTATTTCACCAACTAACAGTATGAACATTAATAAATAAAGTGATCCAAAATCACTGATTTTACAATTATGACTCACTGCCCACTACATTCTTCCACATGCATTATTTAACTTTGTTGCTAAACCAGTACAACACATAAAACAACAAGATAATGTTGTCCAGTGGCAGTAGAAGTTTGGTTGATGGACATGAGAAAGAAGCCCAACAGTTCTCACCTCCCATGAAACATGAAAACAAGAGGGACACCTTTGGGACCCTTAGAGAGCCACCATAGAAACAAAAAGTGAAGCCAAATTCAAAAGCCTTCCATTACTCAAAACTTGTTGGCCCATCAGATTACAAACAATCATACTTCCTTCCCCCCCCCCCCCCCCCCCCCCCCCCCTTCTTTTCTAACTTTACATTACATGATTCTCAATACAACATCATTAATTTCTTACTCTCATAAAGCCAACACATACTAGGAAAGAACATAATTGGTTTCCCACCAGTAATATCTTCCCCATATATTAAGTGTATATTAGCAAAAGACATTCCATCCAAACAAACAATGAAAATACGAAACTTTCCTGTTTAATATTTATCAGTTCATCTTTTGTGGGTCGGAAGTGTGGGGTTGGGGAGGGAGGGGGTAGAAAGAGACTGACCAACTTGCCATGATAAAAGAAGATTATATCTTCTTTTCTGCTGAGAAAATTGAATTTCTGAGAGCTAAATTAGGATTGAATAAGCAGAGTACCTACAGGGTAATGACTCTATGTACACAACTTTTTAATCAGTAAATTGGCTTCGTGTATATTAAATAGACTTGTTACCTATTATTGCCTTTGCCATTGTTGACGGGGCGCATCAATATTGACAGAATTTCAGAGAACTGAGGACGCTCTGAAGGACAACTGTTCCAACACTTAACCATCAGAGATCGCAGGAGTTGTGAGCAGTCTTTTGGGATGTCAGGTCTAAGTCCACAAGCAGCTATCCCAACTGCAGCCTGCACAGGTGAATATGCAGAATAAGCTGCCTCACCAGTCACCATCTCCCAGACCACCATCCCATAACTATATACATTACTCATCCATGTCTCTGTTACACTTTCTGGATCACCTGCAATGATCTGTTAAAGACAAACCAAAAACACCATTCAAATCACTTCAGTATTTCACCATACATAAAGACACTTCAAAACAAAGTCAACTTATAGGCCAGTTAGTAGTATACAAAGAAATCATCAACTTGAAATTTATAGAGTTGAGTAGTTGACACTCTGAGAAATAAGTTATTCTAGTTTAAAGTTTCAATTTAAGATTTAGAATATTTATTAATGAATTAATTCCTGGCATTTGAAGAAGTAAGCAGGTTATTCCTGGACATTAAAAAGAAGTGTCCAATTAAGTTTCATAAAACCTTCTTTATTTCTTCTCTACAAAAAATAGAAACATACTGCCATGCCCCCATTCCTACCCCTCTTAAAATACACTATTCAAAAACGTATCCAAATGATTTGGGAGATTCATTAGATGGACTGTATTGATTAAACCAATTTCATGAAAGTGTCACTGCTACTAGTTTTCTATAGGACTATAGTAGTATTTATTTATTTTATTTTTATTTTATTTCCTGATGAGTAATAACTATGGAAGTGCTTAGATAGCTCCAAAAAGGTAATCAATTTGTTGAAATGTAAGGAAAAACAATTATTGCAACATGTTAAGCATGCTCATAAAACAATGATAAGATAAGAGACATAAAGGTCTCTTTTAAGTAGAATACCCAGAAAAGCTTTACAGCATACATTGAATCCAAGTGAAGCACTTGATTATAGAGTTAAACAAACATATATTTCCAATCAAAGCACATAGTGTTATATTTATTTAGGTAATGAACTGTAATAAATCATGATGAAACCAGAAATACAAATATGTATGCTTTTGTTTTACGTAGTATGCTAAAATAAAAGGTAAACTTTACAAGGAAAGCAACAGAAACTCTCAATTATTATTGTGAAATATATACATGCAAAAATGGTAACTCTGATAAGTCAAGTTGTGACATAGAGGGTCAAACTATTTTATGGTCTAAAAACCATCTATTTAATATCAGTCTATGCATTGCCTAAATTTCAAGGTGAAATAATCTAGTTACACTACTTTTTAACAAGTTTCTCACTTGATATCCTTAAGAGTAAAGAGAAAGGTATTGGCAGTTCAAACTCATTTTTTTAAATGCTACTATGACATAAATAATTCTCTTCAAGTGTCACTTGATTTTTTAAAGTTTTATTCTTGGAACATAAAAATTTCTAAGCAAATAAGTGAGAGAGCAGAAGTGAGATCACATAAGCATGCACAGAAATTAAGTAGTTAAATCTGTGTTGGCTATCCTGCAGAGGTGGAACAACAATTTCTTTTAGTATCACTCAAAGACCTATTGCATTGTATGGTTTTAAAGTAAAAAATATGAAGAACAATTGGATTCTGTCATTCCAGTACTGCGCATGTACCATTATTAATACTAGGTTTATTTTTGGTGACGAGGAGATTTAGTATCTAGTAAATGGTATTACTATAGAGAAAACATATCGATTAAGGGAAACTGATGTATAGAGGACAAACCTCAGGGGCTAGCCACCGATAACCATCGGTTTCATACTCCATAGCTTCACTAACACTCTTGCAGGCAGCAACCACACCCATGTCGCCCAAGCAAGCATTTCCATGTCGATCCAATAAGATCCTCTGTGCATTAAGGTCTCTGTATGCAACATCATGATCATTCATGAACTTGATCCCTTCGGCTACATCAGCAGCAATCCTTATAATTTCCTTATTCTGAAGTTTTTTTTTTCTTAGCATGAGATCATGAACTGATCCACCCTCCATCAACTTAGTCACAACGCATAACCCATGGTTGTCATCGATGCAAACGCCATAGAATTGCAAAATATTCTTATGCCCACATGTCATCAACTCTAACAGATCCTTTCGGAGTTCAAACTCATATGAATTTCCCTTGTCACACCCCTTAAGCTTCTCAATTCCAACCCTTTTACCCTTGTAAACTCCCTTGAATGTACTAGACCCAATCTGATCAATGAACTCGAGATTGTCAGAGTTCAACAACCATCTACCAATCTCATCCCCCCCAGATTGCATAGTCTGCCATTCATCAACCGAAACAACAAATGCCGAAGTGGATAAAGGCAACTGCAGATGAACCCTCAAATTCGAATTCTCAACACCATTCCTAGAATTCTGCTCCCCAGAATCCTCTTCAATCTCTCCAATCTCTCTTCCCCTAGTACTCTCTTCCTGACACCCACAAAGCCCAAATGAGAGCTTCATACTAGTATTTTTCGGCTTCTTCAAACCCAATTTCAGTGCACTTTCGATCCGAGTTTTAAACAATTTTTCTTGCCCAGATTGAACCAATACAAGAACAATTCCTAATGTAAACCCTTTCTTCTCAAAGATCTGTATCTTCTTACAACAAATCGAGGCACTGTTCAGGGCACTAGACATAGCTGGCCACGAAAGGGAGGAATTGCAAGCAAATACTAGCTTAAAAACAGACCCTTGAACTTCATCTTCAGACACCTCTTGTATCAAAATTGCCGGATGATCTTCCACGGAAGCCTGCTCTATCAATTTAATATGTAAAAACACATCTTTCATTTCAAATCCAGCTTGTGCATAACTGCCATTTTCACAAAATAAACAAATTTCACATTAACTAATTTTATATATAAATAAAAAACGAATAAAAAAAAAACGCCAAAATCTATAAATTGATATCCAATATTCTAAAAAATCAACAGTAGAAATGTAAACGGAAGCTAACGAATTAGATGAGCTGAATGAAGTAAAACCTGAGTGGTAAAGAATCGTAATGCCTGCGAATATTGGAAACGAGCTTCTCCGGAAGCTGACTACCCGGGTAAAGCTGGGTCAAGTTTCTCACAACTCCGGCCCAAACGTGCTTCCGGCAGTTATCGACCCGGTCCGGCGGAGCCTGCGACTCACGGGCTGAGTCCAAGTTGAGCGAGTTCTTGAGTGAAGCAATAGCCTCTGATACGTTTCGACTCAGCCTCTGCAAACGTTTCTGCATAGCCGATGATTCTTTAAATCCTCCGCCGTTGTTGACGGCGACGGCGGCGGACGAGGAATAAGAGGAGGAGTTGTCAGTTAAAGATTCCGATCTATCGTGGGTTCTCATAAGAACTTGCTCGACCATGTCCTCGTCGGTGCTGGCTCGGCTGGACCAGCATTCTAGAGCTACTGCCATTATACGGCGGAGGGATTTGCAGCGTTCAGATCGGCAATTGAGATTTGTTGGGGTAGTGGGGAGGAGTATTATTTTTCTTCTGACATGGAAAACTTGAGAGCGGTAGTTTTCTTGGGAGTGCGAGTGTTTTAATAAATGGGATGGGACTGACTACATGGGGAGGGAGAGACTGCGAAAGGACAACAATTATTTACGAGAATTGTTTTAAATTGATATTCTCTTTTACATGGGGGTGTAGGTAGGTATGCACAATATGCCGATTTGTTAGATCTTGGTTGTTTTTTTAATTTTTGGCCTATGTCAAGTCGGTCTAGTTTGATTCGATTTATTTAAATAATTTTTTAAATAATTTTAAATATTATTAAAATATTAATTAAAATTTTAAACTTAATTAATGTATTAATTAAAAGTATTATATTACAAATTATAATTTTCAAATTACAATAATAAAAATTATTATTTATTATTATTATTATTATTATTATTATTATTATTATTATTTTATAAATGACTATCTAATTGTTACGCTAAGTATTTATAAAATAAAGATGCAATGAAAGATCTGTAAAAAGTGTAAGTTGTTAATTATGTAAAAAAAAAAATTATATATTACATTAGTCAATGTGTTTTCATGAATTTCTTTATTCATATATAAACAAACATGCATGAATGAGCATATTAAAAAACATCAATTTTATTTTGTTTATTGAATGAGTTGTCACAAAAATAAAGTTTTCGTCTATAGTGGAAGAATTGAAGTAATGAATAAAGAAAATTAGCAGGGTGGACCGAGTTTTTGGTGAATTAGGTCAGGCCACAGGACGGGCTAGGCCTCAAGCTAGGCTGGATCTGAACAAAAAAAATGTGGTATATTCGTGGCTTTCAAATCAGGCCAAGCCTTGACCAAGTCGGACCAAAGCGAGACCGCATGCCATTTGTGCACCACTAAGTGTGGATGTCAAATTTATTTATTATTATTTATGTGAGAAATTATTATTTTATTTATAAAAACATTAATTAATTAATTATTTTTTTTAAGACAACGACAATTTATGAATATTTAATGAGTTTAGAGTTTTAAATATATGAGTTTGATAATTCATACAAAATGCGAGTTAGTTTAAAAACGATTTATCGAGTATTTTATTTTATGTAAAATGTTATGTATAATTTTAATATACTAATTTGTTGTTCACTTCTAATGAGATAATTTTATACTAATTAACTTAATAAATCACGAAAATTAAAAGTCAAAATATTATCACATATCTTTGATAAGTCTAAAAGTAAAAATTTTAATTCAATGTATTTAATAATACTAATATAAATGATGCTTTGAATGTTTAATAGTAAAAAAAAAACAAAAACTTTTCGACTACTTGACATTGCATGTTTAATAGTATTGGAAAACAAAATCTTTGACCTATTGAGTTGAAAAAAAAAAAAATTGCTAAATTATTGAGTCTATTCGAAACTAATGAAAATGACTTATTTTTATTTTAATATATTTTTTGCATTGATTGATTGATTTAAAAAATTTATTTATCAAAATAGTTTAGACTCCTATTATGTGTTACAATAAATTTGTACCGAATTGCCGTTGTGAAATATATGAAATTTAATACAATTACAAGAGAATCCCACTTCATATATATCTCTTGAAAAGGTTATCATCAATATTCATTTAAGTAATTAATAATCAAAAAATTAATGTAAACATTTGTAATATATATATATATATATATATATATATATATATATTATTTACTTACAAACATCATTTAGGATTTTAAATGCGTTTGAAACTATAAATATACTCAAAGTTATCGTGTATAAAAACAAGTGAATAATTACACTTGATAAAAAAAAAAATAGTATAATTAATGACATAATAACATTTTTCACAAATAATTGTACGGATGATATCAGCGGTATTTTATGCTACTTTATATGTATATCGGAAGAAATTAGATAAAAATATATATATATAATAAAGGAGATCATAGTCCTTTTAATATTATTTTATAAGTTCTTGTAGCGAAGCCAAAAATTTATTAAACTGCCATAAAGCATGAATTACCTTATTTTAATAAAAAGAAAAGAAAAGGCTGCACGTGTTCGTTATTGAACAAAATATTTTTAATGGCCCAAAAATATACAAGAGTCCATTACCAACTGAAAAATATTATTCCATATTCCTTTAAGTTTTATATGTAGAGTTAAAAAAATGATAAATACCCAAAATATATATTGAATGGCATAAAAACAAATGATATTGAGATGAATTAAGGGAATGCTATTTCTTTTCTAACACTCAATTATAGAGTTTCAAATATCCCCTTAAATGTTATGGGCCTAGCTAGAAATCATATGGGCTTCCTCGTCCTCGTGGCCTATTGCTTTAACTCAACAGCGTTGTAATTTCACAAAAAGGCTCAATTGCAGGTATCTCATTTTCTCCTCACCAGCGAGCAGATCTCTTCGCGTCTTCTTAATTTTCTATCAAAATTAAAGTCGGTAAGTAGTATATTAACATTTATGTTACGTTTGAATTGAAATAATAGAATAAGTGAAAAAATAGAATAGAGAAATGAATGGAATGGAATGGAGAGTGAAACCAACTGGAATAAGTCATTTTATATCATCCCTTAAGGAATAAAATTCATAAAGTCGAGAGAAATGAGAATAGTGTATTTCATTTCAATAGAGCAATCGAACACAATTTTTTTGCATTCATAAGAATGAGTTGCTCCTCCAATCCAAACGTAACATTAGAATTTTTTCAAGAAGAGATAGATTGGATTTTAATTGTAACTAATTTATAAGAAAATGCTTCATAACTAACGCCGACTATGGATCATTTAACCATCCACCAACACAACTAAATGATTAACCTTTTAAATTATCTCTATTCGCGGTCGAGCTTAGTCCTTAGTGGCTATGGACCACTCCCTTTAAAAATTGAATGATTTGCATTTTGGAAAGAATGAATTTGGGCCAGGCCTGTTCCCTTGTGACACAATTTTGTTTGAATACCCGGCCCAATCAATGCTTTTCATTTTGAGGCAAACCAGTCGAGTGTCTAACTTAAAAAATCACTTGAACCCAACATTTCTATTTTTACAAAAAAATAAAATAAAATCTACGAAGTACTCCGCATGTTAATGTCTAGTAGAGACATCCTAGTTTCATCATGGCTGGCCAATTTTTGAACCAAATTCTTTATTCACTAATCGATTGTCAAATCAACCTTAGTGATGTTAGTACTAACATATACTCCCCCTTGCCGAAACTTAGGATCAATCTATATCCACATATATTAAATATAAATTTTCATCTCATTATTAAAAAGTAAAGTATAGTACGAATTTATATGTCAAATCCTATTTTTTAATAATAAAATAAAAATTTGTGTTTTAAAATTGTGTTTGTAAACTTATTCCAAAATTTAAGATTTGTGTCCGACTTTACAACTACTTTTTTACATATTATTGCCCAAGACAAACTTGGACAAAAAAAATAATATTGATGTGTTTGTTCAAATATTAAATTTATTATTAAAACTTGTTATCGAAAAAAATCAAAAAATTGTACCTTTTGTATGTCCTAGGGAACCCAAAATTTAAATAGTCGTACTCTTGACCTCTATATTAATAAAAATAAATCATATCAATAGACTAAGTAACCATTAATGATTATGTAAGTTCTTAATTATTGGTAAAATTGAGATCACATTAATCCATATATACTCATTTTCTCTATTTTCGCACGGGTTAATTTGTATAATTTTTTTTCATAAATATTTAATAATTTTTTATTAATAATATATTTATTATTTTTCACTGACATAATGCATATACATAATGTCAATATAATTTGGTTTAGCATATTCTACTACATTTGAAAGGAATTTAATTACTTTTAATATTATGTGATTAAAAATTACACATAAATTGAAATGAGTTAAAATTTCTATTATCTGAACGATGTGAAACTTTAGTACTAAATATGTAATATTAAATTTAAAACTCAACTTATTATATAATGTACAAATGAAGAGTTTTCAAAAGTAGTTATGTGAGACATGAGGGATTTTGTATCCTAATTACTTAATTCTCTTTCTTGTTACTTTTTTTTTCTTTTATATTTAGAATTTTACATCGCCTAACAAATTTGTCTTATTTTATTTCTATTCTTATATACAAATCACATCGAATGGAGAAAACAAATAAAAAATATTTATAAGTTAATTTAATTAATATCTCTTCTTTTTTGTGATTATATATATAAATATATAGCATAGATGGACAACTTAGACTAGGTATCTTCTGTTGGAGTATGTGAATAGCATCGTAAGTACCTCTTTTACGGTCGACAATGTATTATGGTCTTTTAATCGTGCCACCAATTAATTTGTTTTGTCCCTTGACTATTCTTCCTGTGGGGTTTTATCCAATTTAGTCGTACAAAAGCCTTTATGACTTTTAGGTCAACATCAACATCAGTATGGAAACTCCAAAACATGAATGGTGGGTAGGGGGTAATAAATTGAACAATGACATTTGTACTATATATATATACATATATGTGTACATATATGTATGTATATAGCTAGATGCCCAAATTAACATTAATGCTTTCAACAACGATCATGCACCAACATTAGTGGCTAGTGCATAAATTCAAACCTCACTACGACCTTTGTCTTGCTCTTTGAGACTCTTAAAAATGTGGTAAATTTTGTTCATTCAGTTAAGCACCAAAATTATTTTTATTTATAAAGAATACACTTAAAGCTTGATTATTTATCTTTATTTAATATTATTTAATTTTTTAATAAGAAATTATTAATTCTTTAATGTTAGACTATTAATCTCATATTTTTCATGGGATTATATAATCTCATATAAATAGTCTTAAGAATGATAAAAAAAATAGTTCACAAGACTATTTAAAGGACAATTAATCCTCCATCATGAAATAAAATAATCTAAAATAGTGTTAAATTAATGACGACAAATTTCTCTTACATGTACTGTGAAATTCGCCGCAATAACCCCGTCTACAAGTACCATAATCATCAGTACAACCTCTGATTCATGATCCAACTGTTGCCGCTGTGTGACCCAACATCTTCCCGCTGTCATGTACCTTTAAAATTTTAACCCTAATTTACCATAAGCTCATCAATAGATAAGACTGATTTGATCAATGTTCGGCTTGTTACTTTTTAATATCCAAAATATGATGATGATTTCTTTATGATAATCAATGGTAATATTATCGGAATCGAAGAGTTGAAGATGTTGGTCGGCGAGAGGCGCGGGTCGGGGGGAAGTAAGATACAAGGGAATGGGATGGTGAGGATAGAGAAAGAATATGTTTTGTTTATTTTATATTTATTTATCCATATAAGCATTTCATTCTTTTTTTTAAGAACTACTTTACATACACAACATTAAAACACAATATAAAATACTACATCACATCTCACCATTAAAAAGTAGAGTCTGATACAGATTTTTGTGTTAGGTCCCACTTTTTAATGGTGAAATAAATATAGTATTTTATATTGTGTTTTAATGTTGTGTGTATAAATTTATTCTTTTTTTAATCTAAACGTGGGTCATATATTTAATGACTCAAGTGACACGTGTTTAAGGTTAGCCAAATCAGCATTATAGTCTATTTTTTGGGAGAAAAATTATAAATCAATAATTTAAAATATTTTTGTTAGTTAGATAATGCAAATGTAATAAAAAAAAAAAGTTTTAATAACTAATATAAAAATCGGTCCATAATACAGTGACCAAAATATCGATTAATCCGTAATTTAAGTATATTATTTATATTTAATTCTTTAATAATTATAGGGGAATTGCGAAAATACTATTTTTAACAATTATTTTGTCAATTTCATTAGGTTATTATTGTATCATTTTTGCGTGAATTTCATTATTACTCATGTGAGAATGGATCCGACGCATAAACTAAAGCCTACTCCTTAGGATATCCTCTATGTTGGGATTTCATTTTCGAAGCAAGTTTGATTGCTTAGGAGATGAATGATTAAAGGAATCTTTGTGGTGGGACATTGATGACTGTTAAAAAGGAATATTAATTTTATATATAAACTAAATTATTAATTGTTACAAATTTATGGGATTATCAAGTTGACATTTTCTTTTGTCTTCATTTTATGGTTTTCATTAATAAAAAGCTGGGATTTGGCTCTGGTTCATTATACTTTCTCTCTAATTCTATCTAATACATCAAATATTTGATTTTAATAATTTTAGTAGTAATGATCAGAATATCTTAATAGATAAGTAATGATATTAAGATCAATAATTCTATAAAAAAAAATTAAAATCATAAAAAATATTTTTATTTAAAAGTTTTAAAAAAAATCAACTATTAAAATTTTGATGAAAAATTTACACGTTCATGTGGACAAACCCTCCTTCTAGATGTTAGATCCTACAATGAACGATGAGAGATTTGTTTGCTAGAATAATATTCATAGCAAACACTTACTATGAATCACTACTCTATATACGAGTCTTTGCTAGAACACACCTTCCGAGAAATAACTACCATAAAAAATTAGAAATTAGAATCACTACTCTATATACGACTCTTTGCTCTACATACCTTTTGGGAAATAACTATTATTATTTTTATTTTGTTACAGAAAATATGGTGGATTGATATGATGAAAATAATAGTAGTTATTTTTTAGGAGGGTGTGTGTATATATATATATAACTTAAGTAATATTTATGCATTTATCATTTCTTATTAATTGAAAAAGAAAAAAGGAAATTCACGAAGAAATTGAGTAGAAATGTGTATGCATGCATGCAATTGAGAACAAAAGGCAATTACAGCGAGAAAATGGGACGGGGGTTATCATCGTGTTCCCTTTTGTTGCCATCGGCGAAGCAACATGTAGTGGGGTCAATTAATTTTTTTGAAAAAAAATAATTATTTTATAATATAAGATAAATTTTAAAATTTTAAAATATTATATATAAATTAACTCCACTCAAATTTTATAAATTTTTTATTATACGGAATTAAATTAAAATTTTATAATTTTGTCAATTATATTTTAACTACATATGACTCATATTCTCTTAATATATGTATCTCTCTATAATATTTTTAAACTAAATAATAATCTAACTTATATTATTTTTTTAAATAATTAATGAATTAATTATTTATAAACAGTTGTCATTAGAAAAATCTATTATGAATCAATATAATATATATACCATATATTATTAATTATTATATTATATATATATATATATATATATATATATATATAGACTCAAAAATATAAAAATATTAAAAAAAATTAATTTAAATGTACTGTTCTCAAACTTTCATCAAATTATTTATAATTTAATAATAATTTTAATCACACTAAAACATATTCATGTTTCGCCCCTGTTTGCTGCTGTGTTGTTTCATCAATAACATGAAGCGAGAGAGAGAGAGAGAGAGAGGGTTAAATCATTCAAGTGAGTGAGTGCTGACATTTGGAATCCCACTGCAGAATCATCACCCAACTCTAGGCCAATAAATGAGCCAGGATGGGACAGTGAGATATGATTTTCTTACTTTTTCTCTTTAGTTTTTTTAATTTGTTCCTTTCCCAATTATTATCATGACCTCAGTTTCTGAAATACGTATTCTTTATCACTCCCCTTGATAATATATATATATATTTCTAATCATTTCAAAATTTAAAAAATATTTATATTTTTAAATTATAAAATGACAGGTTTTTTTTTTGATTCATGAAAAATCAAAGATTAGAACTTTCTCATGACACATTTCTTAGATGATTATGTCAAATCTGTTTTAACTTTTCTTGCACGATTGGTGATGTAGAATCAAAGATGCAAATATAGAGTCATAGATCATCAATTTGAAGAGGATTTGGATTTTGGGATGCAATTTCGACCTCTTAATTAATTCCCCCCCCCCCCCTCCCTCCCTCCCTCCCTCCCTCCCTCCCTCCCTCGCCTCGCCTATTTTTAGAAGAAAAATATATTATTTCTGCATTAAAATATAATTAATCATGTTTGATTTATTTTTTAAAAATATTTCACTTGTTTTCGGCCCATGCTGATTTAATATAAAAGTTCAATGAAACATGATTACATGAATGTTAAATGCACAACACAGCCTATAATAACTCTCTCCCTTCCAGCATTACAGTTACGTTTTCCACACAGGTGGATTCATTAAAAATTCACAGATGAAATGAAAAATAGCAAATAGAGAAAGTGTACCTAATAAAAAAGATATTTTGATTATTTCGGAAATTATATTCAACCAAATTGTAACGAGCGATTCCATCTTTTATAATAAAAAATAAGGGTCACAAGATGTTTTTAAGAATCCATGAATGGTAAAATTTCTCGTCATTGTTAGAAATACTAGACCTACTAAAGGCAATTGGGGTTTTGAATAAGACGACCTATTGATCTTCAATAATACCCACAACTTATGCCAATTCGATTTGATCGCTGTGTGTAAGATTTCAACAAAATTTTTAAAATGATACCCTTATTTTTTTACAAGTATGAAACTCATTTGAGATACATATATAGGCAGTACTGGCTCGGTTAAGGGAACCCAAGAATTATATACAAAAAATATGAAAATTTAAAGACTAATAGAAGAATAGAAACAATCACAAAATTTAACTTTATAAAACTTTCTAATCACAAGAATTCATAAAATAGGATAAATTAATTAAGAAGCCACCATTTTTTTTTATAAAATTTGAATAATAAGAGTTAACCCTAAAACACCCAAAATCATCCTTTAAATACTAAACAATAAGATGAAAACCCTAATTACGAAAGGAATAACAAAATTACGAAGAAAAAAAATAAATAAGTCCAAAAACTAATAAAAACTAAATTCAAAGGGTCCAAACACATCTTTTCCGACCTCTTTTAGGCTTAAAACAATATTTGACAAGGACGAAGGCAATAACTTTTGTAACTTTCATTGTTGGTTTCAATTTAATATATTATAAGTTCCATAATTTTCAATAGATCAAAAATTAAACTTAAAATAAGATCAACCTTTAAACTTTTGTAACTTTTTTCTTTCCTTCCTTTTGCGTACTATCAGTTTTATTTTGAAAAATATATTTGTAAAAATAATTTAAAAGATATTGAACGTTCAATTATATCAATTATAGTTATATAAATGAACGTCTTATATTGTAATGCTTGGAAATTAATATAATGCCCTTTTTAAAACAATATTTTCTTATCACAAATAAATATAACAAATTAACGTACAAACATGGAAATTGATATAATAGTGATAGGCATGTATTAGAAGATTATCATTATTATTATTATTATTATTATTATTATTAAATTAATAAAATAGAAAATCGGTACGATCCGGTAAATACTGAATGTGACATCCCCAAATTTGGGTCTACATAGCCCAATTGGACACCCCAAAAATACACAGTTTCTAATACAAACAATACATAGAACAGAAATACATAACTCAATAATACACAACTAAATATTTACTATTATTGCCACACTATACACAACATGTGAAGACTACTATATCTATCTCTCGGACCTTCACTCCATTCCCCGGTTAGACCTAATTATTCTCTCATTTTCTAAAGAACAATGTAACAAAAAGAAAGAGTGAACTTAAATAGCCCAGTAAGAAATATCATGACTACGATAACAATGAGTAATTATCATTAACCTTTAACAGTTGAGTTCTTGATAAAATATGATAAACAACAAGTTTTAGATCAATAATAACAGCAGAATGAGCAATCCATTAGAAGAATCATGTAGACTATGATGTCTATTGGCTTTTCTTTTTAAAAAAATATCATCAACTTTTATCATCTTAAACACCACTGGTCATGATAATATAAATTCACAATTCCTGATCATAATCATGCAAATCAACAATTCATCTTTGCACTACGGGCCAAAGATATTAAAATATAACACCAATGGTCATGATCATACCAGTCTTCAGCCTTTGGTCATAATCATACCAAACAACAGTTCTTCTTTGCCCCAGGCAAAAGAGAATATTCACCACGTGCCCTAAAAGATACACAACAATTATATCGCATTTATCCTATCATCTGTGCCCCAGACCACAGATATTCACAACAACATGATTCTTGATGACTAGAATAACAACAGTGATATAAATGATGAATAGAAGAAACATGATAATCAATAAATATCAAAAGTTTATGATTTTACTTTGTGCAGATTCAAATAATATCCAAATTATAAGCATGATGTAGAGTGAAATTCAAAAATGATATTCAAAATCCACAGTTCAGAATAACGGTTAGAGTTCAATAGAAAGATTTAGAAAAATAGGAAAGTTCAATTGAAATGATATTAAATGAAGCGCAAATTATTAAGGAACATATAACTATTTCAGAGAACTTTAGCAAATAGTACTTACCATAGTAAGTTAAGAGTATTAAAAAGAATGATACCCTTTACCTTAACACATGACTGAATATTGATTGAAATGAAATTGATCAACCTATATATTTATAATTTAATTAGTAACTACCACCTATAATTTCATGGTGTATACCAATTCGTATGAAATCATCTAAAGTGATTTGATAGAATAAAGTAGAATAACTTCAATATAGTTTTTGAAAGAAAATAATATTTTAAAATAAATTTTTCAAAAGAAGCTTTTCAAGATAAATCTTTTAAAGGAAGATTTATAAACACCGTGTAATGTGTATAGTTGGTTATATAATTTTTATAAAAAAAACTTACTTGAACAGTACTTGTACACTTAAAAATCTTCACAAATACTCAAGATGACTTTAGAATATTCAAAGAAAACTTATACAAAGTAATATTCAGAGAGTGAAAGAAAGAATAAGCAAGGAAGTTTTTATGAAGAATTCTTAAGTTAAGTCCTCTATTTATAACCAAAAATCTTATCATAAACCAATATTTTTTAATTTAATCCAAATCATATATTTCAAGATAATGTTTAATCCATACCATTCATTTCATCTTTTAAGATTTTCTTAATCTAAACCATTCATTTAAAGATCATCATTTAAAGATCATCTTTAATCTACACCGTTCATTTCAAATTCTATAATTATTACATTATCTTTAATCTATACCATTCACTTCAAATTTTCTTTAATCTATACCATTCAATTAACTTTATGTATAAAACAACTAATTTTATAAATCAACTAACTTTATATATAAAACAACTAACTTTATATAAATCAACTAACTTTATATATAAAAATAAATAACTTTATATAATATATCATAATAAAATAATTTACTTTACATAATTTATATAAATTAAATAACTTTATATAATTTATTATAATAAAAATAAATAACTTTATATAATTTATTATAATAAAAATAAATAACTTTATCAATTCAATTATTCAACAATAATTCACAATTATTTATTATTATGACTAATTGTTATAAATACAGTTTAGTTGATTTTCTGAGTTAGATACTCACAATACAAGCAGAAAAATAAACTAATAATGAAATATAACAGTTTAATCAACATCATAATAGAGATAACAATAATGCAAAAAATAAATAAAAGAAAGAGCACGTTATTGTGTAATGACAATTATTGATTAAGTAATGTGAATTACTGTGTGCAAGACCCCGAATTTTATGAAATATAAAATTTAATTTTTCTTCATATATATTTTTTCATAAAACAGTAAGTGGTTAAATTAGTAAAGTTAAAAGTTAAGGATGTTATGTGTAAATTATATTATGTCGGACAATATTCGTTTGGTCGGGGAATATTCATTCTGTCGGGGAATATTCGTACGACAGTGCCGTACGAACCAATTATTGGTGGACCCCACAATAAATAATTGTCGGATATAGAAAACGACATAAAAAATTTTTAAATGGTCAATGGTACTATCACTTTTAATTGTTAAAATACTCAGTGGTAAAATAATAGTAACATACGGTATTGCACAATAGCATACGGTATTGCACAGTAGTACACGACATTGCACAGTGTTTCGTATTATTAAACTGATAAAGTGGTTATCGTACAATATTTGACTTTATTGTCACATGCACAATAATTCATAATATTAAACTGATAATCGTCACAGTAGCATATGCACAGTAATTCACATTATTGAATTAATAATTGTTATTACACAGTAACGTATTCTTTCTTTTATATACTTTCTGCATTATTGTTATCTCTATTATAATGTTAATTAAACTGTTGTATTTCATTATTAATTAATTTGATATCTAACTCAGAAAGCCAACTACACTGTATTTATAACAATTAGTCATAATAATGAATAAGCGTGAATTATTGTTGAATAATTGAATAGATAAAGTTATTTGTTTATAATATAAAGTTAGGTGATATAAAATGAATGGTATAGATTAAAAATAATATAGAATTTGAAATGGATGGTGTAGATTAAAAGATGATCTTTAAATAAATGGTTTCTATCAAGAAAATCTTAAAAGATGAAATGAATGGTGTAGATTAAAGATAATATATAATTTGAAATGGATGATGTAGATTAAAAGATGATCTTTAAATGAATGGTTTAGATTAAAAAAATCTTAAAAGATGAAATGAATAGTATGGATTAAACATTATCTTGAAATGAACGGTTTGGATTAAATTAGGAAATCTTGGTTATGATAAGATTTTTGGCTATAAATAGAGGCCTTAACTTAAGAATTTTTCATAAATTTCCTTACTTGTTCTTTCTTTCACTCTCTAAATACTTCTCGAGTATTTGTGAATATCTATAAGTGTACGAGTACTGTTTAAGTTAATCAACCTCATTTAAATCAATATCCAGTCAAGTGTTAAGGTAAGGAATATCATCTTCTTTCATATTCTATTATTTAAACTTACTACGGTAAGGGATTATCATTCTTTGATTCTTGAAAATAATATTGTTTCTCTCTTACTCATAAGATGTGTCATTTATTTCCATATATTAAATTGTGGGAATAACTTTACGGCGCGGATTACCGCCTGTTGGTGAATAACATTTCGTATTCATTCCTTATTAATCTCTGAGAATAACCTTACGACGCGGATTACCGCCTGTTTGGTGAATAACTCTTTGTATTTAAATTTTATTAAATTGTGGAAATAACCTTACTGCGCGGACTACCGCCTGTTGGTGAATAACCCTTTGTATTTATTTCTTATTTGTCTTTTGTGAAAATAATTTGTCTACACGAATTATCACATGACACTTTTATTTAATATTCGTTTGTAATATCATTTTCTTTCATATTCATAAGTGATATTATTTTCCTTTATACTCATAAGGATACCATTTTTTTCATCTTCCATTCTTCAAACTTACTATGGTAAGGGATATTAATTTCCTTCACCTTTTGTTAATTAAATCTACTACGGTAAGGGATATTTTTTTTTTCTTTCATACACCTAAATCGAAACTTATTATGGAACTATTGCTTCTATAATTTCTGAAAATATTATATGTTCCATAATAGTTGCAATTCATCATTTCAATTGAACTTTCCTATTTACGTGAACCTTTCTATTGAACTGTAACCGTTTTTCTGAACTGTGGATCTTGAATATCATTTTTGAATTTCACTCCACATCATGTTGACAATTTGGACATTATTTGAATCTACACAAAGTAAACTTTTAATACTTATTGTTTATCCTGTTTCTTCTGTTCATCATTTATATCATTCTAATCATCCAAAAATTTAAGTTGTTGTGAATATCTGTGGCCGAGGGCACAAATGCGATATAATTGTTGAACAGATGATAGGTTAAAGGCGATACATCTGTTCGGTGTCTTTTATGGCACGTGGTGAATGTTCTCTTTGGGCCGTAGTGCAAAAATGAACTGCTGTTTGGTATGATTATGACAAAAGGCTGAATCTGATATAATCATGACCATTGGTGTTATATTGAATATCTTTGGCCCGTAGTGCAAAGATGAACTGTTGTTTGGTATGATTATGACCAAAGGCTGAATCTGGTATAATCATGACCGTTGGTGTTATATTGAATGTCTTTGACCCGTAGTGCAAAGATGAACTGTTGATCTGCATGATTATGACCAGGAACTGTGAATTTGTATTATATTGACTAATGGTATTTCAAATGATAAAAGTTGATGATATTTTTCCTAAAAAGAGAAGCGAGTGGATATTATAGTCTGCATTATTCTTCCAATAGATTGCTCATTCCGCTGTTATTATTGATCTGAACGTTGTTCAAGAATTTAAGTGCAGTTTTTGATATAAATCTTGTAGTCTATTGTATTCTATCAAGAACTTAACTGTTGAAGGTTAATGAGAATTTATTCGTCATTATCTTAGTCATGATATTCTTTACTAGGCTATTTGAGCTCACCATTTCTTTTGTTCTATTGTTTTTCAACAGGAGATGAGAACGTAGCTGGGACTAGCCGGGGAATGGAGTGAGAGTCCGAGGGATAGCTATCGTAGTCTTCACGTGTTGTAAAATAGTGTGATAATAATAGTGAAGACTTAGTTGTGTATTATTATACACTGTATTGTTGAACGTTGTTCTACCTTGTAATAATTTTGTTGTAGTCTTTTGACAACTCAAGTTTAGGCTGTGTGGGCCCAGATTTGGGGGTGTCACACTGTGCATATGCTATTGTGATAATTATCAGTTCAATAATATTAATTATTCTACATGTGACAATTATTGGTACAATAAAGTTAATATTATACAATAGCCAATTTATCACTTCAATAGTATGAAACACTGTGCAATACCGTGTATTATTGTATAATACCGTATATTACCATCATTTATCACTGGGTATTTTAACAGTTAAAAGTGATAGTACCGTTGACTATTTTTATTTAGAAATGTTACATATGTCATTTTTTATATCTGACAATATTTTGTTGTGGGTGGTCCATTAATATTATTTCGGCGCCGTCGTGCGAATCGAATATTCTCAGACATAACGAATATTCCCCGATAAAACGAATATTCTCCGACAAGATAAAATTTGTACAAACATTTCTTAATTTTTACTTTTGTCAATTTCTTCATATAGCGTTTCAGAGAAAAATATATAAAGAAAAATTAAATTTGTATTTCATAAAAGTCGGGGTCTTACACCGAACCCCCAAAACATTGAACTGGTACTGAACCGGTTTGTACCGACATACCGGACTGATCTTTTTGTACCAAATCAACCGATTCGGACTGGTTCAGTATACCCTATATATTGAAAAAAAACCAAAAAAAATGATCACCCTACCCATAATATACTGTTTTAAGTTCGAAAAACTTATTTTAAGTAGTCTAGTCACTGGTCAAATGTGAATTTTTTTTCATTATTTTAACTTTTCTAGTTCTAATTGATATAAAAAACTATTTTAGTACTATAAATATATTATTAGGGATTGTTAACAGTTACATTTTATCGATCAATAATATTATATATTATTACTTTGTTCTTCATGTGAGTTAATATTTTTTTTGTGAATTTAAGAGTTTATCTTACATTATTGTTGATACATTTAAACCTTCAAATTATATTTGTGTTAGAGTATTATAATCTAATCATATTATAATGCATCATAATTTAATTTATTTTTTTTTTTAATTTAATATATATAAAAATTAATTTTATTATCTTTTTAATTACAAACGTAACGTGTGCGCCATAAAGGCTAGGATAAATTATGGAAGAGGAAGATATAGTTTATGTTTGGTTACTCATTGGTGCGTTTGTAATGTTTAAAAGTTCAAATATATTTAAAAAATTTGTTTTTCTGATAATAACTTATTTTATACATAATTTATCTAATTCATAAATATAATACTATCTTTTTTTTATTATATAGGTCGTTTTAGAAAATTTTTTTCTTTTCCAAAATATAAGTCGTTTATATATATTTAGGAAAAAAATTCTAATTATTTCTTACTTTATCCTTAAATATAGGTTAATTGAGAGAGAGAAAGAGAAATAATTAATTAGTGCATAAATAATAATAAAATTTTAAATTAATATTAATTATCTAATATTAATATTAATAATATTTCTTAATTTGTATAATTATATCTTAAAAAACTTATATAATAAAAATAAAGGAGTATTTAAAACTCAAATATAATTCATCAAAATTAATATAATGCATCAAACAGTAGGAATGCTACCGCTGCAAGCTGATAGCGGAAGAAACCCACTCATATACCCAGTATATTTATTCATTTTAAGAAAGAATAACATAAAAATATATATATATATATTTAAGGATTATTTTAATAAATAAATTATTTTAATAAAATAAAAATTGGTCATTTTATTTTTAAAATTTTTAATTTATGTGAAAAATTATGGAATAAAATTTATTTTAATAAAATAAATATATATAATAATTTTACTATTATATTATATCACACATCATCATCAATAATTAAATATATATTTAAAAATTTTTAAAATTATTTTATTTTTTTCTCTATTTTATTCATTAAATCCAAACACAACATTATAACGGAAGAGAAATTGGAGGGGCGTCGCGGGATAAATAGTAAACTGTCAACAACGCAAGGGGCCACCACGTGTGCTCAACACTACTTCCATTTCCTCTTCCCTTCCTTCCTCTCTACTCTTCCTTTCCTTTTCTCACTCCTTCCTTCATCTCTTTCCCTGAGTAGGATTCTCTCATAAGTCACAAGTGACTCACTCACTCTCTCGCTCATTCGTCCATCCATTTTGTTTTCTTTTCTTCTCTTCTTCGTCCCATCATCTTCCCCACCCACTTTCTTCTCTCCTCGTTTTATCCCCCAAAATACTCTCCTTCATTCATACCAAAGAAAAGAAAAGAAAAGGAAAGGAAAGAAAACCTCGAATAAGTGTCACAAAAATCAAAGTAACATAAAATCCTCTCTTTCCCGTGACAAATCCTCTCTTCTCATCCCCACCATTAATTTCACTCTTTCACTCTTCCAACTACATGCACTTACCCAACTATTAGATTACCAACAAACAAAGAATTGCATTGAATACCTAATTAACAAAAATTCAAATATTCATAAATGGATTCAACATCAAGAGGAGTCGGAGCCGCGGCACCTGACCTAAGTGGAGTAGGGGAGGCTCAATCATCAGCTGCGGCGCCGTTAGATAGTGGCGGTGGCGGGTCAACGCCAGCGGCGGCGCCACCGAGTCGGTACGAGTCACAGAAGCGGCGTGACTGGAACACCTTCCTACAGTATCTTAATAACCACAAGCCGCCGCTAACGCTGGCAAGGTGTAGCGGCGCGCACGTGATCGAGTTCCTCAAGTACCTCGACCAGTTCGGCAAGACGAAGGTGCACGTGATCGGCTGCCCGTATTTCGGTCACCGGAACCCTCCGGCGCCATGCGCCTGCCCTCTCAAGCAGGCTTGGGGCAGCCTCGACGCGCTCATCGGACGGCTCAGGGCCGCCTACGAGGAGAACGGCGGCCGCCCAGAATCCAACCCGTTTGGCGCCAGAGCCGTTAGGATATACTTAAGGGAGGTAAGAGAGAGTCAAGCCAAGGCTAGGGGTATACCTTATGAGAAGAAGAAGCGAAAACGGCCGACAACTGTCCCGGAGGCTGCCGAGTCGGGATTGTCGGCAGTTAGCTTTACTACCCATGTGGGTGACAGTAGTGGTGGCGGTGGCGCTGGTGGCACTAGTGGCGGTGGTGGGGATGTTAGTGGTACAAATGTTTCTGCTCCTGCTTCAAGTACCTTATAATTTTACTAGTTTACTAATGGTAAACTTTTGTAGATAATTTTTTTTAGTTTTTCCATTTTATAAATCTCTTTAGTTTAATAATTCTTTAAACTGTGATAATGAGTTAGTACAATATAATTGGGCATTATAGTATATAATTTTATTAAAACCCATTAAAAACTATAATAGTGTCGCAAGCACTGTCGGTTAGAGAAACCGGGTCTCAAGAAAATTGGGTACTTCCGGGTACCATTTTATTTGTATTCCTTTATATCTTTTGTATTAATAACCTATATAGTTTCTCAGTCATTTTTATTTCAACAAATCCACCTGAAGACATGATTGATTATATATATATATATGATTTGGCTCAGCAGTTTAATTTGCCTTAACACTAATCCATTTAACTGCTCATATTGTGAATCTTTTGGGGGTCCATATATATGATGATAATGATTTATTTGTATATATTTCCTTTATATGTCTCATTTTGGGGTCTACATTTTAGTTTTCTTCTGTAATTATATATAGATGCAGCAAATATGAATCTTTTACAAGCGAATTGAGTGTAGCCAAATCTACAAGTATTCATATATATGGTCCCTGACGCAGGTGCGGCACACGTGGGGTTCAATATGACAGTGTACTAAACTTCACTTCTCAGGTGCCTCCTTTATATCTAGTCTACTGCAACTGAATCTTTCATTTTTCATTTTGGGTCCTTCAGCTAATTGGGATTGAGATATATAAATTCTTTCTCCCTCTTTCCCCACACATCTATACGATTCTTTGTTTTTAGGATTTTGGGATAGGAACAATTAAGTTGTTTCCGTATTATATATGTATAATTTTAATAATAATATAAAATAATGGCAAAAAAATCTAATTTAATGGTATACGTATATAACTTTTTCCTGCATGAACTTGACTGTTGATTGTGCCAACTTTATGGAGTCCGGGTCGGAATTATTTACACTTCTCTCTCCTATGTGGGGAAATTAAGGATGAAATTGAAAGGAACGTTTCTTTTTGGGTGAAAACAACAAGTAGATAAAAAGATATGGGTACAACTTACAAGCATCAATGGGGAGGGAAAATAATGCTGTGCCGATTGTTGCCTCAGGTATAGTATATTATTATTATTATTATTATATTTGACGTAACACCACCTCAATGTGAAAAGGACAACTAGCCAACCTTTCCCTTCTATTTTTCCCCCCAAAAATCATTTTCTTAATCATAATTATATTATAAGCTTTAAACTATTTTATCTTTGTAATAATGGCAGAGGCCCACCAATCGCTACCATAATAAATAAATAAAGCCTCCAAGCCCTTTTGCTATATAAAATTAATAAATTACTCCAATATACGTATATTTCATGTTGTTCTCCTGTTTGGTTCTTTCCACAGCTGACTTTTGGATTTTTTGAATATTTTTTCATCCACTGGTAATTTTTAAAGGTAGATATTTCCTTTCTCTCTGTGGCAAAATCTAGATTTCCCACCTTTTGGAGGGAACAAGCTTTTCTACTATAAATAAATACAATGTTTCTCGCTCATACATTCTCCTCCCTCCTATTTCTGACCTCGTATCTTCGAAAAGTGAAAAGATATAACGTAAGAAAATATTTTACTACAGCCTCAAATCTTTATGAATATCTAGGTTACAATATTTTACCTAAGTATTCCTGTTTACAAGAATTATAATTTTGATATTATAATTTTAAGGTATAAATTATAATTTAAAAATTATATTTATTTATAAAGATTATATTTGAAATAAGTATTAATCATATTTTTGTCTTATTTATTTTTAAATTTAAACTTGAGACTATTAATTTAAGAATTATAAAATAATTTAATATGATAGACTATTTAATACCATGTTCAATTAGGGATTATAATTCCGAGACTATTAAGTCATTTTATAATCCATAGACTAATAGTCCCAAGTCCAAATTTAAAAACAAATACAATATTTTTGGGATTAATAATTTTATCTTAAATGTAATCATTGCAAACAAATATAATTTTTTTGATTATAATTCATACTTTGAAATTATAATCCTGAAATTATAATTTTTGTAAATAAACATAACCCTAATATTTCTTAGAGGGAAAGATAAGTACACAAAATTCAAATACAAAATAAAATAATACATTTATCTCAATTATTAAAAAATGGAGTACGACACAAATTTTAATATCATGTCTTACTTTTTAATACTAATAGTTAAAATAAATATAATATTTTAATATTGTACACTTATACTTATTCCAGTAAAAATAATTAATAGCTGACAAATAAATTAACAGGCAAATGCTTCGATCTCTTTTGTTAATCATTACTTGAGGAAATTACTTGTCTTATTTTTACAGAAATAATGATAGCCAAAATAACTTATAATTTTATTGAAATATTTTAATTGAATAAATAAAATTACTTGTTGAACACGATATATATAATCACCCTTTTTTTTTGTTAAAATAAAATCTATGGGTGACGTTCGTTGCACGTAAGGAATTATCTTCCTTGCCACTTTTTTCTTTCTTAGTGGTTGAAGACTTGTTATCTCATTACAAAGTGGCAAGAGATGAATGAAAGAAGTAGGGAGATGATATTTGATTCCTAATTTCTTCATTTGCAGTCCATTCTAAAATAACATTTGCAACATTTTAATATTAGAAATTTGGAATGGAAATATTATTTTTCAAGAAATAAATATCCTACCCTAATCCTACTAAATCAATTTTTAAATCTAAAAGCTTGACATTCAATTAAATAAGTTAATTTAATTAATTGAGTTGACACAAATGAGTTCATCTTTCATTTTTTATTTCATTTACTTCAATTTTTCAATACCAATTTTTTTTCTTCCTTTTTTCTTTCTTTTTAAAAAGTCAAGCCCAAAAATCAAAAAACTTTCAGCTTTATCAATAACAATATATATATATATATATATATATATATATATATATATATATATATATATATATATATATATATATAGTAGGTGACTGATCCATCGACAAATGGGTAAAAATAAAATTATTTTTATAACAGATCTCAGTCGTCTAGAATGAAATTTGACAGTTTAAAGGGCATTCATTCGTAGTATAATATCAAGGTATTTGCAGTTTATACTGTGGACGAGAGATATTGTCCAAAATGCCCTCAATATTTAAATGAACAAACTCATCGTCCGCAGTATAATACTACCGACGATATAAATTTTTGACTTTTTCTCAAACTGCGTCGTTTTTTACTTTATCCCGTCTGAAGTATTATACTACGTACGATATGAATTTTTGTCTTTTTTTCAAATTGCGTCGTTTTTGGCTTTGCCCTAGTCCAAAGTATTATACTGTGAACGATATAAATTTTTGGCTTTCTTTAGTATTAAACTGTAGATAACTTTATTATTCTATCTCTATATAGACACTACTTCTCTTCATCTACAATAACATAAAAAACTAAGGGATTTTGGCAAGAAAAGATGTATACCATTCCAAAATTTTGAACACCTTGATTAGCTAGTCTCATAAGTTGATCATGAAGTTTACATAAGCCTGTGCAAATGTTTCGATTTTTAAGGTTTCTTTGATTTTTCGGACTAGACCAAACCGGTTGGTTCGGTACAAAAAATTGATATATACTGATTTTTTGGTACCGATTCCGATACCGCATTTTTATGGTTCGATATTTACCGAACCGGATCGGTTATATCAACTTTCTATTATTTATTTATTATTATTAATAAATAATTAATAATAATAATAATAATAAAGAAGTTAATAATAATAATAATAAATATTAATTTTTAATTTTTATCCAGTAACGGTACCAAAAATTGGCCAATTTCGGTATCGGTTCGGTTCGGACAGGTATTTATCGGTTGAACACCCCTAAATTTACACAACTGTCAAAAATTGGGGAGTTCGCTAATTGGATAGGATTAGGCAGAAGTTCACAAAATTTTAAGGTATCCTCTACAAGGAAAAAACACTACCGATATATACAGAGTTGAGATATATATGATTTGTGTGACGCCCCCAAATCTGGGCCCACACAGCCCAAACTTGAGTCGTCAAAAGACTACAACAAAATTATTACAACAAAGCACAACGTACAACAATACAGTGTATAATAATACACAACTAAGTCTTCACTATTATTGCCACACTATTTTACAAAACGTGAAGACTATGATAACTATTCCTCGGACCCTCACTCCATTCCCCGGCTAGACCCTGTTATGTTTTCATCTCCTGTTGAAAAACAATGGAACAAAAGAAAGGGTGAGCTCAAATAGCCCAGTAAAAAATATCATGACTAAGATAATGACGAATAAATTATCATTAGCCTTCAACAGTTGAGTTCTTGATAGAATACAATAGACTACAAGGTTTATATCAAAACTGTAGTTAAATTCTTAAACAATGTTTAGATCAATAATAACAGCGGAATGAGTAATCTATTAGAAGAATAATGCAGACTATAATGTCCACTCGGTTCTCTTTTTAGGAAAAACATCATCAACTTTTATCATCTGAAATATCATTAGTCAAGATAATACAAATTCACAGTTCCTGATCATAATCATGCACATCAACAGTTCATCTTTGCACTACGGGCCAAAGATATTCAATATAGCACCAACGGTCATGATTATACCAGATTCAGCCTTTGGTCATAATCATACCAAACAACAGTTCATCTTTGCACTACGGGCCAAAGAGAACATTCACCACGTGCCATAAAAGACACCGAACAGATGTATCGCCTTTAACCTATTAAATCGCCTTTAACCTATCATCTGTTCAGCAAATATATCACATCTGTGCCCCCGGCCACAGATATTCACAACAGCTTGATTTTTGGATGATTAGAATGATATAAATGATGAACAGAAGAAATAGGATAACAATAAGTATCGGAAGTTTACTTTGTACAGATTCAAATAATGTCCAAATTGTCAACATGATGTGGAGTGAAATTTAAAAATGATATTCAAGATCCACAGTTCAGAATAACGGTTACAATTCAATAGAAAGGTTCACGTAAATAGGAAGGTTCAGTTGAAATAATGAAGTTCAACTATTATGGAACATATAATATTTTCAGGAATTATAGAAGCAATAGTTCCATAATAAATTTCGATTTAGGAGTATGAAAGAAAATAATATCCCTTACCGTAGCAGGTTTGATTAACAAAAGGTGAAGGAAATTAATACAAAGGGTTATTCACCAACAGGCGGCAATCCGCTCCGTAAGGTTATTCCCACAATTTAATAGAATTTAAGTACAAAGAGTTATTCACCAAACAGGCCGCAATCCGCTCCGTAAGGTTATTCTCAGAGATTAATAATGAATGAATACGAAAGGTTATTCACCAACAGGCGGCAATCCGCTCCGTAAGGTTATTCCCATAATTTAATACATGGAAATAAAAGGCACGTCTTATGAGTAAGGAAGAAACAATATTATTATCGAGAATCAAATAATGATAATCCCTTACCATAGTACGTTTGAATAATGGAAGATGAAAAAGATGGTATCCCTTACCGTAGTAAGTTTTAATAATAGAAGATGAAAGAAGATGACATTCCTTACCGTAATAAATTTAAGAGTGTGAAAAGAATGATATTCCTTACCGTAATAAATTTAAGAGTGTGAAAAGAATGATATTCCTTACCGTAATAAATTTAAGAGTGTGAAAAGAATGATATTCCTTACCGTAATATTGTGAAACAAGTTTATAGCCGAACAAATCCTTCCTTGTTTGTAGCAGTAAAGAATCTGACTTTTGAGTCTTCTAGAGTTTTTTAAAATCTCTTTATGTTTTTAAAATAATGTTACTCTCGGAAAGATAGACGGCATAGACTCAAGAATCACTCAATTCGGAGTTAATATGAATGAGTTATGAATTTTCAAAACTAAGACTGAAAATAGTGACGAAAATCAGAATAGGTTACGGTTTTTAGTATTTTAAGACATGAAGATGATTTCAGATGACTTTTCTTCCTTCTTCAAAGTTGTAGAGGACGAAAAACTGAAGAGACAGACTTTTAATTCATTAAATTCTGACAAATAATGAATTTACTACGATTTTTCGAAAGAGTTGTTGTACATAAGAAAATTCTACTCGGGAATTCAAAGAAGAATGCAAAAGATTTCAAAACTAGGAATGACTTAAGAACACTTAGAGAGAACTTACACAAAAAGTATTTAGAGAGAGAAAGAAAGAACAAGTAAGGAAGTTTATGAAAAATCCTTAAGTTAAGTCTTCTATTTATAGCCAAAAATCTTATCATTCATTTAATCTAAACCATTCATTTAAAGATCATCTTTTAATCTACACCATCCATTTCAAATATTATATTATCTTTAATCTACACCATTCATTTCATATCACCTAATAATCACCTAACTTTATATTATAAACAAATCAATTCAATTATTCAACAATAATTCACACTTTAATCTACACCATTCATTTCATATCACCTAATAATCACCTAACTTTATATTATAAACAAATCAATTCAATTATTCAACAATAATTCACACTTTAATCTACACCATTCCTTTCATATCACCTAATAATCACCTAACTTTATATTATAAACAAATCAATTCAATTATTCAACAATATTTCACACTTTAATCTACACCATTCATTTCATATCACCTAATAATCACCTAACTTTATATTATAAACAAATAACTTTATCAATTCAATTATTATGACTAATTGTTATAAATACAGTATAGTTAGCTCTTAGATATCAAGTCAATTAATTAATGAAATAAAACTGTTTAAATAATACCGTAATAGAGATAACAATAATACAGAAAGTATGTAAAAGAAAAATACGTTACTGTGTCATGACAATTATTGATTCAATAACGTGAATTACTGTGCATATGTTACTGTGACAATTATTAGGTTCAATAATTTTAAAAACAGTGCAGCAACAATTATTGACTCAATGATATAAAATACAGTGTAATGACAATTATTAAATCAATAATGCAAAATACTGTGTAACAACAATTATTGAATTGATAATATAAAATATTATGCAGTGACAATTATCGATGAAATGATGCGTAACAGTTACGGTGTCAATTATCAGACCAATAATATGAGACACTATGCAATACCGTGTGTTACTGTAGAGTACCGTGTGCTACAGAAAATACCAAAAACTACCGTATGCTACTATTCTTTTATCACCGGTATTTTAACAGTTCCGTTGACTATTTTTATTTAAAAAGGTTATTTCTGTCGTTTTCTATATCCGACAAATATTCCGTTGTGGGGTCCACAAATAATTTGTTATTTCGGCGCCGTCGTACGACACGAATATTCCCCGACCAAACGAATATTCCCCGACAAAGCGAATATTGTTCGACAAAATAAAATTTGCACATAACATCCTTAACTTTTAACTTTATCGATTTAACCACTTACTGTTTCAAAAAAATATATATGAAGAAAAATTAAATTTTGTATTTCAAAAAATTCGGGGTCTTACAATTTGCATGTTTCAAAACATGAGTCTCTAAGAGTTGATGCATATGATTTGTGGTTTGCTCAAAATCCGCGTCTTTCGTCAAACCTGCCAAAGAGTTTGTTCCGTTGAAAATTTACTCTCGTTTTACAAAACTTGATAGGCTAGCTTGATAATGGTACTCTTTATTGAAATTGAATCCTTTAGTTTTTGATGTTATCGTAGATGAAGAGAAGTAGTGTCCATATATATATAGAGAGAGTAATAAAGTCATTTGCGGTTTAATATCGGGAGAGCCAAAAATTCATACGAACGGAGGAAAGTAAAAAACGATGCAGTTTGGGAGAAAGTCAAAAATTCATATCTTCCGCATCATAATACTGCGGACAATGAATATTAATATTATGGATGATATTTTCGCAATTTTCATCGTCTGCAGTATTGTACTGTAAACGATGAGTTTATTCATTTAAATGTTGAGGGTATTTTGGACAATATCTCTCATCCACGGTATAATACTACGGATACCTGAATATTATATTTGCGGAAGAAAGCCTTTTAAACCATAGATCTCAATCCAGAGGCTGAGATCTGTTGTAAGAATAATTTTATTTTTACCTATTTGTCAATGAATCACTCCCCTATATATTAAATATGTTTTAAAATTATAATATTTTCAAAAAATTATATACTAATGCTCGTGCCGTGCCGTGCGCGCCTTCTACTAGTACGGGCTAAAGAAACAAAACCAAATTGGAATAGGACCAGAGAGAAGAAAGGGGTCCGGGTACATAGGAGGAGGAGGAGAAAGGGAGGGTGGGGCTCAAAATATTTGGCCAACTGCAGCAAGGGTCTCCGACAAGATATATGGAGGGGACCCCCTCTCCAATATATTCCAAGCTATGGACGGTACTTCATCATCTTACTCCTCCTCACCTCTCACTCTCACTTTCAAATACCACACCGCCCCTTCTCTCCCTCTTTCTCTTCGTCTCTTCTCACTTGTAAAACTCCATTCACTTGTAAATTTTCAAAACCCAACTAAGACAATGGATTGTTGTCTTACGTGTTGTAACAGTAAGGCCCATAAATGTGGTCGGATTTTATAGGGTACAAAGAAAGGAAAAGTAATATTATTCCACAAATTTGTTTTTCATGATCATCATATTGTAGATGATTAAATATTAGGTAATAGTCAATCGTTTAATTAACTCAACCCAAAAAGGTTCAAAAACTCACATGCCTTTGTTAGTGATACAACAGTGATTAACCGGTTATTTTTCAAAAAAAATCTTTAAAAAAAATATTATTTTTATAAATGAATCCTTATACATGTAATTGTTAATGACGATAGAATATACCGGATGGATAAATCACCAAGTGACCGTAATATCTCACCAATTATACATACAACAAATAATCCCACAGTGACATGAGAATGTCATAATTATCTCAAAAATATCATTTTAATATCCGTAACGTGCAAAGAAAACACCAATTTTCATATTTAGGTGCAGCATGGACACACATGCTCACTTATAGTCTCACCTTAAATATTTATGAGCTCATTTTTTTAAAAATTTATCAAAATATAATGATGAAATAGCTACTACACAAACTGATTATTACTAGTTCGTAACATAAATTTATTACTAAAATTCTGTCCACAAGTAAATTTGGAATAAGGGTAGATTTGAAAAATCTAAATTTTATTACGACAGTATAGCATAAAGAATATCATCATTCAATGAAATGTGTT
The DNA here is from genome assembly GCA_947179155.2 of Hedera helix. NCBI lineage: Eukaryota > Viridiplantae > Streptophyta > Magnoliopsida > Apiales > Araliaceae > Hedera > Hedera helix. The sequence goes on along the minus strand of OX359264.1, from coordinate 56,725,825 downwards.
AACAGTGGGACTAGTGTCTCATCTTGCTAGCTAGCTAGCTAAAAGGGGAAACGTCGACAGCAGGATTCAAACCTGCGCAGGACAACCCAACGGATTTCGGGTCTGTCTCCTTAACCTATCGGACATATCAACGGCTGAATTGCTGCTCTTGATATATTTTATAAATATGAAAATAATGTCTCTTTGGGCTATTTGTTGGTGTGTTTAATGGTTTTAATTTGGTAATAGTTAAAACCAGAAACAATGTCTAGCTGCCAAATTACATATTAATCCACCTTTATGTTTTTTGATTTATTTGTTTGGATCCCACCAACTCACACGAAGTGAATTTCAGGCGGACAACTTTACGTACACAACATTCAAACACAACGTCAAACACTACATTCATCTTAACTATTAAAAAGTTGGACATGACTTGAATTTCAATGTCATGCTCCACTTTTTAATGGTTAAGATGAATACAGTATTTGAATGTTATGCATTTATACTTATTCATTTCGGGCCAAGGCTGTAAAATAAATTTGAGTTGAGTTGCATAATAAGATGATCAAGCTTAACGAGCTTTACATAGATCTTACATTTGCCCCCTTTACATGAATCAGTATGAGAAGAACTTTTTCTAGGGCTAATTTGGAGTTGTTCAACTCAAACTTTTACACCAAAATTTGATGCTTTCTACTGAATAGACTGCATGTCCTCCTGCATTGCATATCTGAAGAGTCCTCAAGAGCAGGCTCTATTATCAAGTAAATGAAACAACTGGAATTTGATAACATACTATAACTTCATTCATAACCTTTGTAAGTACAATATAAAGCTAACAGCACTACCAATTGTTCTGGGAAATACATTTATTGCGGTGTGCGGATAATAACATGCCAACTAGAGAGTACACACATTTACCCCACAGATATATACAAGAGAATTATAACACAAGTTTATAGAAGCACCAAAAACTCTAGATCAAAGCAGCCACGTTATCCTGGCGAATCCATGTTGTTATGGCTGATCTCAGTCTTGATAATGTTGTCTTGATTTCTGTGTAGCATACAGGATTGTTACCATTTGCCTTCTCCTCTGTCGACGTTCTGAGGGATGATTCGCTGCAAGCTTTGGGCAAGGTAGTGCCTTTATAAGCCTTGCAAATATAGCTTATAAAGTCTGTGTACTCCTACAACAGGAAAACAGTGTCATCTTTTGAAGAGGCTTATTGCTCGCGTGGAAATGCCTTATTTTCTCAACTAATAAGAATTTTATGGACTCCATGTACTACAAAGTTAATCATCATCATTTGCTAAAGTCTGATGGAAACATACATATCTTAGTTGCATTATAAAAGTACAACCTGAAAGTTTAGGGCCCAGACAAACAATAAAATCATGAAGATGTTTATGTTTTTATGAGGCAATTAAAGAACTTACATCATACAGTGGTTGTCCATCCACTACTAACCAAGGCACATATGTATGACGAGGTTCAAGGGCATTAGTTTCTGCCGCATATTGTAGTTCAAGCTGCATAAATTGTTTGATGTTCAATCAACTAGAAAATCATAGAGAATGAAAATGTGCACTAACAAAAAGACATGAATAGAAAAATAAAACATCAGAAACAATTTGAAAAGGGCAGAAGGGGGGGGGGGGGGGGGGGGGGGGGACAGAGAGAGAGAGAGAGGTATGTTAATAAGACATCACGAACTTAAAGACAAGTCACTGATTGGCTAATATAACTGAAACATAAAATCTCTATCATTGCCACAACCATACAATGTCAGATTGTAAGAAAAGTTCAATTTCTTTCACATTTTGTCACCGTTTACTCTTCATCCTGGGCCACCCTGTTAAAGAAATCTAGCTCTAGAATTCAGTCATGTGGCTTCAGCTCTAGAACCTGATGTATAACTGGTGCAAGAACTTACCAATCACTCATTTAGGGTTCTCATATGCTTTGCATCAATAACAGTAAATTAGATTCCTTGCACTAAAATGTATTTGGTGGATGTAACCATTGAAGTGGAAGCTACATAAAGTTAAATTTTACTCGAGGGAACTATTTTTTTGAATGTTTACTTGCGAGAACTTGACTTCCAAATGGAAATCTAAAATTGGGATGGAGAGAATACATATGATAATGATCAGATAATCTAATTCATTCCTTCGCAGAATCAAACATAAGAGCCTATCAATGCACTTTTCTCAGCCAATTTATAAAGTTATATACCATGTTCCTCGTTGCACTCCGCAGCCTTCACTATTTTGTGATAATACAATTTATTCACCTGTTTGCTAGTCTGGATGGTACAAAGAATAAAGGTGACGTCAAAGGCCCTGAATTCTTCATTGATGTAACTTCACGTTTCCTAGTTGCAAGTGGTTAACTACTTTCTACGTCTCTTTGTTATACCATCTTCTTTGCTAATGAACTTATACAAACACTTCATGCATGCATAAATGGGTTACTAACGACTAACGAAGGAACTCTGAAAAGAAAGGACAAAAATTTCTTGAGACTAATTCCAGGAACAGCATTTCCAACAGATTAATAAGGAGATAAGAAATACAGATAGATATCTATCTGCAGGATCCAAGATATGAACAGGAACATATGTAGGGGAAGGGAGGCAGAAGATTAAATTAATTGCAACTGTGAAATGTATTAGTAGTCACACTTGTTACATGTTGGATAGAGAATGATACTACAAAGAACTACAATTTCCTGCAAACTTGAAGCCTTACATTAATTTGTTGACAAGAAAGTGATACACATATGTAAGGAGAGAAATTGAGTAAACAATATGGAGTATAAAACTGCAGGCAGTCATCAAGAAAAACTAACCTTGTCCCCTAATCCGCTAGCATAACAGTCGGTAACTGGTCTAGGATCCAAATTCAATTTCTCAAAACAAGTCTCCCATTGTCCATAATCGTGCTCATAAACAAAAGTTTCAACGCAATAGATATAAGGAAAATGCTCCTTCTGCATCAGATGTTCAGCACATTTATGAGTAGAAGTTGATAAAATTCCATATCTGTATATTGTATAACGTCGATAACGAGCAATAAAAAAATCTGCAATTTCAAGGTCTAACATTCTTCAAGTAAAATTAGTAATAAATATTCAAATGCTTTAGTTAGAGAAGAACATCATTTTCAGATGGACATCATCTAAAAAGAAGGTTAATACAGTTTGCAGTTCACAACCTTCTAAAAAACATTGTACATTTGAATGAATGAGTAATTATTCATGGTCCTATGGCACCGCCACGTGGTGCCCCAATCACATCTTCCCATTTCAGTGGGCCCAGAGCTACAAGCAGTGGGGCACCACTGAAATGGAGAGATGTGATTGGCCTGGGGCACCACGTGGCGGTGCCCCAAAACCACTGAATAATTTTTCTAAATGAAGACACATTATATTTATAATGGAGCACGAGCAATAATAAGTTTGTAAATATTTTAAAGCAGTAATATTGTACAGTGGAGTTACCACATCAGGCCAGACATGAATTGCACATGCCTCTATAGTGTTCAGCAAGCATTCAGTTGGACCATGCTGCAAAATTACAAGGAAAACCCATCAGCACAAATTTTTATATATGTGTGTGTATAAATAAGTACAATGTGCATAAATAAGTACAAATATCCCAATAAATGATGATAAATTACAAGTAATTTATAAAAGGAAAAGGAAAGTGAAGAAATTATTTAGAGGGACATGGCAATTGATGGTGTTATTTTTTCTAAGTTTGGCATTTCCCCAAGGGACTAGATTGAGATCAACAATGTCGATCAGTCCATTGTGGAAAATCTTGGCAAAATCATTGATAAAAATTTTTGGCACGGAAAGGACAAAGGGTTTCATAGTACAACTCGAGAGAAACTTTCTTCGAAGAAAATGAAGCAGAAGGCAAGGAAATTGAAGAACTGGGAGAAGATATGGTAAAGAATAGGAGATAGAATGTGAAAGATAAACCACTGGAAGCTGTCATAGGATGTGTCTGGAAGTTGATGGCTTATGATATCAGATGCCCCATATCTGTCTGGAGACTCGGACTATAGACTTAAAGGAAAAAGATTAACCCCCCAGTTATATTTCTAAAATTAAGTACACCGGATCGGTAAAAAAAAATATTTCTCTTTATAGTTTTTCTCTCCTTTGTTCCATCCAGTACCAAACAAAACATCAAAAAGCTTTTAATATATATTATTAATGTGTGTATAAATTTGCTAGGAATTTGTCATAATGCTAACATATTAATTCTGGTTATTCAGCTTATGGCCAGTTGTATAATCGGTCGTTAACTTTGTTTGGGAGTATTAACAGCGTTTAACACGGACATAAAAGAAAAGAAGTGGATGTAAAATTTAAATTTTCAGTTTAAATTTTAAGGGTTAGAATATACTTAAAATGAGAGAAAAATTGGTGCTTTTTCAAGCCAAGGTTTCTTTATCAAAAAGTTAGCCAAACTATACTATAAACTTTACTGTAAACTATTACAGAACTCTATTTTATTTTTTATTTATTTTTTATAAAAAAAAAAAAAAAGGGAAGGGAAGGGGAGGAGAAAGCTATTGATTCATTCTATCTTTATAAAAAAGTCAACCAAACAGGAAAAATTAATAAAGTGAAAAGAGGAGTAATTGATTATGAAATTAACCTGACAAGTGATGGTGTTGTTGGATGGATTGATCTTGGCGTTGCCGTATGGAATGAGCTTCAGATCAACAATGGAGTCGATCCCGTCCTCGAAGATCTTATAGAGATAATTCACAATCAGATTGGAACAGTACGGACACAAAGTCTCGTAATACAGAGCTACCGTAACCTTCTCATCAATTCTCTCTGATAATTTTGAAGAAAAAGAAGGATTAGTAGTGAATAGAAGGAGTAATAGAAGAAGATTGAATCCCTTAAGAAGAGAAAGAGAGCCCATCGTTTGATGATTCCAGTTGGGATTTTCTTCTGTTTGTGCAAAACTCCCCAACACCACTCAAATTTCGTTATAGAGAGAGATACATTTTATTTTGTTGTAGGACCTACTGAAATTTGAAAAGGGAACTGAAAGAGAAATTTAGAAAAAAAATAATAAAATTTTGAATTTTGAACAATTTTATAGAATAAATAGATAGACGTTACAACTAAGTTATCAAATTAAACCCACTAAATGTGATTAAACGATGAAATGACGCACCAAACACAATTAAAATGACGTTTAGTTTGCGTCAAATTAATTTAATAAATTTGTAATATATTAAACAACTATTATATTAATGTGATATTTATTATTTTTCGTTCACCTATTACATGTATTATCTCATTAAATATCATAATGCTATAACATCAATTTTTTAAAGTTTTTTATTATATCATTCAATTGATGTATTAACTCATTACATCTTTAATACAATAGGTCATAAAATACAAAATATTTTGATTTATAATTTATTCTATTCATTACATACAATTATATAATTTAGTGAATCAAACACAATCTTAAACATAATATAATAATATTATAATTATTACACAAATACCAAAAATAACCAAATAAATATTACTATTACATTATACTAACTCAATGACATTTCTATTCGGCTAACTACTATTTTTGATAATTGATAATTGCCCTATGTTCCTTGAATTGAGTACTCTCCCTCCGAGTTTGTAGTATGGGAACTATAAAATTAAACAAAGACAGAATTGGGTAATTTCTCTCGTACCCATTTCTGTGCTGCATACCCAATCAATTCCAATTCATGGCAACCATGGTTGATGTTGTTTTGGTGAAAAGGTTGTTACTATAATGGCTAAATGTGTGGATGAGATTCATAACCAATAAGAATTTCCGTCTTCTTTATGAGACCAAGGGCCGATTTCGTTTGCATTCAGTTAGAGATGAAGAGTCGAAGTTAGAAATGAGAATTATAGCGGATGCATGTTCTGTTTTATGTTTTGTTTTCTAAATTCTTAGTTCCGACTTGTGTATCTGTTTCCTTCTTTTAGTTCATGCTGTGGAAAGTCCGTTCTGTACAATTCGGGCAGAAAGGGATTCCATACATTAACACGTATGATGGACGGATACCCCCGGATCCCCTCATAAAGCTTTGCTAATGACACCATCAAGTTGGATCTGGAGACCAACAAGATCACTAACTTCATCAAATTTGATGTTGGTAATGTTGTCATGGTGATGGGTGGAAGGAATACTGGACGCGTTGGAATTATTAAGAACAGGGAGAAGCACAAGGGAAGCTTTGAGACCGTCCACATCCAGGATTCCCTTGGTCATGAGTTTGCTACTCGTCTCGGAAATGTGTTCACAATTGGTAAAGGTATGAAGCCTTGGGTATCTCTACCTAAGGGAAAAGGTATCAAGTTGACCATTATCGAAGAGGCACAAAAGAGATTAGCAACCCAAGCGGCTACCACTGCCTAGTTTAGCTTGTCATAAAAGGTATGAAGTTGTGCATTATTCAAGTATCTGAGGAAGAAGAGGCTTGCAGCAGCCTAAGGGAACACTACCTAGAGTCGGACCCGGTTATTATGAAGTGAACTTCAGGGTAAATTTAACTTATAGACCAATAAAGTGTTGATACGTAAATAAATAAAACACAGTGTTGATACGTAAATAAATAAAACACTCTTCAGCCTACATGTCAGCATCATTGATTTAAAAGTAAACTTACCATGAAATTCAGTTCATAGTAACCGAATCCCTGTCATTAGCCTCAGTACTAGGTTTAATATGGATTACTCAGAAACTTAGTTTTACAAGTTTATCCTTGTGATCACTTTGATAAGAAGTTTTTGTTTTTCCTTTTACGAGCAGTATTTGGGCATTAGTTCGCCATACATTTATTGTGCTGGTTTCTTTGGTTTGTACTTTGTAGTCTTTTTTGACATTACGAGTTTGCATTAATGCCCAGCTGTTTACAAGTGTCGGGACATAGAATAGATCAGAATTTTGAATTGTATCCTTGTTTTGCTGTTGGAAATTTCATTATCCTATATGATACCTTATAAACAGAGTGGTTGGTAACTGCTCATAAGAGTATATCCTTATTAACCGCAGAGGATGTAGCTATAAATCTCATTGGACATCATCTTGGCGTATAATTACTTGCATGTGAATTTGGCCTTTATTAACGTGCCATCTGTGTTCTAGGGAGCACTGAATGAATGCTACCTCTGCCATATTTATGTAGGTGTGGCAATGAATTGGTGTTGTGTTAGGTTTATAGATACTGTACTAAATAACAGTAATACTATCCATTTAATTATTTATGCACACTAACTTATTTATTAATTGTTTACTACATAAATTAAAAAATTTAAATGATAAAAAACATCAATTCACTTATTTCGAATAATAATGTAATTTATTCACCATGGTAACATTTATTTAATAAAAATGCAATATAATATACTTAGAAAAGTAATTAAAAAAATTAAAACTCAATATTTAAGATAAATTATAACGTTATATTATATTTATTTTAAATGTGTCTAATCCTATTAAATATGTTAACCCCCGTTAATTACACGTGTTTAATCCATTTTAAATTTTGTGTTGAACATGTCAACCTATTTATAACGCGAAAGTTGTTTATACTGAACACTAACCCTCTTATTTTATACAGTATTATGTCAAAAATTATCACCCTTGTATTTATGTAGTATGGGATACAATATTTGGTCTCAAGAAAGAACCGATAGTAATGTTTTATGGTCTAGTAACCAAAATAATTTATGTAAAAAATAGTTTTAAAGTGCCATCGAGTAGTGTAATTTAAATAAGTAATTTTGTGTTCAAATAGTTGTACACAAATAGTATTACTCTATGTATTGAATAGTTAAAAAAAATAGGTAGAAAGTTGATAAATCTCATCACTAAGTAGAGCCAATTAGGCTGCATATATTTTAGCTGTACGATAAGTTAAACTCGGAAAAAGAATGGACTTAGACTCGTTGGCCATCAACTAACATGGTTCAATGAAATTTGTACCACAATAGAATTACTTGCAAATTTGATTAAAATTCAGGATTCCATCACAGTTCACAGGCTAGAACTTGAAGATCTATTGAAGAAAATTAGACACCAATTTGTTTGTTCAATAAAAACAATTTACTTTCAGCTTCAATGGATAAAATGACATCCTACTACTATGAGTTTGTCTAGTCTTTAAACTACTCGCCATCTTACTAAATGTTTACAGGCAACTACTCCTGTTATGCTAATTACCTAATCTTTAAATCTCTCCAAGACTAAAAGCAGACCCCTCAAGTAAATTTCTAGTTTTCTTTGTCCGAGGTTATCTTTAGATTGCAACAAGACCAGCTAGAAGTTTCTGATCAAAGTCCCAGACACCTGTAAATTGACAATCAAAACCCGCTTTGGTTAGGAAAAGTAAAAGAGTAGATGAATGCGTCGATATCTATATGCATGTTTGTGGGTGGAATAATCATTCATCGTAGATAAAATTACTCCATACATGTACAAATTATATGCAGATGAAAAGGGGATAAGTAAGTACCATGGCCTTTCCCCACCCTACGAAGCTGAGAAACGTATTCTGACATCTTCTTGATAGCTTCGACCTGAAATGACCAAGTGATAAGTTGATGAAAAAGAACTAATAGCCTAAATTATCTATCCTTCTAAGAGCATATTCAAAGATGGTATACTAAAAGAAATGTATGATTCCATAGAATAGTTTCACCTGTTCAACCAAGAATTCACTCTCAACAAAATCAGTTAGTTGCACATCATTGCTTTGGTCAGCTACCTATAAGCCATCCAGAAAGAACATGCACTTTATAAGAACAATGCAAATCAGTTCAAACACCACAGTTTGAAGATAAACTTTGACCCAAAGAACGACCAATATCCTGGATTAAGTGGATAGTATATGAAAACAAAATTGAATCACATACCACCTACTAAAGTGGAGAATGGGATATGAAAGAGGTTAGACAGTGGGAGGTGAATTTCTCTACCTTGTGTAAATTCAGAAGTTTCTCATTAGTTAATTTCTCCAGGGACAAAGCAAGCTCCATCGCTGAAATTTATTTTGCAAACTTTAGTACTCGGGAGAAAAAAAACAAAGTGGAGCACATGTAATTATCATCTAAAACTTGCAGATAGACTACAAAAGGTAGTATTTAAACTAAAAGACATATTTATTTTACAATAGGAATTTGATATTTCCACATGAATTTTGATATTCACACACGGTTCCTCTTACATGAGAACAAGGTGGGTCCCACCTTCATGTGAGAGAAGACCATGTGAAAATATCAAAAAACAAGTTGAAATAGTGCTCCCCTTTACAATATCCATTTGCACGAGTGTGATGCAAAATTTCTAGTAGTTTTATTAGTGTTAAGAGTTGAATCAATAGCACTAAAGGGTAAAATCAAATCACAACAGACACAAATAACTTAATACAATTGAATAAAAGACTCGTTGCAAGCGCAACAACCCTGGAAAAAAGAAAAGAAAAGAAAATTCCCACCCTTGGTGCTCTTTCAAGAATCACACTATCAGGAACTTAGAAGCAGGAACAGTAAAACAAATGCATCAATAAAATACACAAAAAAACTGAAACTAATAAAATACTTCATCCTTACAACGTCACCTTATTAAGCAATAAAAGGAAAGATGAACTTTGTAAGCCCATGCGTTTCTTGCAACAACATATTTCAAATTCCCTTTATGTGTGCACATATTGCTTTATATCAACGCATATAGATAAAACTAAATTTACAACTCATCATGTTCAGTTTATCCGACGTAATATCTACTCGTACACAGCCTAGCCTGTGAAACCCATGAAGCATAAGTATGCTTGCAATGTAGATACATAAAAACTAAAACCTCATGGTGGTATAAATAAATACGGAAAAGAAATAGAGACGGGCAAAAACACTAAAATATAGGGCAAAAGAAGAACCCTCGACATAATCCTCATCAATGCTGCAAAATGATATGACTATGCTGCTTTCTACCAGCCTACTGTTGCTAAACTGCCCAAGGATCCCAATGAAAGTAAAAAGTCAATTAATAAGAAGAATGCTCATTCACTGTGAACTTTCAACATACTCTAACAAGATAGGTAGAGCCACATGCATAGGGGTACACCACGATTGCACGTTCTTAGACTATACATGTAAGGTGTAGCTATATGATAAAAGGATCATAGCTAAATTATATAAATACTTCTGAAAGCAGGGGACAAGAAGCAAACCAAGCAAGAGTTACATCAAAGATAAATTTCACTGTAGATAAACAAAAACATAAGTTCATAATCATACATCTGAGCAACTATCTTGCACTGCACGATGTAGCAAAATAGTAAGAGTGTATGAGCTTGAGTTGCTGTGTCTAAGATCTGAATTAACACTAGTGCAACGCATCCGTTTCACTAAAATATCTGGGCATCTACAAGTTAACAGCATTTTTATGGTCAACTTAACCGATTTTAAATACAAAGGTATTTGGAAAACTCCATACACATAACACTAATGCATAAGCTTTTCAGTAAGGTGCCGAGATTTACAGGAAGCATATATCCATCAACTCAATTCAATGCTGTTAAGCAATGGTGAAGTGGAATATTAAACATAACATATAAATTTTTAGGATGGCATCTATATGTGCAGTTCACAGACGGCTTTCAGAATCTCACCATACAATGCATCTCCCCTCTCAATGTGATCATATTCTGACAAAGGCATCAGCATAGACTGCAGCATGACTTTTCCGCCTCTTTTATTCTGAATAGCAGGACATAAATTTTAGAGGTTTTAACTGTAACTCTTATATGATTGAAGCTCTAATAGAAAACTGAACAGATTGTAAACACCTGGTACTCCATGAGCTTCTCAGCATGCTGTCTCTCTTCTTCACTTGAATCCTTGAAAAATCTATTGATAACAGTCGATAAGAAGCATATATTAAACAAGTGGTCTATAAGCACCCTATAAAAAATACAAGTGTGTTGGGTCATCAGAGGATTACTTGGCCAGGCCCTTGAGAGCAACATTATCTCTGTCGAAGTAAGCGTACATGGCGTGGTAGGCATAAGAGACATTATACTCCACACTGTTATTCATCAGTTTAAAAATATGTGAAAAACTTAAGCAGCCCATAATATTTAAGATAATGAAACCTGAAAAGTGAAAAGTAAGGGCAGCATTGAGTTTCTCGCACAGATTGATGAAGCAAAGAAGGTTGGCATAGTAGAAGTAAAATTTAGCCCATTGTACTTTTTATCCTTGTTTGCAGAAATAACTTAATGCCATCAACACATCATCCATTGCATATTTTTAAAAAAAATTATCTTCATCACTTGTTTACTGTGCCTTCATCTATAAATAACCGAGTCACTGACTTGATATAACAAGAAATTAAGCATTTAACGTTTTTAAGCCAATGGTAGGTGTTGAACCACGTTATTTGTTGAATATTTTGGTGCTCACGTCCTCTTTCACACTTAAAAGGCTTTCATAAACAGCCAATTTTAACATATGAATTTACATATGTATTTGTAAGATCATTAGGCAATTAGGTGAGCTAGCTTAAAACAGATATATGAAAATTTGACAAATTAATAAGATGTCCAAATAGATTTGAGATTATGTTCTGTTTAGTTCGTTAGGAAATGCTGGAAACATGATCAAGAACTAACTGCAAACAGAGAAATGAAAATTTTAGAAAATATATTAGGGAGAGAAAGCAAATGATACTTTTTAGCTTCCTCTATTGTCTCCTTGTCATCTTTCACACTAAAAAAACGTTAAAAACCGGTAAAATATGCAAATCTATTTGCATGTATAACAGTATAGAAACAATATCATCAATGTTGGGTTACAACTGAATGAAAACATAGTAAAACAACGAAATTAGGCTTAGAACTATTCCATGAGTAATCTGCTAGAAGGAAAACAACAAAGTCGAACAGACTCGTAAATACTTATACAAAACAAATACTACGAAACAGATCCACACATTACATCAACATATGCAAATTCATGTATATATATAGAGAGAGAAAGCAGACGATACTTGATCTGTTCGTTAATGGCTTTCTCACACTCGTCGGAGTATTTATGGCGACCAAGCGACTGCTGAGGGACGGTGGGGACGAGAAGCAGCTCCTTCTTTACCTCTTCGAAGGGCTCGAAAACAACATCCAGAACAGCACGATTATTCGCCTCGTTCAAAGCTTTAATCACGAACCTACCATCCACATTTCTCCCGAACAACCACGAAGCCGACGAAGCGAAGGAGTTGGAGCTCCGGAAAGCGTTGAGTGAAGTAGCGGAGGAGGAGAGAGAGAAGCCGCGGCGGCTACTTTCTCTGGCTAAGGTTAGGGGAGATAGAGAAGGGGATGACCAGAGCAGCATTGTTGGTTTGTAGAGAGAAAATGAAAAAACGGGAAGGAGATGATGAGGGCGTATCTTCAGAGAGAGTTATAATTATGGGGATCTGAAGATACGGGTAGTACTTTTTATTGATTAGCTGGGAGATGTGTATTTGTGGCCGTTGGTTGAGGGAATTATGGACGGTCAAGATTGATGGATCCCAACGGGCTCGTGGTTGGCTCGTGGTCCTTGTGAAGAATTTTTCCTTGGCACGCGTGCAGAAAGTATGAAATCCCGTGACGACTTTATATTTTAGTACTACTTTGGTAAATTTTGATATACATCCCCTAAATAATTCATAACTTCTCACATGAATGATGTTGTATTTGGCTCTGGTCTCATCCCGAGTTAGGCAAGTAACCATATATTAAAACCGAATCAGTTGAAAATCAATTTTATTATAATAAATTATAATTTCTTTTATTATATTCATGATACAGTGAAAAAAGTTATAACTTATTACTACGGTGCAGTTACCGTAACTAAATCCATTAAAACCCTAATGAACTGACGTATTCTTTCTTAGAACGAAGCAGTATATCATGTCTGGTGTGTACGGTCACGAAGGCGACGGATCTGCTCCACCGCCCAGCGGTGGAGGCGGCGGCAGTTACGGTGGTGGATATGGCCGCAAGTGGCGGAGGTAGCCGAGGATATGGTGCTGGGGTCTATGGAGCCAATGATGGTGGATATAGTGGCAGTGGAGTTGGAGGATATGGATATGGAAATCTAAGTGTGGGGGGGGAGGATATGGTGGTAATTCACAAAACCGAGGTAATTAACTTGATCCCTTTTATTTTAGAGAATATTTATTCGTGTATAATGTATAGTTGTTTATTTTGTTGTTTCTGTCTTTAATTTACAGCTTTTACGGGGGTGTTCGGGAACAACTTATAAGTTCGTCAACCGATCTTATAAGTTGTTAAGTCAAAAGTGGTGTTCGGGAATAACTTTTTTTTTAACTTATAAGTCGGAAAAAAAGTCAAAAAAAATAAGTAAATTTTTGGAACTTAAAAAAAATGACAAGTCATTTTTTTTAAGTTGGTCAACTTTAATGAAATGACAAAACTGTCCCTCCTTGTTTTTTTTTTCCTTTTTCTTGCTTAAGAACATTTTAGTAATCTTTACATTTTACTTAACTTATAAGTCATTGTTAGCCGAACACATCCACAACTATTACTTATAATTCCCGACTTATAAGTAAAAATACTCCCAAACACTTTTACTTATAAATTTACTAAAATTTTAACTTATAAATCTACTAAAATTTTAACTTTAAGTCAAAAAAAAAAGTCATTCCCGAACAGGCCCTACGTTTTCATTATGTAGACTTACCTATGCATTTTTTGGGGACAATATTTTTTCTGGTGATTGTCCGTGATTTGCAGGAGGTAGTGGATATCAAGACGGAGGAGGAGGTGGCGGTAGAGGAGGTGATCGTGGCAGTGGAAGTGGCAGGGTTGGCGATTGGCGTTGCCCTAATCCAAGGTAATACCTTTTGTTTTGCAATGTAGGATCACAAAATTTATGTAGTTCAGCTGAAATTTGTAGTACTCATTGTGTAATTATTTTTCCTTTATCAGATAAGAGAATCTGCCAATTTTTGCACTTTCTTTCAATTGTTGTTGTGTAATTATTTTTCCTTGATCATTTAGAAAAGATAAGAGAATCTGCCAATCTTTGCACTTTCTTTCAATGGCTAATTGTTATTAAAGCTGAATTTTTTGGTACTTACTGTGTAAATATATTTCCTTGATCATTTTGTAGAAAAGAAGACAGTATGTTACTTTTTGCAATTTCTTTCGATTGTTAATTGTTATTAAAGCTGCTATATGTGGGTGTAGCTGTGGGAATTTGAACTTTGCTAGAAGAACCAAGTGTAACAAGTGTTTTACGCCTTCTCCGGCCGGTGGTTCTACTGATAATCGTGGTAGCAAAGGTGGAAGTTACATCAGAGGTGGCAGTGGGGGAGAATATGGTGATAGCAGAGGAGGAAAAGGTGGTAATTATGATAGTGGAACTGTGGAAGAAGTGGAGGTGGTAATTATGATAGTGGAAGAAGTGGAGGCAGTAATTATGATAGCAGAAGAGGTGGGGGTAGTAGAAGCGGTGTTTCTTATGGTGGTAATGAAGGTAGAAATGATGGTAGTTATACTCAGAGCACTGCAGTTAGACCTCCATCTTATGGGGGATCTGGCAACAGTAACCCACCACCATCAAACTCTTTCGGTGCAACCCCTAATTATGGAACTGATAATGCAGTTCCTTTCCCTGCAAGCTACACTGATGGACCTACCTCATATCATCCATCATATGGTACTCCTACCGGTTATGGTGGTGATGCTCTACCCGAGTCTCGTGGTGGTCGAGGTGGACCACCTAGTGGTCCACAAAATGCTAGTGTTGGTTATGGTGGTATTCCTGCTGAGACTCCAACAAAGGTAAAGCAATGTGATGAGAATTGTGATGAAACCTGCGACAACTCAAGAATTTACATAACAAATTTGCCACCTGATGTGACTATTGATGAACTGAGAGGTCTTTTTGGAGGCATTGGTCAAGTAATTTACACATCCCTTCTTTTGACGTATTACCCTAAATGTTGCTTTTGACATATTAAATTGGATATATTGTACTTCATTTTTCATTAACTTAATTAAAGGTTAGCTTCTCTATGATCTCTATTTCTTATTTGGAGGTTATCACTTCTACAAAGCTTTTTATGCATATCTTGTTATCTATGCATTAAATTACTGCAGAATGAAACCTATATACTGCTTAAAACTGCTTGGTTAATTGAAAATCCACTTACATGGTCATTCTCACGTTTATGATTTAGTGTCAAGTGGAAAGTTGAGAAAAGTTTGGTAATTGCTGGTTGTGTTGGAGACTAAATGCCATTTATGTTATCTAGGTTGGAATAATCAAGCAAAAGAGAGGTTACAAGGATCAATGACCCTGGAATATTAAAATATACACAGATGACCAGGGAAACTACAAAGGTGATATTTGTGTGGTCTATGAAGATCCCATCTGCAGCTCATTCTGCTAGTGGTTTCTGTAACAGTAAATTTCAAACAAAGTTTATGTTTTCTGGTATAAAAGTATCATGTTATTGTTAAATTCTTAGAATTATCTTGTTTCATTACATTATGGCATGAGAGGTTATAAAATCAATGTGGTAATAGAGTTTTAGTTTCCAAGTTTATCATCTTATCATTAAATTGTTTCACTATTCTTTTTAATCAGACTATGACATGAGAGGTTACAAAATCAGTGTTGGGATGGCTGAGAAATCCGAGCCAAGGGCCGCCCCTGCATTTAGCCACGGGTAAATTCCCCTTTGATTTTTTCTTTTAATAACATCTTAAAATACACAGTGCATAAAATTTTTCCCTCATTTTTATATTGAAAAGTCAAATGTGGATTTTCAGCCACAAGAAAAAAGTGATGACGAATTTGAAGCATTAACTATTGACTGCAAAATTCATGAACGAGCCTTGGATTTGAGGTTCTAGTAATCTGCACCTAGATGTGAGCTCCTTCAGTTACTCTTTCATTTTATTGTTTTTTAAAGTTTACAAGTTGTCACGTCAGTTAATTATGTTGAAATATTAACTTCGGACTCTATCTGGTTGATTAATTGGCAGCCCGCGGAGTAACGGGATGATGCTGATTGTGGTGGTTAATAAAGCGAGCTTTAGAATTTTGCTTCAGTTACCCATATGTGCATTAAATATTAGTAGTAGGATGGGTTAAAGATTTAAGAATCAAACAGTCTGTTGATGAATTATTTGCTCGGATGTATTCAAGTTGAATGCATCAGAGATGCAGTCTTATGTGATTTCTCAGCCTGTCCCAAGCAAATCTGTCGGATGATTTTTTTTATCACTTTTTCAGCTAAATATGATCACGATACGAATACCTCCTCTTTCTTGAATTAAAATATTTGAAGGTGGTTACTTAACTTACAATATGGTCTGAGCATCATGAAGCCCGGTATAGAAGTTTCTGGGGCGGACCATTAGACGTCTATAGGGTGTTTTTTATGTAAAAGGCCATACGTCAAAAAGATATTGTAGTAGTACTTTTGTGTAATATTTATATTTTGGCAGTACTCTTTGTTCCATAATGTAAGATACATTTTCAAGCCAATTTGAAATATTTGTAAATTAAAAATTAATGTTTTTTTATTTATTTTTAGGCATTTAAATTATGGGAAAGTACTAAAAATTGTAAGATTTGCTGTTTTCAGAAGTAAAATGAATTAAATTAATTTGAAATTTGAAAATATTTTATGCTGATTTTAAAAGTTAATTTTCACCAAATACGAAGATAAATCTAAATGTGTGCGTGCGCGCGTATATATATATGTTATTAATAACAGAAAAATTATGTGAAATAGAAGTCATATTCAAATATTTAAATTTATGCACAAGTCTCTATAAATTTATTTTGTCCTACTTTAACACATTTTAGATGATATAATGATGTATTTATTATGCTATTTGGTTTAAAAAATATTCTTTTTGAATTCCATAAAATTATGAATAAAATATTTTATTCTTATTTTACTTTTATAATTGTTTATATTGATGATATTCATATATATATATATATATATATATATATATATATATATATATATATATATATATATATACCTTAATTCTAAAATATATGATATTGGAGACCGAATGAGTATCTTGTAAAAAAATAAGTCAATTTGAGAAATTCTATAATTCAAAAGTGATATAAATTTTTTTACCTTTTTAAAAAAAAAAAAAAAAAACAAGTATGGTAAATTGTACTCCCTTTATTTTTCATAAAGAGTACCATTTTACTGTCAATTTATCATGTAATTACTGTTAAACTAATCAATCATTATTTCTTAAGTAAATATTGAATAAAAACATGACTCTAATGCTTGCAACTCTTACAAATAGTAACATTCTGTTGGAACGGAGATCGTTGCACTTTAAGCTAATTTGCAAGTTACAACGGCTATGGCTATTTGCACTCAAATAAATAAATTTGTATTGATTTTACATTAAAATTGAATTTTAAAAGTAAAAATATATCTTTAGTTTTAAAATAATAGGAGCATAATGAAGGTAAATGGAGGGAATATTATTTTAAGTATCTACGGATGTGAGCAATATTTTTTAGTAATTTTTTTTTTTATGTGAATTTTGTTTCCTCTCTTATGTAAGATTCATTTCATCCTTTATGCATAAAAACAATTGCAAACTTGATAATCTGTCTAAAATACGGGTAAACTTATAAACAACTTATTGGATATCTTCTTCTTCTTCTTTTTTTACGTAAAACGTTACGTATAATTTTAATATCCATATTAATTTGTTGTTCAAGGAGTTATTTTGGATATTTTACCGAGCCTCGATCCTTCTTGGTTACTAAAGAAATGAAATCGTTACGTATAATTATTTATATTCCCTCCTCTGTCTCAAAATCCACTGTTACCAAATCAAGCATTGTAGAAGAGCTAGTCGATTTCAGTTAATCTCCCAAGTCAATTTAAACAGCCGTATTTATATCTAAACTAGTTGTTTCTCATAATCTAGCTTTGCTAAACTAGTCACAGTAAGACATGTTCATAAAGAGAGTATATATTTTACTTATAAAATGTTTTCATTGTTAGAGCAACTTTGTTATGTGTGCAGTTTAAGGTTGATTGTCAATCAAATGATCACTGAATGCAAGATTGCTTACTGTTTAATCCCAAATACACATGTGCTCTATATTTTTTCATATTGAGTGGTATGTTTGTGACACTAAATTTATGTTTGTTCGCAAAAATTGATGGGTAGGATATAAGTATTTGTATTAATTTATTATTATTACAGACTATTTTATTTTATGATTAGACCGTTATTTTAATCACATGGACTATAGTTTGTTATTTCTTAGGCGACGGATTATAATCTCAAGTGAAAATATGGTATTATATAATCCCCCTTTTAAAGTATCAAATGAATATAAATGATAACAAATAGTCCATAGATTAAATAACGGATTAATTATGACATAAAATAGTTCATAGTATTAATAAATTAGTATAAATAGTTCTATCCCACCTATCTTTTTTGTAACCGAATGTAGCCTAAATGTCTTAGGTAATCTATAATAAATTCTAAGTTACAAAGGGTGTATCTGGAGCCAGCCCATTTCCATGCAATCATATGTGTATTGGCTATTGCTTGTTGTGCAGCTCTGCCTACTCTAGAGATTGCTATTGTCAAAGATTTTGCTTCTAATCTCCACCATTTTATAATTGGAAAACCATACATATCCCAAAACTCTATTCTTCCATGTCACCACGCGCATTTAGTGTTTGCGTTGGAGCTCGCATGTTTTATTTCTTCTACGACAGTGAAAGATGTCTGTTTTTTTGTCATACTTTATTCATTAAGCTTAAAAAACACTAATAAACAAAGTTTACAAGGTTCTCATCCTGACTAAACTATCTATTCTTCCTATAGCGTAGGGATTGAACTTGAAATTGAAAGTAGGCTTTCTATGTGTCAATTCACTCCGAGTAGAGGCGGAGCTGATCGGCTCCGTAGGCTGGTGTTCGGCCCCAAAAAAAATTATCCTCCCTTTTCAAAAATTATAGTTCTAAATTTTGACATTATGATATTTTTAGCTCGCCCCAATTAAAATTTCTGACTCTGTCACTAATTCGAGTAAATTCAACAGAAATCGGATTTTTATATATTTATTCTAAACATAGATTGTTTTATGAGACGAGTGTATTTAGAATCATATATCAAATTCATGACAACTAGGGAAAGCTGGTGCTGTTTTTCTTGGAATAGAAGATTAGAATTTTGCAACCATGTGGAGGCCATTAAATGCAAGAGAAAAGGAATAAGTTTTAGGGTTCTACAACTCTTATAATTTTCGGTGAAGTAATTCACAAACCTAGTGATACATCAGGATGAATTAGTAGAGATTGCTTTTAGATGATGCATGCCCTCGTGTGGAATATATTCCTTGCGTACCAAAATAATTGTTATTCAGGCTGCCACAGATTACTTAATCTCATACATGTTACCTCAAGCTTACAGAATTATATCTCCATGTTATTTTAGTTATGGTCTTTTTTTTATTAATTATATTGACCTTAGGTTCATGTTGGACCTCGTTAAATGGTATGCAATAAATTCTTGGTGGAGTAGTTTGGTTATAATAATAATACCATTGTCGTTCTTAACTATTAATTTAAGTAGAGTTAAGGTGAGGATTTAGAGTTCCACTGAAGTCCGTCGATGCAACATGGTCATGGATGGGTTGCGCACATGATACAAACTCGTGATTTATGAGGTTTTAAATTTCATTTATCAATATTTTTTTATTGGATAGCTCAGTGAAACAAAACCAAGTGTTACAGTGTATTTCCTATTTAAGTCGATATAGAAGTGGTTTAGTTGAACAGAATGACAAAAAGTAAATATTTATTTAAGATTTTATTCTCTTCTTATCTTTTTCTCCTTTTCTCTATAAGTCCGTAGTTTGTTTGCTCCCTATTAGAACTTGGAAAATGATTAAGATTGATCTTTATCTTAATGACCTTGGATAAAACTGGAAATTATAAGCATTTTGTCCCTGGAAATGATAAATATAGCTCATGAAAATTATTTAGATTTTCGTTTTGATGATGGTGAATAATGTTTCGACTAAAAATATGGGATTCTTGATAAATTTTAGCTTGAATACATTTCTGGTATATTCCTAGGAGCTTGTATGAGATTATTAAATATTCGTTACAGTCGCTATAATTTGCAACATCCTTAAATAAAAAGACGTGTCTAGTGTCTATCTCTCTCATGCATTTTTTTTTTCTCATTTGATTACGAGAGAGATAGACACACTTTATAACTATAATAATGCAACGAGGTAGTATAAAATTTTATTTTATTAATATAGCTTGTATGTGTTGATTTTTCACTTTCATTCGTAGACCGAAATCTATATACATATAAATCAGTCCCACTCATTAAGGTGTTTGCAAGGACCATTAAGTCCTTTAAATCAGGGATTAAAAAATTCAGAGTTGAGGTAAGTGTTCCTTTGTTTTGGACATTAGAAAACAGAGGTAAGGTGTTCAGTGCCACCTTAATGGAGTTGTTTGCTATCAATGAATGGAAGTATATAACACAAATGTCTTTGTTCATGGTTGGATAATGAACTTGAGAAACAAGCCTTGTATGAAAGTCTTCTATTTATTAAAAAAAGAACATAGGGTTGCAGCTCGAAATGGTCAATTTGGTGTTCTCTGTGCCTTGCCTAACATTAGATTGTTCAACCAAATGAGGGTGTGACCGTTGAGAGATGTATCATTCTTGTGCTTCCATGTGAATTTCCGCCAACAAACATTCACGTCTAGACCATCGATCTTTCACATTGCTATTTACTTAACGGAATCCACCTTAATCTCTCTTTATATATATATATCATATTATATCATATCTACCTCTCCATCCCGAGATAATGGCCATATTTGACTTTTTTTTTCCTAAGCATAATAGGGTTTATCTAACGCACGCTTGGACATGATTTTTCTTTAAAATATATTTTAAGTTAATTTTGTTATTAGGAAAAAAAATATTAAAAGATTTCATGGTTGTCTTAAATAAAGCTTAATATGTGGATAATAAATAAAAATGTTAAATGAAAATATCATTTATAGACTGGAGGGAGAATTTCTTAAATGAATACTTGCGATCAAGTAATTAACCACTAAGCATTGCAGTATAGTGTAGAGTCAAACATGAACGTGCAGACTAAAAAATTGCATGGGGGTACGCAATCTATCACGTGCCAAGGCGGTGGTCAATCCTCACCCTTGATTGTTCACAATGCTGTAGTTATCACTGCACGTACAAACAGACCAAATTGCCCTTCACTGCTGCTGTGAAAACCCTTGATCCAGCACTCTAAAATCGTCAGTTCCATGTGGCATGTGCAATTTGGCAGCTTTCTTCAAAGTCAAATAACTCCAACACCATTGCTCCCATTTTACGTGTCATTGTTAAATACGGATTCTTTTGTTTAAATGAGGTGCCCTCAAATTAATTTAATAGGATTATGGATCCGTTCTATCAACCATTATAAATAGGCTTAGCAGCCTATTCTCTCCCAAGCCACCCTTTTGTTCTATATCATTACTATTCTCCTTCCTTTTCTCCATAAAAGTTTATTGCTCAATCTGTTTTGAACACAAAATGGGAGGAAGCTCACCTTGTGCCTCCTGTAAGTTGTTGAGACGTCGATGTACCGAAGACTGCACCTTTGCCCCTTACTTCCCTCCCGAAGACCCTCATAAGTTTGCCGTTGTTCACAAGATTTTTGGTGCTAGCAATGTCAGCAAAATGCTGCAGGTTTCTCTTTCTATATATACTCTTGAACTTACATTTATTTATACGTGTAATTGGTACTGTTTTTGTCAAGTTGCCGATTGCTGTATAAGCTGCATTGAGCATGACTTATCTTTGCTAAATTTGGTGTGTTTTGTTAGGAGCTTCCTGTTCATCAGAGGGGAGATGCTGCGAGCAGTTTAGTTTTCGAAGCGAATGCAAGAATGCGGGACCCAGTTCACGGGTGTGTTGGGGCAATCTCCTACTTGCAAAATCAGGTTTCTCAGCTACAGATGCAGCTTGCAGTTGCTCAAGCAGATATATTATGCATCCAGATGCAGCAAGAGCCTAACATACCAACACAGATGGTCCCAGATGAGAAATCAGTTATGTTGTCGAGTAATAACTTCAATAACAGTCCACATTACTTCAGTTTTGCTTCTTCTAGCAATGTAATCCAGGAACCTCTGAAGAGAGAGTCTCTTTGGACATAACTTTAATTGCTTAATTGTTTTTAATGAAATGCCGAACCACCCTTTTCAAAGTTAATCATCTTTGGATAGTTTATTAGTGGTAAATTTATTAAGAAATTGAGGGTAATTAAAATAGAGTCAAGTCTCTCATTCTTGGCTAAGTCACCTCATTTGACTATAGCACATGTAATGAGAACATGCTAACAATGCACTTCAAAAATCTCAATTAACTAAAGCACATTGGCAAACAGTTGAATTTCTTGATTGACAAAAAATAAACCTTAATATGCAAAATGACAGGAGCCCCAAACCTCAAGTGTAAATATATATTAGTATATCCTAATCTATGTAACCTTTTTCCACTTCATTGATATTGATTTTTTAATTTTTTTAATTATATAATTAAATTATTAATTTATTTACTTTCATTCAATTAAATACGTAACAGCATAAATTAATGACATGACTTAATTACGTGTCAAAATAATGCATGTGTGTAATAAAAAAATAGAATTTTAAAGGAAATTTTGTCATTTTTTATTAGTAAAGGGTAAAAATGTCAAACACGCAAAAAAAAAAAAACATTTACCAATCATTCACCATTTACCTGTGACAAATGCCCAAATAGAACTCCCTCCGGCCTCCATCTGCTTCATCGCCTTCATCACCCAACCACATCACAACCACCACCAACCACCAATTAACCTCCACATCATCCAAATCAATTACCAGAAAAAGAAAAGGTTTGGACAACAAGGGAAAGAAGAAGAAAAAACAAGAATTTGGGCAGTTTACTATAGGAGGTTAAATTGCTTCAGTTTTTCTTTTTCTTCACACGCGATCCTTCATCTAACGTCCCTGCCGCTGCCGACTTTCTTTTAGATCTGCTGTTTAACAAGGGAAAGAAAAAACGCTATTTCCATTCCGTTGTCTGGCGGGCCGTAATCTCTTGTGGACTGATTTCGGGACAGAGGAGATTTATTTAGGGAATAATTATTTTTATAGTAAAAAATATTATTTTTATATGTGAGGTTATTTTTTATTTATAATAATAATTTTAAAATCATCGTTATATATTAATGACTATATTTTGTATGTTAAAACTATCATTATAAATAAAAAAAATGAGCTCATATGTCGAAATAACAAAAATCATTACGAAAATATTAAATTCCTTATTTTATTAGACCATTTTATAATTTAATACGAGAAGTTTAGTTTGTTTGGCTGATTTATTGGGTAAAAATAAAGAATAAATATAAACACATAATATTTAAATATTATATTTATTTATATTATTAAAAAATATGATATAATATTAAAATTCGTGTTGTATTTTATTTTTTAATAGTGTAAATAAATGTAGTATTTGATTTAGTATTTAGTTATTGTATGTATAAATTTATCTAAAAATAAAAACAAATCGATAACCATTGTGATTTTAATTTTTTAAATTAGTTTACATTACCTAAAATAGTTCTTTGAATTTTCTGCTGCCATTAAATTTCGTATCTTATTATTATATCAGCTATTCTTGAGCAGCTCATTCGTCATCACCACATATGAGTACTACAATAAAACATTTGCTAGAAAAATTATACACCGAGAAATAACATGACCTTTTTTTAATAGTATATATTTCTTGTAACAGAATTGAATTGATAGTAAGTGGAGTAGTACCTAAAGCAAGCTTACAACTCCTGTGGAAGTTGGTGTGAAGCCATATCCTTTAAATGACACAAAAATTATTTTCCTCACTTAAATTTTTGTAGTACAAAAAAATAAAGGTGTTCAATCGATTCGGTTTTTTATTGAACCGGTCGGTACTGGTATTTTTTGTGCCAAATTCGATATTTTTATAATTTTTGGTATCAATAACGGTATGAAAAATTCTGAATTCAATAAATACTGAAAAAACTGAAATTAATAATATAAATATAAATAATTAAATATATAATAAATAAGTTTTTTATAAAAAAAATTGTAAATACATAATTTTAGTTTTATTTAATTATTATTTATAATTATATATATTATCATTCGGTACAAACCGAAAAATTGATACCGATAATGTGCCGAACCGGTACTAAAATCGATAATTTGGTACCGATACTCTTTTTTCGGTTTGTACCAAATGATAATTTTTTAATTATTTGAAATCGATATCGATTTAATTTTTTATCCATGAACACTCCTATAAAAAGAGTCGTATGCTTATGGGTCCTTTACAGAATTATACAATTTTTAAAAAATAATTACAAGAATAATATATTTACAAAATAATTACAAAAAGAGTGCAAATACAATAATCACATTAATTATTCAATTTTACAAATCCCTTAAATTAAGGAGAAGTAAATTAAATTACACAAATCCCTTAAATCAAGGAAAATTAAATTAAATTCTACAAATTCATTAAATCAAGGAGAATTAAATTAAATTACTTCAATTCAATTTCTCCATCTCTCTCTCTTACTTTGACTCCACCTTCTTCCTCGCCGAAATCTGCAAAAAATTAGAGCAGCATGGATATCAATATTTATCTTAAATGTCAAAGGACTGCAACATAACTACCAGGATTACAAAATCCTACTTTAATTCTCTTTTGGATAAGTTAACCACTAATCTTGCTTTTTGGGAAACAAAGTTTTTATCCATGGCAGGTTGTGTGGTCTTGGAAAAATCAATTCTTTCAGCTGCTCCGGTGTATTCCCTGCAAGCAATCCCTGTTCCAAGCTCGATTTGTCAAAAAATTGACAAAATATTAATGTTATTGGATGGGATAAGATCACTAAATCTAAAAGAGACGGGGGATTAGGTTTCAAGCAAAAGTAACCAACCTTAAATACAAAGGTAACCAGTAACCAACCTTTAATACAAAGGTAACCAAACTTTAATATAAAGGTAACCAACCCTTAATACAAAGGTAATCAAACCTTAATACATGGGTAACTAACCTAAATACAAAGGTAACCAAAACTAGTTACTACACATTCAGGAATTAGTTACCTCCATACTAGTGTTTGGTTACTTATATACTATTGTTTGATTACCTAAATTTATTAAACGAAAACTTTTATATAAAGGTAACCAACCCTTAATACAAAGGTAATCAAACCTTAATACAGGGGTAACTAACCTTTAATACAAAGGTATTCCTCCACCACAACCACCACCACCACCACCATATTCTTCCTCCGCCACAACCACCACCATCTTCTTCCGCCTCTACTACCATCTTCTTCCTCTGCCACAACCACCACTATCTTCTTGCTTTGCCACAACCACCACCATCTTCTTGCTCTGCCACAACTACCACCATGAACGTGAAAGATGAAAAAAAACGGCGAAGAAAATGGCGGAAGAAGATGGAGAAGATGAAAATGGAGGAAAGAGAAAGATGAAGAAGACGAAAATGGCGGAAGAAGAGAAAATGGAGGAAAGAGAAAAATAAGTGAATTTAATTAGAATTTTAAATTTTGAAATTACCCAACTAAATTAAAGGGATTATGGCCACATCATCACTCTAATTAATTTAAACTAAAATTAACTGTATTTATTATGTAAATAAAATATTAAAAATGTACTCTTTTTGTAAATATGTTTTTAATATATTTTTATTGTAATTTTTTTATAAAAAATACTAAAATATGTAATTAACCCTATGTTGTGTTTTGGATCGTTTAGAGCATCAACCCAACTAACTCGCTAAGCAAAACTCACGCAGGCCCATATATATGGATTAGTATAAGAAAAAAGTGTGAATTTTGGGGGAGGAACGTTACCCACCGTGTGTGCTAGAATACTACTAGTTAGTGTAATTAAAAGATAATAACGAACTCTAAATTTTATACATAATGCGTGCGTATTACAATAAACAAACTAAAAAATTAAAAATTAAACTAATAGATGTGGAATTTACACACTGATCCCAAACTTTGTGGATTCAACGTCTGATTGGAACCCTTTTTAATACGCTTGCAACCATTACATGAGTGGGCTACGCACTAGTATTACGCTCCAAAAATTAAAGTCTATCCACCGTCTGTCTGGGCCACCTCTCTTCAATTACAGCGCAAAATGGGGTTAAATCACTTATGTTAGGAAGAACGGAATAGAGAAATGATTAAAATAAAATAATTTTAAAGTATTTTAAGTATATGTTTAATTATTAGTAGGAGTAAGTGGTCTAATATGATGATAAAATTATCATACATATTAATTTTATTAGAATGAATTTTATTTTATCACATTTCACATGAAATGATTCATTCCATATACTAGAATGGTTTATCTTTCAAAATAATTATCTAATACACTATTTTTTATTACATTCATTCTTTCATTTCATTCCGTCAATCTAAATGTAGCATTATTTTTTATTGTATTGAATACTAATTTATATATATATATATATATATATATATATATATATATATTATTAAATTAATTTTTTTATAATTATATTGTTGTATTAGAAATTTTTTATAAAAATTGAATTTTTTATTTAAGTTTATTAAAAATTAATCGACTGCTGACACGTGGCATACCACGTTAACTGTCTATTAATTTTTAACAAATTTGAGTGAAAAAATTAATTTAAAAAAAATAAAATTAATATATTAATATAATTATTAAAAAAATAATTTAATGATATATGTGTAATTTGGTGTTGGGTTAAAGTGATTTAACCCCGCAAGATACTTAAATACTTCTGAAGGAAAGACACAAAAACGCAACGGCTCTTCAAAAGACCGATTTCCGCACACTAACATTTTACTCTCTCTCACACTTTCTCTCTGTAATTTGTCATGGCTTTGTGCGCAACAGACACGGCTAGAGAACTTTCCTGCCGCGACGGCCCAGCCGCGGCTCACCTGAAGCTCGTATCCATCTTCGTCATCTTCTTCACCAGCGTCGTTGGCATCTCGCTGCCGGTGATGCTGGCGCGTTTCTTTCAAGGCAAGCCAGCTTATGACAAAGCCGTCCTAATAATCAAGTGCTTCGCGGCGGGCGTAATTCTCTCCACCTCGCTCGTTCACGTGCTCCCCGATGCATTCAACGCTCTCGCCGACTGCCAGGTGGCATCGCACCACCCGTGGAAGGATTTTCCTTTCTCCGGTCTCGTAACGCTCATCGGAGTTTTGATGGCGCTGCTGGTTGACTTGACGGCGACTTCACACGTGGACAGCCATAGTCATCACCGCAGTGAGTATAAGCCGATCGGTTTACCGGAGGAGTTGAAGAGCGGTAAAAAATTGTCGGCGGACATCCATAGTCATCACCAGAGTAAGTATAAGCCGATCGGTTTGCCGGAGGAATTGAAGAGTGGTATTGATAAATTGTCGGCCGCGGAAGGCGGCGTGGAATTGTTAGGAAATGATGAGCGCCGGCAAGCGGAGGAGCTGGTGAAGTTGAAGCAGAGGCTGGTGTCGCAGGTGTTGGAAATTGGGATAATATTTCACTCGGTGATAATTGGGGTGACAATGGGGATGTCCCAAAATAAGTGCACAATTAGGCCTCTTGTTGCGGCTTTAGCTTTTCATCAAATCTTTGAAGGCATGGGACTCGGTGGTTGCATTGCACAGGTGACTAATTATTTATCTATCTATCTTTATTTTTAGCCACTTTTTGAGGGCAATTATTTGATATGATTATTGTTGTGTTATGCATGTAAACTGATAGGGGAATTGCGTTTATGTTATTTTTAAATATAATAATTCTCACTTTAGTACTAATTTGAAAGGATATGTATGATATAATTTTGATTTTGCTTTTTAATAATTCAACTTTGCCGAAGCATGTAAATTAAACTTTCATCTAAAATGACCTTAGATAACTTATTTTATCTCAACCTTAAAAATGTTTAATTGAAATGTTCTGTCTCACCTCACTAAACAAGCGTTAATGATCGAGACTGCACAAGTTTTACAACAATCTCTTATTATTTTAAGGGAGCTTCCTGGTGAAGATGTGGTCGAGGTTTCAACTCCTACATATGGTCTGTAGTAGAGATTCATAAAAAGTCTACGGCCTACAGGCCGACCTAGCTTGGTCTGAGCCCGGCCTGGTCAAAGCTCGAGTCGGGCCGGTCCGGCCTACAGTCTTTGAACAGGCTACTATTTTGACGTAAAAGCCTGGCCTGGTCCGGCCTACGAAAAAACCCGGCCTATGCAAAGGCCCGGCCCAGCCTACGCGAAATTGCACATCCATGAATATTGAAGATATATTTTTTGAAGATATAATGAAGAGATTGTTTTTGAAGTTGGGAAGACACATTTTTTGAATATTTCAATTTTGAAGATATTTTTAAAATATTTTGAAACAAAATATTTATAACCGACTCATTATTTATTATTGATTAGTTACTCATTTTTAATTTTTTGTCAATACATTTAATTAATATAGTAGTTAGCTTATTTAATATTTATATTTTACATTAAAAATTAGTTGATTACATTTTTAGGCCTGGTCCGGCCTGACCCAGCCCAAAGCCTGGCCCGACATAGCCTACAGGCCTAGCCCGGCCTGGCCTACAGGCCTAAAAAGGCCAGACTTTTATCTAGAAGTCCGGCCTACAGGCCCAAAAGTCAAAGTCTGGCCCGGCCTGGTCAACGGCCAAAGCCTACCAGACCAGGCCGACCTACTGTACATGTCTAGTCTGTAGTCTGGCTTTGCGCTCCTTTGCACCAAATAACATCTCTAGAGAGTTTTGAAATTAATCATGCGCATAATGATTTTTTCAATACACAATTGGTTTAATGATCTGTTCCACATTTTTGATTTTTAATTATAGAGTGACGTTTTTTATGAGTACTTTATTTTCTTAAGCATATATATATATATATATATATAATTCAGGTGATATGGTAGTACTAAATTAGTTCTGACAACTTTTTGTTAATAATAAATGTGACGAATGTAGATATATATGATTGAAAAAAATTAAGAAGAGATTCATATATTATTGTTCTATCTTATTACTTAGAATGTTACGTTAGTCACAATCTAACTACATTACGAGATTTTTCGATATATATATATATATATATATATATATATATATATATATATATATATATATATATATATATATATATATTATTTTCCCTTGGTGAATATACCTACAATAGTAGTAATAACTTATCAAGCAATATGTTTTTGTTTATAATGTCAAACTAAAATTGTCTGCTGAATTTAGTTTTAAAATTGTATCCTTAATTTTAGAAAAGTTGGAGTATATTTATAAGTGAAAAAGGTATGTACCC
Organism: Hedera helix; assembly: GCA_947179155.2. Lineage (NCBI taxonomy): Eukaryota > Viridiplantae > Streptophyta > Magnoliopsida > Apiales > Araliaceae > Hedera > Hedera helix. The sequence continues at coordinate 56,696,278 of OX359264.1, read as the reverse complement.
TAGAAGGTATATAACTAGTATATCTCATAGGGTTAATATGTTTATTTTTAGAGTTTTTTTTAGATAAATTCAACTGTATGAATTTAAAATATATATAAAAATATTTGAATATAAGAATTTTTATATGATTTGGTAACATCTATTATCAATTTTGTGGTAATGAAAGTTCAATTAATCTTAAACGTCAAAAAATATATTTATTTTATAGTGTTATAATAATAGTGTTATATAATTTTAAATTAAATAAAAATATACATTTACGTTTACGTTTACGTACTCATAGTTTTGTATTATTTTTTTATTCGTAAAATTAAATTTTATTAAAAAGTTTAAGGGAAATTTATTTTATAAAATTAAGATATATAATTTATATACGCTGAAGGTATCTCCACAAACCCTATTTATGAGAACATCTTTAACTAAAGCATAGGGGAAAAAATTCCCTTGGTTCCAAGGTTTTGAAAATCGAACCGGACTGGCGGTCGGACCGCGGTTCGACCGGAACCGGTCCACTTTCCGGTCCGGTCCAAGCCCAAAAATCGTTTTTGGTCAAAAACCGGTGAATCGGCGGTCGGATCGGTCGAACCGGTGACCCGATGACCGGTTCACTGGTTTTACCGGTTCCCTACCTCCTTTTTTTTTTTTTTTTTTTTTAAAATTTTTTTTTTTAAACATTTAAACTTAATTAAATATATCATTGATTGAATTTTGAGTTATGATAATGATTTAATATATTTTTTTTCATATAGATTTAGTATTTATTTGAATTATATAAAATAAATATTGTACAAATAGATTTATTTTTTTACCGAATTTGATTGAATATATCCTAGAGATGTTTTTGTTCATTTGTATTTGATTTTATCACTCTTGAGTCTTGAATTTTGTGTTATGATCATGATTTAATATCTTTTTTTATATAAATTTAGTATTTATTTGAATTGCATGAAGTAAACATTATATAAATAGGTTTAAATTTTTTTTATGTGTTGATAAATTAATTAATTTTACATATTTACTGAATATTATATATAATATATAATAATAATTAATATATTTAATCATTTATTATTTATTACATATTAATGACGTCACCGGTTCAATAACGGTCCGACCACTGGTTGAACCAGTGACCCGTCCGCCAAGTAACTTTTCCGGTTCGATCACCGGTCCGAGTCTGAAAACATTACTTGGTTCATTAAAGTTGAAAGACTACTAGACCAAGAATAGCGTACGGAATTAATATTTGTGGTTGTGATGGTCTTAAAAGTCATTAAGATAGTCATGTGGTGTTGTTTGGCATTGGCCATTGGGCCACCGAGTTTGAATGGGTGACTGACATGGAAGAATTAGGAGGCAACTTCATTGGCTCTGTATCACTTTATCGTTATTCAGAAATTATCACACATTTCTACGGAAGGATTTTTACACTTATTTTTAACATTATTATAATACTTTGTTTGAATTTGTCAAAAAGGAGCATATTTAGTTAAATGTACATTCACTACGATCCTAGAGTGTGCTTCCTATTTGATGACATTTCTTCTCTTTTAATATCTTTTGTTTTTTTTTATTTTCAACTAGAATGTTCATTGCGTCACATGTAGAATACTTTAATATATATAAGATTTTAAATAAATATTAATAGTAATTTCAATCATGACTTTATTAAATATTATTAAAATAGTAAATTAGGTCTTGTTACGCTAGAATTTAATTCATTCATCTGGATTTAGTTTATAGAAGTCTTAGTAGTGCAAGGATCACATACCTTATCATGCATTCCATATTTGGAAACTCCAAAACTAGGACTGTAATTGCATGTTTTTTGACATTTTTGATAGAACCACTATTGAATCCCTATTTCAAAAGATGTGAGGCCTTTTTTTTTTTCCATAGTCTTGAGTCTTGTTAGCTGAAATCTACTTGATATATACGATGCAGGCGGGCTTCAGGTTTGGGACAACAGCATACATGTGCTTCATGTTTTCAGTGACGACGCCAATGGGGATAGTTTTGGGAATGGTTGTGTTCTCGGTGACCGGTTACGATGACCATAGCAGTAATGCCCTAATTCTTGAAGGTTTGTTAGGCTCTTTATCTTCGGGTATACTCATCTACATGGCTCTTGTGGATCTCATAGCTCTGGATTTCTTTCATAACAAGTTAATGAGTTCTCAAGCACTCTTGAAGAAGGCTTCAGTTCTTGCCCTTGTTCTTGGCTCTACCTCCATGTCAATCCTTGCCCTCTGGGCTTAATTCAAATCAATACAATTATTCAATCATATATATATGTGCTTCATCAAAGCAGTACTTGGCTTTGCAGATAAAATTGTAAAATTAATCCTCAGTGCCAAGCACTCATGTCTGCTTCCATGCAAGTTGTGGGATAAATATTCTACTTGGTTTTTTTTTTTCATTTGTATGTTGTGATCGGTCTTATTGATATAATTAGTTATACTCCATCTGTCCCCAAACCATGCACTTTAGAAAAATAATAAATAATATGGATAAAGTAATTAATTATGGATGAACATAAATAAATTTAGTCTCTTTTTTTCCTTTTAAATTTCTTCTTCTTGGCTATTTGGTTGAAGTCTACGCACAACCCACTATTAGATGGATAACTCTACGCACATTATAACTAAACAATATTTTAAATATCACATACATATCAACCAATAAAGTGGGGATTGTACACTGATTTCAATGTCAAATCTTATTTTTTAATGGTTGTGATGCATGTAGTATTTAGAGTTGTGTTCTAAAGTTGTGCATCTAGACTTATTCCTATTGGATTGGAACTTGGGATATTTATTTGTTTGTGCTTTTAATAACAACTCTTTTATTAGGAAACCTTTGGATGTCTACGTACGTATACCTAATTTCTCTTAGCAATTAATTCCTGGTATATTGAAAGTAACTTAATATTGTGTACCTGCTGTGTAGCTCGTAGCTTTTATCTGCAAACTACTATCATCCACTATATTACATAAACCCGGTCTTCAAGTGATGCTTTATCTTTGCTAAACCCCAATTAATATCTTTAAATTATATTTCCTCCATTAGGGGGGGGGGGGGGGGGGGGGGGGGGGGGGAAGTAAATTAGTTTTCCTTAATGCTACTCTTTTTTTGGGCACAGAGAGTATTGTCTCATTTTTTTTTGGGTGCAATTATTGTCTTTTATTTGGTTATGTTTGTTCTTCAGAGGCATTAGTCTAATAATTTGAGAGATCTCCAATGAAGCCCACAATATGTTAAATGAGATTAACAGATGTACTAAAAGGACATAACGTGTTAGCTATCTTCTCTTTTTTGTCGGGGGTATTCCCGAACTCTTGGCAGAGGGCTAGGGATATTAATGATGCTTCCTGTGAACATTTATTCCAAATAATTGATAATCAAATTCCAACAACCCAAAAATAGTTTTTAAAAATTAACTAAAAAAATTTTCATGGTCCCGTAGCTCAGTTGGTTAGAGCGTTGGTCTTATGAGCCGAAGGTCGCGGGTTCGAGCCCCGCCGGGACCATAATTTCTTTTTTTATAATTATTGAATTTTTTTTTTATTTAGTGAAATGTCTGGTTTGATAGTTCAATAATTATTCAAATGTTGTTTTAAGTATGGAAATTTTTTTATAAGATCTCCCTCACATATTATAGAACTAGCATTTTTCTTTGTCAAAATATCAACTTCATTTAAGTGGTTTGTATGTAGTTCACTACTTCAAATGCTGTTTAAGGTGATAAAAAATAAAAAAGTTCAATTGTTTATGAAGGGGTTGGCATGGCTCTAATCATTGACACAAAGTTGTTCACTGCAATGTACTGTGCAAATTTAAGAAAGTTGTTATTCAAATGTTGTTTAAGGGAGCAAAAAAAAAATCAATAATTTTTAAGTTGTTGGCATGGCTCTGAAGTCTAATCATCGACACAAAGTTGTTCATCAGTAATGTCGTCTTCAAATTTAAGATAGAACAACGCTGGTCATCAGGTAATTGAAGAATTTGATCCACTACTTCTACCAAGCACCTCCAAAATTTAAGTTCCCAACTTTTACATGCCAAGCAGTGTCAATAAAGTTGTTTATCCTATTTTGTAACCTCTTTTATCATGGCTTGTATTTTACATATAAAGAGGGTTGGATGGGTCACTTGAAATGGGGATAATGAGCGAAATCCTGCTTGTGAGTTTTATTTTAAGCGGGAGAGAAGGATCATTGAGTTTTAATTTGGACGGAAGGAAAGGAAAGGAAAGGAAAGGAAAGGAAAAGTTAAGCCAGCCTTCCACTTTGAAAGGGAACCAAAAATAACACTCAAACAGGAATGGCCGGATCGATGGACTATTAACCCTTGAAGTGCAGCTACAAGGCGTTATATTTCCCTCTAATCCATCTTGCTGACAAAACACAATAACCGAAGACAAGCCCAGAATCTTGAATAGTTTGAACTTTCCAGGCAAACTCAAGAATTAATCAGAATAAATCATTTGAACACTCCAGAGATTTCATTGCATTAAAAACAGTTCAAACATGGGATACTCGGACCAATTCAAACCGAACAATAGTTTTACAATAACATTACTAAATCCTAATCTACCAAAGTCCAAGAACACACTACATCTGTTATCCTTTAATCATAACATAAACATGAATAGGACAGGAAACAATTTGACCCTGGCGAATTTATCTCCCAACTAAGCTAGCATTTGATTTGATTTCTCGTCTTTCCAGCGTGTTTCAATGTCTTTATACCTTACCTCACTGTCCTCACTGTTGATATAGCTACACTGATTTTGACATCTGACTATAAATTTTCTCCTCGCCATCCAATGTTTTTGCTGGCCTGCGACCCTTGTCCAGACCACCAATTACTCCACATGCCTCAAATTGCCTTTGTCGAGCTCTTGCCCTCTCTTTATCTTCTTCAGACTTCAACGAGTAACAGTATGGACAAGAAACCCCGTACTCCCACTCTGGACTCTCCATGTCTGCATCACTCACCGGCTGTTTGCACCCATAGCAAAGCTTGAAAGTTCCTTGCACCAACCCATGCTCAACTGAGACTCGTTTGTCAAACACAAAGCATTCACCTTCCCATAGGCTCTCTGTCTTTGGGACTTCTTCCAGATATTTCAGAATCCCACCTTCCAGATGATAGACCTGGCAATGAAAAGGTGGAAACAGAAACCATAAGCTTAACTAACCATTAAAAGAGCTACATACAGATGGACTCTGCAATATAATAGACATGAAAGTAAACACCTTGCAAAAGTGCATTGTAAAGACTTGGAATTATCAAACAATATTACTCCTCCAAACCAAAAGTGATGCCTTGGTTTCAGTTTTGGGTTGTCCCAAAAAAAGTATGTAGATACCGCTACTTGATTAGCAAGCTTGAAAGGGGTAAGATATTAATTGGTTAATATGGTCTAATTCTCTTTCCTTGAACTTTGTACGACGAGTACATAGTAGCACTCAAATAGAGGCACTCAAAACGTCTACCAAGTACCGCAGTGTTTTAAAAAGTGCTGGGGGACCTAGGCGATGGAGGGAGCAACAAGAGCTTAGACCTTGTAGGAAGAACCTAAGCTTTTCCGAGGTGGCTTACATGAGCAGCGTAGTTTTATACTCCCTCCGTCCCAGGATAAAAATCTTTTATCGACTTTTATGGTCAAATTGACCATTTTTCAAATCAATATATTTTATTATTCTTTTATATATATGTAAAAAAACCTATAAATAGTATAAACTACATACAATTTAGTACTAATCTCAATATTTATTTTTTTTTGAAATCTAAATATATATGTTTAATTATTAATTTTAAAAATGGTCAATTTGACCGTAAAAGTCAATGAAGGACTTTTAGACGGAAGGAGTATTAATTTTTATAGTTTTAATAAAACTATAAATATTATTTTGTATTATAATAAAATTAAGATTATATTTTGATTTAAAACATTGTCAAATTACGGGGTCAAGTTTGAACTGTGTTAGAAATTTGGGGTGCTTGGTAGAAATTTAACACATTAAAATGATCATCTCCAACGTTATCACATCCCATATCTTTTCATTATAAAAACAGATCGCAACAGCATCTTTTAGGAAGTGGAGGAAACAAGATGCAGAGTGGATGGTGACAACGCCTAGCACCTCCTCACCAAGGTTAGGAGTGCCTAGGTGGGCACCAAGCACTTCGTTAAAACACTGCCAAATGACTAAGAATAATGTGTGTATCAAACCAAAAGTTTGACTTTAGCCTACTTTAAACAAAATAGAACAGCGCAGATGAGAAACAAAAAAAATAAGACAAGAAATAAAAATAAACAAAATGAAGACTTTTGGAGCTGTGTTTCTGATAATAGAGCTTGCGTGATAGATTACCTCTTTGAAACCTTTGCTGAGGAGGAGACTTGTAGCCTTCTCACACCTAATTCCACCTGTACAGTACATTGCAACTCGGGGTGGTATTTTTGGTCCTTTTTCTTCAATTTGCTTTAAGCTTATGGATGAACCATTACACTGCACTTGGCTTTCGGTTTGACCATGCTGATACTGATCATCAACCCAAGATGGAAATTCTCTAAAAGCAGTGGTATTTGGATCAACAGCTCCTTTGAACTTCCCGATTCTAGTTTCATAGTCATTGCGCACATCAATAACAACCTACATTGTTACGAAAATTACTTAACTGTCAACTGCCCAGAGAAAAGAGAAATCTTTTTCAGGAATTACAGAGTGTGCGTTGAAAGTTAAAACCCTCTGCACATGCAGTTAATAAGAACTGCACTTTATGAACTTTGAATATGATTGGTGTGTTAATGTCATATTGCACAAATCAGCATGTTAATTTTGACACATAATTTGTCATAGTTGACACCAAGCGAAGAATGATAACTCTGTGGAATCGTGGGGTTTAATACAATATTTTCATTACAAAAGCACTCAAATCTTCTGATCCTGATTGATAATGGTTGCCAAAGACCAAACCCCAACCAACAAGGAATCTATTCGAATTAATTTTAAATTTAGAACAATGTAAAGGTAAGATATAAGCGTGTAGTATATTTCTGCTCAATTTCTGGAACCGCATCTAATTAAGGACTTCAGAAAATATAATAATAAAGATAATTTTTAAACACTTAAAAGTATACTGAAATTGAAGTGTGTCAAAGCAAAGGGACCTATCTGTTTGAGGGTTTCAGAATACATAACAATCATGAGATTTCTAAAACAATTGAAGTTTATGGTGTCAAAAGAATAGAAACCAGATCACAAGTGCTCTTCTCCACAAGGAAATTTCACATTGGGATGAATTAGTAGAGATAGTTGGTAAAATAGTGAATCAACTCGAGCAGAAATCATGTAGAATATTAAATAGCTAGAATAACTAATCCACAAATCAATGAAGATAGGTATTCAACAACTCTTATTGACTAAGAGACTTACTGTATCTGGATCACTAATCAGCGCATTCCAATCCTTCGGACTTATATACTTTCCAACTCTTTCAATAGGTGAAACAGAAGGCATTCCAAGAGAAACTATCTGCTCAAACACAAAATAAATAAATAACAGTTCAGAATGTCTAATGGAAACTAAGAAGACACGAATCCACTGTTTCTTGTAAATAACAACACCAAGCTCACTGGTCTGGCCTCATGAAACAGACCTCTTTCTTCAACTTGACTCTGACATGATCCCATCGGAAAGGTGCATCTTCTCCCGCAGCAAGAGGCGAGCTGCTTGTGTGCCCATGATGAATAGCTTCTTCTTCAGGACTCACAGGTGACTCCACTTGTCTAAGCCCCTTAAGACGATCATCACTTTGAATGAATTCAATTACTTTCTCTACTGACTCTCGTGTCCCACACATGCTGCCATTGATTCCTTCTGGTGCAAGTATAATACCACCTGAAACACGCTGAAAGGTATCAGCTTGGTGAGGCACACAGAAGCTCAGAGAGAATATAGCTAATAAGACTAAAGAGTAAAGTTTGCAAACCAATAATCTGCTTTAAAAGGAACAAACCGCTGATATTATGTGAAATTAAATTGATAATTGGCTCTGATTATAACTGAAATTGTCAAATGACAACATTATGACAAGTTGACAACAACATTATCAAACATAACAATAACAATGGAAATCCATAAACTACATGCCCTCATAAGCATTTCATAACATTAAGTCATTGTCAACCTTCTCTTCCACATTTTTTATGGCTTCGGGTTCTTCAAGCTCAAATCTTCTTCAAATAAGCTCGTATTTTCTTGCAAGTCTGCGGAACATTATTAATCAATTTAATACTAAAGTCTTTCCCATATCAAGTAACCAAGCCGCCTCTATACCTTATTTCTTAATTAATTAATTTACCTTTGAATTGGGTCAGGTTCGAACTCAAAATGTGATTTGGATATCACGAGCACATAAACAAGTAAACGGTGATATTACATCTGAAAAGCATTCCAGTACCAGAATGAACGCAACTCAAGCAACACATCATAATGATCTTAAATAGTCAGTTTGAGAGTTGCACCAAAACCATGAAAATTATTAGGAAAATGTTTAGAGAGCATGCTGAAACCACACACTATATTATAAAACAATTATGCTCTAAACAGTGCCCCAAAAGCAAAATAACTACTTCCAAAATCACCAAAACAAAAAGAAAAAGTAACACATTTACATTCTGAAAGAAGAAGCCAAAAGTCGCTGCAAATTATCAACGAATTACTAAACAGTAACAATCCGAATTCCCCACTTCAAGTGGCCACTTCAAGTTTTTTCCTCTTGAAGGTACACCTGTGTCCAATTCAAGCAATAACAAGTACTCATATTTTTTTATTTAGGCGGTTTCTACAATCACTAGCAGCCATGAAATTTTCTTAATATATGATCAAACCATAATTTTGAATTGTGAAAGTTGAAACAATTGTACTTTTAGCAACTGTGCAAAAGTTACCTTACTTAAGAAAGCTTGCACGAATCTCAAATGATCACTTCGTCCTATTTTAAATAAGCTGCTCCAAAATTATTTTTGCTTTTAGTAATGCTAATGGCACCTTTAGATATTATAATTATTTAAAATGTTTAACAAAATTACACTTTAAGTAATTGAGAAAAAATATAATCTCTAAATATGAGAAACTTACAGAGTATAAAATAAAGCATAACATATACAATACATCATTACAAACATATATAAAAAGGTAGGAATTTACCAGCTGCTCACAGAGGTGTTTCAATGGCGCTCGTAAATCGGCGTGGTCGGGGAAATCAGCGAATTTGTAAAAGGAGACCACCACGAGTGTAGACTCTGGATCAACATTGTTTTCTCCTTCAGTGAAACACAACAGCGTTGAGTTCGATATGGAAATGGAGTTGGTAACTGAAGTAGTAGTAGAGAAATTTTTTGAGATTGTGAACTTTTGAGGACTGGAGGCCATCTTGGGATTCGAGAGGGTTGGGAGATTAGGGCTTCTGGGAGATGACAATGATTCTAACGAAGCAGATTTCATGGGTAGATGTGAGCTAGGGTTAGGGTTTGAGACTGATAGCATCCTCAATGAAGCTGCTATTATTGTTTTTCTTCTTATCAACATCCAAGTCCTCTCTTTAACTGTTTTGTTCTGGCTTCAAATGAATTGGTTCATTATTTAAAGGGCAAATTGCAACTCACACGGTCTGAAAAATATAGTTTTTGTCCTTTTTAAAAAAAATAATTATTTTTTCAAAAAATAAAATTTACATAAATCAAAGTTACATATAAAAAAAATTATATGGGAGGAAATTCTAAAATAAGAGATACATTTTTTTAATTTATTTTAAAATTAAAAATATATATTTATATATTTTTTAAAAATTATAAAATTACATAAAATTATTAACATGTCTTATGTGTATATCAACAATATTAAATAGTACATAGACTTGACAACTTTATCAATTTTGATTAGACTCGATTGATTTTAACCCTAATTTGACTCGATTTTAATTTTTATATAAATTTAGGGTCAAGTATAAGATTAGGGTTGCAAACGATCCGAACCGAACATTGTCGAACTTAAACCGAACTCGAACCTCATTAGTCGAACTCGAACATGTTCGAGTAGCATTATCGAACCAACGTATTTGTGCGAGTTCGGTTCGTTAGTGTTCGCGAACATGTTCGAGTTCGACTATAATGCTCGAGTTCGCGAGCATGCTCGAGTTCACAAAAATTAGGCCAAATATTTATTTATTTTTTGAAAAATTTAATTACAAGGCTAAGGGGACTCAAATACTCGAGCTTATTTAGGAATTAGGAATAGTCAAATAAGATATAATATATCATATTATAATATATTCATATATATTAAATTAGTAGCAGTGATCAATATTATTGTTAATTACTTAATTAGTCTAGAATAAATAAATATTACTACTTTCAATTAACCCAAAAAAAGGGTGATATTACTACTTCGTCAATTAATTAATTATTTTCATATTTTTGTATTTTTTATTTTTAGGTAAAACAAAAGAAAAAAAATACTCCATCTATTTCATAAAAAGAGTCTTATTTGAGATTTTTTTTATAATGAAATTATAAAATTCTAAAATTTAAAATAATGTGAATTTAGTAGATTAATTCAATATCTAATAAACTAATATTGTTAAGTTGTCAACCTTGAAATGTATTACTGTGACGCCCCCAAATCTGGGCCCACACAGCCCAAACTTGAGTCGTCAAAAAGACTACAACAAAATTATTACAACAAAACACAATATACAACAATACAGTGTATAATAATACACAACTAAGTCTTCACTATTATTGCCACACTATTTTACAAAACGTGAAAACTATGATAACTATTCCTCGGACCCTCACTCCATTCCCCGGCTAGACCCTGTTATGTTTTCATCTCCTGTTGAAAAACAATGGAACAAAAGAAAGGGTGAGCTCAAATAGCCCAGTAAAGAATATCATGACTAAGATAATGACGAATAAATTATCATTAGTCTTCAACAGTTGAGTTCTTGATAGAATACAATAGACTACAAGGTTTATATCAAAAACTGCAGTTAAATTCTTAAACAACGTTCAGATCAATAATAGCAGCGGAATGAGTAATCTATTAGAAGAATAATGCAGACTATAATGTCCACTCGGTTCTCTTTTTAGGAAAAACATCATCAACTTTTATCATCTGAAATATCATTAGTCAAGATAATACAAATTCACAGTTCCTGATCATAATCATGCACATCAACAGTTCATCTTTGTACTACGGGCCAAAGATATTCAATATAGCACCAACGGTCATGATTATACCAGATTCAGCCTTTGGCCATAATCATACCAAACAACAGTCCATCTTTGCACTACGGGCCAAAGAGAACATTCACCACGTGCCATAAAAGACACCGAACAGATGTATCGCCTTTAACTTATTATATCGCCTTTAACCTATCATCTGTTCAACAAATATATCACATCTGTGCCCCCGGCCACAGATATTCACAACAGCTTGATTTTTGGATGATTAGAATGATATAAATGATGAACAGAAGAAATAGGATAACAATAAGTATCGGAAGTTTACTTTGTACAGATTCAAATAATGTCCAAATTGTCAACATGATGTGGAGTGAAATTTAAAAATGATATTCAAGATCCACAGTTCAGAATAACGGTTACAATTCAATAGAAAGGTTCACGTAAATAGGAAGGTTCAGTTGAAATAATGAAGTTCAACTATTATGGAACATATAATATTTTCAGGAATTATACAAGCAATAGTTCCATAATAAATTTCGATTTAGGAGTATGAAAGAAAATAATATCCCTTACCGTAGCAGGTTTGATTAACAAGAGGTGAAGGAAATTAATACAAAGGGTTATTCACCAACAGGCGGCAATCCGCTCCGTAAGGTTATTCCCACAATTTAATAGAATTTGAGTACAAAGAGTTATTCACCAAACAGGCGGCAATCCGCTCCGTAAGGTTATTCTCAGAGATTAATAATGAATGAATACGAAAGGTTATTCACCAACAGGCGGCAATCCGCTCCGTAAGGTTATTCCCACAATTTAATACATGGAAATAAAAGGCACGTCTTATGAGTAAGGAAGAAACAATATTATTATCGAGAATCAAATAATGATAATCCCTTACCATAGTATGTTTGAATAATGGAAGATGAAAAAGATGGTATCCCTTACCGTAGTAAGTTTTAATAATAGAAGATGAAAGAAGATGACATTCCTTACCTCAACACGTGACTGGATATTGATTTAAATGAGGTTGATTAACTTGAACAGTACACGTATACTTATAGATCTTCACAAATACTCAAGATGACTTAAGCACATTTAGAGAGAACTTTCACAAGAAGTATTTAGAGAGAGAAAGAAAGAACAAGTAAGGAAGTTTATGAAAAATTCTTAAGTTAAGGCTTCTATTTATAGCCAAAAATCTTATCATTCATTTAATCTAAACCATTCATTTAAAGATCATCTTTTAATCTACACCATCCATTTCAAATATTATATTATCTTTAATCTACACCATTCATTTCATATCACCTAATAATCACCTAACTTTATATTATAAACAAATCAATTTAATTATTCAACAATAATTCACACTTTAATCTACACCATTCATTTCATATCACCTAATAATCACCTAACTTTATATTATAAACAAATCAATTCAATTATTCAACAATAATTCACACTTTAATCTACACCATTCATTTCATATCACCTAATAATCACCTAACTTTATATTATAAACAAATAACTTTATCAATTCAATTATTATGACTAATTGTTATAAATACAGTATAGTTAGCTCTTAGATATCAAGTCAATAAATTAATGAAATACAACTGTTTAAATAACATCATAATAGAGATAACAATAATGTAAAATAAAGCATACGTTACTGTGTAATGACTATTATTGATTCAATAATGTGAATTACTGTGCATATGTTAGTGTGAAAATAATTAGGTTCAATAATTTTAAAAACAGTGCAACAACAATTATTGACTCAATGATATAAAATACAGTGTAATGACAATTATTAAATCAATAATGCAAAATACTGTGTAACAACAATTATTGAATTGATAATATAAAATATTATGCAGTGACAATTATCGATGAAATGATGCGTAACAGTTACGGTGTCAATTATCAGACCAATAATATGAGACACTATGCAATACCGTGTGTTACTGTAGAGTACCGTGTGCTACAGAAAATACCATAAACTACCGTATGCTACTATTCTTTTATCACCGGTATTTTAACAGTTCCGTTGACTATTTTTATTTAAAAAGGTTACTTCTGTCGTTTTCTATATCCGACAAATATTCCGTTGTGGGGTCCACCAATAATTTATTATTTCGGCGCCATCGTACGGCACGAATATTCCCCGACCAAACGAATATTCCCCGACAAAGCGAATATTGTCCGACAAAATAAAATTTGCACATAACATCCTTAACTTTCAATTTTGTTAATTTAACCACTTACTGTTTCAAAAAAAATATATATGAAGAAAAATTAAATTTTGTATTTCATAAAATTCGGGGTCTTACAACCTCCCCTCCTTATGAAATTTCGTCCCCGAAATTGACGTACCTGACATATCGAAGAGGTAAGGATACTTAGATTTCATCTCAGATTCTAGCTCCCAGGTCATTTCCTCAGTATCTTGGTTCCTCCATAAAACCTTAACTTGAGGTATAACCTTTGAGCGTAGGATCTGCTCCTTCTTATCCAGGATCTTAACAGGTACCTCCTCGTATGTTAAATCCTCTGCTATAACGTCTGGTTCTAACTCAATGACGTGGTTTGGGTCCTTCACATAGTTACGTAACATAGATATGTGAAAAACGTTATGGATGCGAGACATACTTGGTGGTAGGGCTAGTCTGTAGGCTACGGTTCCTATTCGATCGAGGATTTCAAATGGGCCAATAAATCGAGGGTTAAGCTTTCCTCTCTTTCCGAATCTCGTAACCCCTTTCCATGGAGAAACACGTAAGAATACATGATCTCCGACGTTGAAACTTTCGTCTCTCCGATGAAGATCAGCATAACTCTTTTGTCGTTCTTGTGCGGTCTGTATTCGTTGTCGGATCATTTGGATCTTTTCGGTCGTCAAGCGTACCAACTCGGGTCCCAACAATTTTGCTTCTCCTACCTCATTCCAACATATTGAAGAGCGACACTTCCTTCCATACAAAGCCTCGAATGGAGCCATGCCTATGCTTGCTTGGTAACTGTTGTTGTAAGAAAATTCCACCAATGGCAAGTACTTATCCCAACTTCCTTTGAAGTCTAATACACAAAGTCTCAAAAGATCTTCGAGGGTCTGGATCGTCCTTTCCGATTGTCCGTCCGTTTGAGGATGGTATGCAGAACTAAAACGTAGTTCAGTGCCCATAGCTTTTTGTAGACTGATCCAAAAGCGTGAAGTGAATCTAGGATCTCGATCAGAAACTATGGAAACTGGCATGCCATGCAATCTCACGATCTCATTTATGTACATACCGGCAAGACGTTCGAGTGAAAAGTTTTCTCGTATAGGCAAGAAATGAGCAGATTTGGTCAATCTATCTACGATCACCCAAATTGCATCTAAGCCTTGAGAAACTTTTGGAAGACCCGTCACGAAGTCCATATTGATGTGTTTCCACTTCCATTCGGGAACTTCAAGTGATTGTAATGGACCTTTAGGAACTTGATGCTCTGCCTTGACACGTTGACAAGTTAGGCACCTTGAGATAAACTCCGCAATCTCTCTTTTCATATTGTTCCACCAAAATGTATGTCGAAGATCTCGATACATCTTGGTACCTCCTGGGTGGATTGCAAACGGCGTGTTGTGTGCCTCCATCATGATTTTATGCTTTAATTCAGGATCGTTAGGAACACAGAGTCGAGAGTTGACTCGAAGTATTCCTTTCTCGTCGATTCTTGCTTCGGGAATGACACCTTCTTGTACTTTCTTTATCATGTTTATCAGTTCCGGATCGGTAGCTTGAGCAGCTTTAATTTTACCGATTAAAGTTGGTTCTACTCGCACGTGAGCAATCTTCGAGTGGGTCCCTGATGTCTTTAGCTCTATCTCCATCTTTTGCAAGTCGTACAAAATACACTTTTGTGTTGTCAGCAGTGCACTTGTACTTGCATAAGATTTTCTGCTCAAAGCGTCAGCTACAACGTTCGCCTTTCCCGGGTGATACTGGATTGTGTGGTCATAATCCTTTAACAGCTCAAGCCAACGTCGTTGTCGCATGTTGAGTTCCTTCTGGGTGAAGAAATACTTGAGACTTTTATGATCCGTATAGATATCCACTTTTTCTCCGTACAAGTAGTGTCTCCAGATCTTCAACGCGAAAACGACTGCTGCCAACTCTAGATCATGAGTAGGATAATTTTTCTCATAATCTGAGTTGTCGAGAGGCGTAGGCTATAACTTTTCCATGTTGCATAAGGACACAGCCTAGACCTTTGCCAGAAGCATCGCTGTAGATAACAAATTCTCCTGATCCTGATGGTATGGTCAGAACAGGAGCTGAAACCAGTCTCTTCTTGAGTTCTTGGAAACTTTTCTCGCATTCCTCGCTCCATATGAATTTTGTGCTTTTCCGAGTAAGCTGCGATAATGGAGTGGCGATTCGAGAAAATCCTTCTACGAATCTCCGATAATAACCAGCTAGACCCAGAAAACTTCGGACTTCGGTTACTGTTTTGGGTTGTTCCCAATTTAGTACCGTTTCAATCTTCGCAGGATCGACTGATATTCCTTGACTAGAAATCACATGCCCAAGAAACGCGACCTCCTCAAGCCAGAACTCACATTTCTTCAACTTGGCATATAATTTATTTTCACGGAGCTTTTGTAGTATCAATCTCAGGTGTTGTTCATGATCCTCGCGACTCTTAGAGTATATGAGGATGTCATCAATAAAGACAACCACAAAATGATCCAAATGTTCCTTGAATATCCGGTTCATCATGTCCATGAAAGCTGCAGGAGCATTAGTTAGTCCAAAAGGCATGACTAAGAACTCATAATGCCCATAACGAGTTCTGAAAGCAGTCTTTGGAATGTCCTCAGCTTTAACCTTTAACTGATGATATCCAGAACGGAGATCAATCTTTGAGAAATGTTGAGCGCCTTGCAATTGATCAAACATGTCATCAATCCGAGGTAACGGGTACCTGTTCTTGATGGTGACATGGTTCAATTCTCGGTAGTCAATGCACAATCTCATACTCCCGTCTTTCTTCTTCACAAAAAGGACAGGAGCACCCCAAGGTGATGCACTCGGACGAATGAAACCGGTATCCAACAATTCCTGTAGTTGGACTTTTAACTCTTGAAGTTCAATGGGAGCCATTCGGTAGGGAGCTTTGGAAATGGGCTTGGTACCGGGTTCAAGATCAATATAAAAATCAATTTCACGGTTTGGGGGTAAGCCAGGAAGTTCTTCAGGAAAAACGTCAGGAAACTCATTAACAATGGGAATATCATTTAAGTTTGACGTATTTTTGTTCAAATCAGTGACATGAGCTAAAAAGGCTTGACATCCGTTTTTCAATAAACGAATGGCTTTATGACTAGAAATAACAGTTATAGATTTCAATGGTTTAGTTGCTTGAATTTGCATGACAGGTTGATTAGGAATATGAAAACTAATAATCTTATGAAAACAATCAATTTTAGCATGATGGGTAGTCAACCAATCAATTCCTAAAATTACATCAAATTCATGCATCTCCAAAGAAATAAGGTCAACAGGTAATGTGAGGTTGTTGATTTGAACTAGGCAAGATTTATAGACAGTAGATGTAATGGTCATTTCTCCTAATGGAGTTTCAACTGATAAGTCAAAGTCCAAATTTTCAGGAGTTAAGTTTAAACGCTGAGCACATGCAGGTGAGATAAAAGAATGGGTAGAGCCAGTATCTAACAAAGCGTAGACTTCACGAGAATTTATGAATAGCTTACCGGTTATCACCTCGTTCGAGTTTCGCGCCATTTGGGATGTCACAACAAAAGCTCTCCCTTGAATTACAGATTTTCCCTTATCCGCGCTAGCTTTTGGTATCATCATTGCAGCTGGACTTGATTTTGTGGCAGGACAAAACCGCGCAAGATGACCCTCTTTCCCACAACTGTAGCACTTTTTGGACTGCAGTGTACAGTTTGGGCTGATGTGACCTTCCTGACCACACCTATAGCATCTCACTGGTGGTCGATCTTCTCCCCTTGAAACTGGGGTCGGTGCTGGTGTTGGTACTGGTGCTGGTGCCCTTCCATAATTATTATGGAATCTCTTTCTTTTGAAATTGTTCCCACTAGATTCTCCTCTTCTGTTATTTGGTATGGAATTACCACCGAAGTGTTGGTTACCTCCTCGATGGTTCTCGTTCCTGTGGTTGTTGTCACTCCTTTCTCTATGCTGATCATTAACTCTTGGCTGCAATGTTTCATCTGTTTGCTCCACCCTTTGAGCCCTATCTACAACATCTGAATACAAACTAAATTTATGAGAGCTAAGTTGTTGACGAATTTTGAATCTCAAACCTCTTAGGAACATCCGACTCATTCGTGCTTCGTCATCCACAAGATGGGTGGCAAAGCGAGATAACTCGACAAACTTGGCTTCATATTGGGAGACTGTCATGTTTCCCTGCTCCAGCTTAATGAATTCCACCTCTTTCATATGGCGGATGCTTTCTGGGAAATACTTCTCGTTAAACAGTTCTTCGAATTCTGTCCAAGACATTTCGAGTGCTGAAGGTTGGATACGTTTTATCGCTTCCCACCAATGGTCCGCCTCACCTCGTAACATAAAAGTGGCAAATGGCACCTTCTGATCATCAACGCATTGTAAGACATCAAGTATTTTTGTCGTCTGCTTTAGCCATGCCTCCGCTTTGAGTGGGTCAGGCTTCCCGTGGAATTCAGGTGGTCCTAATTCTTTAAATTGCTTAACAGTGACCATCCTCAAATTGTCAGCGTTTCTACCGTTATTATTGACTGGATTTCCTCTTCCTTGATTCTGTATGAACTGCATGAAATTCCTAAAGAATCCATCGTTCATCATGTTATCAGGAACATTATTTCCTGAGTTGGCAGGAGGATTGTTTGGGGCCTCTTGATTCTCGGCTACATTTGCTTCAGGCATTCCATAGTTAACCTCTTGATTTCCAGATGCCATACTAAACTGTGGTCACAAAATAAATGTTAGTTCAAATAAACTGACTCATCACTTCATGTTCCTACATTCAAATCGACTCATTAGATAATAAAATCTATTTTAGGTAGGACACACTAGTGACTGATTCTATTCGTCTCTCCCCTCCTAGTTCTACCCCAGATCTCCATTAAAGACCATATCTCTAAGCTCTGATGCCAACTGTGACGCCCCCAAATCTGGGCCCACACAGCCCAAACTTGAGTCGTCAAAAAGACTACAACAAAATTATTACAACAAAGCACAACATACAGCAATACAGTGTATAATAATACACAACTAAGTCTTCACTATTATTGCCACACTATTTTACAAAACGTGAAAACTATGATAACTATTCCTCGGACCCTCACTCCATTCCCCGGCTAGACCCTGTTATGTTTTCATCTCCTGTTGAAAAACAATGGAACAAAAGAAAGGGTGAGCTCAAATAGCCCAGTAAAGAATATCATGACTAAGATAATGACGAATAAATTATCATTAGTCTTCAACAGTTGAGTTCTTGATAGAATACAATAGACTACAAGGTTTATATCAAAAACTGCAGTTAAATTCTTAAACAACGTTCAGATCAATAATAGCAGCGGAATGAGTAATCTATTAGAAGAATAATGCAGACTATAATGTCCACTCGGTTCTCTTTTTAGGAAAAACATCATCAACTTTTATCATCTGAAATATCATTAGTCAAGATAATACAAATTCACAGTTCCTGATCATAATCATGCACATCAACAGTTCATCTTTGTACTACGGGCCAAAGATATTCAATATAGCACCAACGGTCATGATTATACCAGATTCAGCCTTTGGCCATAATCATACCAAACAACAGTCCATCTTTGCACTACGGGCCAAAGAGAACATTCACCACGTGCCATAAAAGACACCGAACAGATGTATCGCCTTTAACTTATTATATCGCCTTTAACCTATCATCTGTTCAACAAATATATCACATCTGTGCCCCCGGCCACAGATATTCACAACAGCTTGATTTTTGGATGATTAGAATGATATAAATGATGAACAGAAGAAATAGGATAACAATAAGTATCGGAAGTTTACTTTGTACAGATTCAAATAATGTCCAAATTGTCAACATGATGTGGAGTGAAATTTAAAAATGATATTCAAGATCCACAGTTCAGAATAACGGTTACAATTCAATAGAAAGGTTCACGTAAATAGGAAGGTTCAGTTGAAATAATGAAGTTCAACTATTATGGAACATATAATATTTTCAGGAATTATACAAGCAATAGTTCCATAATAAATTTCGATTTAGGAGTATGAAAGAAAATAATATCCCTTACCGTAGCAGGTTTGATTAACAAGAGGTGAAGGAAATTAATACAAAGGGTTATTCACCAACAGGCGGCAATCCGCTCCGTAAGGTTATTCCCACAATTTAATAGAATTTGAGTACAAAGAGTTATTCACCAAACAGGCGGCAATCCGCTCCGTAAGGTTATTCTCAGAGATTAATAATGAATGAATACGAAAGGTTATTCACCAACAGGCGGCAATCCGCTCCGTAAGGTTATTCCCACAATTTAATACATGGAAATAAAAGGCACGTCTTATGAGTAAGGAAGAAACAATATTATTATCGAGAATCAAATAATGATAATCCCTTACCATAGTATGTTTGAATAATGGAAGATGAAAAAGATGGTATCCCTTACCGTAGTAAGTTTTAATAATAGAAGATGAAAGAAGATGACATTCCTTACCTCAACACGTGACTGGATATTGATTTAAATGAGGTTGATTAACTTGAACAGTACACGTATACTTATAGATCTTCACAAATACTCAAGATGACTTAAGCACATTTAGAGAGAACTTTCACAAGAAGTATTTAGAGAGAGAAAGAAAGAACAAGTAAGGAAGTTTATGAAAAATTCTTAAGTTAAGGCTTCTATTTATAGCCAAAAATCTTATCATTCATTTAATCTAAACCATTCATTTAAAGATCATCTTTTAATCTACACCATCCATTTCAAATATTATATTATCTTTAATCTACACCATTCATTTCATATCACCTAATAATCACCTAACTTTATATTATAAACAAATCAATTTAATTATTCAACAATAATTCACACTTTAATCTACACCATTCATTTCATATCACCTAATAATCACCTAACTTTATATTATAAACAAATCAATTCAATTATTCAACAATAATTCACACTTTAATCTACACCATTCATTTCATATCACCTAATAATCACCTAACTTTATATTATAAACAAATAACTTTATCAATTCAATTATTATGACTAATTGTTATAAATACAGTATAGTTAGCTCTTAGATATCAAGTCAATAAATTAATGAAATACAACTGTTTAAATAACATCATAATAGAGATAACAATAATGTAAAATAAAGCATACGTTACTGTGTAATGACTATTATTGATTCAATAATGTGAATTACTGTGCATATGTTAGTGTGAAAATAATTAGGTTCAATAATTTTAAAAACAGTGCAACAACAATTATTGACTCAATGATATAAAATACAGTGTAATGACAATTATTAAATCAATAATGCAAAATACTGTGTAACAACAATTATTGAATTGATAATATAAAATATTATGCAGTGACAATTATCGATGAAATGATGCGTAACAGTTACGGTGTCAATTATCAGACCAATAATATGAGACACTATGCAATACCGTGTGTTACTGTAGAGTACCGTGTGCTACAGAAAATACCATAAACTACCGTATGCTACTATTCTTTTATCACCGGTATTTTAACAGTTCCGTTGACTATTTTTATTTAAAAAGGTTACTTCTGTCGTTTTCTATATCCGACAAATATTCCGTTGTGGGGTCCACCAATAATTTATTATTTCGGCGCCGTCGTACGGCACGAATATTCCCCGACCAAACGAATATTCCCCGACAAAGCGAATATTGTCCGACAAAATAAAATTTGCACATAACATCCTTAACTTTCAATTTTGTTAATTTAACCACTTACTGTTTCAAAAAAAATATATATGAAGAAAAATTAAATTTTGTATTTCATAAAATTCGGGGTCTTACAATTACTACTAGATACTTCTTCCGTTCTGAAATATAAATAATAAAATCAACTGCTCAAGTATGAATTTTTAATTCAAAAGAGATGTGGTAATTACCTTTTGAATAAAATAAATCTTGAGAATTATTTTATAAAAAGTTTATAATTTTCATAATTATATTGTTTAAAACTAAATAATTTTTTTCTAAAAAACTAAAGTAATATATTAAATTTTACAATTTTATAAATTAAATACAATTCTAATATCAAAGGCTCAAAGTAATTTAGAGACTTTTTGTGGGTTGTTTTTCCTGCCTTTTTGCTTATTTTAATTTAAATTATTAACTCATTTTAATTTCATACAAACGGTACCGTGACATTGCTTTATTGGATTATTAAACTTTTTAAACATTGTTTTTTATACTAAATATGATTACTTAATTGCATAAAACAAAGTTAGTTAATTATTTTTTTTCACCGTCTCACATATACACTGTAAGTCTGTAACACTAAAAAATTTAAAAATTTAAAAATCAAGTTTGCACTTTTAATTATATGGTTGATGGACAATATGTTGATGTAAACAATGATTATTACTCTATTAGTGAAGTCTCGATACATTGATAACTTGATTTCTCTATTATCTATCTTGATTTAGCAATTTCAATAACTCAAGCAAATGTAAGCAATTGTATTGTATCATTTTTTAATTAATGTCAAATTATCATTGCATGAAGATTTATGACATTATTTTTGTGATTTATGACATGGGTTATAATTTATTAAATTATCAATGATATAAATTGTAATAATCTAACCATCATTGTTAAAATTTATGAAAATATTACAATTATTTTAATTAAATTGCAGGTGAAGAAGTACATATTATTATTTATTAATTATTTAATAAAAATGTGTACTTCTAATCAATTATTAAAAAAACAAAAAGATGTTTAAGTAATAAAAAAAAATTACTAAAAAATTAACAATTATTGATAAGACAAACTTTAAAATTTAATATGAAATAACTAATTATTTGTATTTAGAATTTAAAAATATTAAACATGTAAGAAATACAATTCAAACTGAGCAGCAAACGAACCGAACCGAATTGCGCCGAACACTAGCATAGTCAAACCGAACTCGAACCGAACCATTCACGAACATGGTTGAACTGAACCACCTGATTCGTGAACATGTTCGATCGAGCAATCGAACTCAACACCATGTGCAAGTTCGGCTCGAAAAGATCAATTAGTCGAACTCGAACCGAACCGAACCGGTTCGCGAACAGTTCGGTCCGTTTGCAGCTCTATATAAGATCTTCTCGACCTATGTCCTACCTCATATATATATATATATATATATATATATATATATATATATATAGAGAGAGAGAGAGAGAGAGAGAGAGGGGGTAGTAATTCATACTAAATAGTTATTATAAATATTATTTTAACAAATGCATTTTACATTTTTGATAAATCTAACAATCCAAAATGACTATTTTTTATTGTTTGTCACTACTAATAGTAGCGGTAAAAAAAAAAATTAACGGTACGAGTAAATACTAATTTATCCCCATTTTTAAGTCAATTAAACATGTTTGCCGTTAGTAAGAGTGATGAAAGGGAAAATAAGATGCATTTTTTTTAATCCAAATTAACTTTTTTATTTGTTTATATTTTTTACAAAAATTATTGATTAAAAAATAATTTATATGCACGTAGATTTATTTTGGATTGCGACTATATGTAAATTTAAGTAATAAGATAAAATAAATTGTGAATCCCCTTTCTATTGTCTCTTATCTCATTATATATATATATATTAATATTTTTAATTAAATAATATTTTTGGCCCATCTAAAAACTTTTTCAAACGGACTTTAAATACTCTATGTGCATGTGAAAAAATAGTTAGGAATCCCATCTATATTGCATCATATTTTTCCCTGTAAAAAGGAATTTAAATTTATATAAATGTTAATTTCTTTTGGCTTTCTCTGTCCTCCTCTTTTATTTTATTTTCTTCTTAATTTTCCCTCGTATTAAATTTAGATCTTTGTATTTGAAGTTGAAGTAAGAACAAAGACGAGTTTTAACCCAATCAATTCCTCATTTGGTTCACGTATGTATACTAATGGAAGAGGGAGAGCCGGAGAGATGAAGGTTATATTAAATACTAGATATATGCACGTAATGAGATAACAGAGAATAAAAAGGGATTCATAATTTTTTTATCTTATCACTTAAGTTTTTAAATAGTTACAATCCAAAAGAAATCTACATACATATGAATTATTTTTCAATCAATAATAATTAATTAATTAATTTTTGCTATTAGTGAAAACATTGCATATTGATTGTGTAATTTTTTTTTTAAATAATTTAATTACGTGAAGAGTATAATTTGTGGGTCGGATACTATTATCTATTATATTATATATACTAAAACACACTACATTAACATCAGGTAATCACATTTGTCAAACACGTTATTTCACTTTCCTACAGCATTTATTAAAATTAAATTATTACTATATTTATTTAATAATCTATTTTTTGAATATTATCCCATAAAAATATGAAAATAATCACAAATATAAATCTGATTTTTATATAATTGCATTTAATTTTCGTGTATAAAATATATTATATATACTAAAACACACTACATTAACATCAGGTAATCACATTTGTCAAACACATCATTTCACTTTCCTACTGCATTTATTAAAATTAAATTATTACTATATTTATTTAATAATCTATTTTTTGAATATTATCCCATAAAAATATGAAAATAATCACAAATATAAATCTGATTTTTATATAATTGCATTTAATTTTCATGTATAAAAATATAACTCTCACAATTAATTTTTGAAATTTTTTAAAGCTAATTTTTTTAATATTATCCAATAATTACATATAACTCTCACACATAAAAATATGTAATTATCTTATAATTTGGTTTTTCCCGTAATTTTTTTACAGTTAATTCTCATACAAACAAATATGTAATATTATCTCATAATTCAATACAAATATAAATATGATATATATATATATAATTCTCACACAAAAAAATATGTATTTTTTTACTTTTTGTGCAAGTATGAAATTAAAAAATTATAAATGTAAAATTATCTAATAATTACAGATAACTCTCACACAATAATTTTTTGAATTTTTTAAAGCTATTTTTTTTAATATTATCTCATAATTGCATAAAACTCTCACACATCAAAAAATATAATTATCCAATAATTTAGTTTTTTAACTTTTTTACAGCTAATTATCACACACAAAAAATGTAATATTATCTCATAATTCAGCACAAATATAAATATGTATTTTTTAAAAACTTTTTTACAGCTAATTATCACCAAAAAAATAATATGTAACACTATCTCATAACCTGTAAAATTATCATATAATTGCAAATAACTCTCACACAATAATTTTTTGAATATTATTTCATATAATTGCAAATAACTCTCACAAAAAAAAAATGAAATTTAAAACTAATTACAACTAAATAATTTTCTCACTACACTCAATTAGAATATTCTCACATAGACAAATATAAATATGAAATCATCTAATAATTTGGTATTTGAAATTATCCAAAAATTAAATTTTGTTCTTTGTACAAATAATCTTTGTTTTTTAAATTTCTTAACATATAATTCTCATACAAAAAAAAAATTGTAATATTAACCAATAATTCTCACACATCAAATTTTTAAGATTTTTTTTAGTTCTATACTGACACAAAAAAATACTGAGATATAAAGTTAAAAATTGTAGCATACAAATTTAAACTGATATTTTTATCCCAAAATTGCTGCAAGTCCAACTTGATTTTATTTTGCATAATTTAAGCAATTCCAAATTAACATTATCCTAAATTCATAGATGATTGATGTAAATACATTTTTTATTCACCCTATAAATAGAGACTAACACTTTCATTCCAATTCACACCACAAACAATTATCTTCTTGTTAAAATTTTCTACTATATAGTAAGATTACTTTTATTTTTATTTTTATTCCTCTATTACTATTGCTAATACATTTAGTTGCTTTGTCTCACCCATAAATTTAATTTCAAATTTGTGTTATTTAATTATATCTCAATATTGCAGCAATTTCAAATTGATATTATCCAATAATTTAGTTTTTGAATTGTTTTATTATCCAAATTTTTCAAAAAACTTTGACAAATAAATATATGATATTATCCAATAATTTGAATTTTGAATTTTTTTATTTATAAATATCTTTTAGCCACAAAAATATGTAATATTATCCCATAATTGGGCTTTTGAACTTTATACATATAATTTTCACTCATAAGTTTTATTTAATTCCCTACTCACACAAAAAAAATGTAACATTGTCCCATAAATATATCACGCATACAAATCTAAATTGATATTATATCCAAAAACTACAGCAATTTTAAATTGATATTATCCAATAATTTAGTTTTTGAATTATTTTATTATCTCATTTTTGCAGATAACTCTGATACATAAATATATAATATTATCCAGTAATTTGAATTTTTAATTTTTGTACAAATAATTCTCAGGCAAAACAATATGTAGTATTACCCTATAATTGGGCTTTTGAACTTTATTTACAAAAAAAAAAATCACGCATAATTTTTTAAAAAATTTCTTAATCACAAAAAAAAATATAACATTATCCCATAAATACAAATATAAACTGATATTATATCCCAAAATTGCATCAATTCCAAATTGATATTATATCTCATAATCCAGTTCGATAGTATCTCAAATTGATGAGTGATTGATCTAAACAATTTTTAATTATATATATATATATATATTAACAAAATGAATAATTCCGCCTCAACGCACGGGTTGTATCTAGTGAGATACTAATTTTCAGATCCAGGTGAAGCATGATAAGGTATACTCGTTCTGTTGTCAAGCCTAATACGACCCTACCACCATTACTATGTTCTTTAGAAGGGTAAATTGTAAAATTATTTTTTTATGTTGATACTAAATTGTAATATAAACACTAATATTTTAATTTTTACAATGTCATAACTAATATTATAATTTATTATAAATTTGTCTCTTTTTACCAAATTTTGTCAAAATTAGTCAATATATGTATATCATGCAAGTGTTTAAGGGGCAAAATAGTCAATTTGAATTAACAATTTTTTATTTTATTTAGAGAGAATATATTTGAGTGTACAATTTAATTATTTTGCCTCTTAAACACCTATATGATATCTATATGATTTACATATATGGACCAAAATTATTTAGAATGAACAATTTTATAAAAAATAAAATAAAATATTGACTATAACTGTAACACCCAATCTCACATAAGTTAATATGAATATTTGGATGTGTATATAAAAACTCGAACTTCTAATATTAATATATTCTCGTTATGACCTTTTGAGTAAGTGTGACGCCCCCAAATCTAGGCCCACACAGCCCAAACTTGAGTCGTCAAAAGACTACAACAAAATTATTACAACAAAGCACAACGTACTACAATACAGTGTATAATAATACACAACTAAGTCTTCACTATTATTGCCACACTATTTTACAAAACGTGAAGACTATGATAACTATTCCTCGGACCCTCACTCCATTCCCCGGCTAGACCCTGCTATGTTTTCATTTCCTGTTGAAAAACAATGGAACAAAAGAAAGGGTGAGCTCAAATAGCCCAGTAAGAAATATCATGACTAAGATAATGACGAATAAATTATCATTAGCCTTCAATAGTTGAGTTCTTGATAGAATACAATAGAATACAAGGTTTATATCAAAAACTGCAGTTAAATTCTTAAACAATGTTCAGATCAATAATAGCAGCGGAATGAGCAATCTATTAGAAGAATAATGCAGATTATAATGTCCACTCGCTTCTCTTTTTCGTAAAAACATCATCAACTTTTATCATCTGAAATACCATTAGTCATGATAATAAAAATTCACAGTTCCTGATCATAATCATGCAAATCAACAGTTCATCTTTGCACTACGGGCCAAAGATATTTAATATAGCACCAGAGGTCATGATTATACCAGATTCAGCCTTTGGTGATAATCATACCAAACAACAGTTCATCTATGCACTACGGGCCAAAGAGAACTTTCACCACGTGCCATAAAAGACACCGAACAGATGTATCGCCTTTAACCTATTATATCGCCTTTAACCTATCATCTGTTCAACAAATATATCACATCTGTGCCCCCGGCCACAGATATTCACAACAGCTTGATTTTTGGATGATTAAAATGATATAAATGATGAACAGAAGAAATAGGATAACAATAAGTATCGGAAGTTTACTTTGTACAGATTCAAATAATGTCCAAATTGTCAACATGATGTGGAGTGAAATTTAAAAATGATATTCAAGATCCACAGTTCAGAATAACGGTTACAATTCAATAGAAAGGTTCACGTAAATAGGAAGGTTCAGTTGAAATAATGAAGTTCAACTATTATGGAACATATAATATTTTCAGGAATTATAGAAGCAATAGTTCCATAATAAATTTCGATTTAGGAGTATGAAAGAAAATAATATCCCTTACCGTAGCAGGTTTGATTAACAAAAGGTGAAGGAAATTAATACAAAGGGTTATTTACCAACAGGCGGCAATCCGCTCCGTAAGGTTATTCCCACAATTTAATAGAATTTGAGTACAAAGAGTTATTCACCAAACAGGCGGCCATCCGCTCCGTAAGGTTATTCTCAGAGATTAATAATGAATGAATACGAAAGGTTATTCACCAACAGACGGCAATCCGCTCCGTAAGGTTATTCCCACAATTTAATACATGGAAATAAAAGGCACGTCTTATGAGTAAGGAAGAAACAATATTATTATCGAGAATCAAATAATGATAATCCCTTACCATAGTACGTTTGAATAATGGAAGATGAAAAAGATGGTATCCCTTACCGTAGTAAGTTTTAATAATAGAAGATGAAAGAAGATGACATTCCTTACCTTGATATTGTGAAACAAGTTTATAGCCGAACAAATCCTTCCTTGTTTGTAGCAGTAAGGAATCTGACTTTTGAGTCTTCTAGAGTTTTTAAAATCTCTTTATGCTTTTAAAATAATGTTACTCTCGGAAAGATAGACGGCATAGACTCAAGAATCACTCAATTCGGAGTTAATATGAATGAGTTATGAATTTTCAAAACTAAGACTGAAAATAGTGACGAAAATCAGAATAGGTTACGGTTTTTAGTATTTTAAGACATGAAGATGATTTCAGATGACTTTTCTTCCTTCTTCAAAGTTGTAGAGGACGAAAAACTGAAGAGACAGGCTTTTAATTCATTAAATTCTGACAAATAATGAATTTACTACGATTTTTCGTAAGAGTTGCTGTACATAAGAAAATTCTACTCGGGAATTCAAAGAAGAATGCAAAAGATTTCAAAACTAGGAATGACTTAAGAACACTTAGAGAGAACTTACACAAAAAGTATTTAGAGATAGAAAGAAAGAACAAGTAAGGAAGTTTATGAAAAATCCTTAGTTAAGGCTTCTATTTATAGCCAAAAATCTTATCATTCATTTAATCTAAACCATTCATTTAAAGATCATCTTTTAATCTACACCATCCATTTCAAATATTATATCATCTTTAATCTACACCATTCATTTCATATCACCTAATAATCACCTAACTTTATATTATAAACAAATCAATTCAATTATTCAACAATAATTCACACTTTAATCTACACCATTCATTTCATATCACCTAATAATCACCTAACTTTATATTATAAACAAATCAATTCAATTATTCAACAATAATTCACACTTTAATCTACACCATTCCTTTCATATCACCTAATAATCACCTAACTTTATATTATAAACAAATAACTTTATCAATTCAATTATTATGACTAATTGTTATAAATACAGCTAACTCTTAGATATCAAGTCAATTAATTAATGAAATACAACTGTTTAAATAATACCGTAATAGAGATAACAATAATGCAGAATGTATGTAAAAGAAAAATACGTTACTGTGTCATGACAATTATTGATTCAATAATGTGAATTACTGTGCATATGTTACTGTGACAATTATTAGGTTCAATAATTTTAAAAACAGTGCAGCAACAATTATTGACTCAATGATATAAAATACAGTGTAATGACAATTATTAAATCAATAATGCAAAATACTGTGTAACAACAATTATTGAATTGATAATATAAAATATTATGCAGTGACAATTATCGATGAAATGATGCGTAACAGTTACGGTGTCAATTATCAGACCAATAATATGAGACACTATGCAATACCGTGTGTTACAGAAAATACCATAAACTACCGTATGCTACTATTCTTTTATCACCGGTATTTTAACAGTTCCGTTGACTATTTTTATTTAAAAAGGTTATTTCTGTCGTTTTCTATATCCGACAAATATTCCGTTGTG
Organism: Hedera helix; assembly: GCA_947179155.2. NCBI lineage: Eukaryota > Viridiplantae > Streptophyta > Magnoliopsida > Apiales > Araliaceae > Hedera > Hedera helix. Next base: position 56,666,442 of record OX359264.1, on the reverse strand, counting down.
GGGTTCACCAATAATTTATTATTTCGGCGCTGTCGTACGGCACGATATTCCCCGACCAAACGAATATTCCCCGACAAAGCGAATATTGTCCGACAAAATAAAATTTGCACATAACATCCTTAACTTTTAACTTTATCGATTTAACCGCTTACTGTTTCAAAAAATATATATATGAAGAAAAATTAAATTTTGTATTTCATAAAATTCGGAGTCTTACAGTAAGTATATAGTAAATTAAAATTACCCAAAAAATATTATTGAGATAACGCATGAAATATTTGACCTTGGTTGATAATTTTATAGTCAAAACGTTTTATAGTTTATCTCATGAGGAATACTCGTTACAAAGAAAAAAAATTAAAGACCCCTCCCAAAAAAAAACACCACCACTGTTTACCGGTATAAATCAACCTTGTATTTTCTTCCCAAATCAACACAAAAGTAACATCATTTACCCGAACGAACTTTATTTCTTCCCTGTATATGCTGTGCTATTTGTCTGATGCTGATTTGAAACTCCACAGATCAACCGGATTTTCATATCTCTCGCTGTCTGAGTTCCGGTGAGAGATATAGGTTGATAGAAAGAGGAAGATGCTGAAATTCCTCAAAGGCGTCGTAGCCGGATCTGGCACCGGCCTGAAAGATCTGCCATACAACATTGGCGAACCTTATTCTTCCGCTTGGGGCTCTTGGACTCACTCTCGTGGCACCTCCAAGGTTATTCCCACATTCTCTCTCCTTTTGTTTGACATAAACTCCACTGAACTTCTTTGTTAGTATATCGAATTCATTTGTCATTTTTTTACTCATAAAATGTACTTTTAATTTTAATTGTTTCATAATTTCGTAGGATTTATGGATAGTAACTGTTTAGGGCTCTTCAATTTGCTAAATTATGCTGCACTTTATTAATATGATTGAGTTAGTTTGTGCCTTTACATACACCCGAACAGAGTCTGTTCCCTCCAAACTTCCCCACCCACACCTATTAATGTGCACTTAAGAACTGATTCATTAAAATTCTGTATGAGAAACACACTTGACGAAAGGAGATAATACACTTCTACCTTTACATATATTGTCTTTTGAATATATGACTATATTACATTTCTTTTTCTAGCTTCTCTTTAAATAACCCAGTATTTCCCCCTTAAAAGTAATTTTGGATAATTAAGATAGCACAATCAAAAGAAAAGATACTTAGATAAAAATCTCAATAACAATTTCTAGTTTAATTTCAGACAGCTGCTCTGTCCCCCGCTTTGCAAATCAGAATGTGAGAAGAAAAAAGGATAATAACATTAGTTCTAACCTTGTAACAAACTGCCAATCAGGCTTCTAGCTGCATTTTATCTGCTTCTGTAACCTCTCACCTCTACTAGTTACAGAACGATATATTTGCACTACCTGTATCTACTTAGTGTGTTTGGATGTTCACGGGACATTCATAGAGCCCTTTTTGGCTTAAACTGAAAAATGGGTTCGTTGATCTGAAAATGATTTATCTAGCATTAATAATACGGGTCAATTTTTTAAAATTTCTATACAAGCTGGCAATTCCAATAATTGACAATTTTGAAAAAGGATACTGATTTCTATAGTTGGCACTGGGAACTGAAGATTAGATTGCTTGCACAAAAATGGGAATTCAGCTTTGGTGGATTTTAAGTATGCCACAACATAAAAGGGACCAGATTTGCAAGATCTAATTGACTAATTGTCTCGTTAACCAGAGATATGTTCTGTGAATCAGCAGTGTCCACATGTACGGAATAAAGCTGAATTCATTTGTCAACCCTATCAAAAGAAATTATTCGTTATCTAAGTTCAGATATGAAATTCATTGGCCTACTTGCCTAAGTAGTTGACCTTCTTCATTTGAAAGTCAATCTATCTTTTTTGTGATTTTCTACTCACACATTCAAAAGCTGGCTTTCTCCCCCCAATTTTTGCTTAAGAATTCAACGGCGACATCATGTTGGATGGCTCACCGTGTTGTTATGTCTACAGTTCTCATGAAATGTACTGTTATTGATATATTCCTAATAAGCATACTTAACTGAACTTTATGTTCTCTATCTGAAAGACATTAGCAGAAGTAGTCAATCTCCCAATCTGAAAGTTCATTCTTCCATATGGAAGTTGATCTTTCTATATTTGACACATTGGCTTCCATTTTCAGTCGCTTTTACCATCCCAGATGTTTTCCGTATTAGAAGAACCAATGGCACCATGGTCATAGACGGGTCCTAGTATCACTTATGTGGTACTGCTCTCATAAATTGTAGTCTTCTTGGTAAGTTGCTCCTAATGCTTATGTGAATATTCATGATATTTTGCATAGGCAAAATAGTGAAACCATAACAATCTTGCCACCCCTGCTTATAGATCTCCAAATCTCATTGCTCTCCACTGGATTCCAATTTTCTAACAATGCACCTTAGCTTTATGATTCATGGAGATTGATTATTTTTCATATTCATATTACTTTAAAATCTTGAAACTTGTGATATAAATTTTCTTAATCACGTTTCATTCTCTGTATGTTTTTGAGGGAAGTTGATTGACTTCTAATTACTTTTTGTTTCTCCAGGATGATGGATCTCCAGTGTCAGTATTTTCTCTTTCAAGTGGTAGTGTTAATGATGGGCATTTAGCTGCAGGCCGTAATGGTGTCAAGCGTCTTCGAACGGTAATCACTAACGGAATGTAAAACCATAAAATAAAGGATAGCCTTTAATGGGTTTCTGTTAGACTTTTAAGTTTCTCCGCATATGCTTTTATATCTTCTTTTTATATTGATAAGTAGATGGTTTTATATCTCTTGCCTCTTTATTCAAGGAGTTTGATTCACAGGTATAGTTTCAATTTTAAATATGGCATATATTATCTCTAGCCAGCTTCTGCTAACCTCTATTATGTCTTTTCTGCTATTTTACTGAAGATAGCATTTTTTTTTTATTGTCGAATCATTTGGGATTTCGTGTAGGTCCTGAACTAAAAACATACACATACGGACAATTTTTGGCATGAACCTAAATATATTGAATTTCGTTGTTCCCATTTAGTTGTTTTAGAAGTTATTGTGTCCAACTGTAGTCATATCAAAGTGATTCTAGTTTTTCTATCACTCGTCCAATACTATACACTTTTGTTATACCAGAACAATTTATGCATATTTGTATGTCATTTTCCGAAATGGGGTTGTTGTAGCATGTTCTTTTTAAAAATGACCTATTTGGTTTCAATTTGACATTTTTTCTGTCATAAGCTCTAAAATGACTATATCATCAGAATTTCCCACTTGGCCACTTTTGTTGAAGCATATCTATCTTAGCTGGTAGTTTTTTTTTTGGGGAAACAGAGAGAGAATATAAAATTAGGGTTTTATTATTATAATTTTTTTAGCTTTGAGATTCTGCAAGGCAGAATCAAATACATTACAGGGTTTACTCCTAAAGTGCATGTGTTGGTATTCAAGAACAGATAATCGTGTTTAAGCTATAGATTTTAATTGTTCTTGAACTTTCTGCAGAGTCTTAATAGTTTAGTCATTTTTTTTTTAAAATTGGGCGATTTCACCATTCTATTGATTGATTTTTTTAACTTCAGATACACTGAAATACTGAATTACTGATAGTAAAATTTATTTTGGCTTCTCTCAGGTCAGGCATCCAAATATTTTATCGTTCCTTCACAGTACTGAGGCTGAAACTTTTGATGGCTCTTCTACAAAGGTTACTATCTATATTGTCACTGAACCTGTTATGCCACTATCTGAGAAGATAAAGGAATTAAGATTAGAAGGTACACAAAGGTATATAAAATTTATTCATTGGCTTTGTTGTTTACTTGGTACCAATTTCTTGCACTCGATAATTAGTTTTACTTTGTTGTTCACTTGTTATATCCAGTTATCCACTGCGTGCGATTCTGTATATGATTATATATAGTCCTTGAATGCAAGATTTTTCTTATTTGAACTGCACCTCGGGTGTGATTGCTAGGAGTGAGCATACATGTTGTAAGACCTTTTCCCTGTCCTGAATGAGGTTGTCTTGTCTTGTTGTCTATTTTTCTCTTTCTATTTGCTACAGCTGTTGCTCTCCCTTATATTTCTGTCGTATATTCCTTTGTTTTAAGGACACTGTGCCTAAATCTTTACATCCATGGCTTATGGTTAAGTTGCCCAAACTAGTCCTTGGCTCACTAATAAAAAACTTGGTCTTTTTTATTGGTGTAGTCCGGTCATTGCTTATCTATTTCTTCTCTATCAGTGTATTGTGGTTGAGAGTGCACTAATAAATGGCAGGTTAATAAGCAGGTAATATAGAAGCAAAATAGTTGAGTGTGTGGATTTCTTTTGGTTGTTCATTTTCTATCTTTCTTGGCAGGGATGAGTATTATGCATGGGGACTGCATCGGATAGCCAAAGCTGTGAGCTTTCTTAATAATGATTGTAAACTTGTAAGTATATTCAATTGAAGCTTCAATTTTTGTAATTTTATGGAGTGACACTACCACTAAAGACAGGAAAAATATATAAATGGGTTTAATTTTTTTTGTAAATCATTGTTGATTCATTTGAAGAACTGTATATGTACACCTTATAATTGATTCTTTCACTATCGTATGTAGGTAAAATAGCTTTCATGTTTTCCACAATTCAAGCTTTTATTGGTATACTCTGTTGGTTGGAGTGATTTTGAGTTATCTTGCAACAACATGTTTAATATGTCACACTTGTGATTTTATTTGATAAGTAGACTTTTAGTTTGACCATTATCCATGAAGGTAACGGAAGTTTGCTCTACATATGCTTAGTGAGAGAATATCATCTCAATCTCTCTCCCTTTTCCTGTTTTACGTAATTTCCTGCTTCTATAAATTTGTGTCTCAATTTCCAGTGAGATGATTTAAAGTGACTTTTCTTTTATCCATCCTTGTTCTCTTCCTCTCTCTCTCTCTCTCTCCCCTTATTATTTACAATTAGTATTTTTACAGGTTCATGGAAATGTTTGTTTGGAAAGTGTTGTTGTTACTCAAACTTTGGACTGGAAGCTACACGCTTTTGATGTTCTATCAGAGTTTGACGGGAATAATGAAGCGGCTTCCATGGGACCTATGCTGGTAATCTATGTGTTCGGATGTAATCATTGGGTGTAGTTTCTTTTTAACTTCCCATCTGATACATATTGTTTTGTTTCATGATTTTAAAACCTGAGATAGATATATAACTAATTTCAACCAGGGCAAACTTTAAATGGAGGGAGTGCTTGAGAAACATATTGTACAGTTTTAGATCTCAAATGAACAATTATTACCCGCTGTTGAAACATGAGAACTTTTGAAATAGATTGAAGTCTTCGAAAGGATGTAGTTTCCCTTTTCTGAATTAAAGAGTACTTCAGGTGTATTTATACCTCAAATTTTCCTAATTTTCAGGGGTGATTGTGATAACTTTGGCATGTCTATGCATACTTATTTACTCAACCAAGTTTGTGAAGACTGATTTTATTTTTATTTATTACTGAGGTTCTTTGACATTGTCATGTTTAATGATGAATAGTAATAGCCATATATAGATAAGTATGGCTTCCCTCTCTCATTCAAAATTCCATCTTTCACCCAGCAACATGAATGGCTTGTTGGTTCGCAATACAAACCGATGGAGTTGGTAAAATCTGACTGGACAACAATTAGAAAATCTCCACCTTGGGCTATTGATTCTTGGGGTTTGGGTAAGTCCTTCAGTTTGTATGGAATATTGTTTTATCATTTTGGTTTCCATACAAATGCTTATATAATCATGTTCTTGACCTGTAGGAGCAGTACTTTGTAGTCTCTCTTGATTATTTTAAACATATTTCTTTCTCCCTGTTTATGTTTATGTGGTTTATGTATAAATGCAAAATAATTAAGTTTTTTAATTCTTAGGTTGTCTTATTCTTGAACTTTTCTCTGGTACAAAGTTGAGCAAAACAGAGGAGCTACGTAATACTGCTTCTATACCAAAGGTCAGCTTATTATATTTTTTGACGAAACATGAGTTCTTGTTGGCTTTGTCATTTTTGTGCTATAAAATGCCTTAGGGCGTGCATTTGCTCTCACTTTTATTTTGACTGCTTTGACGTGCATCATTTGAAAGATTCATTTTCATTTGCATCTGTCTATTTCCTGTTCCACAGTCTCTGCTTCCAGATTATCAGCGGCTCTTGAGCTCTATGCCTTCTCGCAGGTTGAATTCATCAAAGCTTGCGGAAAATTGTGGTCAGTTATTCTCCTTCTTATGCTCGAGTTTATTTGTCAAAAATATTTATGAATAGTTGTTAGCCTAGATTTTTTTTTGGAAGCTTCAGAAAATGCCTTCTTTGATAGTTTAGGCAGCTATTAGTTTCTTGAGTGAATGTTTATGGATTAGTTTAATGCTATTAGTTGTAACATAAGCTATGGAATGTTATTGTGTCCCTCGGGACATCTGACAAAATTCAAACTGTAGGTTCACTTTAATTTGATATGTGATATACCCGTACTAGTAAATTAACTATCAGACATTAGTTCGTTCAAAGTTGGGTTAGACTCATTTCAGAAAAATTGTATGCTTACTAATATTTGGACTTGTTTGGTTCAGTTATATTGATATTCATGATAGTGATATGTTTTTACTTAATCATGATAGTTACTTGTGTTTTCTCTTTGTATCACCCTGTTTCTAGGTTCATGCTTGATATACTTGGTCCCCCCCCCCCCCCCCCCACTTCTTGTGGTAATTATATTTACTTATGTGCAGATAACACCAAGAAGCAACATATCATATGAAAACCACAAATTTTTTATTGCAATATATCTTTTAAATTCTCATTATGACATTCCCTTGTGTACTTCATAGGGCTAATTTTCTATGATTTTTTGGTCATATTTGTATTCTCCAGTTGACTGATCTATTATGAAATCATATGCTCATTATATATATTAATTTTTTTTATGTTTGATTTAATCTTGCTTAAAGGATCAAAACGGCTAGTTATTAGTGGAATTCCTTGTCGGTTCTCTGTGAAATACTCGTTTAAGTCCTTGAATTCATTTATTTATTTCCCTCGCACGATTTTCTATATTGGTGATTTTGTTCTTCATATTTTTGAAGGACCTTCACCTGTTTCAAAATTATCTTTTGTCTGTTAATTTTTTTTTTAATTTATACTCACTGTGTGATGCGTATGCTGGCAGAATATTTCCAAAATAAGTTGGTCGATACCATTCATTTCATGGAAATTCTCAATTTGAAGGACAGTGTTGAGAAAGATACATTCTTCCGTAAGCTGCCTACTGTAGCTGAGCAGCTTCCTCGCCAAATTGTTCTGAAAAAGGTTTCCTTTAAATTCCTTATGTAGAAGATTTTACTTCAACTAATGACTTTAACAACTAGTTACTTTTTCTTATGGTCTTCACAGCTACTTCCTTTACTAGCTTCTGCCTTAGAATTTGGTTCAGCTGCAGCACCTGCTTTGACCGCATTTTTGAAAATGGGTGCTTGGCTTTCTGCGGAAGAATTTAGCATCAAGGTCATATTCTTCTAATATATCCAGCTGGTTGCGTTTTTGTTTTATGTTTCTGGTTTGGATTATTACTGTCATCCTTTTTATTGTCGATGTCTTTGATATGGTTTTATGTTAAACTCCTTGCTTCTATATGTAGGTATTACCAACAATAGTGAAGCTTTTTAGTTCCAATGACCGAGCTATCCGAGTTAGTCTCCTGCAGCATATTGATCAATTTGGAGAGTCATTGTCCTCACAAATAGTTGACGAGCAAGTATGTAGTTTGCCCAGAATAATTTTCTTTTCTTATTAATGATAGATTTGGTTGTGATAGATTTCTAGTGATGTGTTTGATCAGGTTTATCCTCATGTTGCTACTGGATTTTCCGATACGTCCGCTTTTCTCCGGGAATTAACACTTAAATCCATGCTTTTACTCGCTCCTAAGGTACATGCATAATCTTTACCCTAATATTTGCCTTATCGTTTTCTCATGGGCTTGTTGAGGCCATAACTTTATCCAGTATTAGGCTTGTTGAGTTTGAAATAGCTGGTTTTGTAATGCAGTTTGTATCTTTGGGAAATGTGATTCAAAGTACTGTACGCATGAAGTAGACTGTTACTAAAAAAAATTAAAAAATAGTGTGCTTGTAAAGGGGGAACAACCCAAGGAGGAAAAGAGAACTTTCTATCTATAACTGTGTTTAAGGGACATTGACGCAAATAATCTACAACTTATTTCAAGCTTATAGGCTCTCTTAAAGTTGTTACTTGTTACTGTTTTTTATTGTTACCATAGGCATATCTGCTGCATCTCAATTATGATTTTGTACTTCTGTGTTGGAGTTAATCTATGCTATTGTTTTTTAGCTAAAGTGTTAATTTATATCATTGATAAATTACATTGACTTACCTCCAAGTTAAGCAATTGAGTTTGCTTCTGTTTTAAAAAGGAGATATGCTTAGTTTTACTCCTTTAAGCTATTCCGCTTAGTTTGGTTGTGCCCTGTTCCAGCATAAATTGCTTGAAGACCATGTGTTAAGGAATTCAATGATAAATATCTAGTCTTTAACACAAGGAGGATGCGAGTGTGATTCTCTTTGTGCTTTTTTCCCAAGTGATTTATGGTAGGTATTGTTGCTTCACCTCCAAAGCTGCTTTTGCGATCAAGGCACTTGGATTAAATGAGAAAGAATAATTGATTTGATCCATTTACTTACCAAACAAATATATATGTGTTTGTGTGTGTGAGAGAGTGTGTGTGTGTGTGTTGATCCATTTCATTTCAAAGAAAAATTAGGCAAAATAGCCTAATGGTTGACATAGTGTTAGACATAGCAGAAGCCTCTAGAGTAGTTCACCTACAACTTAAGTTAACTAAAGCATAAATGAAAACCATTACTTCTAGTTTTTAATAATTCAACCACTTCAAGTTGTTCGCATCCAGAAGGCAGTCCTTGATGATTATTATATCAGTAACTAGTTGAGCTTTCTTGCTCCTGTTCATCAAGAACTTTTTTTTTGGATTTTTGTTTATAGAAGATGGATTATCATGTGCACGTTGCCCATGTTAAGGCTGAGGTTTTGACAGCTGGAAAGATGGTAAAATTTGTGGTGAGGTGTGTGTTTTGTATCCTTCAGGGTATTTTGACTGAGGGTTTTAGTGATTCTTATCTGCCTCCCCAATTTCTTTGAGGCAGGGTGTCTATTTTGGTTTCCCTTTGGCCTTCAGATATGGGGTTAACTATTTCAGATGTCCATGGGGATGGGTTGGCTGTCCTTAATTAAGGATTTCCCCCACATTTGCTTTTGTTTGTTTAGGTGAATTTCTTGTCCTCCACTGATGCTGTCTTTCCAATTTAATAGGTTTCTTGTTTTATCTAAAAAATAGATAACATTGTCATAGAACTGCGGAAAAGACAAAATAGATAAACATGCACTTGAAGCACTTTGTTACTATAGATTTTGAAACACATGATGAGGTGAAAATCTGAAGTACCATAACGTGGCTGTTAGACAAATTATGCTTATACATTGAAGTTTGGGTGCTCAAAAGCATTTTTTTTTTCATTTATCTGATGTGGTTAACTTAAGGATGTTGAAAACCTATCTAAAGATCGAGATCAATTGATTGTGCTTTTTGAGTTATCTTTAATTGCTAATTTTCTTCACTCATGGTTCCAGTTGTCTCAACGGACTATATCCGGATCATTATTGAAGTTTCTTTCAAAGCTACAGGTATTTCACCCTTCATCTGTTCATACAACCAACATTTGTCTTGATTAGGTTTTTGTTTGTATATAAAGTCACCTCTCTTCATTAATGTTCAACTTTCTTGACGGAGTTTTTGATTTTTTTCCTTTTAATAGTCCTTTATGCTTTGCAGTTTTCATTTTTTCATTCTTGTAAGTGATGCAGGTTGATGAAGAATCAGCAATTAGAACAAACACCACCATACTACTAGGAAATATTGCCAGTCATCTTAATGAAGGGGTTAGTAACAGCTAGCTTTTCATTCTTTTCCCATTGATGGCAAGTGAATTTTTATTAGATGCTCAGACTTGGTTGTATATACCCCTTCAAATTCTAGTCTTTGGCAGTCTATGATCTCTAGTGAAATATTAGTTAAGAGTATATCATTTATGCATAAATGGCTACTGATGAATTTGAGGGAAATTGCAGACACGGAAAAGAGTTCTAATAAATGCATTTACTGTTCGTGCTTTGCGTGATACCTTCTCACCGGCCCGGGGCGCAGGTTGAGTATAATAATTTTCTCAGTCAATTTTTCACTAGCATTTGTTTATATCCCCTCTCTCTCTAATAACTAAGATAAAAATATGAACTAGTGCATTTTATGGTTGCAGGAATTATGGCTCTATGTGCCACCAGTTCTTATTATGATTCAACAGAGATTGCAGCTCGTATTTTGCCTAATGTTGTTGTACTTACTATTGATCCTGACAGGTTATCTCTACTATGGGTGAATTTTCTCGTTTTAGTTTTTCTCCCTTGATGCATGTGTAAACAAATGTTCTCCCTCCCCCCTTTGTTGGTTTGCATATTTACTATGTTCACGATATTGACTTTCATATTTTCTTTCCTTGTATGTTATCTACTTATCTTGTGTTTAAGAAAAATAATTGGACCTTGGTCTAATGGCCTGATGTTTCGTAATGCAACTTTGACATGCTCTCACTTGACAAATTAGCCATCTTGTGTCAAATTATGTGTTTAACCTTGATTCATGAAGCAAGTCTGAAATACTAATATTGTCGTTGATAAAAAATAGGATTCAAATCCTAATTTTTGGTTGTTGTAACAGTAGAAACACGTTAAATTATCTGGATGTATTAGTGTATTACCTATTCTTAGAAATGGTTATACTCACTGTTGTGATACTTTTGCAAATTTGCTTCAGTAGAAATGAAGCTTACTATTTTATATTGTTTAGTGTTTATTTTTGTCTTGGGAACATTTAGTTTGCGAATAAGTTTACAAACACAACAACAAAACACAACACCAAACACAACATCAATCTTAACCATTAAAAAGTAGGGCTTGGCATGGAAATCCGTGCTAGGCCCCACTTTTTAATGGTTAGGATGAATGTAGTCTTTGGTGTTGTGTTTGATTGTTGTGTATATAGTGTTGTCCTTTAGTTTGCATGTGCATTTCCACGCCGCCTCTATATTTCTTCTCTTCATGGGGCCCCAACTCTAGTTTCTGTTCTTCTGATAGAGATTCTATATCGTGAAGCTTCAACTTTTATTTTCCATAATTTGAATTATAGAGAGGCCAAGGATTTTTCTTCTCTCATTCTCCTTGATTCCTGTTCACTCTCCTATCTCCTGATAGACGTGTTTGAACTTTAGAGTTGTCATGATCCTCTGCAAATCCTTATTCGGCTTCGCTCTCCTTATTGGCAACTGGTCTTCTTCTTGCTTCCCCTGTATTTCTTTTATTTCAATGGAAAATACCTTTCTGAAGATTAAAGCTTCCTTTGGCCTGTGATTCTGAAAATATCTCAATTCTCAACATCAATGATTTGCTTCAGAAAATTGGCCTTTCAAGTTCTCATCTCCGCCTCTTCCGAAAGATGTATATACATGTAGAGTTCTGAGTCTCACTCTCACCTTAATGAATGCATTGTCCCTTTTGGAGGTTATGGTGTCGTCTTTTTTGAAGTTTTTGGAGGGGACTGGATTTGCCCTTATTCGGTTGACGACTTGGTGAGGGTTAGGTTTCATGATTCTATGGAGTTGTGAACGGAATGTAATGCTTGGATTTTTAGTGAGCCTTAAAATTATATGCCTCAACCTTTTTTCTTGTTAAATTTCTTTTCTCATTTCTTTAAGGTCTTTGATGTTGGGTGCTTTTTGAGGAGTTGCTAGATGACCTATATCAGATCTACATAAGGATTGAGTTCCTTTTCAGGAGTAACTTTATTGTACTTAAGTAAAAATTTGGAAGTCCTTCATCAGTGATTTTTTGTTTAATTTATTTATTTATTTATGTATTTTTGGTCTCAGGAGGACTTGTCCTGTATGTATTCATTCTCCTTTCTAATAAAGTCTTCCCTTTTCTTAAATGCAAAAGTTAAACAATAATATTAGAAGATGAAATTGTGAAACTTGACGCTAAAAGGAATCTTATGAAGGTTAATTCTTCGTCTGAGTTATCTATCCTCGTCATTTGTGTCGCTGTCAGTCATCGAATTCATAATATTCGTCCTTGTCCAAAGACTTGTGTAGCAATGTATCCTACACAAGTACTGAAGTAGCTACACAAGTACTGAAGTACATGCTATTGGTTTATGTGTCTGGTGTTACATAATCACAACTGCATTTCTTTATTTCAATTGGCTTAATTTAATTTTTATATCAATTAAGTTCTCGTTTTAGTTTTCTTTAAATAATCAAACCCATATTTTATCACTGTTTCCATGGATTATTGTGTCTCATCGATGGAGATGGAATATAAGAACTATATCAATAGTTATTGCGGATATTTCAAATTCTATGAAGGTATACTAATGCTGAGGTTTGTTGCTCAGTTATCGTCTTGGTGAGGAGTTTTTAAGGGTACATTATTATGCTCATGAACCGTTGGATTCTTTACTTAGACTTTTGTTTACCTGGTAAAAAATGCAACATCTCTCTTGTAATATTGATTTCACCCTACTGGCATCACAGTCTTGACTCTTGATACTACTCATACATTTATTTTATTGTTCTTTTTCTTTCTTTTCTTCTATGGTTTGCTGTACTTGTTGCTAACCTCCAAGCTCCTCTATGTTTCATAATGAAAAACAAATTGTTTAGTGCTATATGCGAGAGTTTTTGATTCTCTATTTACCATTTAGTTTGTTTGAAAAGTAATCTTTCAGTTACAGAACTTGTTTTCTCCCCTTTTTTCATGGCGCAGTGATGTTCGATCAAAGGCCTTCCAAGCTGTTGACCAATTTTTGCATATCCTGAAACAATACCATGAGAAGGTCTGTTGTTATGTTCCTATTTTGGTGCCTGTGTTGCTCTTGTAAATATTGTTAATCTGCTAGGGAGAATGTTTAAAGCTCAAGTATATATGATTCTCCTGTTTGAGCCTTGGATAATTAAGTTCTGCTTCTTTCGTAACAAATCCAGCTCAAGGTCCTTGTATGAAAGAGCATGGGTTCGGATGCCATTTCGACATATTAGACCCTAAGGGATAACCTCCTCTCAAAAGGAAAAACATGAACCAATATCTCTTTCCTTTCACCAAACTTGCTGGCATAGTGGTACTTTTTTCTTTTTCTTTTTTTATGAGAGACATGTGTTCTCTCTCTCTCTATCTCTCTCTCTCTCCCCCCAACCCAAAAAAAATAAAAAAATCTTCTTTTCGTTCTAGCATACATGGTTATTGTATGTGCTATTTTCCTTCTCCAACCACTGGAGCCTCTTTAGGTGAGTTTCTTCTGCAAGAAATTTCTGTTATGTCCTTGGAAGCAGCTCCTGCTTGCTATAGGTGAGCTAAAGCTCGTTGGATTATGACATACAGATTTCACATTAATGATTCCCACAATTTTGATGAGTCTGATTTATTTCTGTCGTCTTGGGTTTACATAATGTGTATGTTTAAGATAGGCAACAGCTTCTGGTGAGTGTAAGATGAACTTTCAAAGAATGTGTATATCACATGCCAAGCTATTCTTAATTTGCTTCATCTCTTGTCCATAGTTCACCTTTAGGAATTTAGTTCAGGTTCGTAAATTATGTATTTTCACCATAGATGAGGCCTTCCATGCTTATTCTTTTCATTTCACCAAGACTTTCTGATAATGTAAGTGACATTTTAAACAAGATTTGGGAGTGAAGAAACCCCATCATGACTTCTAACAGCTGATTTAAATGTAAAGTATTATTTCTATGCCAAGAAAAACATAAAAAACTGAAAATTTCTGAATAAATTTTCCTCTAAAATAGTAAGAAGTTACATTGGTGTTCTTTGTGTGATCCATTACAGACAGCTGGTGGGGATTCTAGTGGGGCTTCAAGCATGGGAATTCCATCAATACCAGGAAATGCAAGTTTACTTGGGTATGCTAATTTAAACTTTCATCGTGTTTAATTCATATGAACTTGTATCGCGAATTTCATATATTTGTACTGCCATTTCATGCAGTAGTTTTTTTTATTGGTTTCTTAAACATGGTAGTATTTAGGTTTCTTGTCATTTTCCTTTCTTTAGCTTCTCTTCATTGATTATAAAGCTCTACTTTGAACTAATAATTCATGTTAGTTAGAACTATTAAATAATAGTTTTTGTTAGAACTGAACTAATTATAGTTTTTAGTTTCTATTTATTTATAATTTCCCCCCCCTGATTTTTCATTGAGTGCATTGCTTCTTCTTCACAAGATTGGCTAATGGGTACTATGTTACATTCATCTAATTGAATTTGTTGAGGTCATGTTGACACTTCTTCTAATATTTTTTTTATCTATTGTTTTACTTATTAACACGTACTTTTCACTAGTTTTTTTGTCTTTTTATTATAAGGATAGTTTATAAAGAAACTGACGTAGCGAGAAACAATAGCTAGTTTAACATACTAACAAAAACTTTGAATCCACAAGAAGCGAGAAATATTCTCTCTCAAATTTTCAATAATAATCAGGTATGCTGAAAATATTAACCATAGAGACCCTAAAAGAAATACAAGTAGAAAAATAAACCTAAAATACAAACGGGCCCAAAATAAATAAACCTACCGGACTAACCTAAATAATAAATAAAATTACAATAAAATGTATTAAATCTCGATCAATTCAAAAAATATTAAGAAATTATTAAGTCTCAATCAATTCAAAAAATATTAAGAAATCAAAGTGTTGATGGTCAGGGATATCTTGTCCTGCATTAGAAAGCTCAGCACTGGTGTTGGAATTCGGAACCCTCTTATGCTGCATAGTATAATTTTTTTATTGGATACCTACTCTTGCATTATAAGAAAGATTAAATTTTAAGAAAGCCTTTGTGATTTTATCAGATTTGCGCTTAACCACCTCTAATTTAGAAACCTCCAACCATGTTTCCACTTTTGGGACACCTATTAACTGTTCTTGATTAACACTGTGTTGACTTTTACTTATGAAGACATTTTTGCTCTTCATAAAACCAATAAAGAAATAATGAAGAAAATCAATATATTGTCCACTTGTAAAATAAAGAAGTAATTTTCAAATGAAAAAAATAACGAAACTATTTATCAATATATACTTTAATAAATAAATATACATAATTCTTAATTTGCCATGCTAAATGAATTGTATCTTTACTAGAGAAAGCTTGACACATATATTCATTTAAGAATTTTGTGTTGGCATTCAGCATTTATGGTTACAATGCAGGTGGGCCATGAGTTCCTTGACTCTGAAAGGCAAACCTTCTGAACAAACTCCACATGCTCCAGCAAATTCCAGTGTACCTATTACTTCTACTGCATCCAATGCCAACTCAGGCAAGCATATTACTCAATTCATTTTTTTTCTCATTTTGCCTGAATGTGATGCAATCTGCTTTAATTCAAATGCTTCATTTGCTTTGCATGCCGGACATGGAAAACTGTTCTGTGGGTTTAACACTTTAACTACAATGATTAGACTGATTTCTGTTATCTAGACTAGTCACTGTGGAACACATGATGTGTGTGATCGAAAAAGAAAATAATATTAAAAAACCACTGAAGTGTAAGACAAAGGGAAATACAAGATAAAACTTAAAAGACCTGAGAGAATATGAAAATGTGTAGGTGGTTGTTTTGGTCTTTAATTTTGTCATCAACTGTCAGACAAAAGGTGTAGTACTGTAGCTGTCCACGATAAAAATGTGTCAAAAAATGGAGAAAATGGGGAATAGGATAAGATAGAGTGTGATAGTAAAATTAGGAGATGAGAAATATTATCCTTGCTTTTAGCTTTAAGAAAGTGTTATTCTTCAGTTTATATTGTCACCCTCAGACCTTGCTATTTGTGAGAAAGCACAAGGTTAAGAATTTCTTTTGCTTTTCATATATTCCCCCCTTTGTCCCACAAATATTGCAACACATTCATTTTTAGAAAGGCCCACAAAAATTGCAACACTTCTTTTCTGGGAGATTTTTGTGAAGTTAAATGATTAATTTACCCATAGGCCATAGTCATGTCAATTTTATCATTTGAATATTTAGTGGTTCCCTCCAGTAGCTAAAACTTTTGTGGTTCATTTTCTTGGAGTACTATCAACCACACATTTCATTGGGGTCAATTAGGAAATCAAATAAAAATTTGAAAATTGCTTGAGCTTTGTACAAAATTTTATGTAGCAATATTTATGGAAAGGAGGAGGGAGTAGTTTTCATTGTTACTTTTTAATGGAGAAAATGAGAGGAGAGCTTTTTTTTGGTGGTTGTTGTGTTGTTATTATTATTATTATTTTTTTTGGGGGGGGGGGGGGGGGGGGGTAGTATCTGGTAGGGTGGGTCAATTTTTTTGCTTTGATAATGATTATTTTTGGATCTATGAGTATTATCTCTATCTTTTCGTATGTTGATACATTTATTTTGAGTCAATAACTGATATCACGTTGTCAATACCATAGTGATAGATACTGCGAGTACAACAACAGTCCATTTAAGTTCAGTCACAGATATAGTTGATCAAGCTGCACCTGTGTCCCCTACATCAACTGATGGTTGGGGAGAACTAGAGAATGGAAATCATGAAGATGATGGGAGTGACAAAGACGGGTGGGATGATGTTGAACCACTTGAGGATCCAAAGCCATCTCCAGCTCTTGCCAATATCCAAGCAGCTCAAAAGAGGCCTGTCTCGCAGCCAAAACAAGGTATTGTAGTACCTAACTTTTAATTTGTGTGAGGTATATATCAGCAGTTCAATTAATTATTTAGGGCTGATTTTTCTGATAGTTTCACGTGACTGAAATGGTTCGTGATGCAGGATTTTTTGTTCATAGAACTTTTATGCAATCACAACCGAAAAAGACTAACCAAAAATGAAAAAGCACAAAGTTTAGTCTTAGGTGAAAAAACTTTGAAGTTCGCTGCACATGGATTGTGCATCACTTGCTGTTTCCTTGTTTGTGAGTTTCATGAAACTAAGGTTCAAAATTATGGCCCTTGAAAAATTGACTGCTCTTGCTTCCAGTTGTAGTTTGTTCAAATATCTATTCATGTATATTCAAATCTTTTGCTTCTTATTTTATTTTCAGGCTTAGAGACCTGTTGAAGTGTCTAATTAGGCAAATTAATTGTATCCATCTTAAGAAGTGATGCTCACATTAGTAATTTTATTTAAAAGCACTGGTTCGCTGATTCTTTCGACTCATTGGCAGCGGTGGCTTGCTTATGGGAACCAAATAATGCGTGGTTCGGAACCTTGGATGCTACTAATTATAAGCTTTATCTCACTAATTTTTTCTTTGCTCTGAGTGTGACTTTTGTTTAACCACATTGCAGTGCACTTGGATTTATTGCACACTAATATTGAAAGCAAGTTTACCCAATCTATATTGTTTGTTTAACTTGTGGTTGTGCATACAGAGATATCATCTGCATGTGAATGTTAAATCTATAATATCTATATTTATTCTAACTTTTTTAATGCGTCTCCTCTCGTACTATTGAGTTTCTAATGGGAGATACCTTGTTGATGCAGTTTCAAATTCAGTGGCCAAAAGTACAGCCCATTTGCACAAAGATGAGGACGTTGACTTGTGGGGCTCCATAGCTGCCCCTGCTCCAAGAACGGCATCAAAACCTTTGACAGTGAAAACAGCTGCGGCACCTGATAATGATGACCCATGGGCAGCTATTGCAGCTCCTCCACCTACCACCAGGGCCAAGCCTTTGTCAGCTGGACGAGGACGAGGATCTAAACCTGCTGCTTCAAAGTTGGGTGCTCAAAGAATAAACCGGTCTTCATCTGGGATGTGAATTACATAGTTTTTGTTTCTAGAAAAAAATATAGTCAAGATTGAGTGAAGATTAATAGTTACTTTGTATATTTTGTCTTGTGGTGATTTAAAAGTTCATTTAAGAAAAGCAATGGACTTACATTACATGTCACCTTGAGTCGTACGTATTCTGGCAAACATTTCAATTGATTTGTAAAATTAATTTTACCCCATAAACTATTCTTTCTATAAGCTCTTAGGAGTCTGGACATTGTGTAGACATATGTATGGTTTTCGTATGGTAATCCTCCAGTACTTCTATCATTATTGTGAATTGCATAAGTTTGTCATCAAGCTTTTTAAAAGTATTTTTACAATTATGTGACTAATTATTATTTTAACGTATGATGGAAGTAATATTTGTATAAGTGTTTCATCTCATCTCTCCATTTTACGGGTACCAGGTAATTTTTTTTATTTAAATAAGTTTAGGGACATAAAATATAAACACAAAATTAAATATTATATCCAACTTAACCGTTAAAAAGTGAGGTATGATACGAATTTTTATGTTATATTTTACTTTTTAATTATTGAGATAGATATAGTGTATTTATATTTATTCTTTTTATTACTTTAAAACCCAAATTATGACTAATTAAAAGATTTTTTAATTAAAAAGTTACGTCAAATGGGTTTTTAAAAGTTTAAAGAATTAAAGAGTTTTTTCTATGAACAAGAACAAAATTTGATGCGATTCAACTCGAGTTTGTTTAAAGAGTTGAGTTTGAGCAAGTGTGTTTTTTTCTTTCTTTAAACATAAACAAGTTGAGTAAGAAAACCACCTCTTGGCTTGTTTTGGAATTCGACTAGATTCATTTAATATTTTGGGAGTTAATAAAGCTTGTCAAATAAAAACTTGACCAACACTTAAACAAACTTGTTTACAACCCTACTTTTAATGTTGCGTTTGGAATTAATGAAAGAATGAAATCAAAAAGGTAATGAAATGAAAGTAGAATTGAACGAGTCATCTCATATGCCTATTAAGAAATGAAAATTATCAATTTGGTAATAATATGAATTCATTCCATTCCAATACATAGAGCAATTAAACAAAATTTATTGAGCCGTTGTTAGAGCAACTAAACAAATGCGGTTATGGTAATTAAGCTCACACGTAAACCGTAAAGGCCTCTTACTACTGTTCCTTGGCCGGAATAGTGGCCTTTAGAAAGTTACCTTCCTCGGTAACCTTGGAATTAGGTCCAGGAGAAAAGCTTATTACGATAGGGATTATAGTTTTAAGCCAAAGTACTCCATTAATTCACTGTTATGTAATGAGCTTATCAACTGATCTGAGCAAAGTCTTCTTACTAAAGAATCTCTTCTTACGTACATTATAGTCAAATTGTTTGTTAAATGCATCAGGATATGTCAAATTATCAATTAGCTAGAACTTTGGATAATGGCATCAAAAACAATATTATTGCAATCCTTAATTATCCTAGGATTTTGATAAACGAATCCCAGTTTTTTTTTTTAAATAAAATAAAAAATCAGGAAGAAATCAAACCTTAATAAGCTTACTTCCCCACATGTTGAACTGATTTCGTACGTGGTGGATTTTTGTCCAGAAATGCGTAAGACTTTCAAGTTTACGAAATTAAGGTACATGCATGCATGCGTGAATGCCGAAAAGGACGAAAGAAAGAAATAGAAATTAATACGTTAATTTACCAAAACACACAGGAAATTTGTCGCTTTAATTTGTTTGACAGACGTCAACTTGCAGAAGCTGAAACAGGGAAATTGTAGCCAAATATAATTAGGCCTAACGTTAAGCTCTACACGTTTCTTCCAAATCAAGAAAAGAAATGTAATTAAAATAAAATAAAAATCATGCATGTTAAGCGGCAAGGGCGGAAAAGATTGGCGCCTATGGATTTGTGAAAGTAGTATTCTTGTTCAAAATATCACGTCGTTAATTTAGGGTCCCTTGAGATATTATGAACTGACCGACAACAATGTAATTGATGAAAGATATTGTCACAACGCGTGATATTAGTTGGAAATTATTATTTTTATAAGAAAAAATTATTATTTTTATAAAATCTCATGAATGTGAATCATATTTACTATTTATGTAAAAGAAATTCTTGTAGAAATATCAATTTTCTTATAAAAATATCAATTTTTATTAATTTTTTTTTTATTTTTGAATAAAAGTTTCATATACTATCGGTGTATACATGTACGCGCGGTGTTAAACTATTAGGATTATATATAACACCTCATTAATAAAATACTTATGTTGAACAAAATTATTCTATATTAATGTCGTATCAGGATCCTACCACCGTTCATATATACACTATTTATGTATTAAATTTTAACTATTTATTTTTTAGGTTTTATTGCCCAACTCTTTCTATAAAATCTTTTCCACCGGCTAGGATCTGTTCAGATCAAGCTGCCTAAATTTTGATCCGTTACAATAGAAACAAAGAAGGAGATAGAGATATAAAAGACTGATCAGTGAAAGTGAGTAGGCAGTTGGCTTCAGTACTACAAAAGTGGATACTAGTCCTCACAGCCAACTTTTCGTTCACAGCTGGCATATATGACCACTGCTTAAAAGTCAGTAGTATATATTATGCATGATACATTACCCATACTTCACCATCTCTTACCTTTTCTCATCACCCACACAAAAAACCTAAAATTCCCCCCTATGGCTACAGTGCATTTCGAACCCTCTAACAAACACTTCAGATATTTCATAAGTATTAGTTCTGAATCTCATAGCCAAGGCTTTTTAGTCATAGCTCTCTTCTTCTTGTCAGTGATTCTTCTTCTCACTTTCCTTTTATTGTATTTTTTCTTTCACCGTGACACTAGAACTACTAGTACTCATTTATCCACTAATATTACCGCAGCCTCGGTCCAGCTGAGCTCTAGTACAGTTGGTGTTCCGGCAATATCTCTAGGGCTAGATGCTGCCAGCATTAACAGCATACCCATTTTCTTGCAAGGATCATTAGTGGCCAGAAGTAGTGCAGTTATTGATATAGAAAGGGAGGAGTGCTCTATTTGTTTGGGATTATTTGAAGACGATGAGATGGTTAAGGTGTTGCCCGACTGTCTCCATGCTTACCATTCTGATTGTGTTGACAAGTGGCTGAGAAATAGATCCAGTTGTCCTCTTTGTCGATCTTCCCTTGATTCTACTAGTACCACTAATTTAATTACTGAACCTTAATTGATTCTGTTTCGAACAAGTCTACATATACAACATCTAAACACAAAATCAAATATTATATCTATTTTAATTATTAAAAAGTAAAGTATGACTCGGATTTTAATATCATACCTTACTTTTTAATGATTAATGGGATTATTTGAAGACGATGAGATGGTTAAGGTGTTGCCCGACTGTCTCCATGCTTACCATTCTGATTGTGTTGACAAGTGGCTGAGAAATAGATCCAGTTGTCCTCTTTGTCGATCTTCCCTTGATTCTACTAGTACCACTAATTTAATTACTGAACCTTAATTGATTCTGTTTCGAACAAGTCTACATATACAACATCTAAACACAAAATCAAATATTATATCTATTTTAATTATTAAAAAGTGAAGTATGACTCGGATTTTAATATCATACCTTACTTTTTAATGATTAATGGGATTATTTGAAGACGATGAGATGGTTAAGGTGTTGCCCGACTGTCTCCATGCTTACCATTCTGATTGTGTTGACAAGTGGCTGAGAAATAGATCCAGTTGTCCTCTTTGTCGATCTTCCCTTGATTCTACTAGTACCACTAATTTAATTACTGAACCTTAATTGATTCTGTTTCGAACAAGTCTACATATACAACATCTAAACACAAAATCAAATATTATATCTATTTTAATTATTAAAAAGTGAAGTATGACTCGGATTTTAATATCACACCTTACTTTTTAATGATTAATATGAATGTAGTGTTTGGATACTGTGTATTTATACTTATTCTCCTTTTTCACCTCTTATGTAACCAATTTTGAGTACTTATTCATGTACTGTAGACTATAATATTTCAACCATTGAGCAACTTGTGATTGTATGTATATATAAAAAAAAACAACAAACAAATTACTAAAACTATAAGCAACTCTTTTAATTCTATTGTCTATTATGAAATCCTGCTGGTGGGCCATTACCAGATATTAACATGGTAAGGATATGGGTTTCTCATGATATAAAGATGGGCTCAGACAAGCTAGTGTAGTCCAGAATGAAAACCTTGCCCAAGTATTGATTGGTCTTGTCCAAGTTTTATGAAAACCTAGAATAGCGTTGCATTCCTGAAGCCCAAAAAAAGAAAAAACGCTCTCTTTTAGTTATTGATTCTCGGGCGGGTTTGATTAGTGCTGGCTGTGTATTTAAGTGGACAATAGGTTTTTTTGCTTTTGGGTTTATTTGTATTAATAAGAGTCATCATAGTTCTTTAGGATTTTGTTATATATGAACACCTTTTTGGCAATTGAAATACAAATTTTTAGGGACTGATATTTTTACATGTATTTTTAATATTTTTACATCATCTTTTTTCAGATGAACATAAAATATGTCTCACCTTCATGTGAGATAAAATCATGTAAAAATATCAAAAATTTATGTAAAAATAGTACTTTCCATTTTTTATTATAAAAATATTCTTAAATTTTAAAAATAAGACCCTTTTCGCAGGATGGAGGGAGTATTAACTGAGTATTAAGTCTGTCAAAATCTCAGTTTTCATGTACCATAAAACTTGCACTCAGCATATTGGCATCATTTTTTTTGGCCATTTAAAAGATTAAAAAAAAAGGCTATACGTAAGGTGAATAATTTTATCGGATAAATATAACTGTTATTAATTATCATATAACACGCGTGGGTAGAGATGACCAGTCTCTTGACATCTGTGGGATAATTTCTTCAAGCTTAATGGCTGAACTCTTTAAATTATTCTAGATGAATTAACTCGTGCATGTAGGTACTCCAGAATTTGTCGGACGAGTGATTAAGATCAACTTTCTGCTCCACACTTGGGCGAGTTGTTGGTGAAAAATGAATACATTCAACTTAAAGTAGATCATATGTACAACACGGTGTTTAATATAGTAATTTTTAATATGCACGCAAACGTACATGTAAGATTGACTGATGAAATAAAATATCCATATAATAATAATAGGAAAATAGAAATGGATTGGTCGTTATCCCTAATTCCAATGTGCAATCTCTTGGGGAGAACTGAAGAGCTCGCACGTCACATGCGCGTACACAAAATATTAACATACTTGTTTAGAATTCAATTTGACCCGAAAGCTTAAGCCATTAAATTTTGGACTCATTTATTTATATTAATCCTTCACTTTTTTTTATTATTTATCCGATACTGGACTCCAATTTTCTTCCATCAAGAATTAAATATTTTTTCTTTAATTACCGCAAATTTTCATTCAACGAGAATTTAACATCATCGCGTATCTTTTTGAATAAGCTTTTCAAAATTTAATTTTCGAACCATTGCGTAATTCTTTTGAAGAGATTCACTGCGGATCACCATTCATTAAGAATTCAACATCATCAAGTGTCTTTTTGAAGAGACTTTTTGGGATTAATTTCCAAACCACTATATAATTCTTTTGAAGAGATTCACTAGCCCGAGATCAATCTTTTGTAACTCTGATATCAGTTGTTGGGGGAGAACCGGATCTTTTGAAGAGATTCATCAATTCGAGATCAATCTTCTATAGTGCTCTGATACCAGTTATTGGGAAAAAAATCAGAGAGCCCGCATGTCACGTACGCGTATACAAGACATTAAAATATATATTTGAAACCTAACTTGACCTAAAAGTTTAAACCACTAAATCTTGAGTATATTAATCTTTCACTCTTTTATTATTTATCTGATGTGATGATGTGAGATTTTAACTCTCTTGTGATGTCCTAAGACAATTAAAAGATTGGCATATCAAAAAACTCAAGCTGATACTTCCCTTAATTCGAATGAATCTAGGATTCTAGATTGCGTTTTCCCCCAACACAAATTAAGCTGATAATCTGTATCCATCAGAAATATCAAATTATTGACATCAATAAAACTGTAAATATTACTATTCTGTACTGAATCATGGAACAAATATTTCTAGTGATCAATACTTTACAAGTAAAAACTATAGACTATATAATAGTATTAACCTTCCCAAAAACTCTTGTCTCTTCCATTCCATTAACATCCAGTATTCCCGCAAACAAGCTGATAACGAATCATCATTCATCCCTACATTCTCGATGTTCTCTCAATTCAGAACCTCAACACTAATCTCCAACTCTTCGTTACTCAACTCTGATAATTCTCTCTCCTCGTTCGATACACTCCCTAATACTGATGCTCGACAAATCGGGCACGTGGAATGCGAATGCAACCACATATCAATACACTCCACATGAAATGCATGCCCGCATTTCGGTAATTTCCTCCCCACCTCTTCCTCATCAAAAACAGTTAAACATATCACACATTCCAAACCCTTTTTACACTCACTTTTTTTGTAGACAAAAAGTGGCACCGATGCAATGGCCGGCGATTCGAGGCCTTTTGTAGGGGAACTACTTGAGAGACTAGTATCAATTGTGAACGTGTGAAAGTGATGGAAACGGGAACCTATAACGCTCGGTATCGAGACGGGTCCTCCGTGATTTCGTTGATTGTATTGAGCTTGGCCCAATAACCATTTGGCATAAACATGGACCAATAAGACGAATAGGATTACTGAAAGTAAAGAAATGATGGCGGCGAGGATGATGTTTCCATCGAAGGAGATAACGTCGTGGACGAGATTAGTGAGTGGATTGGAGGATGATGGTGGCGGAGGACTGACCATTTTATTGGAACAGATGATAATACTGGTGATAGCGATAGTGGTGGAAGGCACAAAAGAGTGGCGTGGTGTTAAGAGGTAGTTTCGTGGAGGATGATATGCTGAATAATATAATGCAATTCAAGAAGTGAGCTCATATGAGAAACAATGATAGTAATAATATACTATTGACGTCTGCCGTGTAATTGTGTCATATATTTTTTTTTTTTCCTTTTGTCCTTATAAATTTAGTTATATTACTATTTTATTATTTTTAAATTGATTTTTTTTTTATCTTTCTATTTAATTTTTAATTATATTTATTTTACTCTACATAATTTATACGCATTGGGATTAAATACGGCTAGTGTGCCCTGGTTTCTTCCACATTGCGTGTTTGTTACCTAATCAAATGCTAGATAGATTTAATAACTTCATCTCTCTTATATTTTTGTATGTATTATTTATATATATATATATATATATATTAATTAACATGGTCAAAAGAGTATCCCTTTATCCAGGGAGCTGAGGTGTGGGTAAGAGAGAGAAAGAGGGGCCTCTGATATGAAGGTCTCGTGAAGGCGACGGCAGCAACAGGTTATTTTTAAAAGGAGAGATTGGAAGGAGGAATGGATTATTGTGTTGATATGATCTTATTTTAGTAGCTGATGAACATCCCAATAGTATCATATATGATATATATATGTACATATAGAGATGTTACTATATAATATACTCCTATACGCAAACACATTAAATATATATATATATACATAACAATATATGGTTGTCTGATAGGGTGTTCAAGGGTCCTTTTGTCTTTCAGAGTTATGACTCATGTGAGTGACTTACTTCTCATAGCGAGAAAGAGCAGCACTGACACTCTCCAAGTGCACACTTCGTCCCAAAAGACATTAAATACTTGCATGATATTTTTCAATAATTTCTAAGAAAATGTTAATGTGCGAAAAAAATTATAAAATTAAAAAGTGACTTTCATTATGGGACATGGGAGAACAGGACTAAAAAGTTAAAAGAGCTACAGTTAGATTTATTATCGGATCAATTTACGTGTCAACCAAAATTAAATCTCTCTCCTCTCCTCACAATCTTAAGTGTGCACTCCTCACATCTGTCGGTGCATTTAGGAAAATTCTCATGAATGCTAACCCAAAGGTTAAAACTCAAAATCAAATAAAAAAACAAATCTCTTTGACCAACAGGCCACCCCATTGGGGTTAGCTACAGACCTACAGTAAGTTGGGCTAGCGTCCGTCCGCCTTTTCCTGCATGTTTTACGCAAAGTTGAAGGGCTCGTGACTTATGACCCACTTCAAAGGGAAGGAAAGGCTATGGCGCACCTAACAGGCGGCAGAGTTTCATAAATTCTTATATTGGGTCATACTCGTACACCTAAAAAAAGAGTAAAATACATTGACATTTCTCGTAGATAATCATAATAATACTCATTTTTTTCTCTAATTTTTTAAGTAAAAGTTAGTACCTCTACAAGTTTTTAGAATTGACTAAATAAATAAAAGGCCTAAATATAAATTAGTACCCTGAACCTTTAACGTTTTTCTACTTTGGGGATTGAACTCTCAATTTTTCCAATTGAGTGATTAAACTTATAATTTTTTTCACTTTGGAGATTGACTTATCTGTTTTTTCAATTAGGGGATTGAACTTTTAATTTTTTCCATTTTGGGGATTGTCTTCTCAATTTTTTTTAATAATAATAATAATAATAATAATAATAATAATAATAATAATAGTAATAACAACAATAATAATAATAATAATAATAATAATAATAATAATAATAATAATAATAATTATTATTATTATTATTATTTTTATTATTATCATTATTAATATTATTATTTTTATTATTATTACTATTATTATAATTATTTTTGTTATTATTATTAGTATTATAATAATAATAATTATTATTATTATTATTACTATTACTATTAATTTTACTATTATTATTATTATTAACTTTTTTTTTATTATTACTATTATCATAATTATTATTGTTATTATTATTATTGTTATTATTATTATTATTATTATTATTATTATTATTATTATTGTTATTGTTATTACTATTATTATTATTAAAAAAAATTGAGAAGACAATCCCCAAAGTAGAAAAAATTAAAAGTTCAATCCCCTAATTGAAAAAACAGATAAGTCAGTCCCTAAAGTGGAAAAAATTAAAAGTTTAATCACTTAATTGAAAAAATTAAGAGTTCAATCCCCAAAGTGGAAAAACGTTAAAAGTTCAGAGTACTAATTTATATTTAGGCCTAAATAAAATTACATATTTACTTTTGTATGTTATCAAATTTTAATCCCTGAATAATATATATATGTTTAATTATCCTTTTTTTTAATACAATACATTTTAATTATAGTTTTATTTGCAATTAAGACTATCTCATTCAAAAACTAATTTAGTTTAATTAATTTTTGGGTAAGTGATACAAATATTAAGAATTTCAAATTAATTCATTAATGGGGCTGTTCTAATTAGAGTGATTGAGTACGTTAATAGTTTAGTTTTTGGCGTTTAACAACAAAAAATATTATTTGGATTCTTAATTTTCATATTATGATTTTTATATGTTAATTTTTTTTGAGTATATGTCAAAATTTGAAAATGCTTATGATTTTGATTATATTTTTTAGTATACAGTTGGTGTTATTTTTGTGCAATGTTGAATAAAAGAAAATATAATAATATTTATTACCACCTCTATCTTGTAATTTTTTTTTTCTTTTAATATATTTTTTTCTTTTTTTGAGTAACAATATTTGTCATTTTTACTATAAATAATTATACTCAAGTGTGACTTGTGTTTAGTTTAATATTTGAGAAAAGTAATTAATATAATTTTTAATGCTTTTTTATATGAATAATAAAATTCGTTCTATAATAACAAGTCTGTTTTGCGTAAATTTTAATATTTTGAAAAAATAATTATAATTTTTTTTTGTGTTAATTTGTACTTTTTTGTGTATTAAAATTTTACTTTTTAATTACAAGAAAATATATTTGAATGTTTACATAAATTTTAATCTTTGAGAAATTTAATTAACAAAAAGTGTATGACTTTATTTTCCTAATAAAATTAATATTTATTATTTTTTGACATTTATATTATTTATTGCACAAGTTCATAATTTAATTAATTAGATCAAGTTAAATAAAAATTATAATATAAAAATTTATATTTAGTGGATATATTAAATATTATAACTTGAAAGGTGTATTAGACATTATATTAAAAATATTTTTTGATATTAGTTGACCAACCATAATAGGGTTAGTGAATATTACATATTATAAACCGAGGAGTATTGACTGTTACTTGAAAAAATAAAAGAATGATGAATTTTAATATAATTATCTATAAAAGGTGTCCGTTTATTTTACCCCTAAAAAAATTGTCCTTCATTGACTGTCCTACCCTATCTCTCCCTCTATATAAATATCATCAGCGCTTCTGCAAAAAACGCAGAAAGATTTGGGACGATTTGATTTTTATGGTATTCGATCCGAGGGCGGCTACCACAGAATATTCCATCGACTAAAATCATTACTCACATCTTTTTTCAAAATCACCTGTGGTGATGATGTTTTCAACATTCTGGGTCAAATTACTGTATCCCAGATTTTTCTCCGATTCAACAATTCAATCAAATCTGATTCATTGTACTCACAGAACTCAGTGCCATTAGCACAAATGGGTAAAAAAAGAGAATCAAACGTTGTCTACTGCTAAATATATGCAAAGAAGACATCCTGCTTAAATCTTTAGAAAGACCTGAAGCAGTCTCATCAATTCAAAACTATAAGTAAAGAAATGAAGTAGAGCATTAAACTTCAATATCTGGAGACTAACCGATGAGTAAATTATAGTTGTTGATAGTATTCCAAACTAGCTTTCCACCACTCAACGCGTTTGACTCTACCTGTGAATACACCACAGAAGTTATAATATAAATCCTCATTTTGAGACAGTCGAGTATTATAATTCAGAATGGTTTCAAATATGAGTTATAGAACTATACCATTCGACACTAAGGAAGATTGAATGCTAAAAAGCTATGAGACTTAACAAAGAAAAACCAAAAATAAGAGAGTGAGCTGAAGATTATAGATAGTACACTTGTATTTGAGGTATGTCTGTAATGTTAAAAATTATGTCAGTTAATGTTACACATTGTTGATATTGAATTTATGAATTGAGGAATTGCATCGGCATTATGAGTAAGCAAGTTGCAATCAAAAGGTTTCCTTGGCAAAATCAATCCATGAGCTTGTATCTTTTCTCTTGGACGCCAGTTACTCCCATTTGTATCTCTATTATGGTATGAAGCGGCATCTGAAAATGGCAACACTTAATTTGATAAGAATTTAGCTTCGAACATAATGCTTAATAGGCCAAGAAAGTTCGTAGTAAAATGCTAAGCAGATTGCTCTATGATTTTCTGATTACATATAAGGTGGATTTAACACCAACATGTACGAAGTACCAAAAATAGAATAAACATTTGCATGGGTTCACCAAGTTCTACTATAATTACATCAAAGTCATATTTTACTTGTGTATGATAGGCTAAGACTAGTGTGAAGCAATATCCTCTTTCTCTTGCCCGTGATGGCTATTTATGGTCAGAAGAAAGTAGTTTATTGATCAAAAATTACCTCTATGTGCGGAATTTCTTTCAGAGGTCTGTCAGCAAAATAAGCATATAATGCTCTTAAAACAGCCTACAGAAACAGAAGAATGCAAAAAGAAGAAAATTTACTACTTCGTATTGCCATAAAAATGTTTAGGGAAGAAAGGGTGGGGGAAATAAATCTGATTAAGGTGTATAACCTGGTGAGATACTACAACAACAGGTGCTCGCTGCCGTTCAAGCTCGATAATTACAGGCTCTAACCTGCAATAGTAGGAAAAGTAACCACACTGAGCTAGTAGAACACATTGTTTTTCTTGAAAGAAAACTCTGTTTATTTAATTTGAGACTGCAAACCTCTGGATAACATCGAGATAAGATTCTCCACGAGGATACCGATATCTCAGTTTGTCCTTTTTACGTGACCTGAAATAGTAAAAACCCCACAAATCTTATACCAAACTGAAATAGTTCTTAAAAATATGGAATTTGTCAAATTAGCATGCAAGCAAAGTGCTTAAAATGAAAAAAAGAGAGTAGAATCTCATGCTGTAAAAATAAGTCTTTTAGAGACCCTATCTAATGACGAGCAAAAGTAGTCAATAAATTAATGACAATTCAACTACTGCCTACTCTTATTCACTGACGCTTCCCCAGTATAATGTGAAACTGTCAAGACAACAGGTTTATTCACAGTTCATGCCTTTTACTTTATACACCCAAGTGACGGGTTTTTTCTTCTTTTTTTTTGATAAGAAAAACTTATTGCGAGCAAGACTTGAACTTATAACACTTGTAACTAGTGATGTTCATAGATAATTGGGAGTCAGTTTAAATTGTTTAGGGCATACAATTATCTAGAAGCAATGTTATCATGATATGTAAATTCACTAACAAATTAAGCGATTGAGCGTCCTTCAAAGACAGAAAAAGTAACAGATATTGCTTGAATGTTTGAACTAAGAAAGTATTTCTAAGAAAAAAGGAGAAAAATCTGTCCAACCAAAAAGGAGAAAAAGAATATATAGATGCATAAAGCACGAAAACTCTGCATAAAATTCTCTCTCAGATGGTAGGCACCAACTTTTAGTCTCAATTATGTTTACAATTTAAAATGTCATGCATTCATTTTTATCTCTAAAAAGTTTGCATCATATACTTGCATTACAATATGCACTACAGAAACTAGAAAAACTCAGTTCAGCCAAAAAGTTAAAGAATCATACTCGTATTCCTCAGGCATATTCTTCTTTATTTCTTCATATGTCATCCCATCACATACACCGGCATTTATATCATCAAGTGCTCGCCATTGTATCTACAAAGAAACTGAAATAACTGAAAAAATTCCCTAAATAAGATTGAAACTAATGGCTAAAAACATAAGTCCAGTAAAATTTGTTGAAAAACAATCGATGCAATGGCCCTTTTTGACGTTCATTCTTACCTTGGGGAATCCAACGATTGGGTTTGCTGTTAAAATTGTTCTCTGCAATGTGCTGGTCCATATCTAGGCAATACCAGAAACACCTACTATCAGTGGTTGTTAATTCCATTGAGGATTAGACAAGTTTATGCTGTAGTATTTTAAGAATTCATATGAAAACTATTATGGCTCAAAACTATTGCAGCAACGGCAGCTCCAAACTTCATATATAATACATGTTTTATTAGATAATGAATGGGATAGACATTGCTTACAGATGCTGCCCTTTCATTTTTCAGTCTCTTCTCCACAAAGTTAGCAAGTTTCTTTGCATAAAGCTCTCCAGTATCACTGTCCAAGAAGTAAAAGAATTACACCAAATACCCTCACCTAAGAACAACAATTCACACCAAGTAAAATGCTGAAACAACAAAATACTGTCACAGCACAAGTGGGTTTAGAAAATAAATTTATTTGAAATACAAAACACAAATCTTAAGTAGATAGCTAATATGTAGACATGTAAGAAATGAATTTTTTTTTACTATCACCTGTAATTTATATAAAGATAGGTTCATAATTTGCTTATCCATGGCCTATGTCTCTTATCTATATACATAAAATAACATATCCTTGTGCATTTTCTTGTCAATGTTGAAACCTAGATCAGTGGTTTTACCATCTATCTTTTTCAAGTTCCCACTTTAATATACTAAACTGTAATAACTGAAGCATCAGAAACTTCAAAAAGATGTTCCATTTCCAAACCGAACTTAGTGTGTATATTGTAATATATGTAACCCAAAAGAAGGGACTTGAAGGATTAATATATTTTATCAGAAATTTTGACTGCCACAACATTTATTGCCATTTTTTGGAAAAGCTCTCACGGTCTTAAAACTAAAGCATTGTTTCCTGAAGTTGTGAAAGCTTGCGCTAATCTGCTTATAATTTCAAGGGCATATGCTCGTTGCAAATAGCAGCAGAAAGTTAGATCTGTACCCAGCTCACCCCTCTTAGCAACCTTGCTAAGAGGAACCAGATTGTGTAAAAGACTGGCCATCAACTCCTCTTTAAGTTGCATACATAATGCCATAACACCATCAAGTGCTTGAGTTGGTAAAAATAGTTTACTAATATAATGAGTTCACAGGCCAGAACAAATTATGACGAAATCTTAACTTGGTTCAAATCTCAGTCTGTGGGCTGTCCAAGCAAAAGCATAAATATTTCAAAAGCAAATATAACATTTCATAAAGGAAAACGTGATAACTCGGCACTTCAAACTTCTGAATACATAACCAAGTGAGATAACTACTTTAAAAACTATAGAAAAGAAAACCTTATAACAGTGTCACCCCCAATTCTGCCTCTAACATTATCCCGACTCTGGCCATGCCTAGTAAGCAAAATTGGACGAGGAGTCAGATGTGTATTCACCTGCAGACAAAAGTTAAAGTTTTGTTTACCACTGAAGTATAAGAGCATATAAACTTGAAGATCAATTACCTGAACACTGCAAAGATACTTTCCTTTCTTTTTTTGACAAGTAACATTGCTTAGATAGCAAATTAATTAATTAATTGAACTGCCAACTCATTCTAGTGGTGCAAAATTGCTGGACCAGGTGCCAAGCTTATTTTGAAAACAATAAACATTGTACTTAGAATACCTTTACATAGTTCATAACTTTTCATAATTGTACTGATTAAAATTAAATGGAATCATCTATTTTAAATTTGAAAATGTTTTAAATTGACTTTTAAAAGGTCCATATTCATCTTATATTTTGAAAACGAGGATTAATACTAACAACGTTAATGAATAATAACAATAATATAACAACAACAATAATTATAATAATAATAGTCTTGTAAGAAACAGACTGTTGACTTCAGCAAAGGGAAATAATGCATAGCACAGCATACCAAGAAAAATACAATCCTCCCCGGAAGATAGCCACTGATATTGTTTACCTGAACAAAGAAAAGATATCTTATAAACAAAAAAATGAAGTGTTATAATGGCATCTAATCAGACAGTAACATCTGCCCGGATAACCCTAGGACAGACTACAGAGGCGTAAAAAAATCCTAGAAAACACATTGCTCCACTGAATATAAGGAATAAATTAGAAATTCAGTTAATAAGTTGAGTGCGACAATTTACCAAAAAAACAAAAAGTTGAACATGACATTTCCTATAAAGAATAAATTAGTAAAGGGTGTGCAACTATTAATGGATAATTTAGAAGAAAACATATACGCATACACACACACACACACACAAGTTAAGTCAAAACATCTTCTTCATTCACGATAAAAAAATGTTATAATCTAAACTTTTTTATAGCGTACATACTGTAACTCATCAACCACTTACAGATACTGAGCTCAAGTACTCTAGGACACCTCCCCAGATTTTATATGATACTCTAAAAACCAACCTCCTCAATGCAAATGTAGAAACCAGAAAGTAAAAGAAGCTTAAAAAAGGAATTTCAATGAAAGATGAGCTAAATGTGTAGCAATAATAGTGCTTTTTGGATTACTTGTATTTGTCCACCGTGGCCTTTGACCATATCGATCATTTTGATATAAGATCCTTCTTCTACTGGCTCATAAACCTTATAGCAGGAGAAAGGATTCATGTTAGAATAATTTATAGCAGCCATCTAAGACAAATTTCAGCAAGAGTAGTCATTAATTATGTGTCAGAAAAATACTTTCTCATAATTCTCAAGTCGAGTTTTGAAGTCTTGATATCCTGCTTCGAAATCAGCTCTGTAGAAGAATAACAACAGGTAATATACATATATCTACATGTGTGTGTGTGTGTGTGTGTGTGTGTGTGAGTGTGTGTATCTATGTATGTATATGCATTTGTGTATATATATAACATTATTAAGATATGAAAATCTTATGGTTTAAGGAAAAAAATCATACTCTTCTGCATAGTCGGGGCTCTGTTGAATTTTGAGACGTATATTTCTTTCAATTATTTGCCGATCATTGCATATTGTTTCCAAAAAAATAATCTGTAAGAAAACATATAACATTAACCATGAGTTAATTTCGAGCAGTACGACTATATTTTCTGTATTTCTTTTTTTTTTTTTTTTGATAAAAGAAGAAATTTTATAAATAGAAAATAAAGGATACAATAAATGGTGGACAAGTCCACCCTAAGCAGACTAAAATAACAAAAATAGAAGAGCACTTAAAAAATCATTGAGCTACTTTAAAGGACGCAAAGTAGCTACAAACAATTTATCCTTTTGTCCATAGTCCAAATATGAGGTTTAACCGACTTCACTCATCATAACAAACTTGTGTTCTTTTTTTAAAATACTGTCATTCAGATGTACTTATGAGTTGGCCATCTGTATCCATCTGCATTCATTGATCAGCTGAAAGATCAAACAGTGAACCAACACACCTACGTGATACAGTCAACCCCAGCAGTAACATTCTCGTCTTGAGGGGATTGTATAATACCCTTTAAAGATTCTCCCTCAAAGATGAAAAGGAATTAACCACACACAAGAAAACAACTTGAAGGTCTTGGTTTATATCCTAAAACCCAAATTTCACCAAGATAGAGTAGAACACAATGATACTATAACACCACCCCCTACGCTAATCCAAAGGAGGAGAAACTAAGGCCCTCACCCACGTTAAATGTCGATATATATATATATATATGTTGAGCAGGTTACGCTGACATCAGTTGTCAGATACTCTGTTCCATTGCTTCAATCTCGTTACCCCCTCCATCCCAAGCACCAGCAGACTTTTGGGCAGCCATTCTCAAATCACTCTGAACTTGCAGCACAGCTAACTACAAGTCAGGGACATAGATATAAGATTCTTCAAGGCACGTCTGCCTTCTCAAGCAGGTCTTGTCCTCCCTCATCCAGATCACATGCCATCAGCTATGCTATGCAGGATGCAACCCAACACGACCCCATATAGTTTTCAATATGATAAACTCAATATATGAAGAGTCCCACTCCCACTCTTGCATGCCTATGTCCTTCCTTCTGCCATGAAACAAACATTGACTTGACATGCACATAAGCTTTGGCATTGAGACATTTAAGTCTATGCTTTGTTGCAACGACTATCAGGGGATTTAACAATACAATCCTTTAAATGAGTCGCATCCCATGTTCGACTTTGACATCATTTTACTCCAAGACTATTTAATCTCAAGATAACATAACCCTTTTTGGATACTATGTAATACCACCTCCCCCAGTTTTTGTATAATTCCCTATTAAATGACAACAATGGGGCAAGAGTGTCTCTATTTCCAGTAATACCATGTATAATTTACCCTCTCAACAAGCATGTACCTATTTTTTAAAAGGATAAAATACTACCAACAGATAATCCTGACTAATAATTTATTGGATTATAATCCCTTGGAATATTCCTTGATAACAAACATGGTGTCATACTGCTCATGGAATAAGTATCATACCTTGCATTTTCCTTCAGCCATTTTCATAAGCATATTCCTTCGCTGCCTTGTACTGTTTGTGGCATCAAATATTCCTACCTACACTCAATTAAAATCATCTTCAACAAAATCATTTGGATAGGTCCCATAGTAACTTGTATTGATAACTTACTTGGCCACCACCTTCTTGCATCCAAGCTATCATATCGTCCATTGCCAAAGCTGCTACCTAGTAGCACGTGACGTATTAAAACTATGTGCAAAGAAAAATGTTAATACTAACATAATTTTAATATCTAAGAAAAAAATAATTGTTACAGCTGTGCTAGAAGGGGATTAGTTTTAGTAGAAAGGTTGCAACACTGGAGAAAGAGCAAACGAAAGAAAAAATCAACATAGTAGGTTATGTTTAGATACTACATTGCTTATTGTATCTAAAATGCTGACAGATGACAATAAGATACATCCACTGAACACCATAAACAACTCCTCATAATCTCAAACAGAACACAGGTTCTGCCAAATATATTTTGACCTCTTCTTGAAAAGAGGATCACCAATTATGTCAAAAAAATCTGTGCCATTATCTTTGGAATACTTAAAGAAGAAACTGTAAGTTTGGGTTACGTAAAATGTAATAAACAGCAAGTCTAGAACAAAGAGAACCCAACTTGGAATAATGGACGTGCACCACAAGGTTGAACATCCATCCAATAAATTCCTCTGCATGTCCCCTGATTAGTTGGAAGTCCACCAGTTTGTTTTGGTTAACAGTTTGGGTTGAAACTAGAGAAAGACAACTGTAGAAGAATGAGGCTAGAGACTGTAAGGAAATTAGATGCTCCCAGTACCAGCTTCTCAAAGTGTGATGAGAAATCTATTTATTGGGATTTTCATTTTTTCAGGAATCTCATAGATCTAGAATCCAATGAGATGGTATCTTTTTCTTAACTTTCTCTATTCTATTTAGATGGTCTCCTCCAATGATAAGCGCATCTAGGTTCTTGATCCAATTAATAACATATCTTGTAAGAATTATTTCTCTCAATTGAATTGCTTTGTTGTACCTATTCAGTTCATATAGTCCAGCAGCTGATAGAAATTATTGGTGTCGCAGGTAATGTAATTTATTTATTTAAAAAATTATTAATTTTTTTTTTACAAGTATGAAGCAGAAAGTACACGTGTTTATAAGTCCATGAAACAGTTACCAACTTTTTAAAAAATTAATTAGCCCTGGGCAATTGATCAATTTAATTAGAAAAAATAACAACTTAGATATGCATACTTTTCTAATTTATGTTACTAATTTAATGATAAATAAGACATTAAGGACTCTTATGAAGCCTTTAAAAGAATAATTATGCGTACATATACACTCAAAATATTTACTTCTGATTGATATGCGTATATATATTAATAAGAATATATGACAACTTAAATAGAATTATAGAGAGAGAAAAAAAATGATAGTAATACGAGTGAAGTTATAAAAATAACTATTTATACAAACGATACAAACAAGAGAAAAGAGAACTGAGAAGTTTTTTACATCTTTTCAAACGTTCGAGAAAGCAATGTTCTAAAAGGCGGGAGACGGGAGGCCTAGGCGTGATTTTTTATTTGAAGTCAATTTTAATATTTTATCTTTAATTTATCCAAACAAAATAATAATATAATATAATAAAGATAATAAAAGCTTTTGCTTAAAGTTCAAACACATATTCATATTGTCAATGTCAAAGTTCAAATACAAACATGCAATTGTTTAAAATTCAAACACAAACAAATAATCAAAAATATAAACTAATAGTCTTCATCTCTATATCCCTCTATTTCCAACTCTTCTTCTCCATATCCTTCTAAATTAATGTCCCCATCAGACTCACACTCAGACGCCGTTTTGTAACTTAATTATTAAAAAAATATAAAAATTACAGCCCTAATTTTTCTACCTAGGAGCGCCTTGCCCGCCTATCCCTGCCTAATTTTATGGAGGTCTTGGCCGCCTTGGGCCTAGGCGAGACACCCGGGAGGGGACTAACGCCTAGGCCGCTTTTTAGAACACCGAGAGAAACTTTCAATACAAGGGTAAATACTTGCCACTTTTTATAAAAATAAGTTTCCTAGTGGCCACTTTATAATATATAGTGTTTTTGGACTTCTGCACTACTGGCACTTAAACAATTTTAGAAGATATGTGGGGACTATTAAGCAAAATTAATTTTTAATGATAAAACTACAATTGCGAATTACTTTTATTAATCCCTACAGAGCCATGGCTCCTCCTTGTCCCCCAGCTAAGTCACTGCCATTCATTTCTTACATTTGGAAGCCAAGATCTCTTCCAATGTCAAGACTTTTGTATGGTCTGTGGTTGACAAAGATTGATTTTATTTTTTTGCTGTGCCTAACCCAACTAGTTTGAGATAAAAGACGTTGTGTTGACTTATCTCTATCAAGATTGTATACCCTATAGGGCCCTATCGTTGGATATGTGCGGGTAGAGTAATGAAACTCATGATCATTTATTTTCATTGTTCTAATGATTAGCGCCTGTGGAGTTTTATCTTTGTAGTGTAGGAGAAGTCTCATGCTTAGATTGAAGATTTGCTGTAATTTGCTTTTGAGAGTTTTGAAGAAATAAGCATGCAAAAATACTTTGTTAATGTGCTTTCTTCTCAATTTTACGAGGTATTAGAAGTGATGCTAGACTGTTTAAAGAGAGCTACTTATAGGCTAATTTGTTGAGGGCTAATGTTACTTTCTTGCATTCCTATGGGCTTATGCTATGAGGCCTTTAGGAGTACATATGTGACTGATTCTTGTAAAGATTGGAGAGCTACACTTTCTTAAGTCTTTAAGTGTTCTTATTGTCTTGTTTTTACAATAGTCCGTTGGGGTGAACTGCTTTCCCACCCTGTTTTATATATATATATATATATATATATATATATATATATATATATATATATATATATATATATATATATATATATCAAAAAGACAAAAAGGGGAGGAGCCCAGACTATTTTGCAACAAAAAGTTAAGGGGTGGCTCTTTCTTACTTTAATCTTTTACACTTCACAAATCATATCTGAGTGTGCTTTAGTATCTGCCTCCTAAGAAAGACGCAGATATTTAGCTTGAGAGTGTATGACAGTCTGAGCTCCTTTTCCCCTTTTATTTATTTTTTTGATACAAGGTTCTTCCATGCGGTCTTCTGAAATTTAAGAGAAAAATAACCATTAAAGAGGCGACTTTGGCAGCAAAACATTGTGTTTGTTTACATGCGAAATATTTACAGTTGAAAGTTTTTGAGAAAATAATTTCTTTCTTTCTCACTTTCTAATTGTTGATTTTGATTTTTTAAAGAAAAAGAAAAGAAAAGAAAGAGAATGGATATCCAGTCCACTTGCTAATAGAAATAAGCACGCATTACATGCGTTAAGTGAACCTGGGCATTTCCCAGGTGTTTTATTGAAAAAATTTCCTCTGGTGGAAAACATCAACTTTTATTAGTCAGTAGTATAAGAAAATTAATACAGATGAGTGAATGCTTGCATGTACCATGTATTATACACATACACAAATACAACCCATATATGCTTTTACAAACTGCTAGTGTCTATATGTGCATATATTTGCATGTTTTTATGTCTACTGTTTTATAAACAAGTTGTAAGCATTCAGTAGAATTCACTTGAAAGATCCTTTTAAGTCATTTTCAAAATTTGTAAATTGCTTATGAGAAAAATAGAAGTCGAACTTATGCACGACAAATAAAAACAGAAAATGCTGAAAAGTAAAAATATAATTTAGCAAAAAAAAACAGTGAAAATATATACTCAAGAAAATATTTCGAGGCGTAACCTATGACAAATAATACTTTCAACAAGTTTCAGTCTCTCATGCAAATAGAAGGTCAAAGTTATTTCCACAATTCCTTTAACACATTATCTTACCTTGATATAGTGAACTAGCAGTCTCGAGCAAAACCAGAGTATCAGCTGCTCGTCTTTTATTAATTATGCTATGATTTCATACTATATCTCTTGTGAAGCAAAATATTTTTATGGTGGTCAGTTGCACAATGAGTCATATTTCAATCATTATATCTTCTAGAATTTCCAAATTTTCATTGAGTTCTGAATATTTGTTAGTATCAATTTTTCAGGAAAACCACTACTAGCCTGATAACAAAGAGAAAAACACTCGACAATCTTACAATATGCAATAAAATACCACAGAATCACAACAACCTACATAATCATTGATTTTACTATTTATCCATACGACTATAAAATATGAATATATTTTTTTTGGATAATAGAAATATTTTAGTAGATACTCACCTCATTACGTGCCTCCATACCTTCTGGATTGTCACCTCGGAAAAAATCAGCAGACTGCATAAAACATGAGTGATCTATGAAAACACATTGGAATAATCAAAAAGGAAAAAAATACTGTAATAGAAAGGATAACAGATAGTCCCCCTATACGAATCCAAGCTTCATACTGCTTGGGGGTTGGTTGGCTTTTATTTTTTTAATTTATTTTGGGGGGGGAGGGACAGGGCTGGCAATGGGGGCCACTAAATTTTGACGTGGTTTTAGGTATAGAACAACAAAATCTTCACAGGGATTGAATCACTTGGTAGATAATCCTTCAACCCTTTAGAAACAAGAAAAATTCCAGGTATTGTGGAAAATAGAGGAAGTTGATTTGCACATGTCAATGATACCTGATTAGTTCCATGCTTGAGTCTTCGGTACTGTTACAACCAAAACATAAGTTACATAATTTTCTTGTTTACATAAGTCTCTAAGGAGTATAAAGTTTATTTATGTAAGAATGTCAATCACCTTCCCAACATTGAAGTGTTTAGTGTCATGACCCAACCAACGAAGATACCTTGTAAGCTTGGCCGCAGTGAAAGTCTTTCCCCGCGCTGGCAAACCAACCTACAATACAAACAAATGTTAGATACCTATAAAAATGCAATTTGATGTTAAGAACCAGTTATGGACTCAATTTCTTTACAAGTCATAAGTTAGTTAGAGAAGATGATGAAAGGAGTTGTGTCGGTGTACACAAGGTTTCTAGAAAAAAATCCAAGGGCACAAAATGATACGCATATGCCAACCACCAAGCCTTACCCATCCCACCAAACCTACCTATGACCCCAGAAGCATCTAAATATAGTCGTGCTCCCAACAAGAATTGCCCAAAAATACCACAAAAGAATAAACATACCAGAATATTTTATTTTGTATTAAACAAAGGCACCAAATAAATATTTATTTTG
The DNA here is from genome assembly GCA_947179155.2 of Hedera helix. Classification (NCBI taxonomy): domain Eukaryota; kingdom Viridiplantae; phylum Streptophyta; class Magnoliopsida; order Apiales; family Araliaceae; genus Hedera; species Hedera helix. Next base: position 56,625,665 of record OX359264.1, on the reverse strand, counting down.
CCAAAGAACTAAGCTCATAAACAAAAACCAAATTTGAAGATATAACTCTCCTTGTCTTCAAAGCATTGACCATTCCTTCCTCTCCAAAATGCCCAGAATAAACAATGAGGAATCAAACCCCACCTCTTTGTTTTGCAGTTTCCTTCGCTATTTGGTAAGTGCACATTGCTTGGACTTGGGAGCACTTGTCCAGTTTACTACTATTTGAAATGGGAATTAGATGCTACTTAACTATTTTATCTAAGAAGATGCTAACTAAACAAGCAGTTGACCAATGAAACATTTTCACATTTTAAATAAAACACCCAAATGCTTGGCAAATTAAATAAAACTCCTAGCTTATATCAAAGATTCTTTTCTATTAAAAAACCTTTATCATAAATTCTGATCTTTTATAAAAAGAAAGACAATTAGAAAGCTCACCTTAATCTAATTTATCTGGTTTCCCTATTCACTATCAAGAAGAAGAAAAAACTAACTATAAATATCGTTTGCTTCTTATAACATTTCACATTCCGGTAAATATTCCTCATTTTGTTTTGTGATCTCAACGAGCCTTACCCTTGTTGTATTTGCTTTCCATGGTGAGTGACATTCCCCTTTCCTATTCAGTGAATTAGAATATCCGTGTTTCAGATAGCCTAGATCTTTTCTACACAAAGCAATCGATTTCCAAAGACGTTACATGCTCTCCGCTGCAATTCACCCGTGAAAAGAGCCACAACAATTTTCAAGGAGAGTTGGATCGAACAGGCTAAGATCAGGAAGGGGTCCCCCAATACCACAAACACTGCCCTCAGATAGAAAAAAAAATCCCAAATTTTCAACTACTAAACCAATATACTTATGATGGAACTCCCACAGAAATTAACTAGCTTTCGCCAGTTGATCTTCAATCCTGAAACCGCCTTAAAACACAACACAAATTACAAAGTATCTCAACTGCAAACCCACCTCGTCAAACTTACAAAAAAATAAATATAGCACTATCATTAACAAACAACAAATGGAAATAGTAACCAAAACAGCTCATCCACTTGAATCGTGAATAAATAGAAGCCTAGACATAAGATCAAACTAGAGAAAATTTCCCATTGGAACACCATTGATATAGACCAAAATTCTAACAAAGAAGTATATGCTCTATTCCCCACTCTATCCACCTCTGCATAAAGGTCATCCTGTCCACGAAGAACAGTAAAAACTCTCAATTAACTTGGTAATGCAGATTTTTCATAAACAATAGGTATCTGCACTTCCAAGATTGATGCAGATCGTGCTGCAGAGAATTTTTTGCAGACTTTTGAGCATCCAAAAAGGATCAACAAATGAGGCTTGAAAGCCTTTTAGTGGGTTGCAGATTTAGTATTTTTCCTAGTAGCTATAATCAGTTTTTCCGTTCGTTGGTTTTGGGCTTAAAGTTGGTTTTGGGCCACTTCTTTATTTCCTGCATTTTCAAATAAGTCATGTGATTTTTAGTGAAGTCACGTGAGCTGTTAGGGTTTTATTTCACAGGAGTATTTATAGACATTAATATGCTGTAGCTACCAATTATTCATTGATTAATAATAGTTTCTTTATAAGTCTGCAGAGCAGCCTTTTATTCTCTCCTTTTGATTCAGTCGTCTGAATTCCTCTATTGTATTTCACTCATGTTTGGATTGCATTAGTTGGTATCAGAGCAACCATTTTGATTCAGGTCCTGGCGGTTTTTTTCTTTTCTTTTCTTCCTTCCTCTCTAAAGTCGTTCATTAATGTCTCCTAGGGGAAGAAATTCACAACGTCCACGACCTGTTTGACAAAATGCAGCAGGTGATCAACAACAAATGCTCGACATGATTGACTGTTTACGGAGGCAGATTGATGCCTTAACCCAGCACGTTGCGCAAACAGATGACTTTTCCCGAGACGGTGCTAAATCCGACGAAGAATAACAATATGACGAGTTTGAGAATCCTTTTCATGTGGATCCTCTACAAAGGAGATTGCAGAATTTTAAAAACAAGACACATTGGGATGATAGAATCAAAGTTGAAATTCCAGAATTCCATGGAGATCTCGGCGGTGATGACCTTGTTGATTGGCTATCTACTGTCGAAAGGATTTTTGACTTGAAAGATATACTGGAAGATAAAAAGGTGAAACTATTTGTTGGCAAGTTAAAAAGGGAGAGCCTCAGCATGGTGGGATCAGCTCACTATGACACGCCAAAGGCAAAGCAAACCGAAGTTGGTTGATTGGGACAAAATGCGCAAGAAACTTTGCGAGAATTTTCTTCCCTACAATTATACTCGAGCAGCGTATTAGAGGCTTCAAAATTGTCAGCAAAGGAGCCGATCTGTGGATGACTACACCGATGAATTTTATGAATTGCTAGGAATGACTTGAATGAGAATGAGGAGCAAAGAGTAGAACACTATATTGGAGGACTGTGAACGCTATATTGGAGGACTGTGCACAAGTTTGCAAGTTGATTTGAATCAATATGATTTATGGAGTGTTTCTCAAGCATACCAACGTGCAAAATAAGCTGAAACACGGGAAGGAAGAGGGACAAACCGAGGTCAAGTAATTCAAACTTCTCGTGGAAATACCATTAGTAGTGGCACAACAATTGTTGGACTTCAAAAAGATGGCAATACAACCTCCGAGCAGTCAAATGCTGGCGCACAAAGAGCTAAATAGCAGCCAAGTGGCTCAGACATTAACTGCTTTAAATATGGGCTCCCTGACACAAGTCAGCTCAATGTCACAAGGAAAATAGTCGTGAAGGAAAGCAGCTCCTTAATGAAGACTTTGATGAAGAAAAGGGCGAGGATGAGTCACCTACATATGATGAAGATGATGAGGATGCTATTGTTCATGGAGATGTTGGACAGTCGCTTGTTACCAGGAAAGCATTTATTGCACCCAAGTATGAAGACTCCGTGGAGTGGCTGCACAATAACATTTTCCAGACCACTTGCACCATTGGTGGGAGAGTTTGTAGGCTTATAATAGACAGTGGGAGTTGTGAGTATATGATTTCTCAAAAGGTGGTTTCGAAGCTAAATTTACCAATGGAAGCACACCCGCAGCCTTACAAGCTATCTTGGTTCAAGAAAGGTATGAGGTATTTGTTACAAAAAGATGTTTAGTTAATTTATCGATTGGTAATAGGTACTTTGATAAAGTATGGGGTGACATTGTCATTATGGATGCATGCCATATATTATTTGGTAGACCGTGGCAGTATGACAATAAAGTTCAGCATGATGGCAATAAGAATTCATATACTTTCTATACAGATAATAAGAAGATCATTTTGGTTCCAACTAAAGATGCAATTATGCTAAAACCAAAACAAGGTGGCGGTGTTAATTTGCTATCCATGGCCAAGTTTGAAGATGAGTTGAAGGAGAGTGATGTAGTCAACATTTTGATTCAAAAGAGGTGTCTGATGGTACCGATTGTCCGTCTTTAGTTCAGCCACTTTTGGAATAGTTTGCTGATGTCATGCCACAAAATTTGCCACAAGGATTGCCTCTTATCAAGGCCATCCAACACCATATTGATTTGATACCCGGTGCTGTTCTTCCCAATAGACCTCACTATCGAATGAGTCAGAAAGAGCAGGAAGAGCTTAACAAACAAGTGCAGAGTTTATTGGAGATAGGTTATATACGAGAAAGTATGAGTCCATGCGATGTGCCAGCCTTGTTAGTGCCGAAAAAGATGGAACTTGGAGGATGTGTATTGATAGTAGAGCTATTAATAAAATTACTATTATAGGTTTCCTATTCCTCGATTGGAAGACATGCTTGAAAATCTTGCAGGGGCTAAGGTGTTCACTAAAGTTGACTTGAAATCTGGTTACCATCATATTAAAATTCGGCCTGGAGACGAGTGGAAAACAGTGTTTAGAACTCAAGAATGGTTATACGAGTGATTAGTTATGCCATTTGGTTTATCAAATGCACCAAGTACTTTTATGCGAGTGATGAATCATGTGCTGAAATCATATATTAGCAAATTCATAGTGGTGTATTCTGATGATATACTTGTGTACAGCCCATCCGTCGAGGAACATATCCAACATTTAAAGACTCTTTTCACAACTTTGAGGGAGGAAAAATTGTTTCTTAACTTCAAGAAGTGCAGCTTAATGACTGATAAGGTATTATTTTGGGGATTTGAGGTCTCTGCAGAAGGAATATGAGTTGATCAATCAAAAGTGCAAGCTATTGTTGAGTGGCCAAGTCCAACAAACATACATGAAGTACACAGTTTTCATGGTTTAGCCTCGTTTTACCGTCATTTTATAAAAGATTTCAGTTCGTTGGCAGCACCAATCACAAGTTGCATGAAGAAGGACCATTCATATGGACAATGGAAGCTGAAGCAAGGTTTCAACAGCTCAAAAGCAAGGTGACAGAAGCTCTTGTCCTTGTTCTACCAGATTTTGATAAGGTCTTCGAAGTCCATTGTGATGCTTCTAAAATAGGCATTGGTGCAGTGCTTAGTCAAGAAGGTAGGTCCGTTTCATTCTTTAGTGAGAAGTTAAATGGAGCTCAACTGAATTATTCAACCTACGATGTGGAATCCTTTGCAATTGTGCGGACTCTTCACCATTGGGAACATTATTTAGTGCAAAAGGAGTTTGTTTTGTACTCAGACCATGAAAGCTTTGAAGTACTTAAATGGGCAGCAAAATTTAAATCGTAGACATGGGAAATGGGCAGCGTATTTGCAGCAGTTTACCTTCATTTTATAGCACAAATCTGGTGTTCAAAATAAGGTAGCAGATGCTTTAAGTCGCAGGCTTCACTTATTGTCCGTTATGCTCAAGGCCGTTGGATTTGACACTTTCAAGGACTTGTATGCCACTGATCTGTTTTTTGGGAATGTTTACAAACAGGTGATGGAAGAAAAGAGGTCTGATTATTGCGTGCAGTCGGGATTGTCTTCAAAGGCACAAAGTTGTGTGTTCCAGCATGTTCCTTAAAAGAAAAAATTATTCTTGAGCTGCATAATGAAGGCCATTTTGGTAGAGACAAGACTTATTCCTTGGTTGATGAAAAATATTTTTGGCCCAAATTAAGGAGTGATGTTCATAGGTTGGTTGATCGTTGTCACGTTTGCCAAGTGTCAAAAGGTGGACTTACTAATGCTGGTATACACTCCATTGCCTACCTCTCAGACTCCGTGGACAGGTGTTAGCATGGATTTCGATCTTGGACTTCCTAGAACGCAAAGGGGTATGGATTCTGTCCTAGTTGTTGATAGACTTTCTAAATGGCACACTTTATGCCTTACAGGAAAACCGTGGATGCTTCTAAGGTAGCTAATCTATTCTTTAAAGAAATAGTTTGTTTACATGGTGTACCTCAGTCCATCACTTCTGACCGAAATAGAAAGTTTATTAGCCACTTTTGGAGGGCCCTTTGGAAGAAATTGGGATCTGATCTGAACTTCAGTTCAGCCTACCATCCTCAAACAGATGGGCAGACAGAAGTAGTCAACAGAAGCTTGGGACACGTAATTAGAAGTCACGTTGGCAGCAATCCTAAGCAATGGGACCAGGTGCTCTCTCATGCTGAATTTGCATTCAACGGGTCTAAGGATCATACTACAAAGATGAGTCCATTCGAGGTTGAGTATAGACGCAATCCAAATAGTGCCTTGGATCTTGTTCCCCTGCCTGTTAACCATCGTTTAAGCTCGAGGCAGGGGATTTAGCTATGAAATATCCACAAGAAGGTACATCGGCAGATCGAAGAAAGCAACGAGAAATACAAAGAGAGTGTTCATAAGGGCAGACGACATCTAGTTTTTGATGAAGGAGATTATGCATGGGCTGTCCTCACTCGAGACCATCATCCAGTTGGTGAATACAACAAGTTAAGTGCAAGAAGATAGGGCTGTGTGAAGTTCTTGAGACGACCAATGAAAACGTGTACAAGTTAAAGCTTCCTAGTCACATCAAAACTTCAGATGTTTTTAATATTCAACATTTGATTCCATACCAGGGTGATTCCAGCGAAGATGACTTGGACTCGAGGTCAAGTTATTTCTCACCTGAGGAGACTGATGCAGATCGTGTTGCAGGGAATTTTTTTCAGACTTTTGAGCATCCAAAAAGGATCAACAAATGAAGCTTGAAAGCCTTTTAGTGGGCCGCAGCTTTAGTATTTTCCTAGTAGCTATAATCAGTTTTTCTGTTAGTTGGTTTTGGGCTTTAAGTTGTTTTTGGGCCACTTCTTTATTTCCTGCAGTTTTAATAAGTCATGTGACTTTTAGTGAAGTCATGTGAGCTGTAAGGGTTTTATTTCATACTAGTATTTATAGACATTAATATGCTGTAGCTGCCAGTTATTCATTGATTAATAATATTTTCTTTATAAGTCTGCAGAGCAACCTTCTATTCTCTCCTTTCCAGGATTGAGACTAGGATTTACAGCTACTCAAATTAGCTTCACTCATCTGAATTCCTCTATTGTATTTCTCTCATGATTGGATTGCATTAAAGATTTACCCTAAAAAAAGTTGAAGCTTAAATTTTCAATCTCATCTAGTTTTACTGAAATAAGGAGGTAGAAGGATCCTTATACTAGTTTGAAAAAATGACAAATAACTTGTCAGGAAAGTACCAGGACAATTGCCAAATGTCTATCCTCCTTCGGTCCAAGCATTTGATCAGCAACAGCTGCAGCTGCAACAGCTCCTGCCGCTGCTGGCATCGGATTCTAACAACCGATAGAGTGCAACATCAGAAGGACAAAAAACACCACTGAAGAGAGTAAATTTTTAACTTGCAAACTATTATGAAGGGAAAGAGATGTGTTGTACTAACCTTGGCTTCTGAATCAGGTTTAAGATCAATAGTAAAAGTACTTGAACTAGTGGATTTAGCTAGTCTAGGAGATCCAACGCCCCTATCCACAAAGAGTCCCCTGTGACCATCTTGCTTTTGGAAAACTGAAAATGCTTCGACGAACTTTGATTCTACCATGCCACTGCCAGAAGATGAATACACCTTAGAAGGATCTGGGACTATGACTTCCAACTCCTATTCAAGTATTAGATAAACAACTTTTAGGTGAAACATGAAGTTCCAAAAGAAAATAAAAGACAATGCTTCAATTGCAAATAAACAAAGACAACATGTAGATTTGGCATATTATGTTTTGATAAAACTACCGAATGGAGATATGTAACTCAACATCAAAAGCACATTCAGAAACTATGTCTAATATGCAAATAACAGCTACAGCAATATTCAGGCTCCAAATATGTAAGACCGGGATATTAATTAATATATTGAAAACAAAGAAATCATCTCTTTAGTTAACCTTTATAGTTGTTGGTCGATCAGTGGAAACACCACCATCCTTGTAGGAATAGGATGCATTCCCTGAGGCATCAGTATTGGAAAATACCCCACTGCAGGTCAATGACCTTGGAGTTTCTGTCATGTTAGCTGCATAAACCATACCTGAATTTGCAGAAGTTGCTGGAGCTGGGACCTCGTAATGTTCAAGATCAAGCTCCAAACTTACTGAAGAGCCATTCTGTGCAGAAATGAGAAAAAACGTTAACTTTCTTTTGGATAATAAGGATTTTTTATTAAAAAAAGGAAGGAGTACAAAGAGAGAGGGCAAGTGGTCCTCGAAGACCATAAAAACTGAAAAATGCAAAGTTCTCAATGAAGGACTGCCCCAACCCCTCTAAATATCAAAAAGAGCCACTCCTTGGAAATCGTCATTGCCAATGACATAAAGAAGCTATAAAGAACACTGATTTTATTTTTATATTCGATAAGTTATTTAGGACACTCCTATCCCAACAAACATGGAAATGCTGCAGAATGACTGTTAAAGCTAAGCATTATGTTCCCTCAACACCCCAGAAGTAAAGGCAAAAGTCACAGCACATTCATCAGAAATATGTATTTGCAGTAGCCCGTAGTGACAAAAGTATCAGAGCAATGTTCAAACATATGTGTTCTGTAGAATCTGTATCGAGTCTGATATTAGAATCAACGTTAAGGGGTGTAGGAAGCCTATGGAGAATTGGGATAGAAGTTTCTTAACAATTGAAGGTTCCTCTAGTTGTGGTTTAGCTTGTGGGTAAGCTGCGGTGGGGTGAAGAAGAAGAAGAAGAAAGCCCCGGCTTGGGAGTAAAGAAAAAAGGCCCAGGTTGGGAGTAAAGGATCTTTCAAAAACTCTCGCATATGGAACATAAGAGGTCAAACCAGATCAGATGTATGGACTGAAGTGACTGAACATTTAAGTAACCTAGAAGTGAGGTATCAAGCTATGTTGACACTCCAGATGATCGTAAAGCATAACATACACAGACATTAGTTCACAAATATGGAAGTGTTGAATGGAGAGATGCAAGTATCCTCAACCATTAACTTTTTGACAATTTAAAGCAACTCTAATATAGAAAAAAAAAGAATTTGATCAAAACTATACCTCATCACCTATTTGTGGAGCCGAATTAATACTAACATCAGGAATGCCACGAACAGTCGAAGGCTGGAGATTCTCCTGGTACGTCCTCCAACTAGCCGCAAGGTCAAATGGCGAAACTCTGTCTGCTTTTATGAACACCTTATACTCAAGTACATCCTCAGGATTAAGCCTAAACAGCGCCAACCTTACATCCCCTTGCAATGTCCCTCTAGTCAAAAGCCTGTTCGGACCCTCCTCCACTATACACGGCGCATTATTATACTTGGGCTTCAATAAAAACTTGAAGTCCAACGTTTCTACATTCATACACAAAATTAGATTCTAATTTACACAATAATAACCCTAGTCAATAGATAGTCCAATTACCGTGATTGGGAGGAACAACAAAGCTTAATTCCCACATTAAAGTCGATTCACGTTCCATTGAAAGCTAAAATGAAGTGAATGAATTAAACAATCAGAGAAGCGAAATGAAGTGAGCTGAAAGGGGGGAAAGTGTTTGAAGACTTTATTACAGCTTTGGAGGAATCCCAAGAGCCAACAAGAGGGACAGAGCCATAGACGTGAGGGATGAGTTCGCCTTTGATATTGTAATTTTCCATTTTGAGAGAAACATAAAGCTGCCCGCCTGCTTGGTCTTCTCTCTCCTCGCTGTCGTGAGAGCTACTGTCTGGATTCCTTGATGCTCCAGTTCCCATTCTCTCTAAAGTTCAGATAACACTGATACTTGCTTGGACCCTCCAGAATCAAGATTGAAAATTGATGATTTTGGGTTGATATATGAGGAAATTGGAAGAATTGGGAAGAAGATATGGAATGGCTGGCATGTGTTTGCGTAAATGTTTGGATAAAAGAGGATAGAAAAAGAGGAGGTGTGGCGTTAGTTGCCCGGGTGTTCATTGGGTTAATACTCCGGTCTAGCCTGTCAACGGGTCGGATTCGGTCGTATCGGATCGGGTGATCCGAATCCGAATTCATAAGAAATTATCGGATTCGGATCAGACCCGATAACCCGACGGATCTCAGATATTAAGGACCGAACCCAAATCCGATAATACTCCGATAACCCGATCCGATAATCCGATCCGATTAAATTTAATATTAAAATATAATAAATGTATTCAAAAAATTTTAAATGTATTAAAAATGTATATATATGTATTAAAAATGTATATATATGTATTAAAAAATTTAAAAATGTATTAAAATGTATATATATATATATATATATATATATATATATATATATCATATTTTAGAATATATATATATTATATGTGTAATGTCCTAGAATTTCCACATCTTTATTAATTAAATTATTAATTTAATTTCCAACGAGTTATTTTTACGAGATTATTTAAATCTTTTTATGTGATTAATTAATTATGTGATTAAATAATTATGTAATTAATTACTAAAATTAATTAAAGGAGGTCACTAATATGTTATTAAATTAGTGAACAAACCCTAAAGTTTTAATATCAAAATAATTGATAAGTTTCCTATTAATTAAATATTTAATTAAATTGAATATAATGAGTTAATTAAATATAATAAATTAATTAATATGATTATTAATTAATGTAAATAATGTGAAATATTAATAATAATATTTATTAGTCCATTTAGTAATTTAATACTAATGGGTTAAAATATTTAATTATTTATTCAATCTAATTATTTATTTAATCATTGATTGAATAATTAATGTGTAAATTATTAAATTAGCCCAACATGGGTCAATTAGTAGCCCAAGTGGAGAATAATAAAATTTGACAATTTAGTAGCCCAAACAATTTAATAGAAGCCCAATTGGTATTTTAAATTAAAGCCCAATGATTGGCCCACTTGGAAAAACAATTAAATAACTTATTAATTAATTAAAGTAAGCAAAGTGACTTGATTTTTGGGACAAGAAGGAAGAAATCAGTCGACCCTGTGCTTGGAAGGAGAGAGAAAATGAGTTTTTTTTTTATTTTCTTTTATTTTTCATTTAATTAATATTAGGTTGCTTGTTTTGATTTTTGGGAAAGTCTTTTCCCACAAATTCCTCACCAACTAAGTATGGACTAGCTTTCTTGTGTAAGTATCATTGCTATCTCATGATGGTAATTTTGATAGATATATATTTTATATATATCCAAATTGTAAGTATACTTACAATTTTGGAGCTTAAGTGAGTCATTTCTTCTTCTTCCATTTTTCAAGCTAGAGAGCATTTGAGAGTGTAGAAAAAAATATATTTGAGAGACTAAGAGAGGAGAAGGAGTTCTTGGTTCATGCCTTCAAACCTCATCACCTACTTTGGAAGAAAAAGAAATATAGCCATTAAATCTAGGTAATGGTTATTCTAAATCTAAGTTTTATTTTTAAATTAAATAAATCATCATGTTAGTATAAACATGTTAATATAGTTATTAATGTGTAGTTGTAATATTTATGCCATGCTTGAGTTTAATATGTTTGGTTTGTATTTTGGTATATTTTATATGCTAAAATATGTATTTAGTAGTGTGTAAACAAGTTTTGAAATATATTACCAAAAATATTTTTGTAAAACTTAGGTTTGATGTTCTAATATTATAGAACATTAAATCATGAGAAAAATAAAGTTTGAATCACTTTAAATGGAGTTATACACAAAAAGTTATGATTTGTGGTAGTTTATGTGATGTAAAAATTTTTATAAAAAAATAATGATATTAAATCATGAAAAATTAATTTTTCATGTTATAAATTAATATAAGGTGATTGGAAATTTTTTTGGATGTGTATTGAGGATTTAAAGCTTACTTGATGATATATTTTTATTTAAAATGGGTATTGCCGGACACTGTTCACATTCTGCTTGGAAGAAAAAATTTAACACTGGCCGCGCAATGCGCGAGGCACTGTTCACCCAACGACGCGGAGCTAAACGACGTCGTTTGGCGTCAGTAGAAAATTTCTCCGCGCGTTATGCGCGGAAGCCATTTCCGGTCTGCCAAAAACGGCGCCGTTTTGGTCCAAAAATATTATAACGCGCGCCATGCGCGGTAGTTATTTTTCCGGCGAAATTACAAGTTTGCCCCTCCGTGTTTTTCTTGGCAGAATTACCATTCTGCCCTCGGTTCAGTTTTCGAATTATTTACGGAAATGCCATTCGGATTAAATTTAAATATTTAAAAACTAATTTAAAATTATAACAAAAATAATAATAATTCAAAAATAATATTGGGGAGGATATTTTTCATTAAGTTTAATATTTAAATATTTTAAATATTAATCTAGTTAGCTAAACCATGGTTAAGTTAAATAAATTTATTATTTATTTATATTTTAAATGTTAATAATAAATAAAGATGATAAATTAGCAATTATTATTTAATGCCTATTAAATAATATTTAAAGAGAGATAAAATTTATAAATTAATTATTTATTATTTAAATATTATTAAATAATAAATAAGGATAATTAAGTAATTAATTATTATATAATTAACATTAAATAACGATTAATGGAAATTAAGTTATTAGAGTAATAATTTATTATTTAATTTAAATAATAAATAAGAATGATTTGATTATTATTTAACCTGAAATAATAATTAAAATTAATTAAATAATTAATTATTATTTAATTAACATTAAATAATAATTAAAGAGGATTAAGATTAGTGAACTATTATTTAATTTCCTTAAATTAAATAATAAGTAAGGTTAATTACTTAGTTAATTATGGGTTGATTAATATTAAATTAAAGAAGGTTAAAATTAAGTCAATAATTATTTATTATTTAATTATAATTAAATAGTAAGTAAGTACAATTAGTTATTATTTAATTTAAATAATAACTAGAGTTAATTAATTAATTTCTATTTAATCAAGATTAAATAGTAATTAAATAGAGATTGAGTTAATAAAATAAATTGAATTAATTATGATTTAATTAAACAAATGTAATAAGTTGTTTAAGGGTTTAATAAGTGTCCAACACTTAAGAAAAATATTTTCTAACTTATTAAATTATTAACCTAAAATGATTAAGGGACTATAAGGTTAATAATATTGTTTGACTAATGTAAATTATGTGTTAGTACTTATGTGTGGTAAAATAAGTTCATTATTAAGCGTATAGTTATGCAAATACGCCGTACTAATTATTAGACCGACTGTATTAATGTTAGGTCTTTCAAAGCAAGTTAGTTAAAGCTAGACAATTATTGTAGATGAGCAAACAGGCAAGTTCTCTAACTCTACTCATTTATTGTTGAACAAGTTTCTATACTTGTATTTATTGTCAAAGCTTGAAGTGGTTTAATTATTTAAAATTATTCCACATCCATATTGTTTATACAATCGCACTTAGTGCATTTGAAACTTGTTAGTTCTTGATTCATGAACTGTATTAAAAATGTCTGAAGCTAATAGTTCAGCTAGACATTGCGTTTCTAAATTCAATAACTTGAATACTTTTAAAAGCTTATCAAAACCATTGTTGGGTGCGGATTTCTTATATTAAGTCTGAGAATTGAACAACCCTAAATTAGGGGATTTTGTGTCGGGAAACCGACTTTGGCGCCAGTGACTAAATGTAATGCATATACAGCGGGTTGAATAGGCTGATCCCCTTGAAAACCAAACAACTAAAAGGGTCAGAGGAAACTCTATTATACCCTCGTTAGTTTAGGGTCCTTAGTGACCACTCAGCATTTTAAGATTCAAATATTCTGATTATTAAAATTTGAATCATGTTACATTCACAATTGTTATATCTATTGTTGAACCATTGATGACATTTCCCATTCATTCATGTTATATTAAATCTATATGATTGTTCTAAACTTGCTGAGCAAACTAGTTGCTCATTCTTGCTATATCATGAACCATTTTTCAGATAATCCTGATTGCTCAAAGAAGGATAAGGGAAAAGGAAAAGCCAGAGCTTAAGTTAGCTTATGCATGCTAATTAGATCTTTAATTATGTATTTACGGTTGTTAAACCTTTTGTAATTCCTTGTGATAGGAACTGTTATTATGTTAAGGTTGATAGACCCTGGTATTGTAACCTTTTGAAGGGAACCAATATGTATTATTCCGCGATATTTAAATGCAATGTATGTATTTAATTGTTAGTAATGTGTTGAATAGTGAGAACCAAACTCGAGGTTATGGAACCCGGATTTGGGGTCGTCACAGGTTGGTATCAGAGCCGTAGGTTAGAAACGTTAGGATTTGCGAAACCTAAGTTATAACCTTAGTATTAAACTCATATCGAGTGCGTTAGGGGATGAATCGGGGAGATTCATCATGTTGTGTATTTTTGGAGATGGATTGAGAAAATCCATCGAGCCGAGATGTACATGATAAAATATCATTTCATTTCATCAATGAATATATTTTATTGCTGTACTAACGTGTGTTATTGTTTTATGATATAGGATGGCAGAGATCGGACAGTCGAGTCGCACTGCTGAGGAGGACTATATTGATATCCATATGGATACTGCACAGCCGCTGGTGGCTGCACCCGTAGAGGAGCCAGAGTCAGATCCTGAGGAGGGGGATCGTGTGGAGCCCGTCTGGGGCGGAGTCATGAGGCCTTACAGTGAAGATGAGGTCGAGTCAGAGGAGTTTGAGGAGGAGGAGTCAGCTGATGGCATGAGCACCACTGCCGCTGACATCATAGAGGGACTGACCACTAGGAACGAGGAGCTGGAGGCAAGGGTCCAGCATCTAGAGGAGCAGAATCTGACCCACCAGCACATGAAGGATCAGTATAGGGATGCGGCTTACCAGTTCTCTGGCGAGAACACAGAGCTGAAGGAGAGGATCGTAGGACTGGAGGATCAGGTACAGGAGTACGAGGATTCGGTGGAGCACTTTGCAGTGCTAACACATCAGCTGGTAGATCAGGACGTAGAGCTGCAGGCCAAATTGGCAGTGGCTGAGACTAGGTTGGCTGAGGCTGAGCTGAAGGTTCAGCAAGTACAGGCAGAGAAGGCCGCCATCCGTGCACACTGACAGGAGGCGATAGAGGACCGAATAGAGATGGAGAGACAGCGGGATGCTGCTCATGGTCAAATAATGGAGCTAGAAGAGGAGGTCCGCGAGAAGCGGGTGAGGACGGATAGACTTAGCTATGTCTACCGATCTTCATATGGTAGGCTTCAGAGCAGGGTGCACTACTACCCAGCTGAGGAGGGCCAGTATATGCACACCATCAGCAGGAGTGTGGTGATGGCCATCGGGGATGAGGAGTATGACGACGCGATCCGTAGGGGGATGCGCATTCAGTAGTAGTAGTAGTTGTTTTCTAATTTCATATGTAAATAGATGCAGTAGAACCCAACTTTTGTTTTATTAGAGGGTTAATATATCACTAAATCCCAACTCTAGGAAGTTGTAGGATATGTCAGATCCCATCTTTTGTAGCTTCTCAGGGATAGAAGCATTTATAGCAGTATGCTGTCGATGTAAAGTGTTATGCACTACTGTTTTAGCATATGAATATAAATGTAGTCAAATTTATGTTTATATGTGTGTTGAAATAATTATTTGTATTTTAGCTAAATATTGCCTAAGATACAAATTAATGAGATGAAAAATATGAAATAAGTATAATAATGTAAATTTTTGTTTATAACAGAAAATGCCGCCACGTAGACAACCACCAAGGAACCAGGGGGTAGAAGAGTCAGTTAACAACGACGCGGGGGGACACAACGTAGACCCTATGCAAAACTTCATCGACATGCTAGCTGAGGCAATGCAAAACCGCCACCCTGTAGTAGCAAATCCGCCACCACCACCAAATCAGTTGGCGAATTTTAAAGATTTTAAGGCGGTGAGACCGCCAGAGTTTAGGGGAACGTCGGACCCAATAGAGGCCCAGTCTTGGATAAAGGAGATAGAGAAGGCGTTCGTTATCGCAAGAGTAGCTGAGGAGCAAAAGACAGTCTTTGCTACCTACATGATGAAGGGCGAAGCCAATTTCTGGTGGGAAGCCAATCAGAATAGGGCTGGGGATGGTGTGGTGCCCTGGACAAAATTTAAGGAAATATTCGACGAGAATTATTTCCCGAAAAGTATGAAAAGTAGGATGGAGGTAAGGTTTCTAGAACTGAAACAGGAGAACATGTCGGTACCGGAGTATGCGGCAAAATTTAATGAGCTGGCCAGGTTCGCTCTACATCAGGTAGACACGGAGGAACGCAAGGCCAGGAGGTTCGAGAATGGATTGAGACCTTGGATATTCAACAAGGTAGCAGTACTGCAGATTGACTCGTTCGCAACTTTGCTAGAGAAGTCAATCATTGCTGAAGGAGGAAGCGACGCGTTAACCAAGTATAACCAGGAGAGAAACAAGAAGAAAAATGAAGGGGGAAGCAAGAACAACAACAGTGGAGACAATAATAACAATAACAGCAATAAGCGTAAATAGGACAACAACAGTAACGACAAGAGCTCGGGGAATCAACAAGGAAGTATTCAGAAAAAGCCAGCATGCAATATATGTGGGAAGAACCACTTCAGAGAGTGCAGGAAAGGGAAGAATACATGCTACAATTGTGGTCAGGTGGGACATATTTCTCCAAATTGTCCCCTCCCAAAGAAAGTGAGATGCTTTTCTTGCGGAGCATCTGACCACCTGATAAAGGATTGCCCTAAGAAGAATAATGACGGGGGTAGCGGCTACAAGGGCAATAACAGCAAATTGGCTATCGGGGGACCGGTACCACAGAACAAGCCGACAGCCCGGACATTCAATATGACGGTGCAAGATGCCGTGGGGTCAAAAGACGTGGTGTCAGGTATTATTCCGATCAATAATATAAATGCATATGTATTGTTTGATTCGGGTGCTACCTGTTCATTTGTGTCTGATGATTTCGCTAGACGGTTAGAATTGCCTAGAGACAAACTAGAAAACTCAATGAACATAGAAGTTGCTAATAAAGAAGTGATTCCGGTAGAATACATACATAGAAATTGTTGTGCTGAAATCAGGGGTCAGAAATTAAATGTGAATCTAATTCCAATACGTCTGGGGGAATTTGATGTAATACTTGGGATGGATTGGTTGTTTAACCACGGGGCGATAATTGATTGTCAGAAGAAGTGCATACACCTTAAGACACCAAATAAGTCTAAGGTTGTATTTTATGGCAGTAAGTCGTCAAGACAGTCTTCTTGTCTGACGATGATGCAAGCCAAGAAATTACTGAAGAAAGGTTGTGTAGGGTATTTGGCTCATGTGGTTGACACACAAGTGGTGAGTCCCGAGATGGAGCAAATACCAGTAGTTAGTGTAAGACCCCGAATTTTATGAAATATAAAATTTAATTTTTATTCATATATATTTTTTCATGAAACAGTAAGTGGTTAAATTGATGAAATTGAAAGTTAAGGATGTTATGTGCAAATTTTATTTTGTCGGACAATATTCGTTTTGTCGAGGAATATTCATTTTGTCGGGGAATATTCGGGTCGTACGACGGCGCCGAAATAACTAATTATTGGTGGACCCCACAACGGAATATTTGTCGGATATAGAAAACGACAGAAGTAACATTTTTATATAAAAATAGTCAACGGTGTTAATTGTTAAAATACCGGTGATAAAATAATAGTAGGATACGGTAATTTATGGTATTTTATTGTAGCATACGGTATTCTACAGTAGCACACGGTATTGCACAGTGTCTCATATTATTGGTCTAATAATTGACACCGTAACTGTTGCGCATCATTTCATCAATAATTGTCACTGCATAATATTTTATATTATCAATTCAATAATTGTTGTTACACAGTATTTTGCATTATTGATTCAATAATTATCATTACACTGTATTTTATATCATTGAGTCAATAATTGTTGCTGCACTATTTTTAAAATTATTGAACCTAATAATTGTCACAGTAGCAAATATACTGTAATTTATATTATTAAATTAATAATAATCTGTAACGTGTTTATTACATTATTGTTGAATTATTGTTGTAGCATTATTTTATTTTATATGTTGGACCCATAGGAAGAATAAATAAATAAAAAATAAAATAAATAAATAAATAAATAAAAATAATTAATTTTACTATTTGAAATAGTAACGTGAATAGTAACGTGAATAGTAACATGTGGGACCCATATGGGGCCCACATGAAAATCAAAATGTGAATTTGTGCTGAAGGGTTGGCAGCCGACTGCGCTGCCACAATTGAAAATCAAGGCTGGCGTGCAGCACGCCAGCAATTCACCTACCGCATAGTGCCCTTATTTCTCCTATAAATAGCTTGTTCAGCTGAATAGAAAAATCACACCTAAAACATAAAATTTTTCTATAAGAATTTTATGAGTTTTCTCTGAGAATAGTAAGGTTATTTTGAGAGTTTGAAAGCCAAAAGGAGTGCAGAAAATTTTCAAGTAAGTCTTTTATTAAAGAGTAGTAATTTCATAAATTCCTATTTTTCACGGTATTCACAAATCTTCCTTTAGAAGACTCTTCTTTAAGAAGATTCATTTTTAAAAGCTTTCTTTGGAAGATTTATTTTGGAATATTATTTTTAAAACTATTTAAAAGTAGTTATATTATACTACAAAAATTATGTTAAATATATATAATTTTGATAATTCATATTATACGAGTTATCATACACTTTGAAATTTATATGTGGTAATTACTAATTTTATTATAAAAATATAGGTTGATCAACCTCATTTAAATCAATATCCAGTCACGTGTTAAGGTAAGGAATATTATTCTTTTCACACTCTTAAATTTATTGCGGTAAGAAATGTCATTTTTTTCTTACTTGTAAGGAATATCAATCTTTTCACACTCTTAAACTTACTACGGTAAGGGGTATCACTCTTTTCATCATCATAAATGGATATTATTTTCTTTCTTACTTGAAGGGATTATCATTCTTTGATTCTCGAAAATAATATCGTTTCTTTCTTGTGCCATTTATTTCCATGTATTAAATTGTGGGAATAACCTTACGGCGCGGTTTACCGCCTGTTGGTGAATAACCTTTTGTATTCATTCCTTATTAATCTTTGAGAATAACCTTACGGTGCGGATTATCGCCTGTTTGGTGAATAAC
The DNA here is from genome assembly GCA_947179155.2 of Hedera helix. Classification (NCBI taxonomy): domain Eukaryota; kingdom Viridiplantae; phylum Streptophyta; class Magnoliopsida; order Apiales; family Araliaceae; genus Hedera; species Hedera helix. The sequence continues at coordinate 56,607,113 of OX359264.1, read as the reverse complement.
TCTTCGTGTTCAAATTCTATTAAATTGTGGGAATAACCTTACGGTGCGGAATACGCCTGTTTGGTGAATAACTATTCGTATTCAAATTGATGGGAATAACCTTACGGTGCGGAATACGCCTGTTTGGTGAATAACTATTCGTATTCAAATTGATGGGAATAACCTTACGGTGCGGATTATCGCCTGTTGGTGAATAACCCTTTTTTATTTGTCTCGTGTGGAAATAATTTGTCTACACGAATTATCACATGACACTTTTATTCCATATTCGTAAGTGATATCATTTTCCTTTTATACTCATAAGGGATACCATCTTTTTCATCTTCCATTATTCAAACTTACTATGGTAAGGGATATTAATTACCTTCACCTTTTGTTAATCAAACCTGCTACGGTAAGGGATATAATTTCCTTTCATACACCTAAATCGAAACTTATTATGGAACTATTGCTTCTATAATTCCTGAAAATATTATATGTTCCATAATAGTTGAATTTCATTATTTCAACTGAACCTTCCTATTTTCTAAACATTTCTATTGAACTGTAATCGTTATTCTGAACTATGGATCTTGAATATCATTTTTAAATTTCACTCCACATCATGTTGGCAATTTGGACATTATTTGAATCTGCACAAAGTAAACTTCCGATACTTATTGTTTATCCTGTTCTTCTGTTCATCATTTGTATCACTGTTATTTGTATTAATCATCAAGAATCAAGCTGTTGTGAATATCTGTGGCCGGGGGCACAGATGTGATATAATTGTTGAACAGATGATAGGTTAAAGGCGATATACTAGGTTAAAGGCGATACATCTGTTCGGTGTCTTTTATGACACGTGGTGAATGTTCTCTTTGGCCCGTAGTGCAAAGATGAACTGTTGGTTGGTATGATTATGACCAAAGGCTGAATCTGGTATAATCATGACCGTTGGTGTTATATTGAATGTCTTTGGCCCGTAGTGCAAAGACGAACTGTTGATCTGCATGATTATGACCAGGAACTGTGAAGTTGTATTATCTTGACTAATGGTATTTCAGATGATAAAAGTTGATGATATTTTTACTAAAAAGAGAAGATAGTGAACATTATAGTCTGCATTATTCTTCTAATAGATTGCTCATTCCGCTGCTATTATTGATCTGAACATTGTTTAAGAATTTAACTACAGTTTTTGATATAAACCTTGTAGTCTATTGTATTCTATCAAGAACTCAACTGTTGAAGGCTAATGATAAATTATTCGTCATTATCTTAGTCATGATATTTCTTACTGGGCTATTTGAGCTCACCATTTCTTTTCGTTCCATTGTTTTTCAACAGGAGATGAGAACGTAACGGGGTCTAGCCGGGGAATGGAGTGAGAGTGCGGGGATAGCTATCATAGTCTTCACGTGTTATAAAATAGTGTGGCAATAATAATGAAGACTTAGTTGTGTTGTATTATCCACTGTATTGTTGTACGTTGTATTTCATTGTAATAATTTTGTTGTAGTCTTTTGACGACTCAAGTTTGGGCTGTGTGGGCCTAGATTTGGGGGCGTCACAGTTGGCATCAGAGCTTAGGGATATGGTCTTTAATGGAGATCTGGGGTAGAACTAGGAGGGGAGAGACAAATATAATCAGTCACTAGTGTGTCCCACCTAAATTAAATTTTATTATCTAATAAGTTGATTTGAATATAGGGACATGAAGTGATGAGTCAGTTTATTTGAACTAACATCTATTTTGTGACCACAGTTAAGTATGGCATCTGGAAATCAGGAGGTTAACCACGAAGTACCCGAAGTGAATGTAGAGGCCACAAACAATTCTTCTACAAACTCAGAGTTGAATAATTTGCCTAAAGCAAAAATTATTTGTATCCGATCTAAAGAAGAAGAAGGTGAAAGTTCTACCGTCGTTCTTCCAAATTCGTTCTTTAAAGGATATCCGGAACTTGCGGAAATTGTTGCCTTTAATTTGCTCGACAGTTGGAAACATATCATCACCTGGTTATGCTCGATAACAAAGGATCAGAATATATGGACGTTTCATATAAGTCTTTGGGATTTATGGTGTTCGAGCTATGATTTTCAAGATTATTTAAAAATGATGTATCTATACTTTTGGGCGTTACAATTTAGAGGAATTCAGGTTAAGTTAGTCACTATCGTGGAAACTGTAGTCTATCGAAAATACTATTTTAATGGAAATCATTGGTACGCTACTACTGATGAAGTTGAAGAATCTGAGAAACAGTTCGTTAGAGAACTATTTCGTGGTATCCCCATGGTTGAAATACGTGAAGATCCGGATGAAGTATATGGGACTCGATTTGATGATGACAGCCTTGATGATCAAGAAATCGAATGAGGTGATGACCGGTAAGCTATTCATCAATTCTCGAAGAAGTCTATGCCATGTTAGATATTGGCTCTATCCACTCTTTTATCTCACCTATATGTACTCAACGTTTAAATTTGCCTATTGAAAACTTAAATCTTGTCTTATCAGTTGAAATCTCATTGGGAGAAATACCTATTACATTTACTATCTATAAATCTTGCCTAGTTTAAATCAACAACCTCACATTACCTGTTGACCTTATTTCTTTGGAGATGCATGAATTTGATGTGATTTTAGGAATTGATTGGTTGACTACCCATCATGCTAAAATTGATTGTTTTCATAAGATTATTAGTTTTCATATTCCTAATCAACCTGTCATGCAAATTCAAGCAACTAAACCATTGAAATCTATAACTATTATTTCTAGCCATAAAGTCATTCGTTTATTGAAAAACGGATGTCAAGCCTTTTTAGCCCATGTCATTGATTTGAACAAAAACACGTCAAACTTGAATGATATTCTTATTGTTAATGAGTTCCTGACGTTTTTCCTGAGGAACTTCCTGGCTTATCCCCAAACCGAGAAATTGAATTCTGTATCGATCTTGAACCCGATACTAAACCCTTTTCCAAAGTTTAATACCAAATGGCTCCCATAGAACGCCAAGAGATGAAAGTTTGATTATTAGATATCGGTATCATTCGAGCGAGGAATGCGAGAAGAGTTTTCAAGAACTCAAGAGGAAACTTGTTTCAGCTTCTGTTCTGACCATTCCATCAGGATCGGGAGAATTTGTCATATATAGCGATGCTTCAGGCAAAGGTCTAGGCTGTGTCCTTATGCAACATGGAAAGGTTATAGCCTATGCCTCTCGACAACTTAAAGATTATGAGAAAAATTATCCTACTTATGATTTAGAGTTGGCAGCAGTCGTTTTCGCGTTGAAGATCTGGAGACACTACTTGTACGGAGAGAAAGTGGATATCTATACGGATCATAAAAGTCTCAAGTATTTCTTCACCCAGAAGGAACTCAACATGCGACAACGACGTTGGTTTGAGCTGTTGAAGGATTATGATCACACAATCCAGTATCACCCGGGAAAGGCGAACGTTGTAGCTGACGCTTTGAGCAGAAAATCTTATGCGAGTACAAGTGCACTGCTGACAACACAAAAGTGTATTTTGTACGACTTGCAAAAGATGGAGATAGAGCTAAAGACACCAGGGACCCACTCGAAGATTGCTCACGTGCGAGTAGAACCAGCTTTAATCGATAAAATTAAAGCTGCTCAAGCTACCGATCCGGAACTGATAAACATGATAAAGAAAGTACAAGAAGGTACCATTCCCGAAGCAAGAATCGACGAGAAAGGAATAATTCGAGTCAACTCTCGACTCTGTGTTCCTAACGATCCTGAATTAAAGCATAAAATCATGATGGAGGCACACAACACGCCGTTTGCAATCCACCCAGGAGGTACCAAGATGTATCGAGATCTTCGACATACATTTTGGTGGAACAATATGAAAAGGGAGATTGCAGAGTTTATCTCAAGGTGCCTAACTTGTCAACGTGTCAAGGCAGAGCATCAAGTACCTAAGGGTCCATTACAACCACTTGAGGTTCCCGAATGGAAGTGGGAACACATCAATATGGATTTCGTGACGGGTCTTCCCAAAGTTTCTCAAGGCTTAGATGCAATTTGGGTGATCGTAGATAGATTGACCAAATCCGCTCATTTCTTGCCTATACGAGAAAACTTTTCACTTGAACGTCTTGCCAGTATGTACATAAATGAGATCGTGAGATTGCATGGCATGCCAGTTTCCATAGTTTCTGATCGAGATCCTAGATTCACTTCACGCTTTTGGATCAGTCTACAAAAAGCTATGGGCACTGAACTACGTTTTAGTTCTGCATACCATCCTCAAACGGACGGACAATCGGAAAGGACGATTCAGACCCTCAAAGATCTTTTGAGACTTTGCGTACTAGATTTCAAAGGAAGTTGGGATAAGTACTTGCCATTGGTGGAATTTTCCTACAACAACAGTTACCAAGCAAGTATAGGTATGGCTCCATTCGAGGCTTTATATGGACGCAAGTGTCGTTCTCCAGTATGTTGGAATGAGGTAGGAGAAGCAAAACTGTTGGGACTCGAGTTGGTACGCTTGACGACCGAAAAGATCCAAATGATCCGACAACGAATACAGACAGCGCAAGAACGACAAAAGAGTTATGCTGATATTCATCGGAGAGACGAAAGTTTCAACGTCGGAGATCATGTATTCTTACTTGTTTCTCCATGGAAAGGAGTTACGAGATTCGGAAAGAGAGGAAAACTCAACCCTCGATTTATTGGCCCATTTGAAATCCTCGATCGGGTGGGAACTGTAGCTTACAGACTAGCCTTACCACCAAGTATGTCTCGCATCCATAACGTTTTTCACATATTTATGTTACGTAAATATGTGAAGGACCCAAACCACGTCATTGAGTTAGAACCAGACGTTATAGCAGAAGATTTAACGTATGAGGAGGTACCTGTTAAGATCCTAGATAAGAAGGAGCAGATTCTACGCTCAAAGGTTATACCTCAAGTTAAGGTTTTATGGAGGAACCAAGATATTGAGGAAATGACCTGGGAACTAGAATCTGAGATAAATCTAAGTATCCTTACCTCTTCGAAATGCCAGGTACTTCAATTTCGGGGACGAAATTTCATAAGGAGGGGAGGTTGTAAGACCCCGAATTTTATGAAATATAAAATTTAATTTTTATTCATATATATTTTTTCATGAAACAGTAAGTGGTTAAATTGATGAAATTGAAAGTTAAGGATGTTATGTGCAAATTTTATTTTGTCGGACAATATTCGTTTTGTCGAGGAATATTCGTTTTGTCGGGGAATATTCGGGTCGTACGACGGCGCCGAAATAACTAATTATTGGTGGACCCCACAACGGAATATTTGTCGGATATAGAAAACGACAGAAGTAACATTTTTATATAAAAATAGTCAACGGTGTTAATTGTTAAAATACCGGTGATAAAATAATAGTAGGATACGGTAATTTATGGTATTTTATTGTAGCATACGGTATTCTACAGTAGCACACGGTATTGCACAGTGTCTCATATTATTGGTCTAATAATTGACACCGTAACTGTTGCGCATCATTTCATCAATAATTGTCACTGCATAATATTTTATATTATCAATTCAATAATTGTTGTTACACAGTATTTTGCATTATTGATTCAATAATTATCATTACACTGTATTTTATATCATTGAGTCAATAATTGTTGCTGCACTATTTTTAAAATTATTGAACCTAATAATTGTCACAGTAGCAAATATACTGTAATTTATATTATTAAATTAATAATAATCTGTAACGTGTTTATTACATTATTGTTGAATTATTGTTGTAGCATTATTTTATTTTATATGTTGGACCCATAGGAAGAATAAATAAATAAAAAATAAAATAAATAAATAAATAAATAAAAATAATTAATTTTACTATTTGAAATAGTAACGTGAATAGTAACGTGAATAGTAACATGTGGGACCCATATGGGGCCCACATGAAAATCAAAATGTGAATTTGTGCTGAAGGGTTGGCAGCCGACTGCGCTGCCACAATTGAAAATCAAGGCTGGCGTGCAGCACGCCAGCAATTCACCTACCGCATAGTGCCCTTATTTCTCCTATAAATAGCTTGTTCAGTTGAATAGAAAAATCACACCTAAAACATAAAATTTTTCTATAAGAATTTTATGAGTTTTCTCTGAGAATAGTAAGGTTATTTTGAGAGTTTGAAAGCCAAAAGGAGTGCAGAAAATTTTCAAGTAAGTCTTTTATTAAAGAGTAGTAATTTCATAAATTCCTATTTTTCACGGTATTCACAAATCTTCCTTTAGAAGACTCTTCTTTAAGAAGATTCATTTTTAAAAGCTTTCTTTGGAAGATTTATTTTGGAATATTATTTTTAAAACTATTTAAAAGTAGTTATATTATACTACAAAAATTATGTTAAATATATATAATTTTGATAATTCATATTATACGAGTTATCATACACTTTGAAATTTATATGTGGTAATTACTAATTTTATTATAAAAATATAGGTTGATCAACCTCATTTAAATCAATATCCAGTCACGTGTTAAGGTAAGGAATATTATTCTTTTCACACTCTTAAATTTATTGCGGTAAGAAATGTCATTTTTTTCTTACTTGTAAGGAATATCAATCTTTTCACACTCTTAAACTTACTACGGTAAGGGGTATCACTCTTTTCATCATCATAAATGGATATTATTTTCTTTCTTACTTGAAGGGATTATCATTCTTTGATTCTCGAAAATAATATCGTTTCTTTCTTGTGCCATTTATTTCCATGTATTAAATTGTGGGAATAACCTTACGGCGCGGTTTACCGCCTGTTGGTGAATAACCTTTTGTATTCATTCCTTATTAATCTTTGAGAATAACCTTACGGTGCGGATTATCGCCTGTTTGGTGAATAACTCTTCGTGTTCAAATTCTATTAAATTGTGGGAATAACCTTACGGTGCGGAATACGCCTGTTTGGTGAATAACTATTCGTATTCAAATTGATGGGAATAACCTTACGGTGCGGAATACGCCTGTTTGGTGAATAACTATTCGTATTCAAATTGATGGGAATAACCTTACGGTGCGGATTATCGCCTGTTGGTGAATAACCCTTTTTTATTTGTCTCGTGTGGAAATAATTTGTCTACACGAATTATCACATGACACTTTTATTCCATATTCGTAAGTGATATCATTTTCCTTTTATACTCATAAGGGATACCATCTTTTTCATCTTCCATTATTCAAACTTACTATGGTAAGGGATATTAATTACCTTCACCTTTTGTTAATCAAACCTGCTACGGTAAGGGATATAATTTCCTTTCATACACCTAAATCGAAACTTATTATGGAACTATTGCTTCTATAATTCCTGAAAATATTATATGTTCCATAATAGTTGAATTTCATTATTTCAACTGAACCTTCCTATTTTCTAAACATTTCTATTGAACTGTAATCGTTATTCTGAACTGTGGATCTTGAATATCATTTTTAAATTTCACTCCACATCATGTTGGCAATTTGGACATTATTTGAATCTGCACAAAGTAAACTTCCGATACTTATTGTTTATCCTGTTCTTCTGTTCATCATTTGTATCACTGTTATTTGTATTAATCATCAAGAATCAAGCTGTTGTGAATATCTGTGGCCGGGGGCACAGATGTGATATAATTGTTGAACAGATGATAGGTTAAAGGCGATATACTAGGTTAAAGGCGATACATCTGTTCGGTGTCTTTTATGACACGTGGTGAATGTTCTCTTTGGCCCGTAGTGCAAAGATGAACTGTTGGTTGGTATGATTATGACCAAAGGCTGAATCTGGTATAATCATGACCGTTGGTGTTATATTGAATGTCTTTGGCCCGTAGTGCAAAGACGAACTGTTGATCTGCATGATTATGACCAGGAACTGTGAAGTTGTATTATCTTGACTAATGGTATTTCAGATGATAAAAGTTGATGATATTTTTACTAAAAAGAGAAGATAGTGAACATTATAGTCTGCATTATTCTTCTAATAGATTGCTCATTCCGCTGCTATTATTGATCTGAACATTGTTTAAGAATTTAACTACAGTTTTTGATATAAACCTTGTAGTCTATTGTATTCTATCAAGAACTCAACTGTTGAAGGCTAATGATAAATTATTCGTCATTATCTTAGTCATGATATTTCTTACTGGGCTATTTGAGCTCACCCTTTCTTTTCGTTCCATTGTTTTTCAACAGGAGATGAGAACGTAACGGGGTCTAGCCGGGGAATGGAGTGAGAGTGCGGGGATAGCTATCATAGTTTTCACGTGTTATAAAATAGTGTGGCAATAATAATGAAGACTTAGTTGTGTTGTATTATCCACTGTATTGTTGTACGTTGTATTTCATTGTAATAATTTTGTTGTAGTCTTTTGACGACTCAAGTTTGGGCTGTGTGGGCCTAGATTTGGGGGCGTCACAGTTAGGGAGTTTACGGATGTTTTTCCAGATGTACTGCCGGGTTTACCGCCGGACAGGGAGATAGAATTTGTGATTGATTTAGTACCGGGGACAACACCGATATCGAAAGCACCATATAGGATGGCTCCGGTAGAACTGAAGGAATTGATGGTGCAATTGCAGGAGTTGTTAGATAATAAGTACATTCAGCCAAGTGTTTCTCCATGGGGAGCACCGGTGCTGTTTGTAAAGAAGAAGGATGGATCGATGAGAATGTGTATGGATTATAGAGAGCTGAATAAGGTGACAATTAAGAACAAGTACCCGTTACCACGAATTGACGATCTTTTCGATCAATTGAAAGGGGCGAAGTACTTTTCAAAGATTGACTTAAGGACTGGTTATCATCAGTTGAAAGTCAGGAAGGAGGATATACCCAAGACGGCATTCAGAACTCGATATTGGCATTATGAGTTTCTGGTGATGTTGTTTGGACTAACGAATGCGCCAGCCGCATTTATGGACATGATGAACAGAATATTCAAGCAATACTTGGATAAATTTGTAGTCGTGTTCATTGACGATATTTTGGTGTATTCCAAAACGGAGGAAGAGCATGCTGAACACCTAAGATTGGTGTTGGAGATTTTACGGAAGGAGCGGTTGTACGCTAAGTTTTCAAAGTGTGAATTCTGGTTGGAAAGAGTTCAATTTTTAGGTCATGTTATTGACAAGGAGGGAGTTTCGGTTGATCCGGCAAAGGTTGAATCGGTAATGAATTGGGAACAACCAAGGACGCCGACAGAAGTAAGAAGTTTCTTAGGGTTAGCGGGTTACTATCGGAGGTTCATTCAAGACTTCTCAAAGATAGCAACACCGTTGACCAACTTAACAAGAAAGACGGTAAAATATGTGTGGACGGAGAAGTGTGAGGAAAGTTTTCAGGAGTTAAAGAAAAGACTTAGTGAAGCACCTGTATTGACCTTACCAGACGATACAGGAGGTTTTACGGTCTACAGTAATGCATCGCACAAGGGGCTTGGCTGTGTGCTTATGCAAAACGGCAAAGTCGTTGCGTATGCGTCCAGACAATTAAAAGATTATGAGAAGGGATATCCTACCCACGACTTGGAGCTGGCAGCGGTAGTGTTTGCCCTTAAAATTTGGAGACATTATCTGTACGGAGAAAAATGTGAGATATTCACAGACCATAAGAGTCTGAAGTATATCTTCACACAGAAGGAGCTGAATATGAGGCAACGGAGATGGTTGGAATTGATCAAAGATTATGATTGTGAAATTCTATATCATCCCGGCAAGGCCAACGTAGTAGCAGATGCTCTGAGTAGAAAGAACAGGGAGAAATTGTTCATATTGACAGATCAAGAACAATTGGTTCAAGAGATGGCTCGAATGGAGTTGGAGGTGAGAAATCCAAATGAGTCAATAGAAGTCGAGGCGAGCCCAACCTTGTTAGATAGGGTGAAAGAGGCTCAAGACAAAGATGAGGAATGTGACAGAATTCGGAAGAGGATGACCGATGGAGAAGAGGTCAAGTTTAAAATTGATAGCATGGGATTGCTGAGATTTGAAAATCGTGTTTGGGTACCGCTAGTGCCTGAATGACGAGAGGAAATTTTGCAAGAGGCCCACAGTACGAGATACTCGATACATCCGGGGAGTACGAAGATGTATCAAGATCTACGTCAGCATTTTTGGTGGCCGAATTTAAAGAGGGAGGTTGCAGAATGTGTCAGCCGATGCCTAACTTGTCAAAGGGTAAAGGCCGAACATCAGAGACCAAGTGGATTGTTACAGCCGTTAGAAATTCCTGAGTGGAAATGGGAGCATATCACAATGGATTTTGTGGTAGGGCTTCCAACAACACAGAAGGGATATGACGCAATTTGGGTGATTGTGGATCGACTAACAAAGTCAGCGCACTTTTTGCCGATCAAGATTAGGTTCAGTTTGGATCAGTTGGCCAAATTGTACCTCAAAGAGATAGTTTCAAGACATGGGGTGCTGGTATCGATTGTGTCAGACAGAGATCCGCGCTTCACGTCAAAATTTTGGAGAAGTCTTCAGGAGAGATTGGGGACACAGTTGAGAATGAGTACAGCGTATCATCCGCAGACTGATGGGCAAAGTGAGAGAACAATTCAGACATTGGAAGATATGCTCAGGGCCTGCGTGATGGATTTCAAGGGCAGTTGGGAAATCCATCTACCACTAGTTGAGTTTGCATATAACAACAGTTATCATGCGAGCATAGGTATGCCGCCTTACGAAGCTTTATATGACAGAAAATGCAGAACACCTCTATGTTGGGATGAGGTAGGAGAACGCCGACTGTTGGGGCCAGAATTGGTTCAACAGACGGTAGAAATTATCAAGGTAATAAGAGCTCGGCTAGTAGCAGCTCAAGACCGTCAAAAGAAATACGCCGATTTACATCGACAGAAACGAGACTTCGAGGTGGGGAGTTTTGTGTTCATTAAGGTATCTCCCTGGAAAGGGAAGATCAGGTTTGGAAAGAAGGGGAAATTGAGTCCAAGGTTCATAGGACCGTTCGAAATATTGAGAAGAGTGAGTGAAGTAGCATACGAGGTAGCTTTACCTCTTGAATTGGAACATATTCACAATGTGTTTCACGTGTCAGTATTGCGGCCATACAAACCAGACTACAAGCACATTATATCCTATGAACCAATTCAAGTCGGGAAAGACTTATCATATGAAGAAGTTCCTGTTCAGATACTCGATAGGAAGGAACAGAAACTGAAAAATAAGATAATTCATTCTGTCAAAGTACTTTGGAGGAATCACGCCATTGAAGAAGCTACGTCGGAATTAGAGGAGGAAATGAGGGCAAATTACCCGTTTTTATTTGAGTAACCTTATTTTAACAATTCCGAGGACGGAATTTTTATAAGGAGGGGACAATGTAATGTCCTAGAATTTCCACATCTTTATTAATTAAATTATTAATTTAATTTCCAACGAGTTATTTTTACGAGATTATTTAAATCTTTTTATGTGATTAATTAATTATGTGATTAAATAATTATGTAATTAATTACTAAAATTAATTAAAGGAGGTCACTAATATGTTATTAAATTAGTGAACAAACCCTAAAGTTTTAATATCAAAATAATTGATAAGTTTCCTATTAATTAAATATTTAATTAAATTGAATATAATGAGTTAATTAAATATAATAAATTAATTAATATGATTATTAATTAATGTAAATAATGTGAAATATTAATAATAATATTTATTAGTCCATTTAGTAATTTAATACTAATGGGTTAAAATATTTAATTATTTATTCAATCTAATTATTTATTTAATCATTGATTGAATAATTAATGTGTAAATTATTAAATTAGCCCAACATTGGTCAATTAGTAGCCCAAGTGGAGAATAATAAAATTTGACAATTTAGTAGCCCAAACAATTTAATAGAAGCCCAATTGGTATTTTAAATTAAAGCCCAATGATTGGCCCACTTGGAAAAACAATTAAATAACTTATTAATTAATTAAAGTAAGCAAAGTGACTTGATTTTTGGGACAAGAAGGAAGAAATCAGTCGACCCTGTGCTTGGAAGGAGAGAGAAAATGAGTTTTTTTTTTATTTTCTTTTATTTTTCATTTAATTAATATTAGGTTGCTTGTTTTGATTTTTGGGAAAGTCTTTTCCCACAAATTCCTCACCAACTAAGTATGGACTAGCTTTCTTGTGTAAGTATCATTGCTATCTCATGATGGTAATTTTGATAGATATATATTTTATATATATCCAAATTGTAAGTATACTTACAATTTTGGAGCTTAAGTGAGTCATTTCTTCTTCTTCCATTTTTCAAGCTAGAGAGCATTTGAGAGTGTAGAAAAAAATATATTTGAGAGACTAAGAGAGGAGAAGGAGTTCTTGGTTCATGCCTTCAAACCTCATCACCTACTTTGGAAGAAAAAGAAATATAGCCATTAAATCTAGGTAATGGTTATTCTAAATCTAAGTTTTATTTTTAAATTAAATAAATCATCATGTTAGTATAAACATGTTAATATAGTTATTAATGTGTAGTTGTAATATTTATGCCATGCTTGAGTTTAATATGTTTGGTTTGTATTTTGGTATATTTTATATGCTAAAATATGTATTTAGTAGTGTGTAAACAAGTTTTGAAATATATTACCAAAAATATTTTTGTAAAACTTAGGTTTGATGTTCTAATATTATAGAACATTAAATCATGAGAAAAACAAAGTTTGAATCACTTAAAATGGAGTTATACACAAAAAGTTATGATTTGTGGTAGTTTATGTGATGTAAAAAATTTTATAAAAAAATAATGATATTAAATCATGAAAAATTAATTTTTCATGTTATAAATTAATATAAGGTGATTGGTAATTTTTTTGGATGTGTATTGAGGATTTAAAGCTTACTTGATGATATATTTTTATTTAAAATGGGTATTGCCGGACACTGTTCACATTCTGCTTGGAAGAAAAAATTTAACACTGGCCGCGCAATGCGCGAGGCACTGTTCACCCAACGACGCGGAGCTAAACGACGTCGTTTGGCGTCAGCAGAAAATTTCTCCGCGCGTTATGCGCGGAAGCCATTTCCGGTCTGCCAAAAACGGCGCCGTTTTGGTCCAAAAATATTATAACGCGCGCCATGCGCGGTAGTTATTTTTTCGGCGAAATTACAAGTTTGCCCCTCCGTGTTTTTCTTGGCAGAATTACCATTCTGCCCTCGGTTCAGTTTTCGAATTATTTACGGAAATGCCATTCGGATTAAATTTAAATATTTAAAAACTAATTTAAAATTATAACAAAAATAATAATAATTCAAAAATAATATTGGGGAGGATATTTTTCATTAAGTTTAATATTTAAATATTTTAAATATTAATCTAGTTAGCTAAACCATGGTTAAGTTAAATAAATTTATTATTTATTTATTATTTTAAATGTTAATAATAAATAAAGATGATAAATTAGCAATTATTATTTAATGCCTATTAAATAATATTTAAAGAGAGATAAAATTTATAAATTAATTATTTATTATTTAAATATTATTAAATAATAAATAAGGATAATTAAGTAATTAATTATTATATAATTAACATTAAATAACGATTAATGGAAATTAAGTTATTAGAGTAATAATTTATTATTTAATTTAAATAATAAATAAGAATGATTTGATTATTATTTAACCTGAAATAATAATTAAAATTAATTAAATAATTAATTATTATTTAATTAACATTAAATAATAATTAAAGAGGATTAAGATTAGTGAACTATTATTTAATTTCCTTAAATTAAATAATAAGTAAGGTTAATTACTTAGTTAATTATGGGTTGATTAATATTAAATTAAAGAAGGTTAAAATTAAGTCAATAATTATTTATTATTTAATTATAATTAAATAGTAAGTAAGTACAATTAGTTATTATTTAATTTAAATAATAACTAGAGTTAATTAATTAATTTCTATTTAATCAAGATTAAATAGTAATTAAATAGAGATTGAGTTAATAAAATAAATTGAATTAATTATGATTTAATTAAACAAATGTAATAAGTTGTTTAAGGGTTTAATAAGTGTCCAACACTTAAGAAAAATATTTTCTAACTTATTAAATTATTAACCTAAAATGATTAAGGGACTATAAGGTTAATAATATTGTTTGATTAATGTAAATTATGTGTTAGTACTTATGTGTGGTAAAATAAGTTCATTATTAAGCGTATAGTTATGCAAATACGCCGTACTAATTATTAGACCGACTGTATTAATGTTAGGTCTTTCAAAGCAAGTTAGTTAAAACTAGACAATTATTGTAGATGAGCAAACAGGCAAGTTCTCTAACTCTACTCATTTATTGTTGAACAAGTTTCTATACTTGTATTTATTGTCAAAGCTTGAAGTGGTTTAATTATTTAAAATTATTCCACATCCATATTGTTTATACAATCGCACTTAGTGCATTTGAAACTTGTTAGTTCTTGATTCATGAACTGTATTAAAAATGTCTGAAGCTAATAGTTCAGCTAGACATTGCGTTTCTAAATTCAATAACTTGAATACTTTTAAAAGCTTATCAAAACCATTGTTGGGTGCGGATTTCTTATATTAAGTCTGAGAATTGAACAACCCTAAATTAGGGGATTTTGTGTCGGGAAACCGACTTTGGCGCTAGTGACTAAATGTAATGCATATACAGCGGGTTGAATAGGCTGATCCCCTTGAAAACCAAACAACTAAAAGGGTCAGAGGAAACTCTATTATACCCTCGTTAGTTTAGGGTCCTTAGTGACCACTCAGCATTTTAAGATTCAAATATTCTGATTATTAAAATTTGAATCCTGTTACATTCACAATTGTTATATCTATTGTTGAACCATTGATGACATTTCCCATTCATTCATGATATATTAAATGTATATGATTGTTCTAAACTTGCTGAGCAAACTAGTTGCTCATTCTTGCTATATCATGAACCATTTTTCAGATAATCCTGATTGCTCAAAGAAGGATAAGGGAAAAGGAAAAGCCAGAGCTTAAGTTAGCTTATGCATGCTAATTAGATCTTTAATTATGTATTTACGGTTGTTAAACCTTTTGTAATTTCTTGTGATAGGAACTGTTATTATGTTAAGGTTGATAGACCCTGGTATTGTAACCTTTTGAAGGGAACCAATAAGTATTATTCCGCGATATTTAAATGCAATGTATGTATTTAATTGTTAGTAATGTGTTGAATAGTGAGAACCAAACTCGAGGTTATGGAACCCGGATTTGGGGTCGTCACAATATGTTATCGGATCGGAGTATTATCGGGTCGGATTGATATCAATTCGAATCCGATCCATTTAGTTATCGGGTCAATCGGGTAATCGAGTTTCAAAACTGGATTCAAATCCGGATAAACGAATCGGGTCCGGGTCAAGACCCGCCCCGTTGACAGCCCTACTCCGGTCCATATATTATTTATCAAAAACTCGTTATCAAATCGATCAGTTCGGTATCGATTTTAACCAATTATATTATTATTATTAATATTTTTTTATTAATACTAATAATAAATTAAAAATAAAAAACCGTAATAGTTCAAAATAAATTGAATCATCAAATCTCCGAACTGATATTAAATCAGTTAGACCGTTATATCAAACTAGTCATTTTTTATATCGAACCGTTCGGTTGGTTCAGAATTCAAATCGATCCAATATATACTAAATACTAGTTATACCAAAATTAATGATCAGCCCTATTAGTTGGATTGGGATGGCGCGGGTACCATCAAATCATGAGATTAGATTTGTTCGATAAAATTGAATAAAACAATTCTCAAAGTTTAAGTAATTTAAATGAGTTATATAAAACATAATTTTATACATATTTGAATGTTGAAATGAAAAAAATTATTTGATAATTGATATATTTGAAATTCTTAGATAATAATATTTTATTATTTTACTTCTTTTAACTATACTGAACAAGTATATAATTTTATCTGAACTTTTTAAAAAATGAATTTAATACAATATTAATTTTATAATAAATAAAATTATTAACAAAATATTAAATGTTATGTCTGAATGGTAAAATAGAAATAGAGACTATGATTGAAAATATTTAAGAAGAAAGCAAAAAAGTTATTTAAATTTGTTAATGATAATATAATATATAATAAATACATATAGAATCAAAAAATAATAATAATAACATATGTTTCTGCCATTTTATAAAAAGATACTCATTTGATTTTTCTTTTTAGTTAATTTTAAAAAAATTAAAAATTAAAAATAATGTAAATTTGTTTAATATTACTTAATATAATAGTTAATATTGCAAATTACTTAAAAAATATTATTAAATATAAAATTATTATTTTTCAAAATTAAATAAATTTTTATAACGATTTAAAATATAACAAATTAATTATCATGAAAATTAAATATAATTATTTTTATAAAGCGAAGGAAGTATTATCGTATGTTAAGATATTTTTTGGCCTCAAGGTCTTTCTGCAATGGAAAAAAAAACAAAAGGTGATGAACTTGTCTTTGATGCTTATCTTCAAATTTTTCCTCTGTATCTTTGACGCTTAATATATCTTTTTCTTCTTCTTTTTTGGCTATATTAAGCTGAAATTTAACAAACTTTGATTCGTCAAGATTGAATCTCAAGACCTCATGGTCACCTTTGAAGTTGTTATACCATTAAGGCTACATAAGGCTTGGTAATATATTTTTCTTAACCCTTTTCAGCATATTATACAATATATATTATGTGATTCAAGACGACATTAACAGATTTTACTCATCTCTCCCTCCAAATAATATAATCATCTCCTCAAGTTCTTCCAATTCAAAACT
Organism: Hedera helix; assembly: GCA_947179155.2. Taxonomy (NCBI): domain Eukaryota; kingdom Viridiplantae; phylum Streptophyta; class Magnoliopsida; order Apiales; family Araliaceae; genus Hedera; species Hedera helix. Next base: position 56,590,281 of record OX359264.1, on the reverse strand, counting down.
TTCTTCACTGATCCTTCACCATCAACGATAAGCAAATCACAAAAGAGAATTAGCATTTAAGTACACATAAGTCATTCAGTGATGCAGCTTACTGAATCAGCCAAAAATTTCTAACTTAATCGGTCAGATTTTCCAAACCCGTTCAGACTCTAAAATATCGAAACAAACAGTCTTAATGATTTGTCGATTCAGATTATAAGTTATTCAAATCCATTAACTTGTTATAAAACAGCTCCTTAGCTGTTCTAGCTTCTATTTATAGAAAACATGTCTTTTCCTTTCTAAAAGGAACCTCGATCTGTCCCTCTCTGGTTCATTATTCCATCCTGGATATGTGTGTCTTAGGTAATGTTTTTAGACTAAGATAAGTCATATAACCATTAAAAAATATATTATTAATAATTAATAAAATTTTAAAATATCTAATTTTTTATAAGGTAAAATATAGTGAAATTATGTTACAATATTACTAAAAATATCTACATTAAAAAAAAATTGTACAAAAAAATATTTAAAAATACCTTAAAACCTGTTCACTGGGTCAATTCACCAGTTTTACTGGTTCGACCAATGGCCAACCAGCTAAGCCCAGGTTTTGATCGGTTAAATTAAATATCGATTTTCTGGGTTAAACCGGACTAGAGTGTCAACCGGTTTCGATTTTAACCGGTCAGACCTCTGGTCCTGTTCAGGTTTAATAACCTTGATCTTAAGCCCGTTTGACAATGATTTATTTTTAAAAGATTTATAAGTTAAAACTTAAAATAAATTATAAGTTAATTTTAATTGTGATTTATAAAGAAAAAAAATTGACACCAGTTTGACTTATAAACTAAAATTTAAGTTAAAACAAACTGTAAAGGTGATTAGCTTATAATGACTTATAAATTTAAATAAATTATAAATATTACTAAAAAAATACATTAATAAAAAAATATATTGATTTAATATTTTATCATAAGAATCATCATTTTACCATTAATACGACATTAAAATGAATCTTAAATTCAATATCCACGAGTTTCTCTTTTTTCTTTTATTAACATAATATCCATGGGTTATTAATAGTATTATTCTCTTTTTATTATTGTTGTTGTTATTATTATTATCATCATCATCATCATCATCATCATCCTTTTTATAGTTTGAGACTTATAAGCTTCAAATTAATTAAAAGAAAATAAAACTTAAATAAATATTGAGAAAAGAATTATTCTAATGAATGTAAGTTTAATTATTATTTTTTAAAATTTTAATATTAATTAAAAAGTTAAAATAAAAGTTGGAGAGAAACACATATAGGAAGGAGATATAGCGGAAGAGAGGGATATATAAAGAAAGAGATTATATGTAATTTGTGAAAAAATATCAAGGTTAAACTTACTTATTTAAATTGACTTATAAGTCATTTTTTGAGAAGTAAAATTTTTTTACTTCTCAAAAATAATGTATAAGTTAAAAATTAAGTCATAACTAACCACTCAAACAGTAAACGATGATTTATAAGTTACTTTCACTAACTTATGAAGTCATGGCCAAACTTCATAAGTTAGAGTTCATGCCTTATAGGCCAATTATTTGATGCAATTGCTTAACATTTTTGATATTATATTTGAATGAATAAATGAATTATTTTATTATAATTTTATTTACTGCGTTATATAAATGTTAGCATAATAAAAGTCCTTATAATAGTTATACGAATTATATAGCTTCAAGTATGTGACTTGAACATGAGATTATATAATTACAATTAGTATCATTGCTCTTAAATGTCCCTAGTCGAGTATCATTGTTAATGGACAACAATGATGCATTGAGACTAGTATGTGGATTGATTGATGGCCAAATATCATGGGTCATAAATATTTGAGATATTGAGTCAATGCATATGTACATGTTAGAGAACAATGTACTAGACTGACCCACCATGAGAATTCTACGTAGAGCATTATGCAAAGTGTCATAAGAAATTCTCATAGTGACAATGATGTAATGATCATCCGACTTGAAATCACTATATTATTACACGAGAATTTATGTACTTTGATATCATCAAAGGTCGCCTTTAATAGGGCGGGCAATAAAGGTGATTATTTGGTACATCATGAATCGTGTGAGGAATATGAGTGATCTAGACGGAATTTAACCCTCCTATATATTAGGGGTGATGTCCATTTAGGCCTCTTGATTGAGTAGGACTATGAAATGCATGGTAATGCTCAAATAGTGATTTGTTTCATATAGTCTACTCATTGATCAAGAAAACGCAGATTAAATTATGAAGAGTATGACACATTCCATGCCTCAAGTTTAATCTAGGATATCAAGGTTAAAATGATTAAATTACATTGAAACATTGATCATAAAAATGTTGCATCGAATCATCGATCTTATTATTATTTGGGTAACAGTGATGTATTACTAGATGTCGCTCACAGTTTATGATTTTATAATATGATTTTAAAATTATTGCTAATATAATAATAACATATAGGGTTACACACTTAGAACGTAATTAAAAGGGAATTAATTTAAATTGTTAGGATTTAAATATGTCAATATGATTGATAGTATTTAAATTACGAATTTAAATTAACAGGATAATTTGTATATATGTATATTAATTAAGTAAGACTTAATTAAAATATAATATATATAAATTCGAATTTTATTTTATTTATTTATTTTAGGTTTTGATTAATTCCTATTAACTGTTATACATACATGATATATCAGTAGTTTTTAGCACGTAAGGAAAAACTAAAAACCCTAGCCGCTTTCAGAAAGAGGCTAGAGAGAAAAATAGTTCAAAAATCTTGATCTTGGTGGCTAGTACCGCGACTCCCTTTTTGCTGAAGATCATGAGACGATTCGCGGAGCGTTCGTGTGGATATCGTAGAGACGCAGTCGTTGGATTGCGTTGAAGATTCGAAGCGTTCCAGAATTCTCAATCGTCTCCATCGACTCCATTCAAGCACGATTAATCGGTAAAATAAATCTAAACATTTGATTAATATGTTTTCACATGGATCCTGTTTTAGGGTTTGGAAAAAAAAAATTAAAATTCTGCTGCGTTTATGTGTCGAAACCCTACAAAACATACCCTTAGTTACATAAATTTCTTGTAAGTTGTAATTAATTATATCATAAAATATTTAATAAGACGTCATTTGAGACATTTAATATTACTTATTTTATATTACATAATACATATTACAAAAATTGAAAAACTGTACGTACTTTTTTTTACATATTGTTATTTGCTATCTTATTTTATATATGAAAATCCCCTAGAGTTTTTATGTAATACCCGGTTCTTTTTTCTAAAGTCCCACATCACCCCATTTTAAAACTTCTTCCATTCCCTTAGCCTATATATATGAGATTACCCTTTTAGTTTTTAAACACCCAACATTAAGGTTTTACCCAATTTGAGGAAACCTTTTTGTGTGAGGACCTTTTTAGTAAGGACTTCTCTAGTTAAATTTTTTGATGTCGAGGACGTGGGCGGACTGCGAACCTTATAATTTCGAGTATGTCTCTTTTTCTTTCTTTGTGTAATTATTTAATTTTTTGTATTAGTTTTAATTTTGTAGTTTTAATTTTTGTATGATATTTAGTTTGTTAGTTTATATATTTTAGTATATCTTTGTTAATAATTAGCATTTTGGAATATTAAATTAGTATTTTTTAACTTTAATATTTGTTTGTAATATAATTAAAAATGGAAAGAATATTTTTGTGAGTATACTTATATGTATTTCGGAAGAAACAAGAATACTATTATTTATTAATATATACGTTACCATGATTAAAATATTTATGTATGTATAACTTTAGGTAGAATTTGTATAAGGATTTCAGATTCGCCTTAGAGAAAGAAAATGTGTAAAATTTAATCAATTGATTAACTATTCATTTATCATTTCTTTTATTATGTTTAATTAGTTCCGACGGAGGGAATTTAACGAGTCAGTTTTGTAATATAAATTCGAGTATTACATTGCTACTCATTTGATTTTAATTTGTTTGTTTTGTTCCTCATTAGAATTTGGATATTATCTCGATATATTGTTCATAGCCAAATGTATATGATAGTTTTGTTTGATTTTAGATATTCGCAACTTATCTTGTACTCTTTAGACTTATTAAGCATGTCTAGTGTATTTTTTTATTCTGTAGAAACGTACATGCTGGTATATTTGGGAGACTTTGTGTCGATTTGTTTCGGTTTAACATGTGCGTATTAAAACCCCTTTTGTGATATTGTATCTCATTCGTTGTGACATAATAATTTTTGTTAGAAAGTATCGTAGGGTATACACTTGTCGGGGTACCACAGACATGTCTTTGGGCACTAAGGCATGACACTTTCCGTGGCGGTGTGATCTGTCCACGACGTCTCCATTTTGTGTTTCGGTGAACATTTGGTGTTTTGTTGTGGGAGGCGTATGGGTCGGCCCTAACATTTTTTTCTGTTCTGTTCTGCGATCTGGTGTTGTTCATAGTGTCGAACACACTTTTTCGATTTTGTATGCATTTGGATCTGCAGTCCAATGTGTGCCTGCCTGTGTGACAATATTTTGACTTGTCTTTGTGACAATGTGTATTTTTGTTTTGTCTGAGCTCGGTATAAAATAAACATAACCATTCAATTCATCCTTTTATGTTATTTAGTAAATCAGTTCAGTTCAGTAGATCAGTTCAGTTCAATAGTTCAGTTTAGTAGATTATGTTGTTCAGTTCAGTAAGATTATGTAATTCAGTTCAGTTGATTTTGTTAATCTCAGTTTAGTTCAGTTGATTTTGTTATTCAATTTCAGTTTTTATTTCTGCACTCTTTATTCGTAATGGGCATTTGACTCATGTTGTGTTTTTCTTCTGGCAGGGTTTGCAAGGGATTCAAGGGCAAGTGTGAAGAGAGTTCCTTTTTGTTTTGACATTCTGCTTAGAGTTCTTTTGTGCTAGCCTCCCTTTCCACTAGTCGGAAATGGGGTGTTACATTTTATTTATTAATTTGTGATAATTTTTTCATTCGTCTCTGGATTGTGAGTCAATTTCACCTTTGGTATTCAAAATATTTTTTTCTTGTGATTGGTTCATGTACTTTCTAAGAAAAACTATCCTATTTCATATCGACGACATAGGATTATCAAAGCGGAAACCTCTATTTATGTCAAAGGGATCGAGTCGTGTAGTTCTGACCTTAGTTTTTCTTAGGTACTAGTGGCTTATGTAGCAATTGTCGTTCCTTTGTGCTCCTATTTTTTACTTTCAGTCAAATTTGTCTAATTTAAATAGAAATCTCAATTGAATTATAGAATGAAGGCACGTGCGAACTAAACACTTATGTTCTGAAGGGTAAAATTATATCTTTATTATTGTTTTTATTTGCAAACAAGATTCTTCTCTTCGAACCACGACTATCATACTTCTAGGTTAAGATGGGTTTTACATGAAAACGATGAAATTGGCAGAGTTGTGTGCTTATAGTAATGGAGTGGGTACGAGAATGACAAATTCTAAAAATATGAACAAGGTGGTCGAGATAGATTGTTTACATGTAATAGTTAATAATCAAGGTAGCAGTAGTAATGGCGTGGTGACGATGCATCTGATAGTGAATGGTGGTGTTAGCGTGTTACTGAGTGAGTTTTTATTTTCTCTTTATTTTTTTACTTATACTTTTTTTTTTCTATTATTGAAAATACTAGTATGCCCTTGATACTTTTTATTTTCTATTATTGAAAAGACTAGCATGCCCTTGCCAATTTGTGAGCAATACAATTTACATCACAAGATATATAGGAGTAAGGGTGAGATTTTTTTTTTTAAAAATAAAATAAAATTGCAAAAACAAACCTTAAAAAGCCCTGACTAATAGAAAAGTCAATCAATTGAAATTGAAATTGAAAAAAACTGAACTGCATATTTGGTTACAATAATGGTCACTAGTGAAAAATCACTCCAAATAAATTGAAGCGCACCAATATATATAGACATGCACATATAAACACACACACACATATATATAATAAAACTCTTATATATGATTACTAAATTAATAATAGAAAGTACAGTCATGAATAACTTAATTGTCTACATGTTGCTAGTTTTTTAGTTGTTTATATAATTTTTTTCTACTTGTTTATATCATACATATATAACAAATTTGTGGAGAGTATTCATATTTTTCTTAAAGGATAATGATGCTTCTAATGAAGTTTTAATAATTTCATAAATGCATTAATAACAAGATTAATAATGGGTAATAGTTGTGATTTGAACTTTTAAACTCATTTTATTATTAAACAAGCTCATTAACGCCATGCGAAAGCACGAACGACATGAATAATGATTTATTATATTATTAAACAGATAAATATTAATTAGAATTTTGAGAAGATAATTGTAGCTATTATATTATAAAATATTTATTTAAATAATAAATATTGAATTATACATTATAGGTTCATTCGATCAATTATTAAGTTAAACATTTGAATGAAGTGCATATTTATTCAATTATAATTATTTTAATTTTATTTAAGTTTGTAATGAAATTCTATATAAGTGTTTACATTAATAAAGTTTACTTGAAATTCTAATGCGAAAAGAAGTATAAAATTAAAGTTCTAATAAGTTTTAATTTAGTTATGAAAATTAATTAGTAATAAATTCACTATAATTTTCAACTAATTTTACAATTATTATGTTATAAAAAAAATCACATATGCTATTAATACAATTAATTATGTGATTTATTTTGAATACCTTGCAAATTTGGATAGTGTATATTTAATTATTATAAATTTGAATAGTACTTATACTAATTTGAATAAGAAAGAAAAAGATCTTCCTTTTTCTGTTACTATTAGAAATAGAAATATTTTTAAATTTGGATAAATATTTAATTGATACAAATGTGGACAATACATATGTTAATATAAATAAGAAAGCTGAATTAAAATTTTGTGAAATCAAAAATTGATAAAACAAAATCAAGTTTGTGTTTTTAATTATATAGTTGATTGCTTATTTACTAGATTCATTCTTTGAATAACTTATTATCTGGAAGAAAAAAAATCATAACAGCAAAAAATTAATCAAAACCGTTAGTAACCAAATGATTTCGTTAACCGTGGTGACGATTGCTTTTATAATATTAATCGCACTATACGATTTGATTACAGTTATATCTTATAATCGTACCATATACACCTCTATATAGAAGCAAGATATTAACCTAATTTGGGGAAACAATGACACACAATCTTATATATTTAGCGAATGTAAGACTTTTGTTAGGATTATTACGTGATATCACTTCGTATAATTAATAACAAAAAAAAAGTTAAATACTTTAGATAAATATCAAAATTTAAAATGATTTAAATAAGAATTATAAAAGAAGATTTGTCATAAATCTTAAGTAATACTATCACTATATTTACAAGCGAAATTAAAATTTCAAAGACTTTTTATAAGTAAATAATAATAAGTGAATTTCTATATGCAATAGAAGCTTCTAGAACTAAAAAAAAAACTCTAAGAAAATAACAATTCTCAAAATTAAAAGAAAAATAATATGGTAAGAGATCCATCAAAAACCCGTATCAAAATGGATCCTCTTTGCACCGAATTCGTGAATCCAGTCCGGTTAGGGTTTCTTTATAAACAATAGCGAAGTCCGTCTCTGATCCTTAATTTCCCGCCGTAGTGTTTGCACAGAAGGGCTTGGAATATAAAGCGAAAGATTTAAGAGTTCAGCAATGAGAGCTAAGGTATCTATCTAAATTTAGCATTCTATATAAATCTTTCTTTATATCTTGAATCGATTACTTAATCATGGATTTATTTGACTGATTATTGTTGTATATTCAGTGGAAGAAGAAGCGGATGAGGAGATTGAAGAGGAAGCGCCGAAAGATGAGGCAGAGATCTAAGTAACTGAAGCTTCATTTCCGTTTTTTATTAGTTCTTTGTTAATTATAAGTCTTTGACATGTTAAGCATTTCGTAATGCTGATGTTTTAACGGTACTTGATACATTTTCGTATTGGAATTATGTTTATCTTCACATTCCCATTTTAAAAGATTAGTTGATGAATCTTGAGATGTTTCTTCAGTTATATGTTTTTTTTAATAAATATATTTCTTATTTTTGAGCTTATTTGAGTGCCAATAATACTCTTTCCCCATTTGCTGGATTTTTTTGGGGTAATCGGCATTGGCTGGATGTTTAAACGGTAATTGTTATTTGCTTAATGTTGTTAGTGTTGATTAGATTCCCTACTGCAGCTATATTTGCTGCACTATTTGATGTTTTTGGGTTTTGTGCAAGTATTATGGTAAAGATGAAGAATCCTGTGTACACTCCATCAACTTCATTTTCTGGATAATAGTTTGATGGTAGTGTATCTTCAATTCTATGAAGTTTTTTGGATGGTATTAGTTGAAAGTTGATCTTATTAGTTCTACTTAGGTATTCTGCATTTGATTGAATGAAGTGCTTATCTACATTTTGTGCGTGTTTGTGTGAGTGTGTATCCTGCATTTGATTGAATGAAGTGCTTCTCTACATGTTATCACCTACACTGCATAGACCGGGATATATCTGGAAACAGTAAGAACTATTATTTTTTGGTATTCTTTGAATGGATGGTGATTGGTGGATAATGGCATTATTCATTGCTCAAACACAAATCAAAATAAATGTTAGAATTGAAAGTAAAGTTGTTAGACTTCTAGCAAAGGTTGCTTACAGATAATTATAGTGACTAACTTGCAATGAACTTCCAAAGTACAAAGCAAATCCAATATTTCACAAATATTTTATTTTAAAAAACATTTTTCAAAATCTATATATATATTTGTGTTAAAATGTAGCTAAGATCCTTCATGGGAGGTATAATATTAAAACCACAACCTCACCTGACATAACACAATGGTATCTCCGACCTTAACTATAAGCATATTCCTAAGTTGGTTAGCGTTGTTTAAGGGGATTTTTAACATAGCACTTATTTTTAAATTACTAATCTGGGATTAAATGGCCGTTCCACCATGTCTTTTGGAAGATAGCACAGACTACTTCCAGAAAGATTTTAATGATGTCATAGCATGAAGGTTCCCTGTGTTAGCACTTGGATATTGCACTCTTTAATTACAGATGAAGATGTATTTGTAGTCATCCATTTTTTAAGAATATTCCAAGTTGAGAGTCATGGTTCAACCATGTGTAATGGAACTATTAGAGATGCATCGTGTCTTGTTCATTCCCTTGAAATTAGGTTTTCTACTCTGATGCAATTTGCAAGCATATATTTAAGGGAGTATATTATTTAATATTGTTGTTAATTACATGTTAGAATTGAGGAATATTCTTGAATTCCAAATGTGTGTGCCGAGTGTAATTTAGAGTTGGCTATATGGGGATTTGACTTATGTAGAGTTGTATTGATTATACTTTTTTCATTCTTCGCTTGTTCATATTTCTGTAGTCTGTGGGCTGTAAAGTACAAGCCATTTTTCCCTGACCTATCATGGTAATAGTTTTGAAATGTCAAAATCTTTCCTGGAGCATGCTATGGCACAACATTCAAACAATGGTTCAAATGTATGTTAGGAAGTAAAATTCCCCTCATCTGCACCTCACAGGCATTCCTTTATAACCTTTATAACCTGGTCTTGTTGTTTATAATTCCAGTGTATGTCTGCAAACATTGTTGAAAATGAAGTGATTACCTTAGTGATCTTTTTGGCTCAAGTCACTTAGCTAAGGTCACTGGAGTAACGAGCTTGTTATAGATCAGTGGATACCCATGAGGCACTAAGGCTACGAGTTGGCAAGTGTAGTGTGCCTTGACTTGTGGTTGTGCTTTGATGTCGAGCTTTTAAGTTTTTAACATATCACAGATGTCACTTGTCTGAAACGCTTGCCTGATGAGTGCATGTACAAACTATATATAATGAGCTGGTTGTAACAGGCTTAGTTTAACTGCTTGTTAATATTTGTGACGATTAATTCCTATCTTCCTTAGTTCTTCAAATGCATGCACAGTGTCTGCATCAAAACCACCTGCAAACTGGAAAGGGATTTCTGTTCAATAAGTTATGTTGAAGGGAAGAGAATATTATTGTGGGCAGTTACGTTATACCTGATGTACTCGAAAAGCAAATCTAACCCCTTGAATCAAGAGATCATCATCTTGTGAGGGTTCACTACACTGCAGTTCTTTAGCTATCCTTTTCATATGTTCCTTCGCCAACATAAGTGAACCTAATTTCATCTGTTAATAATGTAAAAATAGCAAGCTCATAAATTTCTCCAAAATCTTTTTTCCAAAAATATGAAATGACCAATTAATTGTTGTGTGCAACCCAAGAGCAAATTACTGTATCAAAACAGCTTTTTAGCTCATTGCTTTGTTATTTGAAGGCAGCAGTCGAACAAAGGTGCAAAGTTATCTCTAGGATATAGATAGTACATGCCACTAGTAAAACTCCACAATGCAGAATTTAGAACCTATAAAACTGAATCCTGAAGTTATCATCCTTATAATAAATGAATAACTTAATTAAATTCGTAAGTTATCATAATTGAGTAAGAAGCTAATTAAGCTATTATGCAGATTACCTATGTTTGTAGAAAAAAAGATAAAAGTAAACCGTTGAAGGAGAATATGAGCGGGAGTAGTAAGAAGAATAGCAGATAATGAGAAAAAGGGAGAAAAGAAGAAAAACGGAGTAGGAGAAGGCAAAGAAAGACTAGGGGAGAAAACAGAGGAAGAATGAAACATAATGGATTAAAAATCATGTCTCAAGGTTGGAGGCTTCATTATTCTTGGTCGGTCTCTTCCTTTTCTGTCCGTTATGACTTCTTTCTTTTTGGTGGCGGACTCCCCCCCGCCCACCCCAAAAAAAATAAAAATAAACCTTCAACCAGGTGTACTTGTTGAACAGACGGGCAAGGCCAAGGTTGTACCGAGGCGCTTACAATGACAATGGCTCATGAGCGTCATTATGGTCAATAATGTACTATTTCTATCTATCTATCTATCTATCTATATCATTTATATATCATATATTTGGTGGAAGACAAGAAAAGGATACAATTGAATATTTGTTTCTCATCAGCAGGGCTGTTAAGAATGATGTATAATAATTCTTTGGAAGGAGGATGTAGAAGGCAATATAAGGAGCTTGAATTTTTTACTACAAGTTATTGGAACAAAGGAAATGGAGTCTTAAATTTTCAGTATTTTTAATTAAGAAAATGGTAGTTCTTTGTTACAATGGGGATAATTTAATGAAGTTTGAATGCATATCAGACTGTAGAAATATTAGTATTATACAAATAGCAAGTACCTTTAATACATTTTCGAACATCATCAGGTTTCATCCATTTTTGGTGAAATGTTGTCATCAGTTTGACTCCACATACTTTTAATTTTAGCCTTTTAGGTAAAGATTAGAAGTGTTCCACCTACCTGTCCAATTACTCCACTGTCCAGCATCCATTCCCAGGGGATATGGAATTCTCTGTATCTCTTACCTGTTCCTTCTCTTACCCTTTCAATGTCGCCAACACTTTGTTCCAATCTGCACCAAACAGCATTTGATCATGTTAAAAATTTCTAAGCTTTAATGAAATTAAGTAAAAAGTATGTTAGTGTATACATGCTCGCCTGTCTTGTAATGTTTGCATTCTCTTTAGGGATTGAGTCATTGGCTGTTTTGGATTGCTTTTAAATGATGAAACTTCAGTTTGTAGGTTCTTCAGGTCTCGGTAGCTGAAAGCAGCTTCCCGTAATGCATCAGCTTTTCTCTCTGGCCACTGCGGGAAGTGTTTCAGCACAGCCCTTTCATCAATCAGGCAGGAAAGTTCTTCATCCAGCCATTTCACAAATGCCTCCACATCTGAGATCTTTGTAAATGCTGCAGTCTCAATCTCCCTTGTTAAGTTATTAATAAGTCCTCCTTGTGTTTCCACATCCGATTTTATCTGTTCATAAAGATGCATAGATTATTTGTACATTGTATGCTTTTTGACAAATACTCCCTCTGTTCCACAAAATGAGTTCCATTTACAAAATTCAAGGATAGGTTATTCTTCCATGTTTACCCCTACAAACATAGGGGATGGTATGATTTGGACGTGTGATAGTAAGTTTGATGATATTGAATCATTTTATACAACTATCAAAAGAAATGAGACTCCTTTTTTGGAACAAATGGGATGGAACAGTGGAGTAGTATATATGTAGACTGTATAGTAAGTTGTAAGGTTACTTACAGCTGTAAGATAAGTCGATCTGTTCTCGATTTCTCCAATCATATTCCTAGAATTTGCTGCCTTCAGAAACCCCATAGGATGGTTTTTGTTGTCACTCTGAGAATCTCTTCTCATAAGTGAACGATAGAACTCCATCACCTCTGGCACTCGGCGTACTGCTTTTGATCCAACCAATGTTTTTGATGGCGGAGGAGGAGGAGGTGGTGGCACTAATTGCACTTTATTCCCTTCTACTTCTTTAAGTGAAGAGGGAGAAGGCCGTGGTGGTGTTGGTACTCTTGTCAGTCTTTCCTTCTTGACCGGAGCTTCTGTGAGATCTTCTTTTGGACTTTTTTCTGGTATTTCAACTCGAAAACTCGGCTTCTGTTGAGATTTCTCTGTAATTTTGCTATCAAGTGAATACTGCAACTTCTTCCAGAGCACGGATTTCCTCTCAACATCATGTGCTTTGAGTGAATTCACTTGTGCTTTTAGACGGGCTACTTCTTGTTTTAGTTCTTCATTTTCATTCTCCAACGAATGGATCCTTACTAGACAAGCTTCAAATTCTTTCTTGAGGAATATGAACCTCAAGGATTCATCGTCGCAGTTAATCGACATCTTCTTCTCGTGTTATTTTCTTGCTGATGGAGGATCAAGGGGGAGATGGGGTTGATTTGAATTGGTCTGCTTTCTCTTTTATGCATGAGATGACTTCTGAAATAAGTTATTCTCACCTAAGCCAGAAATATTCTACTACATCATTTGCCCCTTGATCTCTCCAAATGGTAGTAATGTGGGTTTAGGGTGTGCTTCTAAACATGGGGGTGTTATGGACATTTTAAACTCTTGGTTTGTTGGATTGTTGATTTTCATTTTAACCCTTTTTATGTGTCGGTTGTGTTATGGGTTTCTTGAGTTTCCTGTCGTGCAGCTTTGCCTGTGTGTAGCTGTCTGACCGTAGCTAGTCATGTTATGTTAGGTGCCATTAATTTCTATGGTAAAATTTACCCTACAAAATTAAAACATACACTTTTATTAATTATTATTGTAGCAGCTGTTATCAAATATAATCTTGCTTGAACATACATTATTCTTTAGCATTATGGAATCATAAATGTGAATGATTGCAAAATTAGACCCTTTTTGCCTTCCATTCTCGCTCGTTAGGTGTTATTTATATATTGGGAGGTCTCTAGATTAGATGGTAGAATTCCATGAACAATATGTAGTTTAAGGTTTTTATGTTACGTTTAGAGTAAAAAAATGAAATGAGTGAAGAAATAAAATAGAGAAAGGAATAAAATAGAGAGTGAAATGATTCATTTAATTTTAGATGGAATAAGTTATTCCATACCCTCCCTCAAAGAATAAAATTCATAAATTTGAGAGGAATGTGAATTCTCTATTCCAATGGAGCAACTAAACACAATTTTTTTATTTTATAAGAATGAGTAATTTTATTTTCACATTCATTTATCCAATCTAAACTAGTATTAGGTGGTGTTTGATAAAATTCTCTATTAAGATCTGAATAATTTAGATATCTGAATAATATAGAGCATCTGAATAAAATTGTATCTGAATGAAAAAATGTTGTTTGATAATCAATTTTTTCAGATGTCTGAATAACAGTATTTTACTATTTTAACTATATGAACAGTTGAACATAATAATAATAATAATTATAATAATAATAATAATTATAGTAATAATAATTATTATTATTATAATAATAATAATTATTACAAAAATAATAATTATAATATTAATAATAGTACTAATAATAATACTAACAATAATAATTATTATAATAAAAATTATGATAATAATAATTATAATAATAATTATAATAATAATAATAATAATAATTATAATTAATAATAAAAATTATAGTAATAATAATATTAATTATAATAATAATAATTATAATAATAATTATACTAATAATAATTATAATTAATAATAACAATTATAGTAATAATAATATTAATTATAATAATAATAATTATTATTATATGAATAATAGTACTACTAATAATAATAATAATATTAATTATAATAATAATAATAATAATTATAATAATAATAATAATAATAATAATAATAATAATAATAATAATAATAATAATAATAGATATAAAAGGAATTTGTTAATATTGAAGAGGATATTTTTGTCCAAGTTCATTAAGATGCTCCTCTTAATAGTTTAAATTTGTATCTCAACCATTTAGAGGCATTCAGATGTAACAAAAAAAAAACAAACAACTTTCTTCCTCTTAGCGATTAAGAGGTTGTCAATTAAGAGCTATTAAGACACAAACAAACACCACATTAATGTACTAAAAGGTGGAGTAATTCTTATTCTTTGCTTGTGAAGCAACAATAGCAGTAGAAAAGGGTAAAAAGTGTGGTAGAAAAAAAGTATGGTAGATGCTGCCGGTGGAAATATAAAGAAAAAGGAAAGCCTTTGATTATTACAGCCTACCCGAATGAATTCTCCTGCATTCACTTTTTTTTATCACTTCCCTTTTTGTCTTGTCATAGGTGTATACATGGAGAAATTATTCTATATTCCTGAAGAAAGTGAACAGTATATGCTCCCTCCTCTCACATACTTGTGAGAGCCACCTGTGGTGGGATCTACAGGTATGTGAGAGCGGAGAGCATACTGTTCACTTGCTTTAGAAGCATGTAATAATTTTTTGTATGCATGGCCTTTCATAACTTTGAGGGAAGTACAATCTGCATACTATGTAGAGTTTTTTATGTATTTATTTTGCCAATTTCTTTCTTTTAACCTCCTTTTTTTTTTTCCTGCGTCTGCATGTATGTTTTATTGGCGTGTGTTTTATTTTATTTGTATTTTTTTCGTTTATTTATTCTTGTTATTTAATCTTTTAGGATAAAAAATTTCCTTTTGCCTTTTAACTTTTACGCTTGCATACCCCAATTAGTTTTGGATAAGACGCGTGATTGAGTTATTGGATGGGTGTATACATAAAGATGGATGATGAAAATGTAGGTGCAGCATATAGATGTTATTTATAACCAAATTTCTCTATTTATTTGACAAAGAAATGTGATCAATTTTGATTCAAAAACTTGGTTCTTATTAGGTGGTTGTCATAAATTCATAATTGAGGAAAAGACATCAAGGAATTAGAGCTAGAAGGCTGTTCAAGCACTTTAGTTAAATAGTTCTGAAAGGCTACTACTACTCTCCCACCTGAGCTTGAGGCTGAATTATTAGGCTGTTGAAATTTAGCAAATCATGCTTGAAAGCGTAAAGATAAAAATCCTTGCCCCATTTTGCAAGGTGAAAAAAGTGCTTTAATTTGTAACAGTAGCTGGCATTGTCATGGTAGTAGGAGGAGGAACCCACTTAATTTCATTTCAGCTTATTATCTCTTAAAAGGGTCCAATGGTCATCTTTTTACTTTAATTCATTTGCCTAATTGTGAGGGAATTGAAGCTCGGAGGATAAATGGACTGAGAAGAGGTGGGCATCTAGATACATGGGGAAGAAGGGGGAGGTTATATTGGGTCCAAAGGGCAAGTTGTGTGTCTAAATCATTTGAATTTTCATTTGGAGGCCTACAGATCTCTATATGGTCAACTAAAATCTATCTTGTCTTGCCCGCAATTTATTATTTTACTAAGAATTCTAGTTTGGTGAGCCCCCTTGTCTGCACAAACAAAAAGTCCTTTTTTCATAAATTTTTCCTACATGAACATGCGATCGATCGAGTTATTTATTTCCACAAGATCATTGTAAGAAAATCATTTATTTGTTCATTTTTTAAATCTGTATTGCTGTTTTTTGTTACTATTTATTCTAGTTTGGTTAGTCAAGTAGTATTATCTTACCTTCTTTTATACCATCATTTGAAGGCAATAAAATCTATACCCAACTAAGAAAATAGAGAAGACAAAGGGTGGGGTAGGGGGGGGGGAGCTTGCATGACAAAGACAACTCTCCTTACCAATATTTTTATTTTCAAAAACAGTAATGTATTTTTAAGGTGGACCTGCT
Source organism: Hedera helix (assembly GCA_947179155.2). Classification (NCBI taxonomy): domain Eukaryota; kingdom Viridiplantae; phylum Streptophyta; class Magnoliopsida; order Apiales; family Araliaceae; genus Hedera; species Hedera helix. The sequence continues at coordinate 56,573,966 of OX359264.1, read as the reverse complement.
TCTTTTGTTCATTACCTGCTGTTTCAGTATTTTGGCCATGCAAAAAGCGTTAACCACACACACTGTGTGTGTGTGTTTTATATATATTTTTTATTTTAATATTAAAAGATATCTTAATTTTTTAAAAATGCAAAGACCACTCACGCTTTGTTAATAGAAAACATACAAGCATACATCATTTGTTTGCTGAAATTTGGCTCCTGTAAGTACGAGATGCAGCAGATTCAGTCATCAATAAAGCTGTTCAACAACTCCAGAGTCATAGAAATTAGGGAGATGGAGCAGGAAGACCTCATTTGCCCTCTGCAAAAACTCTTGAAAATAAAGTTTTAACCAGAAACATAAAAATAAAATTGTCCCATATCCATGAATACCACAATTTCTAAACAGCTGAATTTCAACTTAAATATTTCTTCCTTAATTATTTTATGGAATTTAACTTTCTATCGATGTATGCTTTCATTCAGCATCTCAGCTCTTCTACACCTGTTTTGAACACAGCGGACGCAAAATTACCATATGAAGGTAAGAAGATAGCAAAAATGGTTTCTTCATACGAGGGTAAGAATCTTCCATGTCCTGTAAGAGTTGCCGCAACCTGCTTCAGAAACAACTTCCACACCTGATCGTTACTTTAATGAATCTGTGGGATGATTTGATTCAGCCCACCAAATGGCCTAACGGCCAAGAGTTACCCCCCAAGTACATAAAAGCACAGAATTAATTCAGATTGGAGTTCCTTCAAACATCCATTTGTACCATGTGTACTACTATACTACAAATCACAAGTACCAGCCAATAATAAAAGATAACAGTGCTTGATCACATCTCTTGTATCAAATCTAGGGTTTCAAACTCCATAAATAACTTAGCCATTGAGCATATTTGTGGAACCACAGGCAAAAAGAATAATTCCAAGCACCACAATTCAAGAATTATATCCCAAACAAAAGCTATACTGCAGCATGAAGTGTTTTACTCGAAGTATCATTGCTTGACAAGCAACTTACACAAAATTAGACTCTCACAATAACATAAACCCTTGACATTAACAAATGCAGGACCCCAAGTTTTAGACCAAATGGAATTGAACAACACATTTCCTACTCATTAATCTCAACCCATTTGCAAATTACCAGACTGAACACGCAAGAGGGAGCAATTGAGGTATAAGCTTCAGACTCATCAAACTAAAAGGGTAACGACGTAATATGGCAGACGTCCTCCAAAGCTGAGGAACCAGGTCACTCGTCCTTCTTTGAATCAGACGCCTTTTCAGATTCCTTCTCCTTCTTGGCTGCAGCAGGGGCCTCTTCCTCTGCTTTCTTTTCATCTTTCTTATCTTCAACACTCAACTTGTCAAGCAGCTCAGCAGCAGAAGTTGTGCCCTCATTTTCATCTTTCTTCACTTGGGATTCAGCAACCTCTTGGAAAGTTTCCATGAAGCTCTTGCAATCTGAAAAGGACAACCACCTTAAATAAAAAATGTTCCTATATGTGCATCTTCAACATGCAAATCATTGAAACAATTACACGACTATCAACTTAGCATGTAGGAAAAAATATCAAAAACAATCTATGGCAATATTAGAAAAAATACAAAGAAAACAATGAGAGAACATGTTAGCATGAGACAAAAATAACAAGCAATATTGAATAAAAATGCAACACTAACCAATGATTCTTCAGTGTGCACAACTTGATTAGGATATTTCGATCAATACAATTTCCTAAGCAATTAATACCTTTTCTCTTACAAGAGTATTCAGCAATAATTAATCATGACTCCTTGGAAAACTAGAGTTTGAAATTATAGCACAAACAAAATTTTTTTTCTCATAAATAACAAATTAGCATTATAACAAATTGACACAAAACATTTAATTGAACATGTTACTATGTGCACAAAGTACTACACATTTTAATTAAAATCACATCAACACAACACCACCTTTAGTATCTAAATGATTAGCTCAGTCGGGGCTATAGTTTCCTTCCATCAAATGCTATTCCGAGGAAGGTCACTGATTTGGCTGCCACAGCTTGAGCAATTTAAATGCCACTCTGGTACACAAATCACAATCGATGTGTTTGGTTGAGAGGGGGGAGTAGGGGGTGTGCAATTCGAAATAAAGGCATATTACCGTCGCATACTTTATGGATTAAGATTAAATATTCATTTGATGGATACACTATGATGGCATCAATTAAATCATGCACTGCTGCATTGAACAATATATAGATGCTCATTTGATGGATTAGCACAATTAAAGACCACAAATAAGAAGTTCACATAGTTTTGTCCAGTAAGATCAATAGAAATCAAAATACGAAGTTCACACTTCTTCCCTTCTATTTTTTATTTGTTGAACAAAATAACATTATATGCGTTAATGTTGATAAGGGACAATGTTTTTCAACATGTGAATAATTGTAAACTTGTTAAAAATTAAAGTACAATTATATCAAAGTGACCTATTTTAATTTTCTTACTATAAATTTCACAGCGATATCAGATTTTCCCACACACTAAGCAAACCTTGATCCGTTTACAGAAACTCAAGCGAGAACTTTAAAAAAACATGGTAACTTTGAATAGAAAAACAAGGTGTAAGAAATCCCAAGTATTCTCAATCAGTTTCAACTAATTGTGATCTTATTCACACACTAAAGCAAAACACAAAAAGAACGGCATATGATTCTATGTGCTAAACAAGGCTAATATGAAACCAATGTTCTAAAAGGCGCTAGGTAGGCGGACGGGCGGGCAGCCGGCTAGGTGGGGCTAGGCGATATTTTTTATTTTAAGTTATTTAATATTTTATCTTACATCTATCTGAACAAAACAATAATATAAAACAAAATAATAATATAAAACAAAACAATCTATAATAAATATAATAAAGGTCCTTGCTTAAAGTTCAAACACATCCATATTGTCAATGTCAAAATTCAAACATAAATATGCAATTGTTTAAAGTTTAAATACAAACAAATAATCAAAAATACAAACTAATAGTCCTTATCTCCATATTCCTCTATATCTCTAACTCTTCTTCTCCATATCCCTCTAAGATAATATCCCCATCGGACTCACACTCAAGTGTCATTTTGTAAACTTAGTTATTAAAAAAAAAGAAAAAATTGTAGCCCTAATTTCTCCGTCTTGCCCCGCCTAATTTTTTGGAGGGATATTTTTTCAATCTTGGGCCTAGGAATTATACAATCAAACCAACACGTAAAAGAGTAATAAATCCCCTAATATATCCAATAATCAGCAACAAACAAATCAGAATTGGTTATTTTACTTCACCCATTATTTATTTATTGTGTTCAATTTTCAAGAACCCGTGTGCTAAATTTAGATAATAGAGAAAGGCCCAAAATATTCAACTTACACAAGGCTGGCCATGAATTCAACTGAATCCTAGAATCTCCGATCCAGTACTATTCTATTAGAGGGGCAAAAGGTTGGAGATTTTCTTTAATACATTGGCAATATAAGAAACTGTGGTGTACAAAGAAAATTTTATAACATGCCTTCAAAAAGAGAAAGCAACAATAACTTTAGAAGTATATCCAATTTTACTTTAAAAGGACTGATTTTTTGTGCCTCTAGTGAAACATTTGTTTTAACATGGACAGTTTATCAAAGGAGAAATCAAATTTGAATTCATTAATGTATATTTGTATATTTAAGGGGGCGAGGTTAGATTTATTTTTCATGAAGTATGAGGGGCAGAGTAAGCTTCCACGGTGTCGCAAAACCTCCATACCAATTCTGCCTCATCTTCACAAAACAAGTACATCATCTATTTTATCTCCTCATATTATCCACACCTATAAGTTAGAAATTATAACTTAATTTGGGCCTTTTTCATGTTTAACTTACTATGTTAAGTGAGATACCAGTTAAATGTTATGGAGCACACTTAATGTGTTCAATTCTATAATAAATATAAAAGAAACAAGCTTTATGCTTATCATTTCAGTCTTGAGTTGTCATATAATTTGTTCCATGTTGTTTCAGATTCTTCTCTTCACTAGTTGCTAACATATAACATATCAGCACAGCAGTAGTAAAAATTGCACTGTACTCTATCATCATAAGAAGTTGAAACAGAATTCCAACTTTACAAATACGTAAGCAGCTCAATTAAAATAAATAAGATGCATCATCTCAAATTTTGAGAAGTAAATACATCACACAAAGTAAACTTACTCTCGATTGATCCAAATCTGATGCAGAAGAGTTCATCTTTGAGTTCACCATCAGCAAAATCAGTAGCATGCCAAACGCAAGACTTCTCATTTCCAGCGTGTTCCTGAACAGACATAGTTGGACGAACTGCAAAAAAGAAATCTCAAAAAATAAAAATTCTTAACATAAAAACACTAATATCTCATCTCACAACGTTTATTCTATTAGAAAATTAAAATTATAGACTTAAAAAATGAACAGACCGAGATGATTAGCGCAGATCTTAAGAGTTTTGGATTGGCGCATAACGAGACGAACTTTTCCAGTTTCCTTATGCTTCAAAAACTTCACCGTACCAGCGCCTCTCTCCTTCCACTGATTTCCATCTTTATCGAATCTATAAAGCTTAGATTTACTGCACAGAAATTCAACAATTAAAATTTAAAAACCCTAGTTTTTTCAATCAAACAGATCGAAGAGGATATGATACGATAAGAGAGAGAAAGTACAGATCGAGGATAGCGTCTTCATCTTCTTCACCGGTAGTGACGGCCACCTCTTCAAGCCTGACAATCGGGGAGACCTGAGCTCCGGTATCTTCGTCTTCTCCGGCGACAGTCTCTTCCTCTTCTCTGTGCTCTGGCTCGCTGCTTGCCATTGTACTGAGAGAATTCCTTTACAGCGAAGAGTGCGTATTTGTTTGTTTGGTTGTAGGGAATGAAAATTGGAAGCCTGAAAGCCCTTCGGGGGTTAAGAAGGGTTCTTATATAGCGGTGAATTGGGGATTTAACACTTTCTCTCTTAATTTTAGAGTAAACCCGTCTATCCGGTTTATATTATTTTTGTAAAATTTTCATTCGAAATTTTTTTTGATAATTTTTTTTTTGATTTATATTATATTTATAAAATTTTCTCTTGAATTTTTTTTTAACAAATTTTTTTTTCAAAATATATTAATTGAATAAAAAAAATTCTTAACAAATATATAATTAATTACGTGATTCTTAATAATATTATATTAGATAAATAATTTTATCTCATCCCTATTTTTAATAAAAATATAATCAAATTAATTTTCTCAATTGCTCAATTGATATACAAATCGAATGTGATTACATATGAATAAAAGTTTGTATTTTTTGATTTATCTGTTCAATTAACTTAATTCATAGCATTCCCTAAATCCCCATTTCCATTTACTTCCCCTCATGAATTCTGGACCTGCAATGTAGATACATTCGAGCATATATATTAGTTGTGTCAATTACTCCGTATTTATTTATTTATTTTCTAAATAATTAATATATTTATTTTCTATCCATGTGTATGTTTATCTATAGTCAGTTAATCCAAGGAATGTATAATATAATAGGTGAAGCTTTAATATCTAGAATCATAATATTATTATTATTCTAGGTTAAATTTGTAAATGATGCCAAGAGGATCTACGGCATTATGTAAGCTGCTAGCATTTTCTTTGTTGTATTTTTCTGAAAATTGAAATAATTATCCGTAGATGTTCCATAATTCAACGCGTACTTTCTTTACTTGTTACTGGAAAACTAAATGAAAAATCTATAATATAAAATAGAGCGATTTAAATCTCAAGATTTTAATATCTAACGGCCTCAAATTAATTTAGACCTCAACATTCAACAGTCTAAAATTATTTGAGGCTTCAACATTTAACGTTCACTAATCTATCTCTTATTTTTCCTCCTAAATTCAATATTATTTTTTTTTAAAAATCAATCCACTCATATTTTCTACCCAAAATAAATTCACCACTACACTATAATAATAATAATAATAATAATATAGTAATGATAGTAATTTGAGTAGTTATATGTTATCACTTAACCCTATTAATCGGTTAATTAAGTACACAATGACACAAATTTTGGTGATATTATGTAGATAAAGTTATGCACGAAAAAACTAAATATTCAGTTATCTCATGTTAAACATGATCAAGATATATTAGATGAGGACATTTATAGGTTAATATTTGACCAATATTTTAGAATTCGATAGTTAGGGTCAAAAAGTGTTTTAGAAATCGTTAGATAGGGGTGCAGAGGGAGCACGTAGTACCCAAGGCATTTTTAGCTTTTTTTTATTAGTTATAACTAAAATTATAGGGATGGAAATAAAAATGTACCAACTTATAAGCATAAAATGGTGAGGTAATTTTGAGGATTTGGAGGAATGGGAAAGTGAAGTATTTTACATTACAAAAAATAACATTGTAAAATAAATAATATGATAATTTTGTCCCTAAATAGCATAACTCTCGCTAAATCACATACATACAGTTATATATATATATTGCCTAAGCATTCAAATAGCATTCTTTAAGAAAATTATAGAAAGGGCATTCGTTATTGAACCGAATGGGTTCAAAATTATAAAATTTGTGTAACTTAATGTTTCTTAGATAAATGAATCAGAGTTTGTAAAAATATCAACTTTTATTCATAAAAATATGAATTTTTCAAAATTAATATTCATCTATTTTCAGCTGTTTACATAGTAAATGAATCAAAATTTATAAAAATATCAATTTTTTAAAATTAATACCCATCTATTTTCTGCCGTTTAGAAGTGTTTACCTTTTATATAACATTTTTGTTTTATAATAATAATATCGTGACTAAAGAATAACTAGAAAAAAATATAAAATAATATATATAATTATAGTTGATTATAATTATTGAATTCATCTATATATAATAGATTATTTATTAATTATATTTTGACACATTATTTTATAAAAATTAGTTTTATCCACCTTTGCTTATAAAAGCTTTGCAATCAGGGGAAGATTCAAATGTAATGTTGGTGATTATGATTTACATTCACTGGACAAAACACAAATTGAAGTTTCCAAAGTGCTTGACCTCGTGTAAAAATATACTACTACCTCCGTTTTAAAAGTTAATATATAAAATTAATATAATTTTATTTAAATTTTGAAAATAATAATTCTAATAGATAGACATTATTAAATCATATAATTTCTTATATTTATATATGTAAGGGTAATATAATAATAGTGTAATTTAAAAATAAGATTTTTTTTCCTTTCTCTTCCCTACTTCAAAACTCACAAATAAGGAAAAATTTAATTAAAATCTCATCCTATCATTTCCTTTCTAAAATTCACAAATATGATAAAGAAAAATTATAATCTCTTTCCCTTCTATACTTTCCTTTCCCTTCCCTTCCCATCGCATCTCATCCCTCCAAACTCACAAACGCAGCATTAGAGAGCGCTAAGCTAATCACTAATCATCTTTGGTCTGTTTTGTAATTGCTGATTGTTAGCTAAAACCTTTTGGCTCAGAAGGTTAGAGTCTAGCCAATAATTTTGTTATGTTATATACTTATTTGGTAACTTAGACGATTAACTTAATTTCTAGTGATTTTAGGCTTAAAAAACCCAAAGAATTGATGAATTAAGTATCTCATCTTAATTTCTTTTACTAAAACGACAGTACAATGCGTTCAAGTTTTCTGTCTTATGGGTCTAGTCTCCAAGAACAATTAATTAATGCTGGAATGGAGGAAGTTGAGAAGGTACGTAGAAGAAGCATAGATAAACTAAAATTGATGAAGTTGTTCACAATGCTGCAAACTAAGTTGGGTCATTAATGGATAATTTTAAATGAGTCATAAATGGGTAAAACCCATCAACCCGTATACCATCATGTTTAATAATTTGTTCTTTTTCGGATTTTGACTGAAAAAACTATTACTAATCCAAAAGACTTGGATTAAAGTCTTTAAATACATAATAAATTAAATTAATTGGATAACTGAGACAAATCTCCCTACTTATGAATTCAAGTCCAACCCACTTTAGTTTCGATTATATATGTTTCAATTTGTACTAAAGCACTTGTACATGTCCTAAAAGAAGAATTAGGCTAAACATTCAAATTACTTTTCTTAATTTATTTTAATGTTTGGCGTTCATAAACCACTGTCTCAATTTTACAAGTTACTTTTCTTAATTTGTGTGAAACAGAGTAAAGAAGATGGAGAAGTTTACAGAGTAAAGGAGACCGAGACCGAGACGTTTATTACCAAATATGGTGTTTTTTTTCTTCTCTCAATTGAAACAAATGAAAATTTTATTTAATCTTGGATCAAAAGTTTCAACATTCATTGATATTAAGTTAAGGTCCTACTTTGTTACTATCACGCATGCAGCAGCTTGTTGTGAAGACGTGAAGGAAGGCTTAAAAGCAGAGTACACATGCCAATTAGCTGTGATACAAAATTTAGATCACAGATCTAGCATGTGAATTAACTCTGATTTGCTGCCTCCTTATGCCAAACAATTAATATAATTATCGACACCTAATTTAATTTCGGATTATGATTCTTTTCATTTGTTGTTAAGTTGGAATTAAACAACTTAATTAACTACAACTAATCAAGTATAAGATTCAGTCCCCTTGGTTTAAAATTAAGGAACAGGCTTCCAGATTGCTATTTAGTCTACAGTCTGTCGGGTAATATTGGTGGAGTAGCTCCATTATTTATAGGAGGAGCCAGTTAATGGAATTCAAACCAGATTGTGATCTGTTTAAAATAACAATCTGCTATGAGTTGGCAACAGATTTTGACAATTTTCATGTCTGTTTTTCGGAAGATCACTCCCCCCTATGTATTGCGAAAATTTTGTGGCAAATTACAATGAGGACGTATATCAATAATATATGAAATTGAATAAGATTATAAAGTTGGTTCATTATATTAAATATATCATTAAAATATTACTAACTATAATTATTCACGCAACAAAAAAATCAACATATAACGTCGCAACATGTATTATTTTTTTTTTCCGGAAAGCAGAATGTACTGTTAATTTAGGTTAAGTCGGTGCCAAGGGAAATGAACAAAAGATGGATTATAATGAGCTGGGAAAAATAAAATTAAATATATAAGCATGGAGAACAATATATTTAGGATTAAACACTGGATTCTCACTGTTATTTTTGTCTTTTTTTGAATCATTTTTTTGGGACTATTTTTAGCTTATAATTAATATTTAAATACACTTTCAGGCCGTGAAAGAATTCTACTTTCTTTATATTTTCTTATTAAGATATATCGATACTTTTTTTTTTTTTTTCCCTCATGAGACAAAACGCACTATTATTTACTTTCTTTTCACTAAATGGCAAATGGCAAAACGCATGATGTGATATGGGGGGCTCCTTACAGAAATGAGAATTCATAGGTTGATGCTGTTGGGACTTTAAAGAAACTGATTTAACTTTCCTTTCTCTTTTTGCTGTGATGAGAGCCATGAGACATGCTCTGCGGAACGCATTCTTTAACTCTAATGTTACATTAGATTGAAATAATAAAATATGTGAAATAATTGAATAGATAGTGAAATGATTCATTTCATATTTTATTTCAGTTAGAATGAGCCATTTCATAGTCCTCTCAAGGAATAAAATTTATAAATTTAGAAAGGATGAGAGTGGTCCATTTTATTCTAATAGAGCAACCAAATACAATTTTTTTCATTCAATAAAAATGAATCATTTCATTCATATTTTAATTTTTCAAACGTGACCCCACACACAGAGTCACAATTTACTTTGTTGTGACTCTTAAATAAAAGTCTCAACTCTCAAATTAGACAAAGGATTAAGAAAATTGAAGAAACGAAATACATGTCAGATAAACATGTGACGAAATTGAATTACCATTAACCTGATAGTGTATGTGAGAAGATAAAATAAATTAGGACGATAATATTATTAATTTTTACCTATTTTATGTATATACATATGACATAATTATAATTCAATTGAAATTTTTTATAACACATAACAAAACTTTAAAAATTAATACAATGTAGAGAATAAATTTTGGACGAGGCTTTTATTTTGGGACCAAGTGGTTGAACGCATGATTACAGCGCATGCGAGAAGGAGCCTCGGCTGGTTGTAGAATGCTTTTAACAACATGCTGCACCGACTTATAAGGGCTTAACCATTAAGTTAGTCGAAAAGGACCCCAATCTTGTAAGCAGAAGTTTTAATTGGATTGTTTATGGAAAGCTACTTTCTTCACGGTTAAGATATACTATTGATTTCCTAAAGGCGAAGAAAAGCAAAAGCAGACAAACTTAGTCCCAAATATTAGTGTGACATATCATTTGTTGTTAACTAGCTTAGTGTACCACTGTGCCATGTCATTCCCCACATACTCCATCATCAATCTATCCATCTATCCACCTCAGAAAGCTACAAGCTAAACGTCGGTCACATGTACTATCCACCTCAGAAAGCTACAAGCTAAACGTCGGTCACATGTACTAACAGAAGTTTAACAAACATATATGCAAAGTACTTTTTCTGGTTACCTTTCCGCTTATTAAATATTTTGTTATGAGGTGCTTATATAATAATTAAAATAGAGATCAAATTACTTACGTCTAATTCTCCTTAAACCCTGTTATTTGTTGTCACCCATATTATGTATGTACCACATCTTTATACACATATATAAATATAGTGTCAATATATAACAACCAACAAAAATGAGAGCTTACTTTTTTTCAATTTTTGAGTTATATTTAAGAAATTGATATTTCTACGAGTTAATTTGGTATTTTTACAAGTGAGTCAAATTTAATCTTACGAAAATATCAATTCCACGTGAGAATTGATATTTTTACAAGTTATTTTGATATTTTTATAAGAGAGTCACATTTAATCTTATGAAAATATTAAATTAACTTATAAAAATATCAATTTTTTATATTTATCCATCCATTACTCAAGTCATGAGCAAAAAGTTAAAAAAAATTGGTCACACGTACGAAGTGAAGTCCAATATAAAATGCGAATTACAAAATCAATAATTTTAATATATGATCTGCGTTTACATTTATGAAAATAATAGTAATTCAAACAGCAACTAAAAAAGATTAAATTACAATAGCTGTAATTATTCTTTTGAGACCCATATGGACAGCTAGAACCAGCTTCACTCGACTCTGCCCCTGTTGTAATATAATTGGTACAGTAGTTGAAATCCAGTTCCTTCTGCAAAACATTACGGTTGTCCCAATTTGACCTTCCACTTAATTCGCCAATCCGATTAGAAGTCGAATATTCTTCTGTAATTTCCTCAATTATATCCGGATATTCCAAACTTGTCCCTTCTCTCTCCTCCCCACAACCCCAACAGGCATCTACAACTGTAACCTCCTCTCTCTCACTCATCATCGTCCTCACCGCCACCCATCCATCTGATTCTTCCCAAATTGCCCCCGAGTTTGAAGCTAATTTTCCAATCCTATCCTTCCCGTTAAAATTGAAAGTCACAAAATCATCACATGACTGTTGATCATCATCATCATCAGAAAAATTCGAATCGAAGCAATCAAGTATGCATCTCGGTGACCAATCAGAAACCGTATCGGACGGACGAGAGGGTAGTAAAAATGGGTGCTGTAACAGCTGGTCGCAGCTCCACCTCTCCGTACGATCTTTTCTTAAGCACTTGGACAAAAAGTCCCGACCGAGTTCGGAAAGCTGAGTTGGCAGCTTCGGCAACTCGTCCTCGTAACCGATTCGACACAGCGTGCTGACGCCTCTGTCCTCCCACGCCGGCTTTCCGGTGACCATCTCGATAACCGTGCACCCCAGTGACCAAACGTCGGACTCCGGCCCCTGATACTCACCTCGAACCACCTCCGGAGCCATCCACAGCGGACTCCCACGTGGCCGCATATCCTCCTTGAATTCCGCCGCCGAACCGAAATCGGCGAGCTTGGCGGCGCTAGGAGTGGACCCCACTAATACGTTCCTCCCCTTGACGTCGCAATGTGTAATGCCCAAAGAGTGCACGTATCTCAACGCCAACACGACACACGAGGTTATCGACCGTATAATCCCCTCGTCCACGTCAGCGCCGGGATACTTTGCCAGGTCAGCAGCAGTGCCACCTGGCATGTACTCCATGTGAAGGTTCCGATACGACATCGTTGTAGACTCATTACTGACGTCATCCCCGAAGTAATCTACGACGTACGGCGATGAAAGGGATTTTAGAATCCGAATCTCGTTTTCCAAAGCTTCCAAGTGAGACGATGAATACGGGTTGCGTTCGACGGACTTGACGGCGAAAAGGTGACCGTCCGATTTGTCGACGGCGAGACTGACAGTTCCGAACGAGCCTTGGCCTATGCAATTCCCTCTAAGCCAGCTTTTCCGGTTAAAGTTCACTTTCTCCATTTTTGTTAAACTCCGAAATAAAATAGGAAAACAAGTTTGTTTCCTCGCTTTTTGGTTTGTCTTAGGAGCACAAAGACTATTTATATATGGGAGGAGAGAGAAAATAGCAGTGAAAATGGCTATTATCCGTTTTTACGGGTTTGGTGACGTGAAGAGAGAGTTGAAGGGAATGAAGGGGCAGTAGTTGCGTAGGGGTTAGGGAGAATGATGCTGGGTTTTATCCTTGTCCAATTTTTGATGCGCTAATATTGGCCGTCTGATCGACTCCGTCTTTTTTAATTACTTGTTGGATGGAATAGTTGGGCATGGAACATGTGGCTTTAACTGCGGCTGAAGTTGGCGGTTGCAAAAATATAAATAGTGTCGCCACTGTCTATGTGACATTTATTTTGGGACAGTAATAATGGGGTGGAACCGTGGAACATGAAATCGCCTCACATCAATTTAGGGGTTGGTTCCTGTTTCTTATGAGTTAAATTTAATTTCCACAGTGTAAAATTGTACTCTTGTCAGAAATAATTTTATTTGACATTTAACTGTTTTATTTGCTTTAAAGTTGTTAGGATTTTTCTTTTTTAACTCTTACATTTTAAATGAATATTATAAGTAAGAGTCTAATGAAGGTAAAAATTACTCTTAATCATAAGTAAAGTTCAATTATAAAATACTACTAGTTTCTATATTTTTTGTTTCATAAAACTTAACTAAATTCATATTAATTTTAATTTTTAAATTTTAAAATGAAAAGAGTATAATTATGTTTCGAATTTGGGAACTTTAACATTGAAAATTCTTAAAATAGTGTGAAAAAGAGATTTAATTTTGATTTACGTATATGTTATCCAACATAATCTATTGTTCAAATAAAAAAAATAGAAAAGAAAATTAAAAAAATTATTTATAAATATATTTATTTTACATTCTCTCTTGAAACGAGCGAGCGTTGAAGTGAGAGGACTCGTATGTTAATTTTATTATATTTAAAATTATATTTTAAAGAAGAGAGTGAAAAATAAATGTACATTCAAAATTAAAAATCCAGTGGTCACATCACACGCCACACCACATGGATTGGATAAGCGACAGTTGATCAGTTCAGGTTTGGTTTTGGGTAAGAAACTGATCCCATGTGAGATCACTTTTGCTCACGTGGCAGGAAATGGTAGGTCCACGTTGAGTGCAACAGAGACCAATGAGAGGCCGTTGATTAAAGGACATGGCAAATGGACGTCGCGTTGTGCGAACATTATTACATATGCTACCAACTGTCTCTCTCTTCCGAACCTCTTCCTTTTGATCTCTGTAGACGTGCACCACCCGCTTCCTTGCAAATTATCAATTTTTTTCATTCTTCTCGAATCCCATTCTCATCTTTTTAATTTTATTTCAATTAAAATTTATAAATTTGTAATTACAATTACATTATTATATACTATTATTAAATAAAACACCTAATAAATTTAATATAATTATTAATAAAAATATATTTTATAATTTGTAAATTTAATAAATAAGATTTTTTTTTACAGCGTGGAATATTTTTTAAATTCATTTTTAACAAAAGGCGCATGATTTTATATATTTGACGTTGTTAGTTTGATTTACATTGATGAATTTTTCTCTAATAAATTAAGCTTTTAGATAGGTTAAGTTTTTAAATGAGTTGGTAATTTAATATACAATTATATTTTAGATCGAGGATTCAATATTTTCATAAGAAAAATTGATAGTTCGACAAAATTTCACTCACGTGAAGGTGAGCCTCATTTACTATTCATGTGAGTAAAATTTTGTGAAACTATCAATTTTCTTTATAGAAATATCAATTCTCTGTTATTTTTGGTAATGTTTAAAACTTTTACTCAATTTTATTGATCCTATATAGTTAGGGGAGCGAGGGATAGAAATAATATTACATTTTGTGCGACTAAAATACACTCAGGAGTATGGTTAGGGGTTTGCGAACCCATAAAGTTATACCAATCAACTCAGTAGTAGTGGTCTAAATATCAAAGTCTAGCTTTTGTCTCAATTACCTCCATGCCACACACACAGCACAAACTATATGGACAACAATTATTCGCATCTTTTAAAATATTTGGACAGTTCAAGATGAACACTTGGATCCATATTTTAGTACATATATACACTTCATAAGTTGCTTGGTGTAGCATATATTATATAAAGTTGGTATGGGCCAAAATTTAGGTGAAGTTAGGATAAGTTTATGGCCTTTGTGTTGAATGCCAGTCATTTGATATATATATATATATATATATATGATGACGTGAGATGGTGAATACAAAATATGTGGATCTAAAATGGATAAGTAGGAACTTTTCCTTTCACTATCCTAAAAAAGGGGTATATAAGAGCCAGTGTTGTGGTGGTTGTCCAATTGAACTAGAAAATTGGGGGGGGGTGAATTGGGTATGGGCTAAAGGGGAAGAAACAAACAGATGAAAATTTGATTGTGACCACAAATAGATCTGGTTGGGTGTATTCACTATTCTTGTACCAAGAAACAACCCATATGAATATATGATGGTTGGCTGCCTTTCATTTGTCCTTATAAATCCGCGTCTATCTATCTATCTATTGTTACAAGTCACTTCTTTACATTATTACTAATGGAATTAAAATATTGTTTTTTTTAGGGTCCAAAAATATTACATATATAATTTTTTTTGGCTGCCCAAGTGTAGTTTGTTTTTGGTAAAAAGGTCAACTTAGGAGTCTCTTTTATCTTAAGTCTCAAATGATGTGTCTAATTTTATTATCAAAATGTATTTTTTTTAATTTCTTAAATTATTAATGACAATTATACGTACAAGTGCTGCTATCATCTTACTGGATGTTATTTAGTCTACTACTAATAAAAATAAATAAATATTTTTTTATAAAAAAATAAAAGAAAAAGAAATGAAACTCTTCTGGTGCAGTAGCTAAAGGGGGAGAACAAGTGAATTCATAGAAATGGGAATGGTGTGGTGAAAGGGGCAATATGGTCATGTGGGGTTAAAGTAAGTTGGAAAAGGCGGCAGTTTGCGGTTCAGTTACATGATGGTGCGGGCGGCTGTCCGGAGAGAGGAAGACAAGCTAGAATTGGCCGATCAAATCAAATCGGACCGCCCGACATCCGACGTGCATGACCATAAACATTTACCTATAAGACAGATGACATGCTACCCACACCTATCCAAACAAATAGCACTCTCTCCATTATAAAAAAAAAGGTTTCATTTAATTTTGATTCTAATTAATTTTTAAAATTTTAGTTTACAATATTAATTATTGTATTAAGAATTTAACTTTATTATATTTTTTTAATTTACAGTGTTAAATATTACACTAATCAAAATTCATACGGTAATTATTTTTATAACAAAAAAGTAGCTTTTTATGATATTAGAAGATGATAAAACGTCCAAAAATTTATCGGTACAATTTTATTATTATCCTATCATTAATAATTTAAGAATAAGAATATAAAAAAATTATATCATTAAATTGATAAATTTTAGGAATAGGATTCCTTTTGTGATAAATTCCTCAGAAGAGCAACTGTTTGGTCATAGACACAGCAAGCATCAGCATTACAACATGTCAACATGATAAACAATAATTTAGAAATGATCCCCCCAAGTTGCTTGCCTGCCTGCCGCCTCTTTATGGAAGAGAAAGGGAGATGCTATTAATAATGTGTCATCGATGGTGGGCAGCAGCAAGCAGATTGATGGGACCAACCATAAGTGGATAATGGGAATTGTTATTTTCTCAGGAGAAAATTTTGATACATATACTTAAGCCCAATCAATTAATTGGCCACAATTGATGGGCCAGAAATGGATATTACTCTTGCAATAAATAAAGAGAATTGATAATTTCTAAAGAAATTTGATAATTCCGCAATGTCTTATGAATGTCGACGTTACTTACTTTTTATGTGAGCAAAACCTTAAAAAATTATCAATTTTCTTTGTGAAATTATCCGGTCTCACACATTAGTTATGTAATTCAGATCCGTTTTTTAACACAAGAAGCTCTCTCTGTCACCACAAGGCAAGCAATCCATAGAAAGTTTTACGTAGTAGTTAGTATCAAGTCATCAATGAATCGTTAGGAAATTTTATGAATAATGTATCATTAATTTTATTTATTTATCAATAATGTATATAAAGAATGAAATAATAATAATAATAATGTATAAATTAATGAAATAATAATGTGTCCGGCGGGGAGGAGAATAGTTCCTTGCGCCTATATATGTTAGTGTCTTCCTTGCTCATTATCGACAAAAGCTCCACAATCGAATTATCATCACACTAATATCATCGGCAGAGCCTCGTGAAATAGACAGATTTGCAAGCTTTTTACAGGCTGAAAGTAGTTCTAGCTTATCGATTCCTGTGCAATTAGCTCGCGCTACATCAACTGCTTCCTGGTTGCTAACCTGTAAATTGAATTATATATATTAGGCTACCTTCACAAGCTTCATCTCTGTAGATAATATTAATTTAAAAGGAAAGAAAAGATCTGGAAAGAAAAATGAATTGATCCATTAATTACCTTATCCCATAAACCATCAGAAGCAAGGATTAAGAATTCTAATTCAGGTTCGAGTCTAAGAATTTTTGTTTCTGGCTCTGCTGTTACCCATTGCTTTAGTTGTCGATCTCCAATTCCTCTGGACACTGCAAGAGATCCTTGAATTCTCCAAACCCCACGAAAAGAATCAACATATCCACCCTACATAGTAATAGCACATCATGCACCAGCTTTATAGAAATGTAACCAGCTGAGCTGCGAACTACTACTTACAGCAAAGATAGAAAAAAATATAATGGCTAGCTGCTTACCAGTGCCTCAATTCTACTTTTCTCATCTTCCCTTGAAGGTCGATGATCAGAAGTAAGGGCCTCAGCAACTCCTCCTTTGCTAATAACAGCACGACAGTCACCGGCATTAGATACCACAAGATTGCCTTTCCAGATCATTGCAGTAACACAACAAGATCCACCACGAAGGTGCTCTTTAAGAAACTCGGAATCTGTTCTCAAGTAGCCATGCTTAACCGCCTCAACAATATCTTGATCACCCATTTTTTCCACTTCATCAACAACATTCTTATTTAAGTTCTCAGCGGAAAACTCAGCAGCTTTTGCACCTCCATGCCCATCAAAAATACCGAAGAAAGCCTGGAAACATAAAACCATAACATGTCAACTAAATCATTCAGCTGAAAACTAGTAAAACCCATCAAAATAATTGAAGAAATTCTGAAAAGCATAAAAACCATAACATACCAACTTCTTAATTCTAATAAATCACACAATTGAACACTAGTAAAACCCCTTTAGGCAAACTAACAGTTAATAGGTGATAAGATAACCGCTTTTTCTCTAATAATTTCTTTATCAATTTTTTTCCCAAAACTATAAATAAGCATAAAACTAAATTAGATACTTGTAGTTCCAAGAAAAAAGTATTTGAAAAAAGTTTTCTCCATCTGAATTGTATTGTACACATGGACCAAAACATCAAAAATTGAAAACCTGTAATTTACCATCAATTTCTCAACTCCATAAACTATATTTCAGCACCCAAATTTAATAATTCTTTAATTAAGAAGTTTCTCAATTATATAATTAACAACAACAAATAGAGCCTAACTGCATATCCATATACCTCATACTACCTTATATTGTACTAATTACAATAATCAATCTTCTCCTTTCAAACACGATTCAAATTTAGACAAGTGTACTGTCAAAAATCTCAACTTTCACCCAATTCAACAACAAAACAATTAAATGTACTATTAAATGCAGAAATCTAATCAAAAGAAATAAGCTTTAAACAGCCCCAATCATAAATTAAGAGAAAATTACCTGTTTGGAATCTCCTTGAATGTTGACTTTAGCTGAGTAACGATCCTCCATTGCCTCTCTCCTCCCTCTCTTACAGTATACCGAATACCCATCTCCGTCAAACTCTAGCATCTCCCTCCTCCGCTCCTCCGCCGCCGACGGTGTAGCCAAATCACACCCAAAGCTCAAACCCGCCACCGGAATATCGAGCTTCGCCGGTCTCTTCCTCTTCGAAATAGTCGGCGAAGATGAAGAAGGAGGAGCGATGTCGTTGGAGGCTCTAATCAGTCCACTGGGTGGCTTCTGAATCCGGAGCTTCAACGCCGACGACGAAGAAGACGGTGAAGAAGGAGAGTGGGATAGGATTAGGGTTTCGGGAGGTGAGGAGAGTGAAGAGGGTTTGCAGAAAAGGGAAGAAGAAACCCTAGAAGACGATGACGGAGAAAATACCGGCGAACTCGCCAGTGCAACGGTACAAGACATTGTCCTGCTTCCTTCTTTCTAACGTTCGAATTTTTCTTGGTTTGGATTATTTTGATTTGATTTGATAGAGAAGAAGAGGAGAGAGAATTGGGTATTTATAGGGGAGGAGAGTTTTATTTTTTAGTCGTTGTGAAGTCAAAGCGGGCCGTGTGACCTATCCGTGTTAATACGAGTTTAATTTTACTTGTGGTCTTGAACAATGATTTGGCAGCCATCTGTTATTCAAATGTCTATATTGCCCCCATGATATTTTTGTTTCTCCTTCCTTCCTTTTTCTCTTCTTTGAATTCTTCTACATATCGCGGCAAAAATATATTTACTTTTATTATAAGTAGATACAATAATATATTCTATAAATACATAAATAATTGATTAATATGTCTACACTATAATAAATTTAGGCAATGGCGATGATTATACATGAATAATTGATTCGTTAATACAAATATATGAATTAACATTCAAATACACAAATAAAAAAGAATAATAATAAGAGATATTTATTTGTTGTTATTTTTTGAATTATGGTATATTTCCGTATCAAATAGAATTTATTAGCCGTAAAAGATTAATTCAATGTTTAACATTATATTTCTTATGTAAATCCATCATAATATTGAATAATTAATACTCTCATTTATCGGGCAAATAAAAGTATATTTTTGTAAGACAGATATAATATAATTATAACACATGTAGTTATTTAAAATTTTGAAAACTCCATTTAAAATCTTAACATTACTTATTTTAAGTAAAAATATATTCAACTGATTAAAATCAATTGACAATGATTTAACTGATGGAAATTTGAATTATTATTATTATTATTGGTAAGAACAAAAAGTATAGAAAGGAGAAATATGTGAGGGAATGGGTGGCCGAGTCACAAATTACGCTGGAGTGGGCCTTAAATCTGTTGTCAACTAGATATAGGGGTAGAGGAGTTCACGGTCAAACACGTAAAGGACATGCAAACTGGGGGACAGACGTAAATATATGTATGGATGTATGGATATTCAAAACGAGGGTGATACGCAAATTATGTGGCGCGTTTTGTGTGCTTCCAAGAAGTCTCCTTAGTCCGTCCTCACTCGATCAATAGGAACATAACATGCATGATTTCTTCCTTCCATACACTAACACTATGTGAATAAAACCAAGTCCATTTTACTCAACATCCCCACCGATATTTTTGTGTTCATACCTCCAGATTAAAGTTGACGTTATTTTCAGAGTTTGTTAGGGGTTGGTTGCAATCATTTGATCTAGCTAATTAGACCTGATAAAATTGATTCGGTCTCACGGGTTGGCCTGGTTCGACCGTCAAAAAATAGGCTTTTGGGCCTTCAAAATATAATCCAGAAAAAATTGAGCTCTTTTGACCAGGTCTATTTTGGCTCGGCCCGCGAGCTATATTTTCTTTTCTATAAAAGTATTGATTGTTTTATTTTATTTACTAATAATATTAAATAATTATGTAGAAATTATGTGTCATAATTGTAAATAATTAAAGTTAGTATTTATTTTAAATTATGTGTTATATATATATATATATATATATATATATATATATATATATATATATATATATAATACTAAAATGGCTCAAGGGCCACGAGTTTCATTTTTTCAGTCCACAATAAATTGGGTCGCTTTGACCTGAACCACCAACGACCTAACCCAATGATGGCTCGGCTCGGTCAGCTTGCCACCTCTATAATTAATTCTATATTTAGCGACATTTTTATAATTATTCTAATAATAAACATTTAAAATTTTAAGCATGAAGGGACAAAAGTGGCTTACAACTCTAATGTCTTAAACCGAATATTTTCTTTCAAACTTATGCAACATCATTAAAGCACGAGTAATTAATTTATGTGTTAATTTAAAATATGAAAGTATTTTTGTTAATATTTTACATTTTATTATTATAAAATGTGGATTTATCTTCTCCTAGTAAAGAGTTGATTTTGTGCAAATATACTAACAAGAATTAAACGTGGATGTAGAATATTATCAAAGTTAGTTTATAATGAATTGTTTTTGTAATAAGGTAGTCTCTCCAACTTTAACACCTGTACCGACATTCTTTTTCTTTTTAATTCATCGGACTATTTTTGTCAAAGAAAAGATATAATTTATTTATAGCTTCTTAAAAAATCCGTTTAAATTTTTTGTGTTTACACTCCATGTGTCCAATATAGGAGTTTAAGCCCAGCCCAAGGACCAGAAAATAACATCATTGTTTATCCCACCATAGGAGTTTAAGCCCAGCCCAAGGACCTGATGAAAAGCATGTTACAACAATATGCAAGTATACTAAAGGTATGTATATATCTAAATACAACATTAATATTAATTAAAAAAATATAATGATTAAAAGTATAAAATATTAAATTTATTATTTTCAAAAGGCAAATAAAGTACAATATCATTTCAATTTGACCCTTATCTGTGTGAATCAGAATACTAATTCACTAACCAAGTGAAGTGAAGCCATTATTTAACCAACTTAAACGAATATTATTTTTTGAAAACTAAAGATTATTCTTATAATAGATCATGACCATTCAATTACAAATTTAACGGTAAAAATAATATCCCATCCGTGTTATAGTTTTAGGTCGCCTGCACTTTAATATTGCGAATTGTAAAAAGTGTCAAGATTTGATTAACAATACATGTTTATTGTATGTAATGTCCTAGAATTTCCACATCTTTATTAATTAAATTATTAATTTAATTTCCAACGAGTTATTTTTACGAGATTATTTAAATCTTTTTATGTGATTAATTAATTATGTGATTAAATAATTATGTAATTAATTACTAAAATTAATTAAAGGAGGTCACTAATATGTTATTAAATTAGTGAACAAACCCTAAAGTTTTAATATCAAAATAATTGATAAGTTTCCTATTAATTAAATATTCAATTAAATTGAATATAATGAGTTAATTAAATATAATAAATTAATTAATATGATTATTAATTAATGTAAATAATGTGAAATATTAATAATAATATTTATTAGTCCATTTAGTAATTTAATACTTATGGGTTAAAATATTTAATTATTTATTCAATCTAATTATTTATTTTACCATGGATTGAATAATTAATGTGTAAATTATTAAATTAGCCCAACATAGGTCAATTAGTAGCCCAAGTGGGGAATAATAAAATTTGACAATTTAGTAGCCCAAACAATTTAATAGAAGCCCAATTGGTATTTTAAATTAAAGCCCAATGATTGACCCAGTTGAAAAATACTTAAATTAACTTATTAATTATTAAAAAGTGAAAAAGTGACTATGAAATTTGGACAAGAAGAAGTCAGCCGACCATTGCTAGGAATGAGAGAGAAAATTGATTTTTGTTTTATTTTAGTTTATTTTCTTATTTATTTAATTAAAGGATTGCTTGGATTGATTTTTAAAGTACATAGACACCGTGCTTCTTTTCACCTAATGTGGCTAACTTGTGTAAGTATCCAATAGGTGCATGATGGGCTAAAATTATTAGATATATTGTGTATCTATTAATTTTTCAAGTATACTTGAAAAGTTGATAGATGTTATTTCATTTTGCTTCAAAAATCAAAAGAGAGAGTTTGAGAGCAAAATATTTTGAGAGAGAGCAAGAGAAGGAGAAGGAGTGCTAAGCTAGTTTATGTCTTCAAGATTCACAACATACTTTGGAAGAAAAAGAAAGATAACCATTAAATCAAGGTAATGATTATTCTAAATCTAAGTTTTATTTTTAAATTAAATAAATCATCATGTTTGTATAAACATGTTAATATAGTTATTAATGTGTAGTTGTAATATTTATGCCATGCTTGAGTTTAATATGTTTGATTTGTATTTTGGTATATTTATATGCTAAAATATGTATTTAATAGTGTATAATCAAGTCTTGAAATATATGACCAAAAATATTTTTATAAAACTTAAATTTGATGTTCTAATATTATAGAACATTAAATCATGAGAAAAACAAAGTTTGAATCACTCAAAATGGAGTTTTATACAAAAAGTTATGATTTATGGTAGTTTATGTGATGTAAAAAAATTTATAAAAAAATAATGATATTAAATCATGAAAATTTATTTTTTCATGCTAGAAATTAATATAAGGTGATTGGTAATTTTTTTGGATTTTTATTGAAGAGTTAAAGATTTCTTGAAGGTATAATTTTAATTAAAGTGTGTATAGCCGGAACACTGTTCACAATCTGCGAAGAAGAAAAAAAAATAAGGGTTTTCGCGCAATGCGCGCCAGGTACTGCTCACAGAGGACGCGGAGCCAAACGACGTCATTTGGCGTCCGTAGAAAATTCACTCCGCGCGTACGCGCGGAAGCCATTTCCGGCCTTTCAAAAACGGCGTCGTTTTGACCCGTAAAAACTAAAACGGGCGCAATGCGCGGTAAGAAATTTTTCGGCGGAATTACGATTCTGCCCCTCCGTGTTTTTCTTGGCAGAATTACCATTTTGCCCTCCGATCAGTTTTCTGATTATTTACGAAACTGCCATCGGTCCGGTTTTTCAACTTAATTACGAAAATGTCATTCGGGTAAATTTTAATTAATTTAAATATTTGAAAATTAATTTAAAATTATAACAAAAATAATAATAATACAAAAATAATATTGGGGAGAATATTTTTCAATAAGTTTAATATTTAAATATTTTAAATATTAATCTAGTTAGCTAAACCATGATTAAGTTAAATAAATTTATTATTTATTTATTATTTTAAATGTTAATAATAAATAAAGATGATAAATTAGCAATTATTATTTAATGCCTATTAAATAATATTTAAAGGGAGATAAAATTTATAAATTAATTATTTATTATTTAAATATTATTAAATAATAAATAAGGATAATTAAGTAATTAATTATTATTTAATTAGCATTAAATAACGATTAATGAAAATTAAGTTATTAGAGTAATAATTTATTATTACATTTAAATAATAAATAAGAATGATTTGATTATTATTTAACCTTAAATAATAATTAAAATTATTTAAATAATTAATTATTATTTAATTGACATTAAATAATAATTAAAGAGGATTAAGATTAGTAAACTATTATTTAATTTCCTTAATAAAATAATATGTAAGGTTAATTACTTAGTTAATTATTGGTTGATTAACATTAAATTAAAGAAGGTTAAAACTAAGTTAACAATTATTTATTATTTAATTATAATTAAATAATAGGTAAGTACAATTAATTATTATTTTTTTTAAATAGTAACTAGAGTTAATTAATTAATTTCTATTTAATCAATATTAAATAGTAATTAAAAAGAGGTTGAGTTAATAAAATAAATTAAATTTAATTAAACAATTATAATAAGTTGTTTAAAGGTTTAAGAAGTGTCCAACACTTAAGAAAAATATTTTCTAACTTATTAAATTATTAACCTAAAATGATTAAGTGTCTATAAGGTTAATAATATTGTTTTGAGTAATGTAAATTATGTGTTAGTACTTATGTGTGGTAAATAAATTCGTTTTTAAGCGTATAGTTATGCAAATACGCCGTACTAATTATTAGACCGACTTTATTAATGTTAGTTCTTTCAAAGCAAGTTAGTTAAAGCTAGCCAATTATTGTAGCTGAGCAAACAGGCAAGTTCTCTAACCCTACTCAATTATTATCGTTGAACAAGTTTCCATACTTGTATTTATTGTTAAAGCTTGAAGTGGTTTAATTATTTAAAATTATTCCACATCCATATTGTTTATAAAATCACACTTAGTGCACTTGAAGCTTATTAGTTCTTGATTCATGAACTGTACTAAAAATGTCAAAAGCTAATAGTTCAGCTAGACATTACGTTTATAAATTCAATACTTGAATACTTTTAAAAGCTTATCCAAACCATTGTTGGGTGCGGATTTCTTATATTAAGTCTGAGAATTGAACAACCCTAAATTAGGGGATTTTGTGTCGGGAAACCGACTTTGGGCGCCAGTGACTAAATGTAATGCATATACAGCGGGTTGAATAGGCTGATCCCCTTGAAAACCAAACAACTCAAAGGGTCAGAGGAAACTCTATTATACCCTAGTTAGTTCAGGGTCCTTAGTGACCACTCAGCATTTTAAGATTCAAATATTCTGTTTATTAAAATTTGAATCCTGTTTCATTCACAATTGTTATATCTATTGTTAAATCATTGATGATATTTTTCATTCATTCATGATATATTAAATCTATATGATTGTTCTAAACTTGCTGAGCAGACTAGTTGCTCATTCTTGCTATATCATGAACCATTTTTCAGATAATCCTGATTGCTCAAAGAAAGATAAGGGAAAAGGAAAAGCCAGAGCTTAAGTTAGCTTATGCATGCTAATTAGATCTTTAATTATGTATTTACGGTTGTTAAACCTTTTGTAATTCCTTGTGATAGGAACTGTTATTATGTTAAGGTTGATAGACCCTGGTATTGTAACCTTTTGAAGGGAACCAATATGTATTATTCCGCGATATTTAAATGCAATGTATGTATTTAATTGTTAGTAATGTGTTGAATAGTGAGAACCAAACTCGAGGTTATGGAATCCGGATTTGGGATCGTCACATTGTATCTAGACATTAAACATATGGTTATTCCCACTAGGTCATCCATGGGCACCCTACTTTGGGTTCATTAACCAACAATTTTGAAATATATGATTATATTTAGTATTTTAAAGTTAATTTGAGATTTTATAAATTAACAACTAATATAAATAATCAAATAATAAAAAAATAAATTATGTACATTATAAATTATTTAAGAAAAATAATATTTATTGTAAAATTAATTGATCTAAAAAAGTTGAGTCTCCTGTCTAATACTTTTTTGTTTTTATTAAGTATTTTTTACTTAAATCATAAAAATTTATAACAAAATTTATTTTTAAATAGAATAAATACCACTTGACTCTATTATACATATAACTAGAATCTTTTTTATTAACTGAATTTTCTCATGGATAGCCATTGGCCGGAAGACTTTATTGGCATTACATACATCAACGCGCAAAAGTCTTTATTCTACGTTACATTTGATACCACATATAGGCATATGAGCCTTAGACGTCAATTTTACAGAAAATGTTAAATTACGATTTTGCCAAATTTCGCATACGATTTCGCACTTGAAGATGGAACCCTACCCAATTTCGTCCCAATTTTCATTCTCTTAATTGACAACTATCGCTTTAATTTGTGAAAAATCAAATTAAATTCAAGTCCTACCTTAAACCGTGGCTTATTAATGTGAGTTTACACTTTTGCCCTCTTTTGGGGCTCGTTTGTATATCACATTATATCATTTGTCCATAACTAATAGAACGTTATTTTTTATGGACGATAAGCGATGTGGGGTGGCTTTTTAAGTACTAATATCAGTTCGAAAAAGAGTTATGCTAATAGAAAGTTGGAAGAAGGGATTTATAAAAAAACCTAAAAGTAGGAGGGCGAGATTTGTACTTTAGTCTTCTATTAAGAAATTATAATATTTTATCGTTTGTAATTTTTAGTAGATCTTATTAATTTTGAGTTTAAAAATATTTGAAATTAACTTTTATGATTTAACGAAAGAAGTATTAAATTAGTTCAAAATTTTTTCTTATTCATTATTTTTTTAAATTAATGTAGAAGTTTGAGTTACTTTCGGATAGTGAATACGAAGTTTTTAAGTCCAATTTTTTTGGGTGCAAATAATATTTTAAATAAAGCACAATAAAAATAACTAATAATACATGGCGAATTGATACTTTACAAAATAATGTGTGAAAACTATACTATAATTAATATACGATTCATTATATATAAGTGAGTCTAATTATTATAACTAATTACAATTATATATATTATTTTATATTTTTTTTATAATTATTTTTAAACACTATAATATTATTGATAATACATATGAGGTTCCTCTTTGCGAAGTCAATTTAAGCAAGGACGCTGTTTAAATCTTGACTAGTCAATGCATATGATTAAAAGAAAATTGGGGAGCGTTACGCCTTAATTCCACAATCCCTATCAAATAACTTTTCACGTTGCCTTATATTCATATTCATTAGGATGTGAGTCACTACTCTAGAATTCCCTTGCCAACGAAAAATTATACCATATTTTTGGAACACGGTAAATAATATGTCCTCTTTTTATATAAGGGTGGACTCCACACGCGGTGGAACTCGTGCCACAACGCGTAAAACGCACCCTTATGTGAGAGAAAGAACATACTATCTATCCATGCCTCAAGGACATAGAATAATCACTCGTTGCCAAGACATTTTTAAAAAATAAATAAAACAAAAAATTACATTGCAGTGAAAAATTATTAATACATTAATTTTAAAAATAATTAAATTACCTTATTTTGAATTATAATAATCATTAATCTTAAATAAATAAGAATTCAAGATAAAATCTAATTGACCTATATCACAACTTTAACGATATTTAGATAGCGAATCTTAATTTTTTTGAGCATTTTATTCATCCAAAGATAATAATTCTTACATCTTTATGTCTGTTAACATATTAATTAATAATATTACTTAGATTAAAATTTGATGTAAGAAACTGCCAATTATCTTATTAAATGTATGGTTTACAAAATTTAAATAAATAAATAAAAATATCAAAAATCAATTAGAACACTATTTTTCGTATGTATAAATGATGGAAATTAATTGTCCAATTTCTCACTGCATTCAATTTCTCACACGCAACGTGTTTTTCGTGTGGCTATACGTCACGATAGCTACTTGACTACTATGCACGGTCTAAAATAATAAAGAGTAGGACCACGCAGCTCAGACCGTACCAATTTATTGGGCATGGACTTTGCTATACATAATGATATAGCCAATGATAGGCGTAAATATAAATTAATACTCTGAATTTTTAACGTTTTTTTATTTTGGAAATTGAACTCTTAATTTTTTTAATTAAGTGATTAAACTTTTAATTTTTTCCACTTTGAGAACTGACTTATCTATTTTTTCAATTAGGGGATTGAACTTTTAATTTTTTCTACTTTGGGGATTGTCTTCTTAATTTTTTATAATAATAATAATAGTAATAACAATAATAGTAATAATAATAATAATAATAATAGTAATAACAATAATAATAATAATAATAATAATAATAATAATAATAATAGTAATAACAATAATAATAATAACAATAATAATTATAATAATAGTAATAAAAAAAGTTAATAATAATAATAGTAATTATAATAATAATTATAACAATAATAAAAATAATAATAAGTATAATAATAATAATAATAATAATAATAATAATAATAATAATAATAATAACAATAATAATAATAACAATAATACTAATAGTAATAATAATACTAATAATAATGTAATATCCCGGATATTTAAATGAATTAAAAATAAAATATTTAATATTTAATAAAGGTTGGAGTTTGATAACCTAGTAGTGATAGATAAATAGAGGTCCAAATTAAATTTAACGGACTAACTTAGATATGGTGATATCAAAATTTTTGATACGTTAGCAAGCAAAGTGATAATTCAATAAACTTGACTAACAACAAGTCTAATTAAATTAAGAGAATTAATTAGTAGAGTTATGTAATTATGCGACGTGGTTGCGTGTAAATTAAATATGTATTTATATGAATATATATATGCGTGCATATTTAGTAACATAATTTAATGGTTAATTAAATTGTGATAAATAGATAGATTAATATTAAATTAATCCGAATTGAATTAAAAGGTTTATTGTGGAATTAATTATATTCATTAATCAACAATTATGCAAATTGTGGATAAATTATTTGTGAGGAATAATTATGTAATTTATATAATTATAAAGTATATAAAGTAGTTGAATTAATTAAGGGAGAATAGTAATGGTATATATGTACAACATTTAATTTCATATATATGTAAATATATATAAAGGGATTAAATTAATTAGGTAATTTTAAATAGTAATTGAATATATTAAATGAATATATTCTATAATTAAATAAATCATTGTAAATGATTTATGGGAGTGAGAAATTTTATTATACAATTATTTGTGTAATATTAATTAAATAATTTAATAAATTATTTAAATAAGAAATTGAGTAAATATATTATTATTTTAATGTATTTTCGGGTAAATGGAATTATTTCCATAATTGATGAGAAATGAATTATTTAATGTAAATGTATTAAATAATTTAATTTATGGCCTAAATAATATATTAAATTATATGTTGTATTTATTTTAATTTCATAATTTATTGTGAAATTGTTTTTGAGGTAAAGTAATGTCTATAAATAATATATATAGATTATATATATTATTATTAGCGAACACACTCTAAAGTTTTAATATCAAAATAATTGACAAGTTGTCATTAATTAAATATTCAATTAAATTGAATATAATGAGTGAATTAAATTTTATAAATTAATTAATATGATAATTAATTAATGTAAATAATGTAAAATATTATTAATAATATTATTAGTCCATTTAGTAATTTAATACTTATGGGTTAGAATATTTAATTATTTATTCAATCTAATTATTTATTTAATCATGGATTGAATAATTAATGTGTAAATTATTAAATTAGCCCAACATGGGTCAATTAGTAGCCCAAGTGGAGAATAATAAAATTTGACAATTTAGTAGCCCAAACAATTTAATAGAAGCCCAATTGGTATTTTAAATTAAAGCCCAATGATTGGCCCACTTGAAAAATACTTAATAAAACTATTAATTCTTAAAAAGTGAAAAGTGACATTCATTTTGGGACACTCACATGCTTGTTGCCGGCAAAGGGAGTAAAAAGTAGTTAATTGATTGTTAGTTTATTTTATTTTTCTTTTAATTAAATAAATGATTGCTTGTTTATTTATTTCAAGTACATGATACCATCCCTCTTCCACCAACTAAGTCATGGGCTAGCTTTCTTGAGCAAGTATCCAAGTAGGAGCATCATGAATAATAGATACAATTTTTGTATCTAAGAATTTTACTAGTATACTTGTTTTATTAAGGCAATTATACTTCATTTATTTCCTAAGTTCCAAAAGAGAGAGTTTGAAAGAAATAGGTTGAGAGAGTAAGAATTTGAGAGAGAGCATGGAGAAGGTAGAGAAGGAGATCTTGGTGCATATCTTCAAGTTGCACAACCCATTTTGGAAGAAAAATGAAGATAACCATTAGAATGAGGTAATGGTTATTTTAAATGTAGTTTATTTTTTTTTAATAAACCAACATGTGTGTATAAATATATTAATGTAGTTAATAATATGTAGTAGTAATATTTATGCCATGATTGAGTTTAATATACTTGGTTTGTGTTTTGGTTTAATTTATATGCTAAAAACATGTGATTGGTGGTGTTAAATCAAGTCTCAAAGTAATGACAAGAAATTATTTTTTATAAAATTTAGATTTAATGTTATAATATTATAGAACATTAAATCATGAGAAAAACAAAATTTGAATCACTCAAAATGGAGTTATACACAAAAAGTTATGATTTGTGGTAGTTTATGTGATGTAAAAATTTTTATAAAAATTTTTAATATTAAATCATGAAAAATTAAAATTTTCATGTTATAAATTGATACCAAGTGATTGGTAATTTTTTTGGATTTTTAAAGCTTACTTGAATGTATAATTTTTATTAAAGTGGTGTATTAAAATTACTATTCACAATCTGCTAAGGGGAAAAAAAAAGGGGGTGCCGCGCAATGCGCGCGACCCTGTTCATTGTCGTACGCGGAGCTAAAAACGACGCCGTTTTCCCTATAAAAAACGTCTCCGCGCACAACGCGCGGAAGCCAGCCAACATATCCTCAAAACGGTGCCGTTTTGGGGCCTCTAATTTCTTAAAGCGCGCAATGCGCGGGCGTAAGTTTTCGGCGGAAATTACCATAATGCCCCTCCGTTCGATTTTCTAATTAATTACGAAATTGCCATCGGTCCGGTTTTTCAGTTTATTTACGATTTTGCCATTCTGGATAATTTAAATTAATTTAAATGTTTAAAAATTAATTTAAAATTATAACAAAAATATTAATAATACAAAAATGATATTTAGGTGTTGAATATTATATTTTTCAAATATAATAAGTATTTAGGATTAATATTTAAATGTTGTAAATATTAATCTAGTTAGTTTAATATTATATTTTTCAAATATAATAAGTATTTAGGATTAATATTTAAATGTTGTAAATATTAATCTAGTTAGTTTAATATTATATTTTTCAAATATAATAAGTATTTAGGATTAATATTTAAATGTTATAAATATTAATCTAGTTAGTTTAATATTATATTTTTCAAATATAATAAGTATTTAGGATTAATATTTAAATGTTGTAAATATTAGTCTAGTTAGTTTAATATTATATTTTTTTTTTCAAATATAATAAGTATTTAGGATTAATATTTAAATGTTGTAAATATTAATTTAGTTAATATTATATCTTCTGAATTTATGATTAAACTAATTATTATTTAATTAATATTAAATAATAAACAAGGATGATAAATTAATTAATTATTATTTAATTACTATTAAATAATAATTAAAGACAACTAAGATTGATTATTTAATTATTTATTATTTGATTAACTTTAAATAATAAATAAATTTAGTTAGTTATTATTTATTATTAAATAATAACTAATGATATTTGAGTATTTACTATATAATTTTATTATTTATTATTTAATTAACTTTAAATAATAAATGAATCTAGTTAATTAGTTATTATTTATTATTAAATAATAACTAAAGATATTTGATTATTTTTAATATAATATAATTATTTATTATTTGATTAATTTTAAATAATAAATAAATCTTGTAAGTTATTATTTATTATTAAATAATAACTAAAGGTAGTTAATTACTTACTATTTAATTAATGATAAATAGTAATTAAATGAAATTAGATTTAATGAAATAAAGAAAATGTCTTTTAACTCTTTTGTTTAAACAATTATAATAAATTGTTTAATAGTTTAATAAGTGTCCAACACTTAAGAAAAATATTTTCTAATTTATTAAATTATTAACCTAATTTGATTGAGGGTCTATAAGGTTAATAATATTGTTTTGACTGATGTAAATTATGTGTTAGTACTTATTTGTGGTAGATAAGTTTCTTAATGAGCGTATAGTTGTACAAATACGCTGTACTAATTATTAGACCAACTTTACTAATGTTAGGTCTTTCAAAGCCAGTTAGTTAAAGCTAGACATTAATTGTAGCTGACCAAACAGGCAAGTTTTCTAAACCCTACTCAATTTATATTCGAGCAGGATATATTATTTTATTGTTCAAGTACCTAACTCAAATTCAAGTTATTACGTTTCAAGCATGCTATGGTTTAATTCTGTATAATTATTCCACATCTTTAAATTGTTGATTCACACATAGTGCTTGTTGCATGTGTTCATCAGGTATGAAAGGCTGATCACCTTCATTACCATAAGGTTCAGATAAAATTGTTCATGGTCATTATTGACACTCAACATTACTTGATTCAGTCATTCAATTATTGAAATTATGATTCGTACTCTTTCACAATTATTATATTGTTGAAAATCCGAAAGCTTGTTCTTTCTTTCAATCATGATATATCGTTATTGTATTTAAACTTGCTGAGCAAAGTCGTTGCTCACTCTTGCTATATCATGATAACAAATTTCAGAATAATACGAATGTCCGAGGAGAGACGGAGACAGACGCAAAAGACAAGATTATAGTGTTATTCATTATAACAAAATTGTTATATGATGTAAGTAATTTTGTAAACCTTTTTATGAATCTAAAGGTATATATGTAAGTTAAGGTTAGAAACCTTGGAAAATGTTGTAGAATAAACAATTTATGTTTATATATTCCGCATTAGTTATAGAACATGTATGAAGATGATGTATCGTGACGTACCAAGTCTAGGGTTTGAGGAACCTGGATTTGGGGGCGTTACAAATAATAATAACAATAATTATTGTAATGTCCTAGAATTTCCACATTTTTATTAATTAAAATATTAATTTAATTTCCAACGAGTTAGTTTTATGAGATTATTTAAATCTTTTTATGTGATTAATTAATTATGTGATTAAATAATTATGTAATTAATTACTAAAATTAATTAAAGGGGGTCACTAATATGTTATTAAATTAGTGAACAAACCCTAAAGTTTTAATATCAAAATAATTGATAAGTTTCCTATTAATTAAATATTCAATTAAATTGAATATAATGAGTGAATTAAATATAATAAATTAATTAATATGATTATTAATTAATGTAAATAATGTGAAATGTTAATAATAATATTTATTAGTCCATTTGGTAATTTAATACTTATGGGTTAAAATATTTAATTATTTATTCAATCTAATTATTTATTTAACATGGATTGAATAATTAATGTGTAAATTATTAAATTAGCCCAACATGGGTCAATTAGTAGCCCAAGTGGGGAATAATAAAATTTGACAATTTAGTAGCCCAAACAATTTAATAGAAGCCCAATTGGTATTTTAAATTAAAGCCCAATGATTGGCCCACTTGGAAAAACAATTAAATAACTTATTAATTAATTAAAATAAGAAAAGTGAATTTATTTTTTTTGACTTTTGAAGTCCATCAGCCGAATGGCATGGAGGAGAGAGAAAAAAATTGATTTTTTTGATATTTTATTTTATTTTCCATTTATTTAATTAAAGGTTGCTTGTTTTATTTTTTAAGTACATGAACCATGCTTCTTTTCACCAACCAAGTCATGGCTTGTTAACTTGTGTAAGTAT
This sequence comes from Hedera helix, assembly GCA_947179155.2. NCBI lineage: Eukaryota > Viridiplantae > Streptophyta > Magnoliopsida > Apiales > Araliaceae > Hedera > Hedera helix. The sequence goes on along the minus strand of OX359264.1, from coordinate 56,540,271 downwards.
CCATTAGCTAGCTTGTAGTGGTCAAAATTATTAGATACATTATGTGTATCTACTAATTTTTCAAGTATACTTGAAAAGTTGATAGATGTTATTTCATTTTGCTCCAAAAATCAAAAGAGAGAGTTTGAGAGCAAAATATTTTGAGAGAGAGCAAGAGAAGGAGAAGGAGTGCTAAGCTAGTTTATGCCTTCAAGATTCACAACATATTTTGGGAGAAAAAGAAGAATAGCCATTAAATCAAGGTAATGGTTATTTTAAATGAAGTTTTGTTTTTAAATTAAATAAATCATCATGTTAGTATAAACATGTTAATATGGTTATTAATGTGTAGTGGTAATATATATGCCATGCTTGAGTTTAATATGCTTGGTTTGTATTTTTGTACATTTTATATGCTAAAATATGTATTTAATAGTGTGTAAACAAGTTTTGGAATTTATGTCCAAAAATATTTTTTATAAAACTTAAGTTTGATGTTCTAATATTATAGAACATTAAATCATGAGAAAAACAAAGTTTGAATCACTCAAAATGGAGTTATACACAAAAAGTTATGATTTGTGGTAGTTTATGTGATGTAAAATTTTTTATAAAAAAATAATGATATTAAATCATGAAAAATTAACTGCCCTGATAATCCACTGCCCTGATACCAACTGTAACGATCATTCAATAGCACCTTACACTGGTACCTATCAGTTTGCCACCGCATGCGGCGTCCCCTACGGAGAGTCTGGCTTCGGTGCCTCCCTTCTATGGGCGGTCACCAGCGAGAGGCTCGGGGTTCTTTTTATATAGCTCTGATACCAACTGTAACGCCCCCAAAATCCCCGCGCTTTCCACGCGGCGGACCTTGTGCGTTAACTTCGTACCTCTATCGACTTAACCAATGATCCCATAATCATATTGGTTGAATTAGTCTTATTTTAGACTATACATTAAAAATTTCTCTTAACTTTGTCCCTGGATCATAACTTAATCTCAGTCTCATAAGTATACAAGTATCAACTTGTATTTCATCCGTATAAATGGATAAAACCATATATAACAGTTTAATTTTAACCTTAGGATTTAAATATTCTATATACGTCCACTTGTAACGGTCTCATTCGTACTACAAGTATCAATATACAAAGATATCTCTTCATATCAATAATCCTATTTATATGGTATTCAGAATAGTAATAACGAGTTATACCTGGGTCCGAGGAACCTTAACGATGGATTTGACCAGTCAACATCGCTTAGTTCTGTCTCAGATGTATAGCACTCACAAGTTATTTACCGATCCTCATCCAGATAAATAGATCATTATCAACATTGTTTTAATATTTAACAATTCTACATTATATCAAATTTAAAGACATAACAACATTCTGATGATAATAATTTATATCATTCATTCAATATTCGGTTACATGTTTGTTTGTTCGTATTACAACAGTCATTATGACTTATACAAATACAAGTAATAAACATGAAAACCTAATCTACGCTTCATCTTTACGTTCAAGATCTTCTTAACGTTCATCTTTAATCTGCAAATAAGGTTTTATTCGCAAGAATGAGCACGACGGCTCAGCAAGTCTAACATATTATCACATACACAGTTTATGCTTTCATATAAACTTTAACATGCTTTGACTGAACATACATCTCAGTTAATAATCATATTAATTTATGCTTTAACAATAAACATATTTTATACATACTCATATGCATCATCAAATATCAATTAACATTTAACAGTTAATCAATAACTAACACTTAATCATTTAATCACATAAGATCTTCATTCATGTACTTTCACATATAAACTATCACATAATAACATGAACAATCTTAGAACATACTAATAACACATAAAAGTTTAGAACTTGCCTCAAATTGAAACTAGGGTTTTCCGGCGGAGCGTTAAACCCTACACAGTCATTTAGTGCATAAGCGGTTAGATTCATCGTATTATATAACTTCATAAGTCTTATATTAACTTATTTAAACTATTTCAATAGGTGGAATTATTTGGAAAATTGGCTAACTCAAAAACTCATTTTTAAGCCAAATTTTCGGATTTGGGCAGATTGTTGGACTGCCAGACCCCGGCTCAGTTAAACGGTCATAACTTCTTCGTTTTAAAACATTTTTTAGTCGTTCAAAATTCCACGCGTTCGTAACTTCCGTCTCTACAACTTTCATTCAGAAAAAAGTTCGAGATTCCTGACAGATTTGTACAGATTTCGGCCTAAAGGTGACTGCTCTAAAACTGATTCATATTTCTGACCTCTTTTATAGTAACAGCCATAACTTCGTCATACGAAAACATTTTTGAGTGATTCTTGAGTCTAAATTGCTTAGAATTTCATGAGCTAAAACTTTAATTTAGGTTTCTAAGGCAGATTAAGACTTTAAATTTTCGGAAATTTGCAAAAATATTCTGCGACAATATTAAACTTAACTTTCTTTGATCCGATTGCTAAAACATGATACCTCAAGCATTAATTTGCTAAGATAACATGTTCTAACACTTCGTATCACTTCATAACATAAAAATAACAAAATCATAAACCTACTTATGTAAGATTCATGGCTTTTGCTCAAGAACACACGAAGAACACGAAGAACGGATAAAACCGTACATGGTAACGACTTATGTTCTTGAGCTTTTGGTTTTCGTACTTGAAATAATTTGAGCATTATAACTGCTTACATAAGTGATTAAAACACTTTATGATTGACAAAATTTGGTCATTATAACGACTTGTAAATTGAATTATAACAATTTATAAAAATGTTCAAGAACATACGAAGAACACGGAGAACGAATAAACCGTACATGGCTACGACATATGTTCATTGAGCTTTAAACTACGAATTGAAATTCGACATTATAACTACTACAAAATATAGAAAGGCTCAAGAACACGTGAAGAACACGGAGAACGACAATCGTACATGGCTACGACTCGCGTTCTTGAGCTTTTTGAAACTAAAAATTAAATAAACATAATAACAACTAACAATTTACCTCTCGAAGTGCAAGCTTTAACAATTTCTTTGCACTTCCTTCTTGTCTCACAAGAACTCTCTCTATAAAATCTGATTTTTGCTCTTGAACTATGGTGAGAATTAATGAAGACATGGCTTAGTATTTATAGGCAAGCAAAGTCTAGGGCATAAAGGTCATTAAGACAACCAAGCTTTGGCTCCAAGTTTGGCTTGACTTTAACTTTGGCTCCAAGTTTGGCTCCGACTTTGGCTCCAAGTTTGGCTCCGACTTTGGCTCCAAGTTTGGCTTAACTTTGGCTTGGCTTAGGCTTTAACTTTAACTACTAACTAGAGTTAACAACTAACTCAACATTGGTTAATTCTCTACTAAAGTTAGCAACTTAATTGGTTGATTAGTTTCTTAATTCACCAATTAAATTTTATTAGGTTAATCTTAATTTTAATTAACCTTAATCTTAATCAAGTATACATGTAGCATAGTTGACTTTTACTATTCACAGTTGACTTTTTCGTATTTATACCGTATAATTTTCGTATTATTCTCGTATTATTTTCGTATTCTACCCGTATAATTTTCGTATTATACGCGTATATGTGAATAGTGATTAGGGTTAGGTTATAACCCTTAGGGTTTCTAGGTTTAGGGTTTAGGTTTTAACCTTTTCTAAGTTTAACCAAACCCTAGTTTAGGTTTTCTAAACCCTAGAATTAGGTTTTTAGGTTTTAACCTTTAAATAACTTTTCGATTTTAATAAGTGTTAAGGTTAATTACTTGAACCGAAACACGAATTCCTACACATAGATAAACTACATAACACATTTAAAGGTTAATACAAGCTTTATAAATCACATAACACATAGTTTAGGTTAAAAGTTTAACCTCTAATCGTAAACGAATCGTAGTTTCGAGTCGTTTTTTTAATCTTTATTATAGCTCAATGTATTGTTGAGCAATCGTTTTTAGGCTTTTAAATTAACAACCTTTATCATATCTTGACAGATCACTTTTAAAATATTTGGGATATTACAGTAATAGTAATAATAACAATAATAATAATTATTATTATTATTATTATTATTATTATTATTACTATTATTATTATTATTATTACTATTATTATTATTATTATTATTATTATTATTATTACTATTATTATTATTACTATATTATTATTATTATTATTATTATTAAAAAAAATTGAGAAGACAATCCCCAAAGTGGAAAAAATTAAAAGTTCAATCCCCTAATTGAAAAAACGGACAAGTCAATCCCCAAAGTGGAAAAAAATTAAAAGTTTAATCACTCAATTGAAAAAATTGAGAGTTCAATCCTCAAAGTAAAAAAACGTTAAAAGTTCAGGGTACTATTTTATATTTAGGCCGCCAATGATATTGCCAATGACCTTTGTAAATAAATGATAGGACCCATCATTGTGGGTTTCATTATTTATTTACAAAGGTCATTGGCTACATCATTATAAAACATCATTGTGTATAGCATTTTTCGCCCGGCATTTCTCAACAAACTCGAGTATATATGAACAAGTATAAATGCCTAATATTTAAATATTATATTTATTTTAATTATTAAAAGATAATAAATAATATTAAATTTTATGTTATGAATAATTAAAAAATATATAGTATTTAAATTATATATTCCTAAATTTATCAAGAGTATATTTTGTTAACTATGGCGGAGTTTGAATAGTCAATTTTTACCTTTTTTTTACGCCACATCTCTAATATTACTAACCGGAGAAATGAAATAGAGAATAAATTATTCATTTCATTTTAAGTGGAATAATTTATTATATATTTAAAAAAAAAAAAAATTCATAAATTTGAGAGGGATAAAAATTATTTATTTTATTCCGATGAAAAACCAAACATAATATATTTTTTATTTAATAAAAAAAATCATTTTATTCTCACGTTAATTCCCCCTATTTCAACGTAACATAAATTATTCCTTCAACGATTATCGTGCACTCTCTAGGAATGATAATACAACAAGTTTACACAACATTGGCGTCATACTTTCTTTGTTTTTGTGCCCAACTCACACACACAAACACTAAACATAAATTAAAAAATAAAATTTTATTTCACTGTTAAAAAATAAGATCTGATATAAATTTTCATACTTGATCTCATTTTTTAACGATAAAATGTTTGTTTGTGTTTTAAAGTTACGTGTGTAAATTTATTCTTGTTTTTGTTACAAAATGAGGCATGGTTGAAACACGAAATAAAACCCAAAAAATTATTTTAGTTTTTTATTTTGTGTAAGCTGCAAATTTGATCGGTTAAAATTACGTACTTAACAAACTTAATGATGAATTGAATTATGTTTTCACAAATAAGGAATGCAAAGTATGCTGTCCAATACACTGCCAAACATTTAAATTTTACGCACGACCTTTAATCAGTCTTGTTGTTGTTCTTGTCCAAAAGAAAAGTCCAATATTGATAATTATGGGATTTAATTTGTAACTCCCAAATCAAATCACTATATTATTATCATATATTTTCTAACTTTGACACTTAAAGTAATTATAAATATATAAATTTTATTTTTAAATAGAATAAATACCACTTGACTTTGTTATACGTATAACTTGAATCTTCTTTTATTAAATTAATTTTCTTAATATTTTTTCCGGGGGTTCATAAAAAAAAAGGGTATATACTTGAAGGTAAAAATGCATGATATGAAAATATAAATTAAAAATTTACGAATTATATAAATTGGAATTTATGGTGAAACGAAGGTAGACGCGTGCACGTAAAAAGGCCAAAAATAATATTCGTACACTTGCTTATATTTGTAGCACTGTGCCAAAACAATGTCTCGACTGACATGGATAGCCATTGGCTGGAAGACTTTATTGGCATTAAACCTGGAAGGCTGGAACCACAAAGCAATGTTGAGAAAATTGGACTGAATCAACGGTCGGATTGCAGTTTAATCGGAATCGGTCGACTTTTCGATCCGATCTAGTTAAAAAATCGGAAAGTCAACGACCCGGTCAAAAACTGGTTGACCACCGATTCAACCGGTAGTTGAACCAGTTGACCCGGTTTTCAAGTATTTTTTTTTTACAAAAATATTTTAAAAAATATTATAATATTATTTTACTATATTTTAGTTTATAAAAAATTAAATATTTTAAATTTTTATTAATTATTAATAATATTTTTTTTATGTATTTATGACGTCACTGATTCAATAACGGTTCGACCACTGATTGGACCAGTAACCCATCCACCCGGTAACTTTTCCGATTCGATGACCGATCCAATTTTCTAAATATTGCCACAAAGTGCAAAAGACTTATATTCTACATTACATTTGGTACCACATATCGGCATATATTATACTATCACATTCAAAATCATATGTTATCAATTTAATTTGACACAAAAAATTGAGTTAGAAGACCATTAATTATCATATGGGGTGTAGCCATGTTCCAATTTGGATTTTGGACCGCCCAAGTTATCTTCGAGGAGCCACAGAAGATGCTAAAATACAATTTCGCCAAATTTCACATGCGATTTCGCATTTGGAGATGGAATCCCACCTAATTTTATCCTAATTTAGCTTAATTTTTATGACGTTCCCAAAATTTAAAACTTTAAACACCGAATATGGTGCTCACAATATTATTTATCAATCACATTTATCTATCCACATTTCTTAACGGCATAAAAATAAATATAATACTTACAAAACATATCTTACACTATCCTACATTTCTATACCTTTACTATTAAAAAAAAATCTTATACCGAAAGAATATATCAAGACATTACATTAAATACTATTAACTCCTTCCATTTTTTTTTATACTATCATGATTCTTTGATTTTCTCTAATTTAGCTGAAAATATTTATACATAGTAAGAATGAATAACTATTTTGCTCAACAAATTTTAAACATTCAGTGAACAATAAACAAATCTATGAAGACAAGAACGATATCCTAAGGAATGAGAGATTTCTTATCAAATTCTTACTTGTTGATGCAATATTTGATGAAACTTTGGATGGATCTTTGTTGGATTTGAGGAGTGTCGACGGGTTTGGAAAAGAAGAAGTGAGTTTTTGTTATTATTTTGGCATTCTACTATAACTTTAAACAATGTTATGCGGTTTCTCTGTTGAAAAAAATAAATTAGGAAATACTAAAAAATTATTATGCGGTACTCTCTAAAATTTTTATTTTTGCTTTTTTGCTTTTGTACGTACCGAAATAGTGTTCTTTAGATGAAAAATAAAATGAAAAATTTAGGGGGTACCGCAAAACTATTGTGCGGTACCCTCTAATTTTTTTTTCTTTTGTACGTACCGAAGTAATGTTCCTTCGTTGAAAAAAAATTAAGGGATACCGCACAATAACTATACAATTATTGTGCGGTACCCCCTAATTTTTTATTTTATTACTTTTATATGTATCGAAGTAGTATTCCTACGTTGAAAAAAAAAATTAAGGGTACTGCAGAACTATTGTGATGTGCGCTTAAACTTTTTTTTGCTCTAATACGTACAGAAATAGTGTTCCTCCGTCGAAAAAACAAAAAATTAAATTTAGGGGGTACCGCACAATAATTATGCGGTACTCCCTAATTTTTAATTTTTTTTTTTGTATTCTAAGGAGTATTATGAACAATATTTATGTTGACCATATACCGTAAAACTATTGTACGGTAATGTTACAAACAATTATGCGTTAGTTTCATCCTTAGGGCATTGAATATTGTAATAGATGACTAATGTGACGCCCCCAAATCTGGGCCCACACAGCCCAAACTTGAGTCGTCAAAAGACTACAACAAAATTATTACAACAAAGCACAACGTACAACAATACAGTGTATAATAATACACAACTAAATCTTCACTATTATTGACACACTATTTTACAAAACGTGAAGACTATGATAACTATTCCTCGGACCCTCACTCCATTCCCCGGCTAGACCCTGTTATGTTTTCATCTCCTGTTGAAAAACAATGGAACAAAAGAAAGGGTGAGCTCAAATAGCCCAGTAAGAAATATCATGACTAAGATAATGACGAATAAATTATCATTAGCCTTCAACAGTTGAGTTCTTGATAGAATACAATAGAATACAAGGTTTATATCAAAAACTGCAGTTAAATTCTTAAACAATGTTCAGATCAATAATAGCAGCGGAATGAGCAATCTATTAGAAGAATAATGCAGATTATAATGTCCACTCGCTTCTCTTTTTCGTAAAAACATCATCAACTTTTATCATCTGAAATACCATTAGTCATGATAATAAAAATTCACAGTTCCTGATCATAATCATGCAAATCAACAGTTCATCTTTGCACTACGGGCCAAAGATATTTAATTTAGCACCAGCGGTCATGATTATACCAGATTCAGCCTTTGGTGATAATCATACCAAACAACAGTTCATCTGTGATGCCCCCAAATCTAGGCCTACACAGCCCAAACTTGAGTCGTCAAAAGACTACAACAAAATTATTACAACAAAGCACAACGTACAACAATACAGTGTATAATAATACACGACTAAGTCTTCACTATTATTGCCACACTATTTTACAACACGTGAAGACTAGGATAGCTATTCCTCGGACTCTCACTCCATCCCCCGGCTAGACCCCGTTACGTTTTCATCTCCTGTTGAAAACAATGGAACAAAAGAAAGGGTGAGCTCAAATAGCCCAGTAAGAAATATCATGACTAAGATAATGACGAATAAATTATCATTAGCCTTCAACAGTTGAGTTCCTGATAGAATACAATAGACTACAAGGTTTATATCAAAAACTGTAGTTAAATTCTTAAACAACGTTCAGATCAATAATAGCAGCGGAATGAGCAATCTATTAGAAGAATAATGCAGACCATAATGTCCACTCGCTTCTCTTTTTAGTAAAAACATCATCAACTTTTATCATCTGAAATACCATTAGTCATGATAATAAAAATTCACAGTTCCTGGTCATAATCATGCAAATCAACAGTTCATCTTTGCACTACGGGCCAAAGATATTCAATAAAGCACCAACGGTCATGATTATACCAGATTCAGCCTTTGGTCATAATCATACCAATCAACAGTTCATCTTTGCACTACGGGCCAAAGAGAACATTAACCACGTGCCATAAAAGACACCGAACAGATGTATCGCCTTTAACCTAGTTTATCGCCTTTAACCTATCATCTGTTCAACAATTATATCACATCTGTGCCCCCGGCCACAGATATTCACAACAGTTTGATTCTTGATGATTAATACAAATAATAGTGTTACAAATGATGAATAGAAGAACAGGATAAACAATAAGTATCAGAAGTTTACTTTGTGCAGATTCAAATAATGTCCAAATTGTCAACATGATGTGGAGTGAAATTTAAAAATGATATTCAAGATCCACAGTTCAGAATAACGGTTACAGTTCAATAGAAAGGTTCACGTAAATAGGAAGGTTCAGTTGAAATAATGAAGTTCAACTATTATGGAACATATAATATTTTCAGGAATTATAGAAGCAATAGTTCCATAATAAGTTTCGATTTAGGAGTATGAAAGAAAATAATATCCCTTACCGTAGCAGGTTTGATTAACAAAAGGTGAAGGGAATTAATATCCCTTACCACAGTAAGTTTGAATAATAGAAGATGAAAAAGATGGTATCCCTTATGAGTATAAAGGAAAATGATATCACTTACGAATATGGAATAAAAGTGTCATGTGATAATTCGTGTAGACAAATTATTTCCACACGAGACAAATAAAAAGGGTTATTCACCAACAGGCGATAATCCGCACCGTAAGGTTATTCCCATCAATTTGAATACGAATAGTTATTCACCAAACAGGCGATAATCCGCGCCGTAAGGTTATTCCCATCAATTTGAATACGAAGAGTTATTCACCAAACAGGCGATAATCCGCACCGTAAGGTTATTCTCAAAGATTAATAAGGAATGAATACAAAAGGTTATTCACCAACAGGCGGTAAACCGCGCCGTAAGGTTATTCCCACAATTTAATACATGGAAGTAAATGGCACAAGAAAGAAACGATATTATTTTCGAGAATCAAAGAATGATAATCCCTTCAAGTAAGAAAGAAAATAATATCCATTTATGATGATGAAAAGAGTGATACCCCTTACCGTAGTAAGTTTAAATAATAGAAAATGAAAGAATATGATATTCCTTACCACAGTAAATTTAAGAGTTTGAAATGAATGGTATTCCTTACCTTAACACGTGACTGGATATTGATTTAAATGAGGTTGATCAACCTATATATTTTTAATATAATTAGTAATTACCACATATAAATTTCAAAGTGTATGATAACTCGTATAATATGAACTATCAAAATTATATATATTTAACATAATTTTTGTAGTATAATATAACTACTTTAAAATAGTTTTTAAAATAATATTCCAAAATAAATCTTCCAAAGAAAGTTTTTAAAAATGAATCTTCTCAAAGAAGAGTCTTCTAAAGGAAGATTTGTGAATATCGTGAAAAATAGGAATTTATGAAATTACTACTCTTTAATAAAAGACTTACTTGAAAATTTTCTGCACTCCTTTTGGCTTTCAAACTCTCAAAATAACCTTACTATTCTCAGAGAAAACTCATAAAATTCTTATAGAAAAATTTTATGTTTTAGGTGTGATTTTTCTATTCAGCTGAGCAAGCTATTTATAGGAGAAAAGAAGTTACTATGCGATAGGTGAGCAGCACGCCAGTGCTGAATTGCAGTAGCAGCCGTCTGGCTGCTTTTCTCCTTCTCACCAACCCACCCAGCAAGCAATTCTCACATTTCATTTTTCATGTGGGTCCCACAGAGGGCCCACATGTTTTTACTATTCCAAATAGTAATTAAATAATTTTATATATATATATATATATATATATATATATATATATATATATATATATATATATATATATATTCTTCCTACATGTCCTGCATATAAAATAATGCTACGACAATAATTCAACAATAATTTAATAAACACGTGACAGATTATTATTAATTTAATAATATAAATTACTGTGTATTTGCTACTGTGACAATTATTTGGTTCAATAATTTTAAAGACAGTGCACCAACAATTATTGACTCAATGATATGAAATACAGTGTAATGACAATTATTGAATCAATAATGCAAAATACTGTGTAACAACAATTATTGAATTGATAACATAAAATATTATGAAATGACAATTATTGATGAAATGATGTGCAACAGTTACGGTATCAATTATCAGATCAATAATGCAAATACTGTGTAATAACCAATTTATCAATTCAATAATATAAACACCGCACAATACCTTGTGCTACTATAGAATACCGCGTGCTACAGTAAAATACCATAATTTACCGTATGCTACTATTCTTTTATCACCGGTATTTTAACAGTTAACACCGTTGACTATTTTTATTTAAAAAGGTTACTTCTGTCGTTTTCTATATCCGACAAATATTCTGTTGTGGGGTCCACAAATAATTTGTTATTTTGGCGCCGTCGTACGACACGAATATTCCCCGACAAAGCGAATATTGTCCGACAAAATAAAATTTGCACATAACATCCTTAACTTTCAATTTCGTCAATTTAACCACTTACTGTTTCATGAAAAAATATATATGAAGAAAAATTAAATTTTATATTTCATAAATTCGGGGTCTTACAACCTCCCCTCCTTATGAAATTTCGTCCCCGAAATTGACGTACCTGGCATTTCGAAGAGGTATGGATACCTAGACTTCATCTCAGATTCTAGCTCCCAGGTCATTTCCTCAATATCTTGGTTCCTCCATAAAACCTTAACTTGAGGTATAACCTTTGAGCGTAAGATCTGCTCCTTCTTATCTAGGATCTTAACAGGTACCTCATCATACGTTAAATCTTCTGCTATAACGTCTGGTTCTAACTCAATGACGTGGTTTGGGTCCTTCACATATTTACGTAACATAGATATGTGGAAAACGTTATGGATGCGAGACATACTTGGTGGTAGGACTAGTCTGTAGGCTACGGATCCTACTCGATCGAGGATTTCAAATGGGCCAATAAATTGAGGGTTGAGCTTTCCTCTCTTTCCGAATCTCGTAACCCCTTTCCATAGAGAAACACGTAAGAATACATGATCTCCGACGTTGAAACTTTCGTTTCTCCGATGAAGATCAGCATAACTCTTTTGTCGTTCTTGCGCTGTCTGTATTCGTTGTCGGATCATTTGGATCTTTTCGGTCGTCAAGCGTACCAACTCGGGTCCCAACAATTTTGCTTCTCCTACCTCATTCCAACATATTGGAGAGTGACACTTGCGTCCATATAAAGCCTCGAATGGAGTCATACCTATACTTGCTTGGTAACTGTTGTTGTAGGAAAATTCCACCAATGGCAAGTACTTATCCCAACTTCCTTTGAAATCTAGTACGCAAAGTCTCAAAAGATCTTCGAGGGTTTGGATCGTCCTTTCCGATTGTCCGTCCGTTTGAGGATGGTATGCAGAACTGAATCGTAGCTCAGTGCCCATAGCTTTTTGTAGACTGATCCAAAAGCGTGAAGTGAATCTAGGATCTCGATCAGAAACTATGGAAACTGGCATGCCATGCAATCTCATAATCTCATTTATGTACATACCGGCAAGACGTTCAAGTGAAAAGTTTTCTCGTATAGGCAAGAAATGAGCAGATTTGGTCAATCTATCTACGATCACCCAAATTGCATCTAAGCCTTGAGAAACTTTGGGAAGACCCGTTACGAAGTCCATATTGATGTGTTCCCACTTCCATTCGGGAACTTCAAGTGGTTGTAATGGACCTTTAGGTACTTGATGTTCTGCCTTGACACGTTGACAAGTTAGGCACCTTGAGATAAACTCTGCAATCTCTCTTTTCATATTGTTCCACCAAAATGTATGTCGAAGATCTCGATACATCTTGGTACCTCCTGGGTGGATTGCAAACGGCGTGTTGTGTGCCTCCATCATGATTTTATGCTTTAATTCAGAATCGTTAGGAACACAGAGTCGAGAGTTGACTCGAAGTATTCCTTTCTCGTCGATTCTTGCTTCGAGAATGGTACCTTCTTGTACTTTTTTTATCATGTTTATCAGTTCCGGATCGGTAGCTTGAGCAGCTTTAATTTTATCGATTAAAGCTGGTTCTACTCGCACGTGAGCAATCTTCGAGTGGGTCCCTGGTGTCTTTAGCTCTATCTCCATCTTTTGCAAGTCGTACAAAATACGTTTTTGTGTTGTCAGCAGTGCACTTGTAGTCGCATATTCCCCGACAAAGCGAATATTGTCCGACAAAATAAAATTTGCACATAACATCCTTAACTTTTAACTTTATCGATTTAACCACTTACTGTTTCAAAAAATATATATATGAAGAAAAATTAAATTTTGTATTTCATAAAATTCGGGGTCTTACAACTAAGATTAGGTTCGATAAAAAATTATTCACATCCCCTCTTTGACTATAGATCATTCTCCTATATATATACATATCAAAAGATTTTTAATTTCAACTAAAAATAAAGTTAAAATTTATGTTATTGTCGTTTCAGAAAATTTCATCTGTCTTGAATTGAATAATGAGTCGATTTCTGAAGTCTATTTTTATGAATAAAAACTATTTCTTACGTTGATTAAATTTAACCCAAAACTCACTATATATATTTTAAGAGTATGTCAATTTAATATCAATTGATTTTAAGCTGAAATATTTCAACATGGTGAGAACATTAGGTTAAAGTCCCACGTACAAAAATAATAATTAGAATATCTTTACCATAACACTAAGTTATTGTCAAATTAATTTATGATCAAATGAGTACTTTCTTTGGTATCTTTCTTTTAGTTTAAATAAAATGAAATATTAGGAACTTTGTTAAACATCCATGCATGATTATTAAATACTTATGAATATCTTTCATTTTCCACATTAATTATTTGATAAAATACTTTTTATCAAACTGGTACACAACTTTTCGGTAATTAGTTTTTGAACGTAAGTAAATAGGACAAATTAAAGGACAATTATCTAACACTTAATAATAATAATTATTTATTTATTTATTAACTTGAGTGTCAAATTTATTTAAAAACTATATCCAGTGTCCCGCTTTAATCCTTGTTTCAAACACGTGGATAGATAGTTCAAAAGGGCAGTAGAAATTTTAGGCTATGGCACACGCGATGGAAAGTTCAATAAAATATATATTTATTTTGATTGACCAAAAAGTTTTAAAAAATAATTACTTTTTTTTTTGCTCTCCTTTAGAATAACTTTCTAGTACAACGTGGGATGGAAAAAAGGTCCCCATTTGAGAGGAGTTGACGTGGATATATCAGATATCATATATCGTCCGTTGGGTGGGTCCCACATATCCACTATAAATACGTATCAAGCGGTGGTGTTTCTGTATTACAACTACCCCCCCCTCGTTCAAGACACTAGTAATATAGTACGTGTCCTTCTCACCCGGTATTCTGCAGCACCACCACCTTTCTCTGCCCCCTTTCCATTACCAATAAACCCTCTCTTCCCTCTCTTCCATTTGTTGATTCAATTCTCGTAGGTACCTAATCTTAAATCTTTTGAATCTATATCCAAAATCTTTGTTTTCAGATCCTCAATTTTATCCTTCTTTTTTGGGCATTCTAGTTGCTAAAAATAAAAATAAAAATAAAAATAACCATCATGTGTGGAATTCTAGCAGTGTTGGGTTGCTCTGATGATTCTCAGGCCAAAAGGGTTCGCGTTCTTGGGCTCTCCCGCAGGTACTTTTTTCTTTTATTTATTGCCAATAATTCAAACCAGCATTTAACAATTCTTGTTTCTCTATGATGATCATGACCCTGTTTTTTGTTTATACAGATTTTCTTGATTATAATTACAGTAGCATTTTCGTTTCTGTCAGACCCTTTTCTTTGTTTCTATCTTGTGTTAATTTTCTTTTGAGTTTTAATTTTAGAGTGATTTAATGGCATATTTAACTGCTGTAATTGACTCAATTTCTATGTTCTGAGGCAAAAAAATTAATATCAAAGTCTGATATAATATGGTGGATGCTATGCTCTTTTGCCTTTTTTGGGCATTTAATGGACTAATCTTGGTTATAAATGAGTTATTGTCGTGAGACTTCACCAGAACTGTGCCTTAATCCAAGTGCCAGTGCCAGCACCAGCAGCAATAACAAATTAAGGAATTATTATAGCCTACTCCCTTAAATGTCTAATTTTGATTTTTTTAAGTCAAATTAATTATTTTTAAAATTAATAATTAAGTATATAAAAATATATTATTAAAATAATAAAAATTAGGGTTAGTATTAAATTGTATATATTTTCTTTTGGATATAATCTCTTCATCTATATTTTGGTAAATATGGTAAAAAATTAGTTTTAAAAATAGTCAATTTGACGTTAAAAAATTAAAATTGAGTATTTAATTTGGGACGGAGGGAGTATCTATCAAGAAAAAATGACAATAATGCGGGACCGTTTGAAATATTAATGTTAGAGTGGGATTTTGATCATTTACATGAAAGATACATTAATTAGCCTTCAAATCATTTTCACAATAGTGGAAGGATAAGTGCACATGGGGCTTGTGTTCTTTTTAATTGTGGAACAAATGGGTTGATGTTGATTAGCTGGTGTTTAATATACCTAATTGATGAAAAGTTGCTAATTGAGTTGTTATTGTTGCTTAACGAATTAGATTGAAGCATCGTGGTCCTGACTGGAGTGGTATATACCAGTATGGTGGCTGTTATTTGGCTCATCAAAGGCTAGCAATCATTGATCCTGCTTCTGGTGATCAACCTCTCTACAATGAAGATGAGAAAATTGTCGTTACGGTGGGTCATCCTGCGGAACTTAATATGATTTGTCAGTCTTATGTCTTTTATTATTGTTTTGGTTGAGTTTAGCTAAATTACAAAGAAATAAAAATAAAAACAAAATGATCTATTTGATTAAATGAAAATACTGTGTTAAAAACCAGGTCAATGGAGAAATATATAACCATGAGGAACTGCGGAAGCGTTTGCCTAACCACAAATTCAGAACGGGTAGCGATTGTGATGTTATCGCCCATCTTGTGAGTGGTCTCATAAGCATATAATCCAAATTTATTGACTCATAGTAGATATGGATATATCTAAGTACATGTACTTGTTTTTATTTAATTGTTTGAATAAGATTGTTGGATTATTTATCAATTTTTTCAATTTTCAGTTTAATAATTACTAATTAATTCAATCGTCGACCTTGATCTCTTTTCATTAGTATGAAGAGTATGGAGAAAACTTTGTGGACATGTTAGATGGAATGTTCTCATTTGTCTTACTGGATACCCACGATAACAGCTTCATTGTTGCTCGTGATGCCATTGGGATCACTTCCCTCTATATTGGTTGGGGACTTGATGGTAAACTTTCACTTATATGTTCAAAAGTGAATTCATCACTATTTCTATAAAGGAATTGACCGATATAGTTGTATAATATGGATTTGCTTTTCTGTTCCAGGATCAATTTGGATTTCTTCTGAATTGAAAGGCTTGCACGATGACTGTGAACATTTTGAGATCTTTCCGCCAGGGCACTTGTACTCTAGCAAAACAGGTGGCCTTAAGAGATGGTACAACCCTACTTGGTTCTCGGAAGCTATCCCATCAATTCCTTATGATCCCCTTGTTCTAAGGCGTGCATTTGAAACTGTGAGACTTTTAAATTATTCACAAACTCAATATAGCAGTCTTATAAGGACAACTAATGTAAAATATATACAGGCTGTGACTAAAAGGCTGATGACTGACGTTCCTTTCGGAGTTCTGTTATCCGGAGGTCTTGACTCGTCGTTGGTCGCTTCCATCACTGCTCGTCACTTGGCAGGCACTAAGGCTGCCAAGCAATGGGGAGCTCAACTTCATTCCTTCTGTGTTGGCCTTGAGGTGAGGTTTTTTTTTTTTCTCCTTCAAAAATAAATATGAAAAGCCACTCTACAATTAGAACTTGGTGTAGTCCTAATACCCGTTTCAACATTTATTGTGCAGGGGTCACCAGACTTGAAGGCTGGAAAGGAAGTTGCTGATTATTTGGGTACTGTTCACCATGAATTTCACTTCACTGTTCAGGTATTCATACAACTACGATCTCCCAGGTTTCTTGTGGCTGGAGTCTTCTTTTCTTAATTGGCAAGTTATAATTCTTTCTTATGTTGCAGGATGGAATTGATGCAATTGAAGATGTTATTTACCATATTGAAACTTATGATGTAACAACGATTAGAGCTAGCACACCTATGTTCTTAATGTCGCGTAAGATCAAGTCATTGGGGGTGAAGATGGTTATTTCTGGTGAAGGTTCTGACGAGATTTTTGGTGGGTACTTATACTTTCACAAAGCTCCGAACAAGGAAGAATTTCATCACGAAACATGTCACAAGGTAATATAGATTTCATAGGATTTCTTTCTTGTATAGGGATCTAAACAGAAGATATGACATCAAATGGTTTTGCCATTGTTATTTTATACACAGATAAAGGCACTCCACCAATATGATTGTTTGAGAGCAAACAAAGCAACATCTGCATGGGGCTTAGAAGCCCGGGTTCCATTTTTAGACAAGGAATTCATTAATGTTGCAATGAGTATTGACCCCGAGTGGAAGATGGTAAGGAACAGTTTTCATCCGGATGCTTGTGTTTACATGTACTTTTAAATTAGAAACATATCATTTGAATACACTATGAAAATTTGCTCCCATTTCAGATCAAACCAGAAGAAAAACGAATTGAAAAGTGGATTCTTAGAAGGGCTTTCGATGATAATGACCATCCCTATCTGCCTAAGGTTTGTATTCGACTTGGCTAATTTTAATGATTATTCCTCAATCAAATCTAAGAGTGAGACATTTCCTGTTTGATGCCCTGCAGCATATTCTGTATAGGCAGAAAGAGCAGTTCAGTGACGGTGTTGGCTACAGTTGGATTGATGGGCTCAAAGCCCATGCTGAACAACATGTATTATCATCATTTTCCTCTTTTCTTTTTTAAAATTTTTCGGAATCTCATAAGTTATTTTACTTTTACTAACTAATACCTATTTGTATGCCCTTTCAGGTGTCAGACAGAATGATGCTTAATGCGTCACATATATTCCCACATAATACACCCATAACAAAGGAAGCCTATTACTACAGAATGATTTTTGAGAGATTCTTCCCGCAGGTGCGTTTCTCAAACTAGTCACAAATCAGTCTGTATTAATTATTATAACTTTATCAATAAATCAGAGAACTTATTCAACTATCTGTAAATTTTGTTCATTTGGTTATGCAGAACTCAGCGAGATTGACTGTCCCAGGGGGAGCAAGTATAGCATGCAGTACAGCCAAAGCTGTCGAGTGGGATGCTTCGTGGTCAAATAACCTTGACCCATCTGGCAGGGCTGCACTTGGGGTTCATAATTCAGCGTATGAGAAACAGCCACCTTCTGTTCCAAACAAGAATTTGGCGCCAAAGATTATAGACAATGTTCCACGGATGATGGAAGTAGGTAGTCCCGAGCTCACGATTCACAGCTAGTATTCCCCTTCTGGGAAGGCGAGTTTCATTGTGAATTTGAGGGTAGAAGTTGCAGCATGTGTTTTAGATTTGCTGTTGTGTGAACTTTGTAGGCCATATTTAAAGTGAATAATGAACCGCTACCATGTTTGGTTAGTGTTGATTGGTGTAGTAGATTGTGGTGTTGTCTCTGTAGCAGGTTTTTAGCGTGTTGGTAATGTGTATTCTGTTCAAAATCAAATCCTTTGGTTTCATATGAATGGTGATGTTATTAGTATATAGAAATGGAATTGTAACACTATGATCTTGTAATATAAAGCTACAATTTGTAATTTTGCCAATGTCTAAACTGCAAAACTGAAGTTTGGTCCAACGTGTTATAGAAACAGTGAATTCTATCACTTTTGCACTTGCAATTCCGCAAGCAATTTTTGAATTTACATAGCACAAGAATGACAAAGGCCAGCTTGGTAAAAATTCTATCCTTTACTGTCAAGCTTTACAAGGCACACAAGCTGACTAGCAGTCTTCAGCATCTCAGGCCTAAACCAGGGCCTGCCACTTTGCTCCGTTCCCAATCAACTAGTTGAACTTCCGCGATAGAAAACTAGCCTACTAACTTTTGTTTTTTCTTTCTAGTGGTAATTATCGACGTATCTCCCATTTTTCTGTTTTTCTTTCTGTATATTTTTTTCTTCCTTTTTTTTCTTTCGAGTTTTGATAGTTTGAAAACATTTGTTTTGTGCATTCTTGTTGCCGAAACATGAAAATGTTACATATAAAGATTAAAAGAGTTGATGGACTAAGCACCAACTTTAATTGGTTTTTAATCCCTAAAATAACAACTCACTCGTTAATAAAGCTTTTATCATTATTTCACTATTTCATTAATCAAAATTAATTCATTTCAAAGATTGAGCTCCTGCACGATATCCCATTTTTATAATATATATATATATATCCAAATGGTCAATATTCAAAGTTGGATGGGAGCGTTATTCACCCAACCCATTTTGGACTATCTAAAGTCAAAAATAAAAAGCACAGAATCCGCATAACAATTATGAGAGTGATCTTACCATTCAAATTCAATATATCTAATCTGCACAATAGTTATGTGGATGATCAAAATTATTAGTTGTGCAGTCGGGAGTATTATGTTTTTCAGCCTTAAGATCTTAGAATGGACGGTTAGATCACACTTGGATGGACAAAAACTCCCCTCTAATTTGGATGTGGATCACTCCTACGCGTCTGTATGTGTGTTCAAGTTTCATTTTTGACCAAACCATTGTGAAAAACCAACAGAGCCCCTTATAAACTTGTCATTGTGGCTTCATATGCATACAGTAGGAAATCCATCAAGAATTCATGTATAATCCAACTAAATGAGTGGAGCAGTATACGTACGTATTACTCCGAAACTAGAAACTAAACATCACATCCCTCAATGCTTAATTTTGAGGGAGTCGCAAAATTTTTAACAAATTATATATGTAGCCTCTCCTTGGACCACATCATACAAATAATAGCAGACAAATTAGTGAGACTAATTTGACAAAATACAAAGGTAAAAGACGCACTACAATAAGTTACAGAAAGAACAAAGCAGTATAAAACAGCTGATTCCAAGTATCAGGCAAGCCGGGAAGGCACCAATGGCTACAATCAGCATAATGGTCAGGATTAGCTCTCTGTCCCGGGCTCAAATCGCCGCTATAAATGGACGGATGGGCATCTTTCCTCATTGCCGATAGGGCTGTTATGTCGAGCACATAAACTGGGCTTCTCATGTCCCTTATTACCGTCTCCAGCACCTTCATTTGGTCTGGATATGCCCCTGGCCCTGGATATGTTGTGCCACTCATTGGTGTCGTCTCGCCGTAACAGCTTTTTGTCGTTGTTGCTGCACCGGCACTCCATTCTGATGGGCTGCGAAAACATTCAATTCACTAACATTATACATGATTAACAACTCCTCAGAGCTCTATAGAAAAAACTAATATAAGTCTTATTCTTAGGATATAATGCAGTATTATAATTATGCATATTTTTTCAATTACTATAGCAAAAGTATGTATAAATGATTACAATAGAGAAAATATTTAACTAAGGTGTAAAATTGCAGCATTTTAGTAGTACTAGAGTGAATCTCTCTATTTGTAGATATAGATCATGAAATTATAACCGCAAAGAGTTGGGGATAATTTAGGAGGATTATTATTCTAGATGAAAGTCGACAAAAAAAACTAATAAGAGGAACTACTGACCACTTATATTAGAGTTTATATGTTTTCCCTTTGGCATAAAAGTGGCTTGGTTGACTATTATTTTGTTTGGTCACTTTTAAATTACTTTTTGGGCCCATCAGGAAACATCACTCACATGCTCAGAGTCACCGACGAAACTAGTGTCAGAAATTTATTAAATGAAAAACAGTCCCATCCATGTTCTGCGGACAACCCATTGTTTTGTTCATAATTCACAAACTGGACAAGGACAAATAATTCGATAATTGATTTAGAAAATAATATTGTTGAGATACAACAAAATCTCACATCAAAATGGAAAAAAATATATTGAGAATATATACATTTTAATAGACCAAAAGTTTAATAAGTTAATTTTTTAAGTAAATATGTAGTTTCAAAGTCATAACTATAGATTTGTATCATGAATATAATATGAACTGCACATGATAGACAAAAAATAATTTATTAAGTGGTTGATTCTTTTTGTAGAGACTCTTGATTGACTTTTAACAAGATATATTAAACAATGTGGACCCGCCACTTAGAATGATGGTTAACTCTTAACAAGAGATATTGAAAAGTGTAGACTCGTCACTTAAGAGATGTGATGAGCTAGGCTCAATGAGTTATAAATAATAATTAGCTCTTGACAAGTGATATTGAAAAATGTGGGCTCGTGATGGGCTAGACTCAATGAGTTATAAAAGATAGTTGGCTCTTGACAAGAGACTAAGGGTTAGCAAGAAATCGAATTGACCCTGAAATCGCATCAAAAATCGCACAAACAGTACCAAATAAAACCGCTCCAATGGTTCCGGTGTATGTGGTAGTTTTAGGTAGGTTGAAAAATCGCAAATGCGGGTTAGATTTAGTTTCTGGACAAAATCACATGCAATAAACCGCGTCGCACCTTGCACTATCAAAATGGAGCATATCAAGAAGCATTATTATCATGTACAAACATTTGAAATTATCCCAAATTATAATTATCTCTTTTTAAAAAATTTCATATGTAAAGAGATAACATTATTCATGTTTTTAGCTTTTGTTTAGACAAAACATTATAAGTAAAGTTGTGTGTTATCAAAGTGATATTTAATATTGTGTGATGTTAAATTGTTAATTTAAAGAGCATAAAATTTAATTATTTAAATTGGTTTTATAACCGAAATCGCACCACATGAAACCGCACCACACGGTTCACAAGCGGTTCATGTGCAGTTTTGAATTTGTCAAACCGCACCTAAGTAGTTTCACGTGCGGTTTGGGATTTAAATCGCACCAAACCGCACCATGCTCACCCCTGTAAAAGACATTGAAGAGTGTGAACTCGTCAAGTAGGATGATGGTTAACTCTTAACAAAAGATATTAAAAAGTGTGGGCTCGTGATGGGCTTAGGCTCAATAAGCATAAATGATAGTTGGCTCTTGACAAAAGATGTTGAAAAATGTGAGCTCAGACGTGATGAGTTAAGCTCAATCAGACGTGATGGGTTAGGCTCAATGAGTTATAGATAATGAGTGAGAAACTTTTGATAGATCAAGTAAGAGATATTTCTTATGGGCTTGAGTCATGGATATAGTATGGATTGCGCATGATAGACGAAAAATAATTTATTTTGTAGAGGATCTTGGTTGACTTTTGACAAGAGATATTGAAGAGTGTAATAGTCGGTGAAACATGATGGGGTAGACTCAATAAGTTATAGGTAATTGACAGAAGTTTTTAGTTAATTAAACGAAAGATAATGAAGTGAAGAGTGTGGACTTGTCACTTAGGAGACGTGGTAGACTAAGCTCAATGAGCTACAGATGATGTGTGAATTATGCATTCTTTGAACAATTGGTGGACTCTTCTCAGAGAGTCTCTTGATGAATCAAGTAAGAGATATTTTTTATGAGCTTGGGACGTGGATATAGTATGGACTGCACATGATAGACAAAAAATAATTTATTGAGCAAATGGTTGACTCTTTTTGCAGAAGCTCTTGGTGGTTGGCTCTTGACAAGTGATATTGAAGAATGTGAGCTCGTCAGTTGGGAGACATGATGAGTTAGACTCAATGAGTTATAGATGATGGGTAGAGGTCCTGGGTGAATCAATCAAGAGATGATGAATAGGGTGGCACGTCAACTAGAAGAAGCGATGGATGAACTAATGTTCAAAAGAGTATGGTTAAACTTCAAAGGAGAGCTTGGTGTCGTGTTACTGCATGACAGTAGGTCCCGCATTAGAATATAAAGAGAAACATAGAGAACATATATACTCTAATAAAGTATAAACTTAATAAATTAATCTTTTGGATCAAAATGTGATTTCGAATGAGCATATATGAGCCGGATCATCCTAACAAATATGATAAGATTTGAATGACAGAGATTACTATTTCATTTTTCCAATTGTGGATTACAAAGATTCAGTTTTTGAATCTTCCACTGTCCAAATTCTACTGCAGAATTTAATACTACTTCACTGAAATTTTAAATTGAAAACATTAGATCAATCAGCCAAATTCTTTAAACAATTAACTACTTATTAGGGCTGAGCAAGAAACTAAATTTGACCCTAAAACCGCACCAAAAATCAATTAAACAGCATCAATAAAACCTCACCAACGGTTCCAACATATATGACGATTTTAGAAAAATTGAGAAACCACATATGCAGTTTGGTTTCAGATTCTATAGTCTACCGCACTGCCAAAAACTACAACGCACCAATAATATTTATTATATTTTTTAAAAAAGTTACATAAGCAAAATCGATGTCGTTTTGACCATTTATGAAAATTAAAATTGATTCACTTATGAAAATAACCCTCTCTGATCAATTTTTGTTTGCTATTTTTTTTTATATGTAATCAATAATGTAATATTTGATTATTTAGAATTTTTTTGTTGAATTTTTGGCAAATTAATTTTTTAGCAAATGAATTCTTGTTAGAGATTTGTTTATTACAATGAGTATTTATTGCAGACTTATTTCATAAGATTTTGTATTTTTGTACATCCACTTTAATTTGGTTTGTTTTCTAAATTGTAAAACTTAACACAACTCTCTCTTTCTCTTTGAAAAAATATTTTCCAATATGCATATGTTCAATTGATTTTGAACCCGAAATTGCACCAAATGAAACCGTACCGTACATTTTAAAATCGTACCACACCAATCACAAATAATTTTATATGCGATTTTAAATTTATCAAACTACACCTAAACGATTTCATATACGGTTTAAACTTTCAATAGTATCAAATTGCACCGTACTCTACGCTACTAATTATTGTTTTAGTATATACTTTGTATACTAAAATAATGTTTCCCCCCAGTATAATAAAGAATTCAATTTTTGAAAATGGAGATTTGTTATAGCTTCACTAAATGCTAGTCTTTCTGCATTACTGTTCCCTTACCCCTCGTGAAAAAGTAGTTTTTGAGGCCGCTTAGCTGAAAATCACAACAAAATGTAACTTGAATTCTCCCTCCTCATTGGATTCGAATGTAGAAAACAGTGGGAGTATAAAGCAAAACACTATATATAGGAGAGTAATGAATGAGAAAAGGCTGGAAAAGAAAAGTCAGTCTTAAATTGCGGGCAGCTTGGAAAATGATATTAGGTAGCATGATCTCTCCCCCCAAACCCTGCTCCAACTTTCTAATTAGTGATTACAGCTGTGATGTTGGGCCATGCAATCACCAATGGGTCTTTTTTGTTCTCTATCTTCTTAGACAACTAAAAGGCAATTCTAATATAAAATAACACACGTATATAAGAAATGATTCGTAGTCTATGTGGCTATGGATTATTTTCGTTTTACACATCTTAGCCGTTCATGTAGTTACACTATTACGATTTGAAATTTTTTAAACGAATTACAGAGAGTAATGAGCACAATGAAATGAATTTTTTGAATCGTGGTCGTACGCTATCTACATGATCACGCCGACATATACTTGGCTGGAAATGATCCAAACTTCCATACCCTATATTATATACTATAAAGATAATTAGAGAACATACTTGTGTGTAGGAGAGATGGACTGAAAGAAAACTCTGGTTCTACTTTTGTCAACATTTGCGTCAACCCATCCAGCCCATGTCCTTAGCCCTCTCTCCAAAGCAACCAAACGATCCATATCTTGATACAATGTTCTTTCTGATTCCATGTAATCCCACCTACATATTATCATATTACACCTTCTTACTTATAAATAATTACCACACATCATCATACAAACTTAATAAAAACCCAGTTTTTTTGCTAAGCAAGTGAAAACCTAAGTTGTAATCCTCCAAAAATGATCACAAATTAGCACCACACTTTCATGGTTTAAATTCCGTTCTCCTTATTAATACTCCCTTGGTAGCAAAAAATAATGATCCTTGTTTCCGTTTCTTTTATATACTATTTTTGTTTCAAATTATAAAATTATTTTTAATATTTTCATATAATAAAAGAATATAAAGTTCGTAATTAAGATATATATAAGAAAAAAAATATGTTATTTGTCATAACAAAGTTTGACTCTAGATCAAACTTAAAACTACTTAATATTTAATAATAAAATGCTAATACGAATTTTCATGTCAAATTTTATATTTTAATAGTTAAAATTCATATAGTGTCCGATTATAATGTCAATTGTAGCATACTTATACTTTATTGGTAAGAAAATTAGCAGTCATACACTACCAGAGTTCGAACTGCTTTATTTCGCTTCATAGTTTATTCTATTAAGGAAGATAAACACAAGGTGAGCTAAAATTGCAAACCCTTGGAGAGATCCTTTATGACTCCACCAGTGACCTGTACAAAACAACAGCACATCCGCATTCTTCCATGCGTTTCCATTCTCTGATATATCTTCCAATTTCAATATCCTCTTCCCTTGAACCGAATCAATGTCCACCAGATATGGAGCTTTATAGAATTGCACGGTCACACCGTACTCCTGCAGTTTACCATGACAAAACCCCGAATTAGACCCTGTTTGGATGGTCCAATATTCAAAATGCCGCCAGCTTGTTTAGAACGAAAACACAACTCACAATAAACTCAGATGTAGAGAGAGGATCTCCTCTAATCATCTGGGTAGGTGAACGTGGCACTGCAGCTGAAATCATACAAATCAACGACTCCCATTGGTTACGGCCCAGTGAGTCACCCACAAACATCACAGTTTTCCCTCTCATTTTCATCAAAAACTCAAGCCCATCAAACCTGCAGTTGAGAGAAAAAACAGAAAATATTTTTTTTTAACACAATTCCAAACATCCAAACATGGCACAGAGAAAAAAAGAGTTTCGATAGTGTTACGGACCTGGGTAGCTCACAGTTGGCCGGTTTCCAACGGTATGTGAGGTAATCGGAGTCGGGTCGACCGTACATTTGGCAATTGAATTCCGGGTCAATTATGGAGCAGGCAGAGGATTGGTAAATTGGGTAAGAATCATCATGGACCCAAGTGCCCATGAACACGGCGCAGGTTGTTTGGTTGGCCTGGAGCATTGGCCATCTGTGGTGGCTGTTACGATGGTGGTTCCTTAAGCCCACTAGCAGAAAGGATGAAACTATGTGAAATTGAACTAAAGCTATGCATATTAGAACTCCAGTAGTATTATTACCAGACCCAAAAGAAAATAAAGCCATTTGCAGAAGGAAGAAAGAGAAAAAAAGAAAAAGGTAGTTCTAGCAACTAAAATAATGAAAAAGGTTGAAAGAAGAGAGAAAAATGGAGAAGGAAAGATGTAAATAATGTAATTTGTGTTGTGTTGCAAGAGGAGGAGGCGTGGGGGAGTTTGTTGTGTTGTGCGCGTGTGAAGGTACAGAGAAAAAAGGTTCAGGTGTGTTAATATATATATATATCTCTCTCTCTCTATATATATATATATCTCTCTCTATATATATATATATATATAGAGAGAGAGAGAGAGAGGCGGTGGGCTTGTGAGTAGCAAGCTAGTTACAACTAACATGTGAATTATTTGATGATTTATTTCTTATAGGAGGAGCTAGCATGCAAATATTTGTCCACCTTATATTGGGAGGCTTCCGATATAATCAATCATCCACGGAGTTTTTTTTTATTTGTTTGTTCCAAGTCTATATAACTAGTGTTATGACCTTAATAAATATGATAAGCTAACAAATGAAAGAAAGAAAGGTTTATAATTATATTCTTAATCCTCTTAACAATATAATAATTTTTTGGTTGTATACTCAATTACTAAACAAGAGATAAATAGGCATTAGAATCTACACGCTCTTAAGCCACTAAATAGAAGCAATTACACACGCTTGTAACATTAGCATTGAAATTAGGACAAATAAAATTGGATCAAAGGAGAGATCGCCCAAGAATGTTGAGGACCACCAATACCATTTTCCTTTTGCTGCTGAATATAGAGATAGCAATCGGTTGGTAGAAAGCTAGTTAGGGAAAAGCAGGACAAAGGGGTACGTGAGTCACTCTTTCAATTGAAAACATAACTTTAAAATACAAACTCTTGTCTTATTATTAAAAAAATAAAATTAGGTATAAAAATTCTTATTAAATCGTATTTTTTAATAATAAATAAAAATTTATACTTAATATTTGTGTGTATAAATTTATCCCCATATCAAGTCTTACTTTTTAATAATAAGATAAAAATTTATATTTATGTGTAGACTTGTCCCATTCAATTCAACCCCTTCAACTCGGTGCGTATAGGACAGGGGTCCCTATTACTATCAGTGGTGGGCCTGGTGGCGTGCTATATGTTTTGGTAGGCCCCTCAAACTTTGATTCGTTCGTTTCCAAATTAGTAATCTGAAGAAATTTTAAAGTTGGTTCAATACATAGAATACTACTACTTGATACTTCTTCTTCGTCACCAAAACATAACCAAGAACTGATCTGATCTGATCTGATCCTTCCTATCAATAATATAAAAGGCAAAATTTTCAAAGCAAAGGTCTTTACTCTCCTTCATTTACATGCATAGAACAGAATGTGTTCTACTTTTTAATAAACCTTTTTACCAAATTCCATTACTCCAATATTAAGATTACAAGAATTACTGAAGACTGGCATTTTTTAATATACTCGAGGTACCAAATTTTGACTTTCAATACTATACGATTCTATTATCAAACGAGATAAGAAAAGGCAAATAATTATTGTTTCAAAGTCCCCACCAAGGTGGCCGGATCATATGGTGATAAATAGAACAACTTTACACATATTACAATCAAATATTATTCTAAATATTATATATATTTCAATCATTAAAAAGTGGAATTTGACAAAAATTTTCGTATCAAATTCTATCTTTCAATGATTAAGATTAAAATGTTGTATTTAGTGTTGTCATTGATGTTATACACTTAAATGACATATTAACCCACATGTATGTATAAGAAAATAGAAAAGTGCACAGAGCAATTATTGGAACTGCGCTTGACTTGAGGAATTTAAATTCAAATGGCAGCACCCAATTATTTACTTTTTGAATTTCGGTAACGGTGTAATAGTCGGAGGCATGAGTAAAATATTAGGATTTAAATTTTCATTGTTGTGGATAAACAAATATTGGATATATGATAAATATACACGGCAGAAAGGTATAAAAAGAAATCACTAAGTATTAATGATATAAATTTCTCGTGGAGATGAAAATGGTTATTAAATTTCAAATCACATGAAATTTGGAAGAAAATTATGCATCTCTATCTATTCTAATGGAGTAACAAAAATATTTTATTTGACCCCCAAATATTAAAATAATAATATATAATTGACCTAAAATATCACGCAATAATATTTTAAGAACATTGAATAACTTTTCTCGCAGCATCAGAGGGCTTTAGGAGACCACTTGTTTGGGACCGATAAATCAGACAGAGGGCTGTTCAAGACTACACTATTTTCCACAGGTCTAAACATCACCTCTTAATTTGTCAAAGGAAATTTTTTTTAATCCAAAAACAAAATTAATTTAGTCTAAAGTCCAAACAACAAATAATAATGTCTGCTATATTTCAAAATTAAAAATATATTTTTATTTTCTATTCATTTTAAAATTAAAAATACACTTTAATTTTATTATGAGCCGACATAAAATACCCAATATGCCATCACTTTTATTAGAGAAAGGAGTTGGACCGCCCACTTTCTATCTTTTGTTATAACTTGTAAGTTACAACTTGCCCATTTCTGTCTTTCAACATGGACCAAGACATGCACAAAAAGCCCGCGGCCTGAGGCCTGGCCTTGATCTGGCCTGGCCCGGCCTGGTCAAAGCCTGACCTGGTCAAAGGCCTGGTCCGGCCTGGCCCGGCCTGCAGGCTTTAAACAAGCCACGATTTTAGAGCAAAAGCCCGGCCTGGCCTGGCCTGGGGAAAAGCCTGGCCCGGCCTGGCTAAAGTCTACCTCGATTTTTGGTAAAGTGACAAGAATACTGAACTGAGATACACTAAATACTAAATTGTATTTCTATTTCTCCTATCATATTATATTATAATATGATTATTAGTCTATGAGTGAATATTTAATTCAAATTGGGGTGATGGTGATTTGCAGACAACCCTATATTATATAATTATATAGTCATTATCACTGTGGGTCATTTCTAATTTTTATGCAACAGTACTAAAAATTATGAAAAATGGTGATTTTGATGGATTTTTCAATATTTGGTCTTCTTGATTTGTAATTTTGTACACGTTCGTACAAAAAAATATGCAACCAACGATTTCGCGGCTCCCTCATTCTCTCTTTCTTCTCTGTCTCTCTCTCGGTCTAGGCCTGGCCTGGCCCGGCCCGCAGGCCTCAACAGGCCTTATTTTTTTTGGAGAAGTCCGGCCCGGCTTGGCCTGCAGGCCTAAAAGTCAAGGCCTGACCTGGCCTGGTCAACGGAAAAAGCCTGCCAGGCCGGCCTGGCCTGGCCTGTTGTGCATGTCGCAACTCTATAATTGGTAAGGGTGGAAAACAAGAGGAAAGGGAAACTTCTAATCTCATATAAGAAATTTGGAAAGAGAAAAGAAAATCTTTTCTTTCCTCCATCTCCTACTTTTCCCTCTATCCATTTGGCATTGTAATACCAAGGAATTATTAGAGACATGTAACCATCTATGCTGCGAATTATGTCTGTTATGCTACATTATACAACTTTATGTAAATCAATTTATCATAGTATGAGTTATACACACTATATATATATATATATATATATATATATATGGGTGTGGGTGTGGGTGTGGGTGTGGAAGGGGGAATAAGTCTATCTTGGTATATGTTCTTGAGTTCATGCAGAATTCACGGCAGTATGTGAACTACAGATGCGACGCCAAGGGTTTATCAAGGAAACGGAAGGTATGAAGAATCTTAATAGGAGAATATATATCTAGATAATAAGTTAAATTACTAAATTTTGGGCACAGAAAAGGTAAAAATGGAAATTGAGCTTGATAGATATCTGCAACTACTACGCTGCTGTACATAAGTAACCATGAGCCTGACACCAACATTTTCCAGCTCTCTTCTACTATATCTTTTACAGAGGAATCTGCACCTTGTTTTACAAAATTTTAGGCCAACTGACGCAATTGAAAGTAATGAATAACTAGCTTGAGTTTCAGCTTAAAGTGGAAATAAATACATTTACGTCATTCATTAGCAAAGCACCTAACATGCACTGACCTCAGCTCCCACAGGCTTTGATATCCTTCTCCTCTTATAGCATATGATTTGACCATTACCATGGTTCTCATCTTCTATGTAATCAGAAGCCTCAACTAAGCTCTCGAGACTGATTTCACTTTGACATGGAATGGATTCAAAACCAGTTGGTTGGTCCACCTATGAGAATTGAATGGGTCATATAATCTCACTTAAAAAGTAAAAAATAAGATAATATTCAGACAGAAACAAGATGAAAGAAAATGATAAAACGTTGAAAATATGGCAGTACCAGAAGAACCAGAGCGGCTGCGTCTTTGCCACCATCATTGTCATTGCCCCTAACAGTACTAGCAAAAATCACAATAATCAGTAAATTCAGCAGAAGTTTCTATAAGAACGTTGCAATTTTTAATATCTGAAGAAGATGATGATTTTGCAACACATAGCAATGCTTAGATCAGATAGAACAAAATTAATGAAGTGGGTCACAAACCACTTTAAATTGCTGTGCTGTTTCTATGAGTTTAACATCATTTGTCACCATTTCAAACTTCACATTCCCCCGCCTCGGTTTCCTTGTCTAGTATCAACAAACCAAACAGCCAATAAACACAAAGTCACACACATTGCATCAAACTCCAAGGCTAAATTCCGTCAAAAATTCAATGGCAAAACATAGGATTACCTCATTGTAGTTGTCACGTTTTAAGCATTACCCCCACTAAACTTTAAAAAAATGCAATTGGCACATTACACTACTTAAAATCCATGAATTATCCCATTCCGTCTAATTTGTTGGACGTACGTCAATTCTGGTCGGATTTTTTCTGATGTGGCCTTAAAAAAAAAAGTAAATGACATGTAAATACTTATGTGGCTCAATTGACATATTTCGTCTCAAAAAGGAAATCCTAAGAGAGATAATGAGTCTGATCTGAACCTACAAAAGCCAGGGCTCTTCAAAACGGAAGAATGCACATCAAACTTCCACTGCAACTCCGATCTGAAAAATGGACTTCTTAGACGAAGAAAGCAGACCTAGAATCCTCTTCCAATCCTACCCAATTCCTTCCTATTCAGAAAATGAAGAGAATCCCAATTCTATTTCCCTCCACAAACCTACCATTTTCCTTTCCCTTTCTCTTTCCTTCATTTTCTTTTTCCTCTCTCTCCTCTACTTCCAATCCGAGCTCCTCCATCATTCTAGTAATGCAATATAATCTAAAAGCTTCTAGACAGGGAAAAGAAGTACCTCAAGTATATCAATGGACCGATACACCCCAATCTTTATTAGCCTCTTTATAATGTACTCTTCAAACATAACTACAAAAATTAGTGACAGAACCACTAGAACCCGTCCGATAATTCGCAATCAAATCCGCAAAAACCGAACTGTTAGCACTTAAAACCTTAGAATTCAACACCAAAACCACTGAACCCCCATTTTTCCCCTTCAAATTCAGTCACATAAAAAATTCTCAAACCCCTGGACCCATTTTCAAGTTCTGACAGCAAGCACTCCGTAGTAATAGGAGTGGTGGTTTCTTGGACAACGGAGGGAAACCCGACCCGGAGACAAAATCCGGTTTTTTAGGTTGGGTTTGGGAGAAATTGAAAAGGAAATGATGGGTTTTCTGGGGTTAGCTCGGGAGTCTCAGGACTTCGTGGTGGGACGGTGAAGGAGCAACACCACGAGCGGCAATGGCGCCGGGAAAGTGTTAAGCATTTTTTTCAGGCTAGTTAGGGGCCGTTCGGGAATGACTTTTTTTTTTGACTTAAAGTTAACATTTGAGTAGATTTATAAGTTAAAATTTTAGTAGATTTATAAATAAAAGTGTTCGGGAGTATTTTTACTTATAAGTCGAGAATTATAAGTAATAGTTGTGGATGTGTTCGGGTAATAATGATTTATAAGTCAAGTAAAATGTAAAGATTACTAAAATGTCCTTTAGTAAGAAGAAGATTAAAAAAACAAGGAGGGACAGTTTTGTCTTTTCGACAGAGTTGACCAACTTAAAAAAAATGACTTATAAGTCATTTTTTTTAAGTTTCAAAAACTTGCTTTTTTTTTTGACTTTTTTTTCAACTTATAAGTCAAAAAAAAAGCTAACCACGAACGAGCTTATTGACTTAACTCCTTATAAGTTCGTTGACCGACTTATAAGGAGTACACGAACAGGCCCCTAAAATCTCAATCAAATCATGAAAGGGAAAAGAGGAATTTGGGTTTGAGATTTGGGGATTAGACGATGTTTTTAAGTATTTACTCGTCATTTATTTAGTTATTTTTAAAAACCACGTCAGAAAAAAGTCGACCAAAATTAACGGTCATACAACAAATTAGACGGAATGGCGTAATTCATAAATTTTAAATAGTTCATTGTATCGATTGCATTTTTTTTAAAGTTTAATGAGGTAATACTTAAAATGTGACAATCACAGTGGGATAATCCTATATTTTGCCAAAATTCGATAAAGGGCATAATTGATCTAGGAAATACTACTACTACTCAAAATATTTATAATTATGCTCACTCCAAAGAACTCACCAAAGACAACGAGGTACCATAACCCATCTAGCTCTCCTCTTAGGTAACCCCATCACATTATATACATCCAAGAAAGCTATCACCGACTCAACCTCAAAAAGTAAGAAAACCATTTCCAAAAGGTTTCTAAGTTCTAAGAAACTTGCAAGGTTTCTAACATTCTATGCTGTATTTATTACTACCTCCGCTCATCAAAGAATGGCGTAAATATGAAGAGAAAAAAAGAAGTAATTTCTTCACCAAACAATAAGTACACAAGTCAAATTTATAATGTGAAAACAAAAGAACTATAGTGCCACATAATTGTGTCATAATTATATAGGGTCCACTAATATAATATTAAAGCCAAAATATAAGGGTAAGGTTGGATGTTATTTTATGCTATCCTCCAATTTGAAATTCTAAGTTTTGCGTGAAGATTGTACTCAAGTCATTCCTTGGGGGATGGAGCGGGTAATAAATATAGTTCTAAAATCTGTTGGGTAAAGAACACACACAGACATAGAGAGAAATTAATAACTCATTTAAGAGGTGGAGATAGGTCTACGAGGTTCAAATTAATATCCCTGAGCTTAAGCTATAATGATAGTTGGATGTTTTTGCAATGGATTTTTAAGACATGCCGGAAACTTGTATATATTATATATTTAATAAATATTGATACTATAATAATGATATTATGCATAAATTTGTTTTTGGTGCGGCTTATTAGGACAGGGAGTACTAACTAAGCTTTCACATAATCGTGCTGGCATTTAGATATATAGCCTAATTACCTCTTTAAATATAAATTCTTCCAGCTTTTCTTCTCTACACATTCTCCAAACCACAAATTTATATTCATAGAACGAAGCTGGATGAAGTGAAAGCAAATAAGCTTCTCGATTGATTTAAATTTCAGTTCAAATTGTCTTTTGTGGATTTCGGGCAGGCCTAACGTTCACCATAATGGTAAGCGCAGTCTATCTTTCAGAACCAACCTCTAAAAGTTTTAAAACCGAATTGGAGTAAAGAACATTGACAACAGAAAAGAAAGGATAACATTTCAGGGTGCCGAAGCTTTATTCTTCCAGTAAAGAATGCATACAGGTACTTACAAATTTTCCGATCAAGTGATTAAAGTGTTGTGTCAAATAATATTTTAAAGCTCAATTAAAAATGTTAAGCAATGATGGGGCCAACACACATATAGGACTACATGGCTTTTATTATATCAACAAAAAGTCAAAAACCCTGAAAGAACCAAAAATGGAAAAGGATTATTTCATCAGCTGGTAAGTAAAAAGAGAAAAGGTAAAAGTTTCCACTAGTCAAAAACATATTTGCATTGAAAAATCATGTCTAAGAGTGCTGTAAGAGAGTCAGAGTTCAAACTTCTTTCTATTAAGAAGGTCATGCATTGAGTAATTAGTCAGTCCGCTCGAAGTAAGTCAAAATGGCATGAAGATGATAACTTATTTGAATCTAGTTCATCCAGATTGAGACTTGCTACAATACAGAAGATCTTTTTTTGAAGCAAAATACAGAATATCTGGTCTTTAAGATCCGCTGCTACTGTCCCTTAGTAAGCATAAAACATTGCCAACTCTACTCCAAAGAATACGTTAACAACCAACAAGGTCGTGAATAAAATTATTAAAATGTCTATTTTTATTCTTCAAAAACTGGAAGACAATTAATATCTAAAACCGTATACAAGGGACCAATAGTGCTTTGGTGACCAAAAAATGGTTAATAAAGATGGATGATGTGGTTGGTTGTAATTGATTATTATCACTATGCCCACCCATGTACGATGGATCATCAAATAATTACAACTTGCCACATCATTTTGTAAGCTATTTTTCGTAAGATTCTTTTGTCACCATAGCAGTACTCACAAGGGACATTTTGGTGAATAACTTTTAGCAACTAAGAGTAAAGAAAAATATTAAGGGGAAAACAAGACTAAAACTGCAAAAACAAACCAAACGAGATAACAATGCTCTCCCTTGTTGCCGTTACCCCAATTTGTGCAAGTGTAAGCTCAATAGCTCTCTATATAATGAAGTCGGTAGAATGTATTTGGCATGCTTCTGATCAATGAAAACTTGAGAAAGAGTTCACAAATTTGTGACTCTTATCTCTCTCCCTCTTGCTTCTGTCATCTAAATTTTATCGGTTCGCATCCCCCTTTCTTCTTCTAATTTGCATCCCCAAATCCCCTTCTTCTAATCTACTGTTGGAATTAGTTAGGATCATCACTGATGCAAACATCTTTGGTCTACAATGACAGTAAAATTGAGGGATATGAGAGACTAGGAGACATACTTCCCCGATTTTTGGTCTACAGTTCCACTGTCCCCAACTCGATCTTCTTGAAATATTTCGGAAGCAGTACTGCCCCCTTCCAAATCCATATTATCATTTCCATAGATAACATCAAGAAGTTGTTTCTCGGTTCCTGCATAAAGACGGCATAAGACAGTTAATGTTAGTCCTTAAAAATGAATATACTATCTTTCTAGAACGTGAGCCAAGGGGCATACTTGGTGGAACTGATTCTGTGCAGGGTGTCTTTATTAAAAGTTTCTGGCACATGATGGTGCCCTGGAAATCAAGGAACATGTAATCCAGATAATTTAATCTCTCAGTCTCTGTCATCCTAGAAAACCCGAATGAACAGATCCAAGTGTCAAGCACACTTGAAACAGCAGGCAAAACCAGCCTCTCCACCCCTAATTCCTCGAGTGCCTAGAAACATATATGCAAATAGCAAAACACAATGAGGAAGATACGAACATAAAATTTGTGGGATTGTGACTTGTGATGACGAATAGATAAATATTTCTCTTCAATTCCTGCATTCCCTTGAGGTTATTTTATAAATTAACTTTAGAACAATATAATCTGAAGTAAATCCATAGTTCAAATAGGAAGACCTCCTTTAAGCACATTGCTATTGAAAAACTAGTGCTGCATTTGGATTGAAGGAATCAGGACTTGAATGGAATGGAATGAAAAAAAGTGTGTTTAGTTACTCATTCCGGCAAATAAACCATTCTGATAGAATAAAAATTCGTTTCATTCTCTTGATTTGCATTCCATGGGGGAGGCGGAGGAACGGGACCCATTCCTATGGAATAGACGAATGTGACAATTATGTCATTTTATCGCAACACCTACCACCACCAACAACAACAACAACCAAACATGTGATGCTAAAAAATCATTCAATTCATTTCTCTATTTCATTCCTTCAATCCAAACACCTCATAAGAACAATTCAATTCTAGAACTATTAAACACAATTGAATAAAGGATTTTCTCGAGTACACAAGTCATTCAAACAACACCATACTGAAGTATACCAATAATTAAACCACCAAAATTTAAAAGAGTTTTCAAGAGAATTAGTTGTCTCCTTTTCCTAGGTATGTGTAGTATGTGCTCTCTTACGTACTAAAATCCCTTGGCGTCCAACTGTCCAAGCAATCCTTCTTTTTGGTGATTTTCTAAAGACATGCAAAAACCACATATGAGCATTATACTATAATAGATTTTTATATCCACAATATATATATATATATATATATATATATATATATATAAGTTTGGGTTATGATGTGACTTTATCCTCACTCTCCACAATCTAATCAAGGGCTTTGATACCAGTACTAGGGGTATATTCTCAGAATATTCACGAGTTTAACTTACAGCCTGGATTGAAGGGGTGTATTCTCAGTATATTATATAATATTTTTTCAACTATACAAAGAAAAATATAATATAAGAATAAATTTTTAAGGACTACTTGTAAAACCACTAATTTACAACATCCAATAACACAATTGGTCAAGTATTTTACGAGAAAATCCAAGCATTTGATTTTATTTACAGATTGTGAGATAACATCTACCATTGTAAAAAAAAACATTTACTAAGTCATACAGAATAGGTTGATGCAATCAATCTCCTTGATTTTCTCCGAACACATTGAATTGTCAAGTTGCTATTAGATGTTGTAAACTAGTGGTTTTATAGGCAGTCATTAAAAAGTTTGTTCTCATGTAAAATATATAAATGTGTTTTCAACAATTCTCAAAATCCATGCCAAAACCAAGACCAAAAAAAGATACCTAATTTGTGATGGACAGAGTACTATCTTCAGTGGCTAAACTAGAACTAAAATGATTGATACACAACGACTCATGTAATATAAGCTGTGGAGTACATCTAATATTTCATCAGTTCCAAAATATAAGATTATAATTGACTTTTTGAAAGTCACTTCGAGACATTTTTAAATTTGAAAAAGATATGATTTATTTAAAGTAACAAAATAATTAATCTTATTATTAGCAATACTATTTAAATAGTTTATGATATTCATCACTTTATCATTTTATGGACTAAAATTAAATAGGTCTATATCAATATTGAGTTTGAAAATATCACAAGTTGACTTTCAAAAAGTCAATAGTAATTTTATATTTTGGAATGGAGGGAGTATATCAGTTACTTTGGGTTAGAAAATAATTCATCAGTCCCACGACAAGTGATTGATTTGGCTGACACAGTGTTCCTGAAAGAGTGTATTAACCGCAACTAAAACATCAGTTTCGTGTATGCCGATTTAAGCAAACAAAATATTAAATAAGAAAATTCCCAACACTTGACCCGTTGAGATTTAAATGACAGAATAAAATAGCCAAATAAACATGTACATAAATGTCTAAACAAGAGTGCTTCTTTTGGGGCATCCCAAAATCAAAACAAAGTCACTTAAGGTGGGATGGTGGAAGTAATGCTAAATATCCACAGTATTATAAATATGGAATGCTTCTAGAATTCAAACAGAATTAGAAAATTATAAACTGGGGTGAAGCTTAGCTAGAGATAATAGCAACGAGAACTTGGTACAAGAATCAAACATTAGAAATTGAGAAATGAACTTGAAAGCTTAAGATAATATATTACTGTTAATATATTAAAAATGAAATTGACTGTTTAGGTGGGGCACATGCATGGGGATAATATTTCACATGTCAGAGAAACCAAAGGGTCTCATAATTACAAGGTTTGAAGGGACAGCAATGAAGTGACTCTTGCTTACTAGAACACAAACAATCAATCATTTCCCACCCCTCCCTCCCCAACAACTAGAAATGAAATATATATAAGATATGGAAAAAGAACAAGGTGCTAAGATTGAATTACCTTTTCAAGCTCATTCATTAGAATGCGACACATTCCACGTCGACGATATAGAAAACGTGTAGCAACAAGAGGGACTTCTGCAACCTTTTCGCCATAAACCCTTAATAAGGGGGGGGAAAGGCTTTAAGATCACCATAACTATCAAAACAAGAAAAATAAGGGAGCAGAACAAGAGTATGTAATCATAAGATACCTTACAGTGGCCACTGTAATTAATTCATCATTTTTCTCCAAAAGCACTGTATAGAACCCTCGAAAGTTCAAACGATTCAGCTCTGACCTGCAATTTTAGATCATTATTATCAGACTTGTTATATATAGAAGATATGACCAACGTAACAAAAAAGAGTACCCAATGCTGTAAGAAACATCAGAGAAGATTGAGATAAGTGGACTTATAGTGCTTTAATCATTAGTTAATATCAAAGCCAAGAAAAAAATTCTACTAACTAAAGAATATCTCCATCACCCAAACCAAAATATAAGGAAAAGTTTATGCAGTAACTCAACACGGTATATTTATAGAAGACAAAACCATCAATTATTGAACCTTGTAATCATATCAGAAGGAATATTATGATGAGAAGAAACTACTGCTATAATCGAGGAGATTTAGTCCCAACAACCTTGTATGTCTAGTAAGTGTTTGGCTTTTCAGGTCTTGTACCATGAGGAAGAAAACTTAGGACAATATAGTGCTTTAATTTAAACAGATTTAAAGAAGGCATGAAGCAGAAGTTAACAAAATTTTAAAATTTAGAACTATAAAATTAAGTATATAGACGTCAACAAGTGGCATGAAGATATACATTCATATATGATAAGGAGATGCAAGACGTGCTACTATTGTTCAGTTTCTCTCATGGGAAATTTATCTTACTGCAATAGAAAAGAGGAAATGCTCCTTGAGAACAGTGAAAGAAAGGAACTACAGTGCAGGATATAGAAAAAATATGGATTGCTACTAAGTAGTAACAGCACGGATTCTATTCTAACCAAACTTGAATAAAAAAAAAGTAAGGGAAAGTTACTACTATTTCCAGAAAGAAATATACTGTATCAACTATGTCCCCTCCCACATGGGGTGGAGGTGGGACCCACACCCATGTGAGAGGGAACCTTTTCAAAATAGGCCCCAAAGGAAGATGCATAATGAAAATGTCAAGGTGAAGTGGGAAAAAACATGCTTTAAGCAACCAAACTTATGCATAAGCAAGAAATAACTTCTTACAAAACGCTGATGAAGAATGGAGTCATGAAAAACTCGAACATGGTAGAAGAGAAATACAGAATATTAATAGAATAAT
This sequence comes from Hedera helix, assembly GCA_947179155.2. Classification (NCBI taxonomy): domain Eukaryota; kingdom Viridiplantae; phylum Streptophyta; class Magnoliopsida; order Apiales; family Araliaceae; genus Hedera; species Hedera helix. The sequence continues at coordinate 56,500,656 of OX359264.1, read as the reverse complement.
TAGCACAAATCATATGATTGAAAGAATATATCTCAAAGTTATGTTCGGAAATCAGAAAACGTAGATACCTTTTTATCTCCCTCTGTTCAAACAGGATAATAAGAAAATTTTCAGAGAAATATGGCTCTAACGAACAAAACTAGCAAGAGATTCTAATTATGCAATTACTCACAAAGTACACAATCTAGTGTTCCTGCGCACAAAACAGATATCCAAGGAAACTGGACCTTACCATCTGTTGAAAATAACATCTTCAACAAGATCCCTCCTGGTCCGAGGTTCCTTGACAGGCTCAAAACACTCGTGCATCACACCAAGAGCAACATTGAGCTTGCTATAGGTCTCTGTCGAATCCTCAATATTAGAGGGATCATGATCACAACTGTCAGGTTTTGCGTACCTCAATAAAGTCCAAGTTAAATTATCTACCCCAACTGGAACTGGTTTCCCCAAAAGCTTTTGGAGGCCCAAAGATATCTGCACAAACAACACAAGCATATTGGGACCACAGTTAGTAACGTGTTGAAGAGGTCATGTCTTTAAGATATCCGCCTATACTATACATCTTACAATCATCTTTCTACCAAAATATATTATTTTCAAGTAGAACCCAAGTGATGTAGGATAAGGTGGAAGGAAGGGATAAGAGACCTATCCCCGAGAATCGGTAAAGATACACAAAAAAACACACAACTTTAATCTCAAATCAATTCATTCAATAATCTGTCTACAATAATGAGTTTACAACTCTATTTATAATGTTCCTAAACACTCTCCTAATCTAATTTGAACTCTAAAAGATAAATTCAAATTAAATGAGATAATTACAAATTATAAAAGCTAACTTAAATACAACTTCTAATTGAAATATAACTCTTAATTAAAATCTACAACTATAATAAAACTATCCTAAATAAAATAAAACTCTTATAAAATATCCTACAAAATAATTACATTAATTATCTAATATTTATTCCTAACTAACAATACAAAATGAATAATAAAGAATTTATTTTTCCTTTACGCATCATTCTCTTCTCCTTTGAAAAAAACTCTTCCTCAAGTTTTGAATTCTCGAAAAATAATAAACAATAGCCCAGGAGATACAATCCAACAAAACATGCGCATCTGACGTCTTGTAAGCACAATTTTCGAGAATAACATTGACATAAGCAAGAAATTAGATGCACCTTTGGACTCAAATACAGAAATCGGCAAAAGAAAATCAACATGCTCTACCGCAACTATGTCTTTCTTCTTGTGTTTAACTTCTTGGTCAACATGATTCATCTCTTGCAATGCATTTCCTTCAACGCAAATCGCCTTAGAATCTTCAATTAATACAACATCTTCTACTTCAGTCACTTTAAAATTCTCACAAGTTTGAGTTTCTTGTTCTTGAATAGTTGCACTGATGCCTTGTATTTTATTTATAGGATCCAACAACATAATGCTAATATTTGTGTTGATTCCTTGACCATGTATTGGAATTGCGGCGATGTATTTTGAAATATTTGTTTGATTCGCTACAAGTATTGCAGCAATAGATTCTTCAATTCTACTAAGACGATCCCTCTAATTATAAGTCACCATAACTGTTATAATATATACATACATATATATATATTGAACAGGACTAAACTGAAAACTATTAAAACATTAAGGACTGAAATTGAAGAAAATGAAAATAAGGGGGCTGATAGGAAATTAATGAAACTTTAGGGGCTAAATTGTAAAAAAAAACTTTAGGGGCTAATATGCAAAAATTAAAAGTTTAGGGGGTATTTTAAATTTTTTTGAAACTTTGGGGACTAAGCTAGAAAATTGTAGAAACGTTTGGGGTAGCAAACTGTAATTTACCATAAATAGAGCTGGAGCGAATCAATTCATTCAATAATCCGTCTATAATAATATGTTTACAGCCCTATTTATAATGCTCCTAAACACTTTCTTAATTCAATTTGGACTCTAAAAGATAAATACAAATTAAATGAGAAAATTGCAAATTATAAAAGCTAACTTAAACACGACTTCTAATTGAAATATAACTTCTAATTAAAATCTACTACTATAATAAAACTATCTTAATTAAAATAAAACTCTCATAAAATATCCTACTAAATAATTATATTAATTATGAAATATTTATTCCTAATTAACAATACAAAATTAATAATAAAGAATTTCTTTTTCCTTTCCGCATCACCAAGAAGACAACAAGGCATATACCGTGAAAGCATATCTTGCTCTCATCTTAAATTTTACTAGACTAAATTTTATTATGGACCAAAATAACAGTGTATTAAGAAAATGGCATATTCCTTATGTACTTCCCTCAACTATTATCTTAAGTATGAAATTTTTCTCACAGAGATAACAACATATATTAATCCATAATCATGTAAGTAGGAAAAAATTGTGATTATGTCAGTGAGCAAATCCAAAAACCTTGAACAGACAAAAGGTTACACCTTGAGCTGCTCACTATGAAGCACTGACTCAGACACTAGATACGAACAAGACACGATACGCGACACGGGATACAACATTTTCCAAAAAAACATGATGCGTTACATCGGGGACACGTTCAATTATATATATATATATATATATATATATATATATATATATATATATATATATATATATATATATATAAATATATTTTTTACAATAAATAAATTTAATATTAATAGAACATGATAAAAACTTGAACAAAATAATAAGAAATACAAACACATTGCATAATAAATATCTTAAAGTTACATAATAATATCCAAACTAAAAAGACATAAAATAACTCATAAGGCTATAAATAAAACAAAATGAAACAACTAAAATGAGCTAATCTCATCAACATCAAGCTATTTTTTATATTGCAATTTAGGTAATTTAATTTTATTTAATTTTTAAATTTTGACCCCAAGTGTGTCCTCTAGCGTGTCCCGACATGTTTGAGGCGTGTCCAAGATTAAAAAGAAAAAAAACAGAGGAGCTCGCGGACACGTGTCAAGTAAGTGTCCGAGGCATGTCGAAGCAAATTAGTGTCCAACACATGTCCGACACGAATAAGTGTTTGTGCTTTCTAAGCTGCTCACTTCTACCCCCACATGCTCAAACATTGAAACCCAAAAAAGAAAGTGGGTCAGTGGGCGAGTGAGTGACTGGGTGAGTGTGAGAGTGTGTGTGTGAGAGAGAGATGATCCACTCGCACACATAAAAATGTGAAAATGTTTAAGAAAAGATAAGACAGAAAAAAATGTTAAATGAGATTTGTCCAAGTTCTCTAAAATCTTAACAACAGTAAATGTTGAACGTATAAAGATCTCGGTATCGCACTTATTGACAAAGACTGAGGAAGACACCAGTCGTTTACTCTCCAGCAGCATGTGGCTGGCTTTCAAGCCTATCATCAAAGAGGCCAAATACTCAATATAGATCTCTAACTAATTATGTCTTCTATACGGATTTTTTATTCTAAACAGGAGAAACTCTTGAAAACTTGTAATAGCCAACTCGGAAGGTAATTTAATACAACTCAAAATTTTCCATAAAACTCTGAATGCAGAACTCATACCCCTTCCTTTAAGGACAAACTTTACTGTACATTTAACAAGGAGCAAATTTATGCTTGTCTAATATTATTAGTCTACTAATGTTGCCTAAAATGTGAGGGAAGCCATACTGGTGATGTGTTCTTGTCATAAGAAAAGAGATATCTTGTTGGATCCTATCAAATTATAACCAAAGCATATGCAGAAAGGGTTGTTCAAGTCATTTAACAGGATGAAGACTAAAGAGTAAGTTTCTCAGGGAGTAATAACTTGGTGTCAGATACATGTTACTTACTGTCAAAAGTCAAAAATGTTAATTTTATCCCCCATAATATTTATAAAGAGAACTACCTGTTCACATCTTTTATTGCAGAACCAAAGTCCTTTAGGATGTCTGTCGGGTACAAGACCTTTCATCCTTAGGCAACCAATATGATCTGCATCAAAATAATTATACATTGAAGAGATATTGAACTTTATGAAGATAAAAACATATATGGTACATAGTGTAATATTGCTACACCCAGATTCAATCTAACATACATTGAAGCTCACACTGATGACAATTGATAACACTACTATCTGTAAACTCTTCCATGTCTTTAATGATTTTGCTCTGGCCACAAATTTTGCAGCAGCACGGTGGGCAGAACCAATCACCATCCGGAACCACCTAAACAAGCAAATGATGCAGTCACAAAATAGGAGTTCAGGACTCAGAATTATTATCAACATATTGATTGTAGAATTGGGAAAGGAAAAATTAGAAGATCTTAGAAATGAGTCATGACATGAGACTTTCATGTAGACTTACCTTCAAACCGAGGCAACATGTGTGAAATGAGGATGGACACCGATCACACAAAACTAATTCACCCCCAAAATGACAGACTGAGCATATGTAGTCATTCTTGTTGTGATGTTGATTACTATTCATCTCACGTGATTCTCTTGTGTAGCTTCTAGCATTAATGTCGCGTTTCAATTGCAACTGACAATCTAGCAGGGACCTGCCATCCTCCAAAAATATATTGGCTGAAGGTCGATGGTAAATACTGCCAGCATGACCTTCAAAGTTACTTAGAGTAAAAATATCTTGGCAGCAACTGCATCTGATCCCATCACGTGTCACTCGACCTTCTGCTAATGTACCCTCATCCCTTCTGCCATGGTATTGTACTTTTGCCCTGGGCAAAACGACATTATTGTCTATCAACCAAGACAAGACAGTTCGAGGGTTGCTGTGTGAGGAAGATGGAACCACCAACTGACGAGCTCTTTTGCTTGAGCTCAACACACGGGTTGAAACAGCAACATTCAAATTCTCTCTTGATTTGATAGTTTGACCTTCCTTTAAACCCTTTTCCTTCTTCAGAGATTTTGAGGACCGAGATGCTCGTGGAGCACTACTCTTTCTTTTCCTTCCACGTTTTCTAGTTCTTTGGCCTTTGATTTTACCTAGGTCACAAACCTCACTTGACAATGAAAAACCAGAAGGCTCTGCTGGCCACTTTTCAGACAATGGTCTTTGTGATATGAATGCTCCATGAACCTCCAAACTGGCCTCACTAGTTAACTGGCCTTCAGCTTCCTTCCAAACATTTCTTTCTTCAACTACATAGCCCTTGCAAGCTGCTAGAAGTGAAGTATATACCTTTCCACTCGGAGAACTGTATCGTAATTCTCTTGAGCCCTTGTTGTCTGTTCTGTAAGTGTAATAAAATCTCCACCCAACAGCAGACAGGTGCTTCTTTGCTTTCAATTGCATATCCTTAAGCTTATCATCTCTCGTCCATTTCCGAGTATCATCTTTACTTTTTACCCCATGTAAATAATAGTCCGTTACAGCTTCTGGACAGTACTCGGATTCAACAATAAAATTTGGAGAAGGTTTTATGAGTTTGTCCTTGCATCCTTGTGACTGCTCAATTAACGTAGATAGATGCTCATCTTGGGGAAACAGAGAAACAATTCCAGGAGCGGATTTTCTCAAATACTCGCAGACCTTGATAAGTGATTCAAAACACTTCCCAACATGACCGGGCCGGGTGTAGCGCCACCTCTGTGAACCTTTCTCGTGCAGATACTCAATTTTCCAGCCCAAAAATGAAAGATGTTTCTTGGCATTTACTGCTAAGTCCTTTGGTGGCAAATTCCCAGCCTTAAATATATTGTAATACTCAATAATTGCATCTTCACAAAACTCAGCTTCAGGAACAATGTCAAGACCAGCAGGAAGCCAAGTACGCTGTGTGCTTGTATGCATTTTAGAATTTGTGCTCAAAGATAATTCATCAGGTTTTGAATCAGATTCTCTCAAATACTCGCACGCTGTAATAAGTGATGGGAAGCACTTCCCATCAGAACCGGGTTGTACGTAACGTACTCGCTGCACACCTTTTTCTCTACTAATCTCAATTTTCCAGCCCAAAAATGCAAGATGTTTCTTGGCATTTAATTTGATATCAACTGATCTCTTATGCCCAGCCTTGGACATAGAGTAGAATTTGCAGTATTCATTAATTGAATCAGCGCAATACTCAGCTTCAGGAACAATGTCAGGACCAGCAGGAATCCAAGCATGACGTGTTTTTTGCTTGGGCATTTTAAAATTGGAACTGTCTTTAGATAATTCATCAGGATTAGAAGGTAAATTTTCCACTGCTGGAGAGCTCACACATGGTGCTTCATGGCTGGGCTTGATTGAGCTAGCTAATGGTATCTTATCCAACCTATCACTCTCCATGACAGATGCCAAATCATCCCGACCAATCTCCTCTTCAAACGGGTGACAACACGCTCTATTCAACTGACAAGTAGTTTCAACTGGTACAATAGCACGAGAGTCACCAAAATACGCTTTCTGCTCTAATAAAGCATCAAGAGCAAATTCATTTAGTTCCAGCAATTGATAGCCTCCCTGTAATAGGTTCGAGGATTTCGAATGGTGAAAAAATTCCTTCACAGTAATCTTTAAATTATCCACAATTACCAGCAATGCCAACTCTTTCCAAATATCACTCAGAGAAGAAGTCCACTCCTTCAGATTCTCAAAACTGTTCTTTACCCGCACATCATACCAAATTTGCCTAACAGAAACAAGAAGGGGCCAGTCTTTCTCAATTTCCTCTATTACTTCAAGAAATAACCAGTTCCCACGAGGCTTCCAAACTTCAGTATTTTCATCCCAGTCCTGAGTAATTCGTAAATCATCTATATGAACCTTCATTTCATCACCCATATCTGGAAAGAAAATGACCCGTTCTAGGGAACCATCTTGATGATCAAAAACCACACCTTCCCACCATGCATCCTGGTAAAACATATCAACACACTGTCCATAGTGGAGTAACCGTTTATCACAATCAAGTGGAGGCAGCAACGGCCGTATCCATCCACGATAGTTAGATGGTGATGAGTTGGTACTAATGATGCCATCAACAATAGCAGGAACTTCAACAAAGTCAATAAGCTTACTAGAACTGCGATCATCATGTAGAAGATGATCATATTGAACCCTTCTTATTGCCTTTTTGCAGGCAACCACAGTTCCAGAGTGCCATGAACCTTGAAACCCCTCTTCAAAACTCCTTACCTGCACAAAATATAACAATGTAATGCAAAATCTTTGGATCCCAAACTCAAACCAGCTAGGAATCGAAATAAAGATAAAAAGAAAGGACTTCGATACAATCAATACACTTGCCAACATCAATTAGACAATGCATGTAACCATAGACCAAAAACAGAAACCCAATTTAATCTCAAAAGTAAGCACTTCTCCATCAGAAAATAGAAAGTAATTATTAAAACCCATGAACTGCCTCAATCAATAGAACCCCCAAATTCATCAATAAAATGGAACAAAACCCACATGCAAAAATAGAAATGTCGGAATCAACCGACATACACAATAAAAATAGTATAATCAAGTAAAATGCATGTAAAATCGAAGCAAGATTACTCATGGAAGCCAAAAGAATCAAAACGCTGAAACCCATTATTAACATAAAAAAGTCACATAACTCAAATTAAAGGGAATTTTACAGAGGATCAAAAAAAGAAACAATAAAAAAAAGGAAGAAGAAAACCCATATACAATTAACTTTTTATTTATATATCAAATTTTAAAATAAAGGGGAAAAAACGTTATGGGCTTGAATTAGGCGACATTACTTCAACTCTGTGATCAACGAGAAGCTTTTTTCGTCGATTTCCAACAGTTTTCCGCATTGTTTTTCTCTCTGTAAATGCCTCTTCTATGTCTGCCGCCATTGCAGGGAGTGTTGAGTTATTTTTTTATTTTGGTTATACAGTCCTGAGGTTTATGTGCTGCTTTTGTGCGAGAATATTGAATAGGGAATTGTTATTTCCTTATGATATTTCAACAAATTCACATCATGTGAGAAAAATTTTATAAAATTATTAATTTTAAAAATATATATTTATTTTTATATAATAGTTCGAACTCTTGTTACGTAGATATTATATATTAAAATAAAATAACCGACCAAATAAACAATAAAGAATAAAATAATTTAACATAAATAGTCGAGAGGAAATAAAAATTAAAATACTCGTCGCAAATTAAATATTTATTAAAGAAATTTGTTAGTTAATTAAGAATATAATTTTATTTATTAACAAATAAAATCAACTTAATTTGAAGTTTACTATTAAAAAAATACTGTAACAAAAACTCAAACTTAAACATTGGCAAAAAATTATGATTTTTTTTTTATTGTAAACTAAACAGATAAAACATTCATTGGATTTTCACTTTTATTTATAAAAATAAGAACATTAAGGAAATTAATATTAATTTTGACTATGTTAAAAAAGTTGCTTATTTAAAATAAATTAAAAGCAATTGGAGTCAGTTAATTCACCTCGTTAGATTAGAAGAGGAATTTTTTTAAAAACTATTTATTATGGAAATTCTCAAATTATAATTTTTTTAATAAAAGTTTCAATTTTTGAATAATTTATGAATATCAACTTTTTGATTAAGAAATATAATTTAGTATTTCTAAAATATAAGATTAAGTTTTATTTTTCTATGTCTATTTGAGTTAATCTCAAGTTCAAATTTGATACATATTTACCTAATTTTTAAATAAGATAAATTTTATAATTAATAATATTTTTTAGATAATTTATAATTTTATAGTTATATTTTTCAAAATTAAATTAGTGTATATTAATTTTAAAATTGCAATAATTAAAAGTTAATATTAATTTATACTTATTAAAAATGGATGGAGTTTATATATTTCCACGATTTGATAAAGAGAGATTTAGGAGAGAGAAAAGCTGAGAATAATTATTTTCTTCGTGGTCAAGAAACACCCCGAAAATTGAGCCGAAAATACATCTACATTTTTTAGTTTAAAAATAAAAGTAGAAGCATCCAAAGAAAGAGGTTAAATGCTTAATAATTATTTTATGTCAATTTATAAGCGAGTAATTAAATTATTTTTTTTATATTCAATTTACTGAACTCCATTTTCTAATAAATTATTAATAATTTCGTTTTAAAAGAGAGAAAACTAACATGAAAATTTTAAAATTGACATGTTGTCACTTTTGAGTAAAAATAAAAATTATAAGGAAAAAATTAAAAAAAAAAATTAGAAAATTTAGCAAAAAAATGGGAATTTTTTTTGTAATTAATAAAAAATGAATTTTTAAATAATTAATAACACATATAATTATTTAAAAAATTATAAAAATTTAAAATATATTAAAAAAAATTTAAAAAAAAAAATTATTGACTTTATATACATACATATTTATAATTTCTTATTTATTTTTATATACATACATTCTTTCTTGAAAAATTAATTAATTATGTGCAGTAAAAATAAGTTTTTAAAGTAAATTTTAACATTTAATTACACAACGTCATATGCCCAGATTTCTCTCTATGATTCACTTTATAGAGACTCCACCGCTATTTCACCCCCCCCCCCCCCCCCCCCCCCCCCCCCCCATGAACAAGAACTCAATATGGGGGAGCCTGCATCTGGGATTTCGAGGAGTAGTTATTAAGACAACTTTTACCTATCAGGCTTATATCATCAGATATGGTACTGCAATTTGAATCTCTTAAAGCATCTCCAGTAATGAATTCTTAGATTAAATATAGTTTATAATTGAACTTTTTTCTCCAGTAGATAGACTAAATATAGTTTCGGACTATATTTGAAACCCTTAAAAGACTAAATATAGGAACTAGATAGTCTATGAACTATAAATTTAATTATATTTAAATGGAAAAGTAGAATAATGATAGGAGTTTTTTTGAATTTATTGATTATTTTAAATTTTTTATATTATAGTATACGGGATAATCCATTTGCTGAAATAATTGAAAACTAAAAAATATTTGCTGATATCATATGAACTAAATATAATTTATAAGATAGTTCATCTATTGAAGATGCTCTAACATCGTAAACAACATTAATAATGTGTAAGGAATGTTACCTAAAGCAAGCCATCAACCAATCATTAGTACTAAACAATATCGCAGTGATTACTTTCAGATTATTTTATCCCTCTTTTATATCCTTCTTTTATAGGATTATTCTTCCCGATTGCTTTCAAATATATGGAGGAAAGAAAAAAAAAGGAAGTTAAATTTATGGAAGAGAAAGAAAGAGGAAAGTCAGATCTATGGAGGAGAGAAAATGATAAGTTTTGAGTATTATTTTTTCTTTTTACTTTTAAAATTTTGAAGAAGAAATTTACTTACAGAAGAAGAGATTTTGTTCACAAAAATTTTAGATCTGTGGAGGAGAAAGAAGGAAGAAAGTTTACATGGAAAAGATATAATAATAAGTATTGATTTTTTTTCTTACTTTTATATAGTTATATTTATTTGGCCAATTAGATTCTGAATACTTTAAATTAAAATAAATTAAGTCATGTCAGTCTCTCGTTAAAATATTTAACGTCACTGACGGAATTTTATTTTTTTGTTAATAAAATATAGTTCAGTTAATTGACTGTAAAGAAAACAAAAAATAATGACTCACTTGTAAGTTGATTCATAGTACAATGACTTATTCTACACTTAATCCAAAGAAAGAGTGATTCAATAAAATGATATACACACACACAGAAATAATTCATAACAAATAATTGTTATGTGTACTATTTTTAGTATAAGCATTTTACATTTTTTATAAATAGATTTAAGGATTCAAAATTGAGATTTTTTTTTCTCTTAACCGCCATAAAAAGTAGTGGCAAACTACTTTACTACTAAAAAGAGTAGCAACAGGGGGAAAAGCACAGCCGTTATCATTATGCATTGATAGTCATCGACATCAGTCGATGCCTGCCCCATGTATCGGTTGCCGCCAATGGTTGTCAATACTTGTTGCCATGCATTAACAATCATATGCAGTTGTCGATGCTTACTTCATGCATCGATAGCTGTCGATGGCTGTTGATACTTGCCGCCAGAAAGAATTATGACTAAGTTTTTTTTTCTGTCGCTACTTCTTCTAGAGATTAGGAGAAAAAGTTTTTATTTTGGGTTATTAAATATATTTATAGATGATGTAAGATACATTTATTGAAATAGTGCTCATAACAACTATTTATAATAGATCATTTTAGTTGTTGATACTTGCTGTCAGAAGGAGTAGCGGTTGAATTTTTTTCTCTTTATCGCTACTCCTAACTGTTAAGGGAAAAAAGTCCTTATCTTGGGCCATTAGATTTATTTATGAAGTGTCTAAGATGCATTTAATAAAATAGTATCAAAAACAACAATTTATTTTATATATATATATATTCCTAGTTATTTTGCCGTACGGTTACACCCAACACCAGACACATATTCCCATGCAAACTTTGTTTTGTTCCGGACTCTTTTATGTAATACCAATAAAATATCGTGTGATGCTACTACTACACATAAAAAATGCGAATATCTAAGCCATCTTGGCCGTCCATCGGGACATACTTTTCTACCGCTAGTAATTCGATTATGATATTATTATTAAATTTATTATAATTTAGATTATAATAGTTAATTATTATAAATAATATTATTAAAAGAAATAGTTAACTATATTAGTAAATAGTAGCATACTCCATATTTCTCAAATTAGATATTCAATTTTGACTTTTTTAAGTTAAAATGAATATTTTTAGAATTAATAAATAAGTATATAAATATATTTTTAAAATTATAAAAATGAGGTACATAGTAAATTATACTTCCTCAATTCTAAAATATAATATTAATATTGATATTTTGAAGTAAACTTAAGACATTTTAAAGTTCAAAATTAATATGCATTCCACTAGTTTTAGTCAATACAATGACGACTATTGCAAATTATGTAAAAAAATATAATACTTTTTAATAAATTACATCAATTTTGAGTTTAAAAATGTTAATCAAAAGTTAATAATAATTTATAATTTAAAACGGAGAAAATATATACTCTTTTTTTTATTATTGTGACGCCCCCAAATCTGGGCCCACACAGCCCAAACTTGAGTCGTCAAAATACTACAACAAAATTATTACAACAAAGCACAACGTACAACAATACAGTGTATAATAATACACAACTAAGTCTTCATTATTATTGCCACACTATTTTACAAAACGTGAAGACTATGATAACTATTCCTCGGACCCTCACTCCATTCCCCGGCTAGACCCTGTTATGTTTTCATCTCCTGTTGAAAAACAATGGAACAAAAGAAAGGGTGAGCTCAAATAGCCCAGTAAAGAATATCATGACTAAGATAATGACGAATAAATTATCATTAGTCTTCAACAGTTGAGTTCTTGATAGAATACAATAGACTACAAGGTTTATATCAAAAACTGCAGTTAAATTCTTAAACAACGTTCAGATCAATAATAGCAGCGGAATGAGTAATCTATTAGAAGAATAATGCAGACTATAATGTCCACTTGGTTCTCTTTTTAGGAAAAACATCCTCGACTTTTATCATCTGAATTATCATTAGTCAAGATAATACAAATTCACAGTTCCTGATCATAATCATGCACATCAACAGTTCATTTTTGTACTACGGGCCAAAGATATTCAATATAGCACCAACGGTCATGATTATACCAGATTCAGCCTTTGGTCATAATCATACCAAACAACAGTTCATCTTTGCACTACGGGCCAAAGAGAACATTCACCACGTGCCATAAAAGACACCGAACAGATGTATCGCCTTTAACCTATTATATCGCCTTTAACCTATCATCTGTTCAACAAATATATCACATCTGTGCCCCCGGCCACAGATATTCACAACAGCTTGATTTTTGGATGATTAGAATGATATAAATGATGAACAGAAGAAATAGGATAACAATAAGTATCGGAAGTTTACTTTGTACAGATTCAAATAATGTCCAAATTGTCAACATGATGTGGAGTGAAATTCAAGATCCACAGTTCAGAATAACGGTTACAATTCAATAGAAAGGTTCACGTAAATAGGAAGGTTCAGTTGAAATAATGAAGTTCAACTATTATGGAACATATAATATTTTCAGGAATTATAGAAGCAATAGTTCCATAATAAATTTTGATTTAGGAGTATGAAAGAAAATAATATCCCTTACCGTAGCAGGTTTGATTAACAAAAGGTGAAGGAAATTAATACAAAGGGTTATTCACCAACAGGCGGCAAACCGCTCCGTAAGGTTATTCCCACAATTTAATAGAATTTGAGTACAAAGAGTTATTCACCAAACAGGCGGCAATCCGCTCCGTAAGGTTATTCTCAGAGATTAATAATGAATGAATTCGAAAGGTTATTCACCAACAGGCGGCAATCCGCTCCGTAAGGTTATTCCCACAATTTAATAGGATTTGAGTACAAAGAGTTATTCACCAAGCAGGCGGCAATCCGCTCCGTAAGGTTATTCTCAGAGATTAATAATGAATGAATACGAAAGGTTATTCACCAACAGGCGGCAATCCGCTCCGTAAGGTTATTCCCACAATTTAATACATGGAAATAAAAGGCACGTCTTATGAGTAAGGAAGAAACAATATTATTATCGAGAATCAAATAATGATAATCCCTTACCATAGTACGTTTGAATAATGGAAGATGAAAAAGATGGTATCCCTTACCTCAACACGTGACTGGATATTGATTTAAATGAGGTTGATTAACTTGAACAGTACACGTATACTTATAGATCTTCACAAATACTCAAGATGACTTAAGCACACTTGGAGAGAACTTTCACAAGAAGTATTTAGAGAGAGAAAGAAAGAACAAGTAAGGAAGTTTATGAAAAATCCTTAAGTTAAGGCTTCTATTTATAGCCAAAAATCTTATCATTCATTTAATCTAAACCATTCATTTAAAGATCATCTTTTAATCTACACCATCCATTTCAAATATTATATTATCTTTAATCTACACCATTCATTTCATATCACCTAATAATCACCTAACTTTATATTATAAACAAATCAATTTAATTATTCAACAATAATTCACACTTTAATCTACACCATTCATTTCATATCACCTAATAATCACCTAACTTTATATTATAAACAAATCAATTCAATTATTCAACAATAATTCACACTTTAATCTACACCATTCATTTCATATCACCTAATAATCACCTAACTTTATATTATAAACAAATAACTTTATCAATTCAATTATTATGACTAATTGTTATAAATACAGTATAGTTAGCTCTTAGATATCAAGTCAATAAATTAATGAAATACAACTGTTTAAAAAACATCATAATAGAGATAACAATAATGTAAAAGAAAGCATACGTTACTGTGTAATGACAATTATTGATTCAATAATGTGAATTACTGTGCATATGTTACTGTGACAATTATTAGGTTCAATAATTTTAAAAACAGTGCAACAACAATTATTGACTTGATAATATAAAATATTATGCAGTGACAATTATCGATGAAATGATGCGTAACAGTTACGGTGTCAATTATCAGACCAAAAATATGAGACACTATGCAATACCGTGTGTTACTGTAGAGTACCGTGTGCTACAGAAAATACCATAAACTACCGTATGCTACTATTCTTTTATCACCGGTATTTTAACAGTTCCGTTGGCTATTTTTATTTAAAAAGGTTACTTCTGTCGTTTTCTATATCCGACAAATATTCCGTTGTGGGGTCCACCAATAATTTATTATTTCGGCGCCGTCGTACGGCACGAATATTCCCCGACCAAACGAATATTCCCCGACAAAGCGAATATTGTCCGACAAAATAAAATTTGCACATAACATCCTTAACTTTTAACTTTATCGATTTAACCACTTACTGTTTCAAAAAAAAAATATATATGAAGAAAAATTAAATTTTGTATTTCATAAAATTCGGGGTCTTACAACCTCCCCTCCTTATGAAATTTCGTCCCCGAAATTGACGTACCTGACATATCGAAGAGGTAAGGATACTTAGATTTCATCTCAGATTCTAGCTCCCAGGTCATTTCCTCAGTATCTTGGTTCCTCCATAAAACCTTAACTTGAGGTATAACCTTTGAGCGTAGGATCTGCTCCTTCTTATCCAGGATCTTAACAGGTACCTCCTCGTATGTTAAATCCTCTGCTATAACGTCTGGTTCTAACTCAATGACGTGGTTTGGGTCCTTCACATATTTACGTAACATAGATATGTGAAAAACGTTATGGATGCGAGACATACTTGGTGGTAGGGCTAGTCTGTAGGCTACGGTTCCTATTCGATCGAGGATTTCAAATGGGCCAATAAATCGAGGGTTAAGCTTTCCTCTCTTTCCGAATCTCGTAACCCCTTTCCATGGAGAAACACGTAAGAATACATGATCTCCGACGTTGAAACTTTCGTCTCTCCGATGAAGATCAGCATAACTCTTTTGTCGTTCTTGTGCGGTCTGTATTCGTTGTCGGATCATTTGGATCTTTTCGGTCGTCAAGCGTACCAACTCGGGTCCCAACAATTTTGCTTCTCCTACCTCATTCCAACATATTGGAGAGCGACACTTCCTTCCATACAATGCCTCGAATGGAGCCATGCCTATGCTTGCTTGGTAACTGTTGTTGTAAGAAAATTCCACCAACGGCAAGTACTTATCCCAACTTCCTTTGAAGTCTAATACACAAAGTCTCAAAAGATCTTCGAGGGTCTGGATCGTCCTTTCCGATTGTCCGTCCGTTTGAGGATGGTATGCAGAACTAAAACGTAGTTCAGTGCCCATAGCTTTTTGTAGACTGATCCAAAAGCGTGAAGTGAATCTAGGATCTCGATCAGAAACTATGGAAACTGGCATGCCATGCAATCTCACGATCTCATTTATGTACATACCGGCAAGACGTTCAAGTGAAAAGTTTTCTCGTATAGGCAAGAAATGAGCAGATTTGGTCAATCTATCTACGATCACCCAAATTGCATCTAAGCCTTGAGAAACTTTTGGAAGACCCGTCACGAAATCCATATTGATGTGTTCCCACTTCCATTCGGGAACTTCAAGTGATTGTAATGGACCTTTAGGAACTTGATGTTCTGCCTTGACACGTTGACAAGTTAGGCACCTTGAGATAAACTCCGCAATCTCTCTTTTCATATTGTTCCACCAAAATGTATGTCGAAGATCTCGATACATCTTGGTACCTCCTGGGTGGATTGCAAACGGCGTGTTGTGTGCCTCCATCATGATTTTATGCTTTAATTCAGGATCGTTAGGAACACAAAGTCGAGAGTTGACTCGAAGTATTCCTTTCTCGTCGATTCTTGCTTCTGGAATGGCACCTTCTTGTACTTTCTTTATCATGTTTATCAGTTCCGGATCGGTAGCTTGAGCAGCTTTAATTTTATCGATTAAAGTTGGTTCTACTCGCACGTGAGCAATCTTCGAGCGGGTCCCTGGTGTCTTTAGCTCTATCTCCATCTTTTGCAAGTCGTACAAAATACACTTTTGTGTTGTCAGCAGTGCACTTGTACTTGCATAAGATTTTCTGCTCAAAGCGTCAGCTACAACGTTCGCCTTTCCCGGGTGATACTGGATTGTGTGGTCATAATCCTTTAACAGCTCAAGCCAACGTCGTTGTCGCATGTTGAGTTCCTTCTGGGTGAAGAAATACTTGAGACTTTTATGATCCGTATAGATATCCACTTTTTCTCCGTACAAGTAGTGTCTCCAGATCTTCAACGCGAAAACGACTGCTGCCAACTCTAGATCATGAGTAGGATAATTTTTCTCATAATCTTTGAGTTGTCGAGAGGCGTAGGCTATAACCTTTCCATGTTGCATAAGGACACAGCCTAGACCTTTGCCAGAAGCATCGCTGTAGATAACAAATTCTCCTGATCCTGATGGTATGGTCAGAACAGGAGCTGAAACCAGTCTCTTCTTGAGTTCTTGGAAACTTTTCTCGCATTCCTCGCTCCATATGAATTTTGTGCTTTTCCGAGTAAGCTGCGTTAATGGAGTGGCGATTCGAGAAAATCCTTCTACGAATCTCCGATAATAACCAGCTAGACCCAGAAAACTTCGGACTTCGGTTACTGTTTTGGGTTGTTCCCAATTTAGTACCGTTTCAATCTTCGCAGGATCGACTGATATTCCTTGACTAGAAATCACATGCCCAAGAAACGCGACCTCCTCAAGCCAGAACTCACATTTCTTCAACTTGGCATATAATTTGTTTTCACGGAGCTTTTGTAGTATCAATCTCAGGTGTTGTTCATGATCCTCGCGACTCTTGGAGTATATGAGGATGTCATCAATAAAGACAACCACAAAATGATCCAAATGTTCCTTGAATATCCGGTTCATCATGTCCATGAAAGCTGCAGGAGCATTAGTTAGTCCAAAAGGCATGACTAAGAACTCATAATGCCCATAACGAGTTCTGAAAGCAGTCTTTGGAATGTCCTCAGCTTTAACCTTTAACTGATGATATCCAGAACGGAGATCAATCTTTGAGAAATGTTGAGCGCCTTGCAATTGATCAAACATGTCATCAATCCGAGGTAACGGGTACCTGTTCTTGATGGTGACATGGTTCAATTCTCGGTAGTCAATGCACAATCTCATACTCCCGTCTTTCTTCTTCACAAATAGAACAGGAGCACCCCAAGGTGATGCACTCGGACGAATGAAACCGGTATCCAACAATTCCTGTAGTTGGACTTTTAACTCTTAAAGTTCAATGGGAGCCATTCGGTAGGGAGCTTTGGAAATGGGCTTGGTACCGGGTTCAAGATCAATATAAAAATCAATTTCACGGTTTGGGGGTAAGCCAGGAAGTTCTTCAGGAAAAACGTCAGGAAACTCATTAACAATGGGAATATCATTCAAGTTTGACGTATTTTTGTTCAAATCAGTGACATGAGCTAAAAAGGCTTGACATCCGTTTTTCAATAAACGAATGGCTTTATGGCTAGAAATAACAGTTATAGATTTCAATGGTTTAGTTGCTTGAATTTGCATGACAGGTTGATTAGGAATATGAAAACTAATAATCTTATGAAAACAATCAATTTTAGCATGATGGGTAGTCAACCAATCAATTCCTAAAATCACATCAAATTCACGCATCTCCAAAGAAATAAGGTCAACAGATAATGTGAGGTTGTTGATTTGAACTAGGCAAGATTTATAGACAGTAGATGTAATGGTCATTTCTCCTAATGGGGTTTCAACTGATAAGTCAAAGTCCAAGTTTTCAGGAGTTAAGTTTAAACGCTGAGCACATGCAGGTGAGATAAAAGAATGGGTAGAGCCAGTATCTAACAAAGCGTAGACTTCACGAGAATTTATGAATAGCTTACCGGTTATCACCTCGTTCGAGTTTCGCGCCATTTGGGATGTCACAACAAAAGCTCTCCCTTGAACTACAGATTTTCCTTTATCCGCGCTAGCTTTTGGTATCATCATTGCAGCTGGACTTGATTTTGTGGCAGGACAAAACCGCGCAAGATGACCCTCTTTCCCACAACTGTAGCACTTTTTAGACTGCAGAGTACAGTTTGGGCTGATGTGACCTTCCTGACCACACCTATAGCATCTCACTGGTGGTCGATCTTCTCCCCTTGAAACTGGGGTCGGTGCTGGTGTTGGTACTGGTGCTGGTGCCCTTCCATAATTATTATGGAATCTCTTTCTTTTGAAATTGTTCCCACTGGATTCTCCTCTTCTGTTATTTGATGTGGAATTACCACCGAAGTGTTGGTTACCTACTCGATGGTTCTCGTTCCTGTGGTTGTTGTCATTCCTTTCTCTATGTTGCTCATTAACTCTTGGCTGCAATGTTTCATCTGTTTGCTCCACCCTTTGAGCCCTATCCACAACATCTGAATACAAACTAAATTTATGAGAGCTAAGTTGTTGACGAATTTTGAATCTCAAACCTCTTAGGAACATCCGACTCATTCGTGCTTCGTCATCCACAAGATGGGTGGCAAAGCGAGATAACTCGGCAAACTTGGCTTCATATTGGGAGACTGTCATGTTTCCCTGCTCCAGCTTAATGAATTCCACCTCTTTCATATGGCGGATGCTTTCTGGGAAATACTTCTCGTTAAACAGTTCTTCGAATTCTGTCCAAGACATTTCGAGTGCTGAAGGTTGGATACGTTTTACCGCTTCCCACCAATGGTCCGCCTCACCTCGTAACATAAAAGTGGCAAATGGCACCTTCTGATCATCAGCGCATTGTAAGACATCAAGTATTTTTGTCGTCTGTTTCAGCCATGCCTCCGCTTTGAGTGGGTCAGGCTTCCCGTGGAATTCAGGTGGTCCTAATTCTTTAAATTGCTTAACAGTGACCATCCTCAAATTGCCAGCGTTTCTACCGTTATTATTGACTGGATTTCCTCTTCCTTGATTCTGTATGAACTGCATGAAATTCCTAAAGAATCCATCGTTCATCATGTTATCAGGAACATTATTTCCTGAGTTGGCAGGAGGATTGTTTGGGGCCTCTTGATTCTCGGCTACATTCGCTTCAGGCATTCCATAGTTAACCTCTTGATTTCCAGATGCCATACTAAACTGTGGTCACAAAATAAATGTTAGTTCAAATAAACTGACTCATCACTTCATGTTCCTACATTCAAATCGACTCATTAGATAATAAAATCTATTTTAGGTAGGACACACTAGTGACTGATTCTATTCGTCTCTCCCCTCCTAGTTCTACCCCAGATCTCCATTAAAGACCATATCCCTAAGCTCTGATGCCAACTGTGACGCCCCCAAATCTGGGCCCACACAGCCCAAACTTGAGTCGTCAAAATACTACAACAAAATTATTACAACAAAGCACAACGTACAACAATACAGTGTATAATAATACACAACTAAGTCTTCATTATTATTGCCACACTATTTTACAAAACGTGAAGACTATGATAACTATTCCTCGGACCCTCACTCCATTCCCCGGCTAGACCCTGTTATGTTTTCATCTCCTGTTGAAAAACAATGGAACAAAAGAAAGGGTGAGCTCAAATAGCCCAGTAAAGAATATCATGACTAAGATAATGACGAATAAATTATCATTAGTCTTCAACAGTTGAGTTCTTGATAGAATACAATAGACTACAAGGTTTATATCAAAAACTGCAGTTAAATTCTTAAACAACGTTCAGATCAATAATAGCAGCGGAATGAGTAATCTATTAGAAGAATAATGCAGACTATAATGTCCACTTGGTTCTCTTTTTAGGAAAAACATCCTCGACTTTTATCATCTGAATTATCATTAGTCAAGATAATACAAATTCACAGTTCCTGATCATAATCATGCACATCAACAGTTCATTTTTGTACTACGGGCCAAAGATATTCAATATAGCACCAACGGTCATGATTATACCAGATTCAGCCTTTGGTCATAATCATACCAAACAACAGTTCATCTTTGCACTACGGGCCAAAGAGAACATTCACCACGTGCCATAAAAGACACCGAACAGATGTATCGCCTTTAACCTATTATATCGCCTTTAACCTATCATCTGTTCAACAAATATATCACATCTGTGCCCCCGGCCACAGATATTCACAACAGCTTGATTTTTGGATGATTAGAATGATATAAATGATGAACAGAAGAAATAGGATAACAATAAGTATCGGAAGTTTACTTTGTACAGATTCAAATAATGTCCAAATTGTCAACATGATGTGGAGTGAAATTCAAGATCCACAGTTCAGAATAACGGTTACAATTCAATAGAAAGGTTCACGTAAATAGGAAGGTTCAGTTGAAATAATGAAGTTCAACTATTATGGAACATATAATATTTTCAGGAATTATAGAAGCAATAGTTCCATAATAAATTTCGATTTAGGAGTATGAAAGAAAATAATATCCCTTACCGTAGCAGGTTTGATTAACAAAAGGTGAAGGAAATTAATACAAAGGGTTATTCACCAACAGGCGGCAAACCGCTCCGTAAGGTTATTCCCACAATTTAATAGAATTTGAGTACAAAGAGTTATTCACCAAACAGGCGGCAATCCGCTCCGTAAGGTTATTCTCAGAGATTAATAATGAATGAATTCGAAAGGTTATTCACCAACAGGCGGCAATCCGCTCCGTAAGGTTATTCCCACAATTTAATAGGATTTGAGTACAAAGAGTTATTCACCAAGCAGGCGGCAATCCGCTCCGTAAGGTTATTCTCAGAGATTAATAATGAATGAATACGAAAGGTTATTCACCAACAGGCGGCAATCCGCTCCGTAAGGTTATTCCCACAATTTAATACATGGAAATAAAAGGCACGTCTTATGAGTAAGGAAGAAACAATATTATTATCGAGAATCAAATAATGATAATCCCTTACCATAGTACGTTTGAATAATGGAAGATGAAAAAGATGGTATCCCTTACCTCAACACGTGACTGGATATTGATTTAAATGAGGTTGATTAACTTGAACAGTACACGTATACTTATAGATCTTCACAAATACTCAAGATGACTTAAGCACACTTAGAGAGAACTTTCACAAGAAGTATTTAGAGAGAGAAAGAAAGAACAAGTAAGGAAGTTTATGAAAAATCCTTAAGTTAAGGCTTCTATTTATAGCCAAAATCTTATCATTCATTTAATCTAAACCATTCATTTAAAGATCATCTTTTAATCTACACCATCCATTTCAAATATTATATTATCTTTAATCTACACCATTCATTTCATATCACCTAATAATCACCTAACTTTATATTATAAACAAATCAATTTAATTATTCAACAATAATTCACACTTTAATCTACACCATTCATTTCATATCACCTAATAATCACCTAACTTTATATTATAAACAAATCAATTCAATTATTCAACAATAATTCACACTTTAATCTACACCATTCATTTCATATCACCTAATAATCACCTAACTTTATATTATAAACAAATAACTTTATCAATTCAATTATTATGACTAATTGTTATAAATACAGTATAGTTAGCTCTTAGATATCAAGTCAATAAATTAATGAAATACAACTGTTTAAAAAACATCATAATAGAGATAACAATAATGTAAAAGAAAGCATACGTTACTGTGTAATGACAATTATTGATTCAATAATGTGAATTACTGTGCATATGTTACTGTGACAATTATTAGGTTCAATAATTTTAAAAACAGTGCAACAACAATTATTGACTTGATAATATAAAATATTATGCAGTGACAATTATCGATGAAATGATGCGTAACAGTTACGGTGTCAATTATCAGACCAAAAATATGAGACACTATGCAATACCGTGTGTTACTGTAGAGTACCGTGTGCTACAGAAAATACCATAAACTACCGTATGCTACTATTCTTTTATCACCGGTATTTTAACAGTTCCGTTGGCTATTTTTATTTAAAAAGGTTACTTCTGTCGTTTTCTATATCCGACAAATATTCCGTTGTGGGGTCCACCAATAATTTATTATTTCGGCGCCGTCGTACGGCACGAATATTCCCCGACCAAACGAATATTCCCCGACAAAGCGAATATTGTCCGACAAAATAAAATTTGCACATAACATCCTTAACTTTTAACTTTATCGATTTAACCACTTACTGTTTCAAAAAAAAAATATATATGAAGAAAAATTAAATTTTGTATTTCATAAAATTCGGGGTCTTACAATTATAATCTTTTTACTTATATGTTGACAAAAATAATATAAAAAATATTTTAAAAATAATCAATTTGACTTCAAAAAATTAAAATTAGGCATTTAATTTAGAGAATTGATATTTTTACAAAAAAAATAATATAATTTTATAAATTCTTTCTCATATAAATAATAAATGAGTCATATCTTCTCACGTGAATAATAGATATATCCTCATTCATGATAAATCTCGTAAAAATATTATTTCCCTTCATTTAGTACGAGGAGAGTACTATTTAAGGATTTACTTTAAATATATATTTCTTTAAATATTTATTAGATAGTTACACAATTTACATAATCACAATTCAAATTACATGAATAGAATACGGAGAATGTAAAAATTACAACTAAACATTTTAAACTCCTACACAAGGATAAGTAAATAAAATTAACTATTATATTGATTTTAATTATTAAAAAATAAAATTTTATATTAAAATTCGTATTATATTTTATTTTTTAATAATTAAAATTAACATAATAGTTAATTTTATAATTAGATATTGTGTATATAAATTTATTCTCTACTCAATGAGTAAAAGTACTAATTTGTCTCACACGAACCTAAAAATAGATTATCTTATCATGCATCAAGTAATAACCATTAATCTTAATACGTAATTTTTTTCAACTATTCCTCATATGATAAGTTTTAATTATTTGAAATAATAAGTTTTCAATGCATATTTATCTTGTATACAGTCTTCTCTCTGATAATTAAGACGGATTAATATAAAGATTGAAAAAAAGAGAGTTAATTAATGAGTTGACTTGTACATTTATTTATATTAAAAAATATTATAAAGTATGCTTTAAATTCATTAAATAAAATAAAATAAAAAGACGATATACAAATCTTTTCAATTCTGTCAAATAGTTGGCATCAAATACACTCCATCCTGTATGAATAAAAAAATTATTATTTATTTTTTTAATTTAAAGTTACGTAGTATCCCATACTATCGTAATCTTGTAAAATAAATATACTTTTGACGATTTAGATTTCTTAATTTTTATGATAATAGAAATCATTAATTAATATAAAAATTTATATGTTTATATATTAAGTATATTCATACCGATGGATTTATCTGAACAACCCTAAAAATCGATATATTTACCCCACGGGTATACTAATTAGATACCATTTAGGTAGCTCCCTTTTTCACTAACTTCATAGTTAAAACCATATCTACAATGACACATGTTAAGTAATTATAAACATGAACTTTGTTACATGAAATGATTGACGCAATGATAGATACAATGATTCAATATAAAAATAGTAAAATTCATTATTTTTATATTATGGGTCTCATTATTTTTATATTAAGTCATTGTACCTATCATTACATGGGTCATTACTCATAACAAAATTGGATAAACATAGTCCCGGCCTAGTGATGTCATCTTTATCATTTGTACAAACAAATATAATCCTAGTATTTGTATAATTTTGTAATTTAAAATTAAAAATATATATATAATTTTGAAGCAAAAATAAAAAAGTAAATGTATCTCTAATTTTTTGATCAGAGATATTATAGGATATATTTAGTAGCTCCATATAGCATACATTACTCATTACATGGCATTCAATTTTAAAATGAAAGTATGAGACTAATAATTTAGGACATAGTAAGGCCATGCTAGTTTTAACAATGAAGAGAGCAGTGGATTGAACAAGAGTACAACGGAATCCTATGATTTAAAAGTCTCAAATGTAAGAGATTATAATATTTGGTAGAACATGATATTAAATAATTTTTTATATTAAGTCATTTTATAATTTTTAAACTAATAATTTAAAGTCAAAATTTGAAAACAAATAAAATACTTGAAATTAACAGTCTTATTTTAAAATGTAATCCTTGCAAACAAACAAAATCCAAGAGTGCAATGGAATCAATCCTATGATTTAACAGGGAAGTCTGAATCTTTGGAGTCCAACTTTGAAGCCCATGGTCTTCAAGTCTTGTTGCACTTGACTACGAAAATCAGAATAAGAGAAAGGCTTGTAGCTTGAGCTATGGATCAACCTATCTTCATCCGGGAACACAAAATAGCCCACTGATAATCGTTCTTTATACTTGTTCACCCTCACTCTGTGTTTCACACTCGCGTACTTGTCATCACTGATGGCCTGCCTCAAACAAACATCTGTCTATAGTCACCAAGTCTAATTGTATGTAGTAAACAATTGTACATATTTCGAAATAAAAAATAAATGATGGGCTTGTGCAATTATTTTTATAATAATTGTAAAGTATTTGGAGTTAAAAAACTATCTACTTATGTTACATTTGTATTGAAGGGATACATAGTATGTTTTTATCGTATTTATAATAAATTATAACTATATACTTCATATTATAATGAGAATCGAACAATTCTCACTAGTAAAATTCCATCCCACCTATACTAAATATTCTAACTATACACTTCATTTGGAAATTTTGAATTAATTAGGATATATTTAATTAAGATTTTAATTTTCTCTTCTATGTATTTTAAGTAATGGAGAGTTGAGAAAATATGGTGACTGTGTACGAACACAATCCTCTTTTTTTTTTTTTTTTTTTTTAAATTAAAAGTTTTTAAAGATATTTGTGTTAACTCAAAGATAAAAGTGTGACGGTTGAAGTGAAATGACATAAATACCCTCAATAAAATAAAAATAAAAAGGACTCTTGTGCAAATATAAGTGGTTAGTCACCGTTAGTCCAGATAATTTACAACTAGTGTAAGAAGTGGATAATATAGTAGTTAAAATTGAAAGTTAACCTGCATCATGTCTCCAAGATTGACAATGAGAGTGTTGGGGATAGGATGGACATCAACCCAAGTGGAATCTTTGTAAAATTGAAGGCCACCAATGAATTGATCTTGGCTCAAAATGGAGAGAATGGAGCTGTCTGTGTGGACGTCCATGCCCCATGTCTGGTTGGCCAGTACCGGGCAAGGAGGGTATCGGTAGACACGTAGGATCCCAGTTGAAAGTGAGAGATATGAGGAAGATGAGGAGGAACATGGGGAAGTTATGGATTCTTCTGGATTACCCTTCCTCAGATTTAGCATTTCTGCCATCACGTTATACATTGTACCTGCTACCCTAGCTTGGTGGTTTCCATATTCTTCTAACAAAAATCTACAAAAAGTAGACAGAGACATGAAAATATATTTAACATCACACCCCATATATATACATATAATTAATACTTACATATATAACTTTATATATATATATATATATATATATATATATATATATATATATACACACACACACACACACACAAAAACACACATCTGGTAGCTGCATGTGAGCGGCCTGCAGTAACACAGATAGATAAGGTACATGAATTTAAATGTGTTTCAGTACAATCTGCATTTATAGGAATCTAGCCAGAATTAAATAAAAAAATAGTACCTAATTATGTACTCCATGTAACATCCAAATTTCAAATGTTTGCTAGCTACATTATTAATTCAATGGTGTAATTTCGATCCAGACGTACATGTACCAGGTTAATTAATTAAATAGACTTCGATCAATATATTATAGAGACATGCACGATAATTAAAACTTTACTGTGCTAGGGAAGCCTAGTTGGTCAGGGTGGTGCCTGACCATCCTTTTGGGCGTATTTCAAAGCGCTATAATATGTAAAATACTCAAATGTGTATATAAAAACTCAATTTGTTATCATAAATACTTTTATTTATAAAATTTTTTAGTGAGACTATCACTAATTCAAGAAAATACTATTAAGAAAACACGTGGCTTAAAAATAGTAATTAGCAGAGTCAGAAAAATAATAACAAAAGAAAGAGGAGTTCATTTAATTTTTTGAGGGGACCATGGTGCAAAAATAATAGACCGCAATAGTTACACAGTACGTAGAAAGACGAAGAAAAAGAAACTTCAACGGCTGAGTGGGTGAGTTCATTTATGGAGTATTGCTATAATTTACAAAATATCATTATCTTTAAAGTAAAAAAAAAGGAGGGAGATTGAGCTTCGTGAGGTCCTCCGGTTCAGTTATTGGACCATGCACTGGAAGTGGGTGTAACCACCCGGCCACCACTGTTAGTTCAGCTCACTATATATCTGTAGTCTAATGAGATCATTACTTTAACAAAGAACAAGAAAAAAAAAAAAAAAAGCCATAAAAAGATAGTCGAGATAGAGAGATCTCAACAAGACTTTAATTAATGGGAATAATTTAAGCTTTTTGGACTGTATGTATATTTTATAAAATATACTCCGATCCCTTTTAAATTCTATGAATGATCACATAACTTTCGAAAGTTAAATTAAGATATTTTAAAATTTAAATTGTGATGGCTCGTTAAGAATTATGAAATAACAAAATTTACGATGAGTAATATTTTTTAAATAATTTATATCAATTTTAAATTTAAAATTTTTTAAAATTAATTTTAAAAAATCAACGATAACCGAATAATGTGGAACACAGGCAGTACATTGGGAACTGGTGATGAGACATGCAAAATTGGCTTGTACTGGTAAAATATATCCGTGTGGAAATGTTGACAAACAAGACTAACGCTAAGATCGGCCGGATCTTGAAACCGAATAAAGAATTTTCTAATTCTGGCGTAGAAAAGTTTGTATAGTGACGGAATTTCTAATACTATAAGTTTGTATAGTGACGGATTTTCAAATATTGATGTAGAAAATTAAGTTTGTATAGTGACGGATTTAAAAATCTGTCTTTTACTGTATATAGTTGCTAGTAACTAGCAAATGATAGAACCCCCAAAATAAAATATATGTAAAGAGAAAAAGGGAGCTAGCTAGCTTAAAATAACCTGAAAGAATTAGGCAATGACTCATCATCATCATCTTTAGATTGAATCTGCACTGAAAGTTGACTAAGAGGAACATTGAAACCTTCCATCCGGTTGACGTTTTGGGCTGCTTGTATGACTACTCCATTGGAGTTTAGAGCAGGGGTGCCCCAAAAGTAAGTTATGGGGCTGCTGAAAAGGCCTTGTTTGGACTCAAAGCTTAAATTAAACACTTTTTTGGCACTTTCATGAAGTTGGGTCAAGAGACTAGGTGGAATCCCATGGTTGACCAAACGAAATATGCCCCAATCTGCACAAGCTTCATGTAGCTTCTCCTTCTCTTGGTTTATGCATTCAAAATCTATAACTGGAAGAGGGTCTGACTCGATAAGGACTTGTTTGGTTGCTTCATCATCATCTTCTTCTTCGTGTTTATGGGAAGGATAGGGGTTGTTTGTTTGGCGGAATAATGGAGGGTAGGATTCAAAGTTTTCTGATCGACTCATGCTCTTCATTTGCACAGAAGTCATATGTAGCCTTGTACTACAAAACTTATGCAAAGAGAGAAGGATAGTTGGGGAGTAATATGTCTCTACCTATAAAAATAGGTCGGTGTTTTGTTTTTTAGTTTGTTTTCATTTTCTAACTAAAATGAATATATATATATATATTTACAGGTTGGACCATCGAATAGTTATTCAGTGATCCTAGGGTACCACCACATAGTGCTCTAGGCCACTAATATCTGTCACTTCAACATGTACCTCCTTTCATTATACATGCTGAAAGTGCAACATGTGACTTGTCTTGAGCATTGGCGAAGCCAAGTATAAGTTTGTGAGGTCAATTGATTTTTTTTCTTCATAATAATATATGAAAAAATTTAAAATTTTTAAATTTTATATAAAAATTGACCCCACTAAAAATTTATAATTTTTTTAATATAAGGAGTCAATTTAAATTTTTATAATTTTCTCACATATCATTCATACTTCTTCTATATATATATATATATATATTTATATAATCTTCTTAAACTAATTAATAATGTATTTTATATTATTTTTTGAAAAAATAATTATTTATAAATAATGTATCTTTAAAAAAGTTTATTATGGACCAATAGAGTGTATATATATATATATGTATATAAATATATATAGAGTTAACAATTATTATATTATCATTATAATCAAATATATATTTTATATATACAACTTAAAAATATAAAATTATTTAAAAAATTTGGCTTAGAGATACTATTTTCAAATTTTTATTAAATTATTTATAATCATATAATAATTTTGACATTTTTTTTACTTTTGTTAATTACTAATTCTGAGATACCACCCTACCTATTTTGCCACGAGGTGACATGGTCCTTTTCCGTATATGTATATATTGAGCAGGTTATTGCCTCCACATTAGGGGCGTGGGACCCGAGTCAACACAAATTTGGACTTGGGTCCATTTCATTAGATACATTTATAATTTGGTCGTGGATAATGAAGAATTAAGTTAACATGCATTACACGTTTCTATTTGAAAATTAATAAATACGTTATGCATTCTACCAACTACATTTAATTGTAATCTAATTTATCTTTTTCCCTTAAATTTAAAGTGAAATTTTAATGTGAATTTTTTTGGCTATAATATTTTGATGATGAAATAATAATTATAAAAGATGAATACAAAATAATGTGATTAGTCGTAATTAGTTGTTATAACTAAATTTACTTATGTACTACGGATTATCAACTAATTATATTTTATCATATCATTTTATTATAACTTACGTTTTGTAAATTTCTTTTGTCATCATAATAATATTCATTTTTAGTAATAATTATTGTCATTCACTCTATCAATAACTATGTTTTATTTGTATGCGTCTTCTGATCTTCTGATCGTTATTATTTTTTCTCTCCCCCACAATTCTTCAAGCTCACCATCACAGTTTTTCTCTTTTCTTCGTTCTTTCTAGATAATAAATGTTAGACTTAAAGTTAATATTTACAAAATTATTCTAAATAAATTTAATATGCAGCAAAATAAAGTCAAAAAGAAAATTAAAATTCTCTTATTTTTGGACGGATGTCGTAAAAATAATATCAATCAATTGGATTCTAGAGTGTAAATGGACTCTAAAGTGGGCCTTATTACTACTAATAAAATATGGAGCACTAATTTTTGATTGGGCTAGAGACCAAGACTTTATCTAAAAAAAGCCCAGATACATAACGGAACGCCACCGAAAGTCTCTTGAGTGTTCTTCTGGCCAGTACTATATTCTCCTCCTGGTCTCTTTTTTGAGTTATTCCCAATTTATTCCCGCTGCCGAACAGAGAAAACCTTTCTGGGTGTGTGAGGCTTCAGGAATATCGAGAAGCAGTAACTCACAGTTCTTCGGCTCAGGTTAGTAATCTGAAACCTTTATGATGTTTTTTAGTGTTCTCAATTTGAGTATCATTCAATTTAATCCCATAGTTTTAATAGGGTTTAGTGTTGTTTTTTTTTGAAACCAATAGAAGGTATATTTGACGTTTCATTTTGTTAGTAATTTTCATGAAACCCTAGAAATCTTAAACTATATACACACAGATATTGTAAAAATCAAAGTTGGAATCGTATTTGTTCAAGTTATATTTTTTTGAATTATTTTATTTTATTTTTTTATACAAGGTAGAAATATAATGTTTTTTTCATGGAAGGAATATTTTGCTTATCAATTCAACGCTTTGTATTGCTAAAGGATTTATGGGAACAAGTATTGCTAAAGGATTTATAGGAACAAGTAGGAGCAGTTAATTGAAATTGGTGTTTCTGTGTTTTGGAATGAAGTGTTTCGTTATTTTGCTAAATGTGTTTCAGTTTTGTGATTAATCAGGTAATAGTGGAATGGATACTTTGATAATTTTAAATTTTGATTTAGAAAGATCGTTTATTTTAGGTTCTTGATTCTTATTGTAAGATCAAAAAACATCTGAAGATCATAATACAATCGACACTTGTCGAGCAGATTCAGTACTTTAATGTACATGCTATTACGGTGATGAAATACTTAAGGGAATAATGCTTTGTTATCTTCATTATCACTTGCAAAATGCATTGTTTTAGGCCAATTTACTGGCCCATTTTGTAGTCATTCCTTTGGGTGACTAATTGAATAGCAATTTGTGTTCTATCTTCAAATATATGTTTAATTTTGGTATTGAGAGGAAAATAGTATTTTATCATATATTTGATATTTTAGGTCATTAATATTTTAATCTGATTGTAATGATATCCTAGTTATTAAATTACACAACAAATTGCATAATTTCATCAACATTGCTAACACTTCCTTTACCAATGTGTATCTTCCTCAACCTTGGTTCAATGTTATATTTAAGCATATATGAGTGATCATGCATTTACTCTGGTATGGTTCTTATTCTGAATTTAGTAATTGGTCATCTTTCATAAAATGAATTATCTAAGCTCTTAAATCCATATGAATTTCTTCCTTTTAAGTTTTAGCTTATGGCCATAAGTTAGAATTGTTTTTCATAGTCATTTCTACTTAATTCTTTTATGCATTTTGTTTGAACTGAACATGTTAGTAGTGAGGCAACATGTAGTGGTGGATTATTGGAGGTTGTGGTGTTTCCTTTTTTTTTTCTTTCCTGTTTTGGAATTATTTTTATTGGAAGTTAGCTTTAAAATTTACATGAAAATGGCTTAATACTTGACATAAGTACAATTCAAATGCAGTTATGGCATCATGTTTAGGCATTTGTAATGCTTATACGGAATTTAGTGTTTATATCTTCTGTGTAGTTTCATATAGCTACATATGATATAAGAGTCTATGTTCCCAAGCCTGTTATCTATGTCCACAAGCTTGTTTTTGCGGAGCTTTATCACATTCCAGATTAGCTTGTTCGCTCAGTTGGCTTGCATAAGAATGAGCTAGAGGAGAACCCCAACTAAACGTAACACTGAGCTAATCATGTGCATCTTGGCTCAGTTAAAGTTTGATTAGTTAGTATGGTCTTGCCAAATTATCTTTACGTCCCCGTATTCTCATATCCACATAAGGTTCCCTCTCCTGTAAATTGGTCTGTACATAACACCTAACATTGGCTGGTTATTTATAATAATTTTTAATATTTGTTTTGTTCATCCTCTTGATCTTTACAGTCGATCAGTATTTCCGAACTATAAGTTATTGTAGTAATAATTTCAAATTCTATAATTTTGTACTTGCTATTGTTATTAAACTACTTGCTATTGTTATTAAACTTAATTAATGCATAAAACTTTTACACCAATTAACCCTTTAAATCTACTTAAATTTGATGCATCAAATTTCTTTTTGTTTGGAACATTGACCTTATCCAGTAAAATAGAATGGTTCTTACGGAAAGACTCTTTCTGTTACTCCTCTCCATCTCCCAATGTTATCCTCTCCTCATCTCCATCTCCCTATTTCTTGGGTATATAAAATTTGGCTATCAAACAGAAGTTTTGGGATCTGATTCTGTAAGCATGGTGAAAAAAGCATACACCTAAGTCCTAAGTCTCAAACAAGTCATCAACTTATGTGGACTGTGGGTAGACTTTTGGATGTTGTACCCTTGGGTCGTTTTTTTCTTAAACATTAATTTGTCGAGATCTAATGCAAACCTTTTGAAGTTATATTTACCATCTTCCCCCCCCCCCCCCTTCCCTTTTTCTGATTTGTCACGCTCTGTATGTGTGATGATCTGCGAGTCTTTGACCGGATGCAGGTTGCAACCTGATTGGGGTATCTGAAGAAAGCGTGCTGTGAGAAGTATGGCCAAGCATCATCCTGATTTGATTATGTGCCGGAAGCAGCCGGGGATCGCCATCGGACGACTTTGTGAGAAATGTGATGGGAAGTGTGTTATTTGTGACTCGTACGTGCGCCCGTGCACACTTGTTCGGGTTTGCGATGAATGCAACTATGGGTCCTTTCAAGGTCGTTGTGTTATCTGTGGTGGAGTTGGAATATCTGATGCATACTACTGCAAGGAATGTACACAGCAGGAGAAAGATAGGGATGGGTGTCCCAAGATTGTCAATTTGGGGAGTGCAAAAACAGACTTGTTCTATGAACGGAAAAAATATGGTTTCAAGAAACGATAGCCCAAGTATTTGTTACTTCTCTCAACAGTTCATTCGCACTACTGTATTATTTTCTTACGTTATTTCATAATGTTGGAAAGGATATTATTGGGTCTTGGCTTTGTATTTGTATTTTGTAGACATAAATGAATGGAAACCATGCTTGTCATTATTCCTTGCATGTCGTGTTACCTCGGTACTAAATTTAGATATGCAGTTTGATATGTTGCTTACACTCGAGTTGTGCCCAAACCGTTAAAGGCGTGAAAAATATGTTTACAAATTACAATGATTGGACATTCTTTGCTAGTATTAAGGTTATAATTGAACATTATCTTTAGGACTTGTGTACAATTTTTCCTCGTCTTCAATAAATATGTGATTTATTTATTATTTACGTAAAAAAAATTATGAAAATATTAAAATATGTTTTCACTAGTACTTTTGAGATTTTTACAAAGTTTTAGTCACCGAAAAAAAAATGTGAGAGTGATTTGTAGAAATATAATAAAATAAAACTTCCTAAGAAATATATCAATACACAATTGTAACAAAATAAAAAATCAGTTATTTTGGTTGGTTATGAGTGTAATTAAAGAATTAAATTAATTTGTCAATTCAATATTTTATTTTATTTTAACTTTGTAAGACGCTATTAATGTATTCTTAAAACGTATTTAATATACTATTTACTTGATATACTATATTATTACATACATTGTATCATAATTTTTATTTTTAGATTTATCAATGATATATTAAAATTAGGTTTATCAGCATTTATGATTTATGAACCTAATTAATATAAAGTTATTTTATTCAACTTACATTGACATTATAAATAGAACTCTGACTATATAATAAATTACGCGCAAATTTTTATAAGTTTACTACAAAATAAAAATGATTGTCAAGACTAATGTTATTTTATTAGACAAAGAGATATGTGTTATTTTTTCAATCTAATAATCAATTTCTCCTTTTATAAATATATATTTCAAATGACAACATAACTCAATTAAAAATTACATGACGCGAAAAGAACAATTCATAAAAAATATGACCATAATTTTCTTTCCAATTATTTTATGTAACACATATTCATTATGCAAATTAAAAATGACATATTATAATGACCTCATTTGAAATTAAAAATATTATTATTATAAATATTCATTCAAATATGTGGTTTTAAATTTTTTTCAATATATAGTTTATAAAGTTTACTCGTACTTTGTACGGGTTATCAAACTTGTTTAAATTAATAATGACATTATTGAGAAAATTTATCTTCAAGTGTGTCCTAGATAAACATGTTCATTTCTCCCTCTGTTCCACACAAAGTAAATAAATAAATAAATTTTTAACATTAAATATGTATATTATTCTATTTGCATTCATAAATCAATAAGTTGTTAGTTTAGTAATAGTTAAATAATAATTAATAAAATTATGATGCTAACTTTAAGAGTATAAGCTCATCAATCTCGTGCGAAGCATAGATGATGTGTATAGTGATTTATCGTGTTAATTACTAGGATAATCAATTAAATACAAGGTAAATATTTAATTAGGATTTTAAGAAGATAATTTTAGTTATTAATTTATTAAATATTTATTTAAATAATAAAATTTTGAATAATATATTGTAAGTTCTTTCATTCAATTATTAAATTAAACATTTGAATGAAATACAAATTATTTTGTTATGATTATGAGAAAACAACTATTTTAATTTTATTTATGTTTGTAATAGAATTCTATATTAACGTTTATAGCGACAAAATTTGCTTGAAATTTCAATTTAAATAGAACTATGAAACTCAAGTTTGATAAATTTTAACTTAGTTATGACATTAATAATAATGACTTCACCATAAATATCCAACTAATTTTACAATTATTATGTTGTAATTAAGAAAATCACATACATTATTAATACAAATATTTGATAAAATCTTAAAATTTAATGAAATTAATTTAGTTTCGACATTAATTTAAGGATGAAATTTATGATTAATAATAATATAATTAAACCACATGATTTTTTGAAAGATATTTTCGATATCTTAATATCATAATAAATTCGTAATAATAAAATTTTCCTATATAAAAAAATTTAAGATTGTTGAAGGTTGTTTGATTTGATGATGATGACTGTTGTGCAAAAAGGATTGTGGTAAATATGTTTATGTGCTTACGTGATTCTGTGCGTGAATATTCTGAAGGTGATTATGTGATTATGTGATTATGTGACAAAGTGATTATATGTTAATCTAATTACATGCTTACATTGTCATGTGTGTATGATATATAATGTGTATCTGAAAAAGTGCGTAGTTGTTCTAAATGTGCTTATGTGCTTACTTGTTTATGTGCACAATTTGTCTAAAAGTGTTTATGTGGTTATTTGACAAAGTGAGTATATGTTAATCTAATTATGTGCTTACATTGTTGTGGGTGTATAATATATATTACCTATTTCAAATACTGTGATGTGCACACTTATATAGCATAAATATGATCTTGTTATAAACTATATGCTGCTTATTAAAGAGAATGAAAGTAATCTGGTTAAAATGGTGTAAAGTCCTTTTTTAGATATATGTGTACAAAGGACTTAGATTTTAAAGATCAGAAATGTTAGGTTGATCTTTCAATAGAAGTCACTCTGCATAAACGATGTATGATATAAGCAGAGTTGCATAAGAATAAATCACTGTTGAATTTATGAATGTCAGAGTCTGTAAAAGTCCTTTCAATATGATCGTAGAATGGACTCTATGATTCCAAGCAAAGAAGACTCAACGATTCGGCATGTTCGTAGAGTGAAAGGTACGACTCTTAGCCCGGACGACTCTACGATCATCAAAGAGAGACAGACGCACAAGAAGTCTACAGAATATTCATACAAAATCAAATAACTGATCATGTACTAATCGTAGAGCTGAACTCTACGATCGTCGAACAGACAACCAAGCTAGCCTGCAGATAACGCTGAACCAAAGAAGAGATATACTCTACGATATACACGCTCTAGCAAGATCGTAGAGTAAAACTTGAAGAGCAACCACATACAGCTGAATTTTGCACAGATAGAAGAAGTCGTAGAGTGGAACATAATGATAAGGCAATGCAGAAGATTGCTATACACGTGGAACAATCGTTGAGTAGAATTAAAGGATGAAGCAACAAAGACTACAACTCAACGATTTCACTAAGAAGCACGGCAGTTCACAAACTCTACGATTTGAACAAAAGGACAAGATCGTAGAACGAAATCATAAAGCAAAGCACTGCAGACAAACTCTACGATCTGATCACAAAAGCAAGATTGCAGAGTAAAAGAAAAGTACGCTCCATCTCCACCATTTACCCGACATACTTCAAATAACGAATGGAGATGAATTCGTAGAGTCCAAATGAGCAGACTATCATTCTACGATATCAATAAGCAGCAAGGAATCATAACTGCAATATAGTGTGAGAGAAAAGAGAATACTCCCCGCCCAGATTCAAGAAATAGTAAGTGTTCTTGAGAAATCAGATGCGTGTCAGAGTCACAGAAGATTTTATGCCTAAACGACTATAAGTCAGGACCCACTGCTCAGGAAAATGGTGAATAAAGTCAGAAATGGAATATCTCTGAATGCATCAGAACAGTTGGTTCTAAAAGTCAAGGAAGGTATTTATTGATGAATCAGAAGATTAATTAACAAAGGAAATAATAATCCTTGTTGAACAACTCTGGGAATGCAACGACTATAAATTCAGAGAAAACTGAGTTACAGGTCAATATATCAGAACATGTCAGAAAAGGGAAAAGCACTGACACAAGCGGCAAGAAAGTCAACATCGAAAGTATTAAAGATCTGCACAAAGCCAAAGGAAACGAACGAGATTTCTTTCAACGGTAAAATTTTCTCAGAGATATAAAGGCTTACATAACAAACAGAAAAAGGTGTTGTTGATGAATATACGAGAGAAATGATGGTAGACAACAACCGATCGTAGAGTGGAACAGAAAATGAATGTGCTGGAAGGACTCTACGATCCATCAAAACACTAACACTGAATTGAGAGAGACATAGAGATAAATAATTCTATTACAAGAGAAGTGTTTAGAGCTGCTAGGCACATGGAAGAGAGAAGCTTAAACGCCAACTTGATACATACATGGTAGCAACTGAGTACCAAAAGAAAGAAGCTTCACAGTCATCTCAAAAGCCCATCTCGAGAAGCTATAATCTGTCTATAATAAGAAGGAATAACTAAGTACCAAAAGAAAGGAGCATCACAGTCATCTCAGGAGTTCATCTCGAAAAGTTATCAAGTACCAAAGGAGCTGAAGTACAAAAGCCTACCAGCACAATGGGTGATTACCGGAAGATATTGAGCATATAAAGAAGTCAAGCATCATTGCCGAACTCAATATTATCCCAGGAATGATCACACCATGTTACTGAGTGTTTAAAGACAATAGGACTTAAAGTACAACTCAGTAGCAACTCCAACCTCTTTCAAACAAACAGGGAGCCAAGTCTGTTGGACTTGAAGAGGGCAGTTGTCCTTGTCATAGTGATTAAAGGAGTCAAGTCTGCTGGACTTGAAGAGGCCAGTAATGTCCTTGTCTTTGTGACTAAACTAACCAAACCTGTTGAGTTTGAAGGGTTCTTAGTGAACCAGAGTTTCCAGGCTAATGAGCTTGAAGGGTTCCGTATGAACCATCCTTAGTGGATTTCCTACTCGTTGTAGTAGAAGAGTGGAGTAGGAGTTATTCAGTCTCCGAATCGCTTAAAACTCTCGGGTGTTATTTACTTTCAGTCATTTACATTCTGTCTTATATATATATATATATATATATATATATATATACATACATATGACTGTTAATTGATTTACCTAACAAGTGACTTTCTCCAATATAGTCTTAACTCAACTGAGAAGTTTTTCAAATCTTTAAGGGGTGTTTTTAAACTAATATTCCGCTGTGTAAACAAATATTGAGTAAATGAATTACTTGGTAATGAATTCTTAAAGTGAAAATTTCTAATAGATCTATTCAACCCCCCCCTTCTAGATCACTTGTGTGCCTCTGGGAACTAACAAAGATATAGTATATTTTATAAATTTGTGACAAAAAAAATCTTGTAATAAGTTAATAAAAATTATTTTAGAAGTTTAATAAAGTTTGTATTTAAATTTATGTACAAAATTAATATTTATAAACTTATCCAATAAAATTACTTTTGTGTGAGATTTTTATTAAATTATAATTATCACTGTTAGGATGAGAATTATTGGGCCACACCTTTCTTACTCTGGACTCCGGATCACTCCTTACGATAGTTGGGCCGGTCAGCTTTTACACATGAACTGGCAGGCCTGACCCATGCGCAATCCCTCCTCCTCTTGTCACCTCATTGGACCGCATAAATTGAGTGGGTAATGACATCACTTTTCTATTTACGAGGGAGCGATGAGACGCTTAGTCATGCAGGGATGAATATATTCGGACAATCTCCAAAATAGAAGTTAGGTTTTTTATTATGTTTTCAGAGAGCATTTTTATGTAAGACAGACACTGATTTTCTAAAAGGTTCTGGAGTAACACCCGTGGTTTTTCCCGTTCTGGGTTTTCACGTAAATCTTTGTATCGTGATTGTTTGTGTTCAAATATCATTTTATTCCAGCACTATCCAGACACTCCATTGATAACGCTTTTAATATTTAAAATAGTGGTTGATTGAAGCGTGTGAAAATAAAAAGTTGTTCAAATAAAATGTCTTCATCATCTTCTTGTTCTTCCGAATTATTTCCAGCTTGCCAAACAACAAGAAATCTGGCTCTGAATTTTCTTCCGCACCGGTGGTTCAGAGTTATAGAGGAGAGAGAAATTTTGGGTTAAGGTTAGTACCCTCGACTTCTTCTTCTGGCTTCATCGCCTATCTGCTATTTGTGCCTCTGTTCGTTGTAATAGTGAATTATTTATGGAGAAGAATTTGATTAGTTCCCTGGCCTTATCATTTATCAAATACATGATGAGGTAATAAAGATAAATTGATACAGAGGAAAATCAATTTTACACGTCTGGTTGAAGATATTCAACCCTTCCATGTTTGCTCAGTATTGAAAACAGGCATGTAAATTAATTTAACATTAGGCATTTGGTTTCGAATTTCTATTTGTGGGTATAGAAGAAATAATATGAATTTTCTGAATTGTTAGTTACCCAATTACTTAGTTTCTAATGTGAATGAGAATTGGTATTTTTCACACATAATAAATTAGGAACAATTGGGTTGGGTTTATTCAGTGTGTGAGCTTGTTTTGGGACAGTATTTAACTGCGAATTGAGATGGTTTCATAAATGAATAACTGGTAGATTAAAATGATAATCCTATGTTTTGCCTATAATTAATTATAAATACTATCTTTTACAAAAAAATTAGTCTAGTTTGTAATATATACAAATATTAATAAAGTATTTTTATTTTATATATATCATTAAATATAATGAGTAGTTAGCTTAATAATACTGATATTTAATAAAATTATGATGACAAAATTAAAGATATTTTGTCATTTTATATTATTATTAATAATAAATAGAGGAATCTTTTTGTGGAACAAAATAATTGGCAAATTAGACACTTTTAAGGTGAAATACGAGGGATAATAAAATTCAACAAATATAAATTTAAAAAATAAAATATTGTTTCAATTTATAAGATCGTTTTTTTACTTTTGCAAGAAAGTTTTAGATATTTTCAAACTGAAAATCAACATGATTCAATTAATAAATCTTATATTTGTTAGTATTTTTTAGATATTTTGTAATATTTATTATGATTAAAATTAAATAAATTTATGTCAACTTAAAATTTTAAAATATCTCTTGTTCATTTTAAAAAGTCAATAATAATATTATATTTTTCAATGAAATAAGTACTTAAAAATTACTTCAAAATTCTTTTCAAAAGTTTTATTTTTTGAAGTCATAAAATTATTATTTTTAGAAAAACGAGAGAGGGCACTTGTCCCCTGCCTTACTTTTTAGTAGTTGAGATCTATATAATGAAAAATATAATGACCGATTGTAGTGTATTTAGACTTATTCTTTCTTGTGTTACCTGACATCAATACAAATCAATTAATCAATACAAATATATAATTAGACAAATATCAAATTATTTTTGTTGTTTTTGAGTTGACAAAATAATTTAAAGGTTTATTTTTATTAATTCACCAATTCAAAGATTTATTTTTATTTTACTACTGTACATATAATGTATCCATATTATACGTACAATTAATGCATCGTTATTATATATGCAATGTATCCTAATTATACTACAATTAATACTTTGTCCTGATTATTATTATAATTTAGTAATACAAATTTAATATCGCAAGAACAACATAATTTAATATACTTTTAATTGATTATAACACATTAATATTGCTACATACATTATATTTTTATTTTTGAACTTATCAATACATATATTATAATATTTTGACCATTAATTTTATAAACTTAAATAGTATAAAATCTCATTTAATTTACTCTAATACATTATAAATAATATTTTTACTGCACATTAAATAGTCTTAGGCTTATCGTGCAATTTACCCTTTGGTCATGTCAATTGTCGGTTTATCTACTCTCGATACCATTAAAATCTAGCTATGCCCGACCACCTTAATCGCTGTTTACTATACCTGTGGAGCAGTGAACACTTGTATGTGGAGCCTATATATATATATATATATATATATATATATATATTGTAGCATACACTTTTGTTAATGAAAATTTTATGTGATAGTTTGTCCATAGCTCAATAAAATATGGTCAAAAGGTCTAATGAAATCCTAATTTCTGGCCCAAAGGAGTAGCGTTTTCATATTTAGCCAAAGAATGTTGCTCGATCAAAACTTAAAAGTTGCAACTACACGAGACCTTATCTCCACAAGATAGTGTGAAAAACTTGCTCATGAAAATTAAAAGGATGGATATAATATTACATTATGTAATTAATCGATCATATATATATATATATATATATATACAGAAATATTTGCGTTAATGGCGAAGATAAGAGCTTTGTTTCGTGTTGTTTGTTATCTCGTTATAATTTTTTTGTAATTACAGGGAAAGAGTTGGTGGTGATGACAGGACGAAGGTCTCTAAAGGTGAATCTTAATGACTACAGCGAAGCATCAGATTTATTGAGGTGGGGTGTGTGTGATTTTTAGAAAATTCATAAACTTCTCAGAATTTTAATTTTGTATGGATGAATCAATAATAATGCATGTCTTGCATTTATAAGATATATAATTTATTTAGCTCTTGATCCAGGACACAGCTAGAACTGTATTTTTGATTATCTAAGAATTGCCATGCAATGCAACGAATAGCAGCTGCATCCAATTAAGATGATAGTCTCTCCCTTCCTTTTTGTTTGTTTTTCTAGAGAGAAGTTTTTATTTTTATTTTTAATATTTGTAGATTTTTTTAAAGAAAATTAGTTACTAATTTTACATATTATTCCTAAATACTCTATCCGTTATATATTATTTGACATTATTGACTTTTTAAAGTTAACTTAAAAAAATTTAAACTCAAAATTGACATATATTCTTTTAATTTTATTGATATAATAATAAATATTGTAAACTGTCTAAAAAGTATTATTCGTTATAAGTTTTATTGTTTCATAATTTTTAATGAGTCGTCTTAATTTTGAGTTTAAAAATATCTCAAATTGACTTTCAAAAGTTAAAAATGATCAAATAATTTGAAACAGATGAATTATTATAAAAAAAATACTTGAGAAGAGTAATATTGATATTTTACACCTAATTTATTAATTAGATAAAATATTAATGGGTCCCCTTAATGTGTGCCCTAAGGACACATACTAAGCGTTGAAAACAAGAGATGGGACCTGCTAAAAATTATTTCTTTATATAATTGCACTGAATTCAATATATGGGGTCCACTAGTATATTATTTTTTAATATATTGAATTCAGTGCGTCTACATAACCAAATAATATTATACATTATTTTTCGCGCTTAGTGTGTGCCCGAAGGGCACACATTAAGAAAATCCAATATTAATTATAGTATTTAGTCTAATGTTTTACTTCTAAAATGTAAGTTAAACACGAATATATGGATTACATATTAATGTAAGTTAAACACGAATATAGGGATTACATATAAATTTAATGTAGTATAATGTTAATTATTAGTATTTCATACTATTTTATCTTATGATTATTCTACTATTTGATCTCATCTTGAATTATATTTCATTATTTATGAATTTATTTCATTATTTATGAATTTATTTAATTTTTCTTTTGAGATATAAATGATTTTAAAAATGATATTTTCTCCATACTCAAAATGATATCCTCAAGTACAAAATACTTTGACAACAAAAAATGTCTATAAATACATAAAATAAATATAAAATAAATCTAAAACTATTTTGCTCTCAAAAGTACATTGAAATGAGGTCCACTAAGTTAAAAAGAGACAAATATTTATTTGTGTACTTGTACAGAGTTCATTACGGATAAAATTGACATTTATTTTATATTCTTCTTTTTTTATTTTTTTAATTTGTGTCAAACTTGTACATTGGTCATCTTTTGAGAACAAAAAAGTAATAAATAATACATAGATTAAAGAATGAATTAATTATGAGATAGAGCAATTAAAAAACATAATAAATTAGTACAAATAATCATCTCCAATCTAAAACAACTTATCCTTGAAAAAAAGCACGCGCCAAAAGAAATCACTATACAAATCATTGAATTTTAATTTGAGAGCCTGAATTGTCTATCAATATTTTAAAAATCGATTTGGTTTGGTTGTTTAACAAGTTAAATAGAAAATCGATTTTATATTCAGTCTAGTTGAATTGATTAAATCAATTTAGTTAAAATTTAAATTTATCGATTGACTATTGATTGAACCAGTAATTTAACTGGTGAAATCGATTAAGTAAACCTACTAAAATGATTTTTAATATTTATTTTTGATACCAGAATTTTATTAATATTAAAATTAATCATTTTAAAAAATATTATAACATAATTTTATTATATTTTAATTTATCAAAAATAAATTTTTTTAAAATTTTATTAATTATTAATAATATATATTATTAAATATTTATAATATTACGGGTTGAAGAATAATTTAATTATTGATTAAATTAATAATCCATGACCGGTCTTATGCGAAACCATTGGTCTATTAGTCTACAGTACACGTCCATTGTCTGTGCAATTAATTCGTTAACGAATCACTTTGTTTATATTTTCTTCCAACAGTAAAGCCACCAGGCCGCCGTGCTTTCAATAAATTCAAGTTCACGAAACTGAGTCACATGGACTAATAGCCGCCACCTGCTCATTAGTCGTCTCTCTCCAGTCAAAATTCCCACATTCTCTCACAAAAATGAAAGAAATCTTTTGATTCCTAAAACTTTAAACCCCTTCAAAATCCCCCAAAACCTCTT
Source organism: Hedera helix (assembly GCA_947179155.2). Classification (NCBI taxonomy): domain Eukaryota; kingdom Viridiplantae; phylum Streptophyta; class Magnoliopsida; order Apiales; family Araliaceae; genus Hedera; species Hedera helix. Next base: position 56,457,410 of record OX359264.1, on the reverse strand, counting down.
ACATCGCAAGGGAAAAAGTGAGAAGGAAAACAGAGTATAATTAATCAACCATGTATCGTATCAAGAATCTCATCCAACTCTCCACCCTTAAACACTCACTCGGACCCAATTTCACCCCTTCACTCTCTATAATCTCGCAGCATTTCAGCTCGGCCACCGCCGACGCAGCCACTTCCTCGCGGCAGGCGGGGTTGGGTCCCACCAAGCAGGACGAGAAGCCTCGGGTGGTGGTTTTGGGATCCGGGTGGGCCGGTTGCAGGCTCATGAAGGAGATCGACACCAAAATCTACGACGTTGTTTGCGTCTCTCCCAGGAACCACATGGTCTTCACTCCCCTTCTGGCTTCCACTTGCGTCGGTACTCTCGAGTTCCGGTCCGTCGCCGAGCCGATTGGTCGTATTCAGCCGGCCATTTCGCGGGAACCCGGTTCTTACTTTTTTCTCGCTAATTGCACTGCCCTTGATACTCAAAAGCACGAGGTTTGATTGTTTTCCCTTTTCTACATTGTTTGGTAACTTGCTGGGATTTGGGTAAGTGTTAAAAGTTCATAAGGGAAATAAAGTTTGAATCTTGAACTTACCCATCTTGTTTTTGAGGAATATATGCTAGCAAAAAAGTAGCAAAGATAAGGGAACCAACATTTTTGAACACTGAATTCCCTAATTAATGCTGAAGAATCTTCTATAAAACTAATTTCAAACAAATGGTGGTATATCCAAGAATTTTCTTAGGTGGAAGATTCTGTAAAATTAAATTGCAGCCAAACAGGAAAAAACAAGAACTTTAAATACCACATGAGGAATTATATTGCCAAAGTAGTGGACAACTTTTTAAGAGCGATAAATGACCATAATGCTGCACTTGTTCTGGCAATAACATTTCTGTTTTGTAATTGATGGTACTGTATGTCTGTATCTAAACTTAATAAGCATAACGTTGTTGGTAGGTGCATTGCGAAACTGTGACTGATGGATTAGATACTCTGGACCCATGGAATTTCAAAATTTCGTACGACAAGTTGATTATAGCATCTGGAGCTGAGGCTTCTACTTTTGGAATTAAGGGTGTGCATGAGCATGCTATTTTTCTTCGTGAAGTTCATCATGCTCAGGAAATCAGGAGGAAGTTGCTACTTAACTTGATGCTGTCTGATGTACCTGGTATGTTGCTGAGAAAATAGTTGTATTGCGAATTCTGTTAGCTGCACTTGAGAAAGAGACTTCCGTACCTTGGAGTTGGGAGTTGGGATTGGATAAAAGTTAGCTTTGAATAGCATCTAGTCTCTCTCATATCTGATTCCAATACGAAATCCATGGCATGGATTCTTCATTCTTGCTAAGTGCAACTGTACATAGCCTACTTACAAAATTTAGTTGACACTATTTAACTTTTTTTCTTTGGACAATATGTTAAAACTTGAAACAGGAGTTACTGATGAAGAAAAGCGTAGGCTTCTACATTGTGTTGTTGTCGGAGGAGGCCCGACCGGAGTTGAGTTCAGTGGTGAGCTTAGTGATTTTATTATGAGGGATGTTCATCAAAGATATGCGCATGTGAAAGATTATATCCATGTTACACTGATTGAGGTTAGCTGATTTTTCCTTTTAAATCAAATATATTGATGTTTATTTACTGTACACATCTTCATTTCCTCAATTCTTTGTCCGCAAACACCTGCCATCTTTGACATTTCAGTTTACTAATTAATGTAAGAGAAGTTGCAATGAATACTCGATTTTAATTTGACAAAAATATTCTAGTAATTCACAGATCTAAGTTTTGTCACTTTACAGGCAAATGAGATATTGTCGTCCTTTGATGATCGTCTTCGGCAATATGCAACTAAGCATCTTACCAAGGTGAGACATAATGCATTGCTCGAAGAAATCATAATAACTTGTTTTAACTTTGTTCAATGGGAACTTGAGAATTTCAGTTTTGTAGTTGCATTTATCATATTTACATGAAAATGAAAACTTTTTGATGGTTAGGATGGATGGAATGTATACCAAAGGAAGTTATTTTTATTCTTAAATTTCTCTACCTTGTTCGTGCATGCATTGTGAGGTTGCTATGTAGCAGAGACATGCATGCCTCATGTCAATACTGAAAGGTTAAATACCTTATTTTCTGACCTAGGGGTATCAATATAAAAAATAACTTACTATATTTGATCAAATATTACATTAAATATTAGGTCAGGATTATTGTTAATGTATTCTGATAAGCCAAAGAAAAAAAAAACACTCCTACCAGACGACGACTTGATCACTGCACCTTTCTCTTACCTCAGGTGGTAGGAGACATGGTTTAGGTTTAACAGCCAGTGGCAAAGACTACAATGTTATATATATAATATATAAATTATTTTGAAGTGTACAGCTGAAATATGTTATCCTTTTCTAAATATTTTCTTCATGTGAAAGTTGCAAGTGTAACATGTCTCAACATTCTACTTCATCTACCAAACTATTTATTCACAATTTGACGTCTTCAATACTTTTTTTTTTAATGATAATGTTGAGGTTATTTCATTTCTTAATAGCTTTTGGTCTTTTGGTTTTAATAAGAGCGTTTCTACCAGTCAGGAGTTCATCTTGTCCGTGGAATTGTGAAGGATGTTCAATCTCAGAAGATAGTACTTACTGATGGAACAGATGTTCCATATGGTCTGTTAGTATGGTCTACTGGTGTTGGTCCCTCGCCTTTTGTGAAAGCTGTTGACGTTCCAAAGGCTCCTGGCGGGAGGTAAGGTTTTCAAGTCTGTAATGACCTTTTAATTTACTATTGCATGCTGAAGCTTAGAATATAGAAACAAATTTCAGAAAAATATGTTCACGAAGTTGGTGAGATTCTACTGTATTAAGTGATGTCTCAAGGACGCATTGACAGCTTGAGAGAATATGCTTTATATATATACAGGTTCACCAATCCCGTGTGAAGCACGGACGTCATGGATAATAGTTTATTATTTCAATTATTACGATAATCAATTAAATGTAGGAAACATATTTAATTAGAATTTTGAGAAGATAATTGTTGTTATTAAATTGTTAAATATTTATTTAAATAATAAACTGTTGAATTATACATCGTAGGTTCCTTCGATCAATTATTAAGTTAAACATTTGAATGGAGTGTAAATTTATTTAGTTATGATTATGATAAAATAATTATTTTTATTTGATTTAAGTTTGTAATGGAATTCTATATTAGTGTTTAAATTGACAAAATTTGCTTGAAATTCCAATTCGAACAGTATTTTGAAACTCAAGCTTTTATAAATTTTAATTTAGTTGATTATGACAGTAATGAACCACTATAATATTTCAACTAATTTTGCAGTTATTATGTTTCAAAAAAAATTCATGTCTATTATCGATACAATTAATCATGTAATTTGATAAAATTTCAAGTTGTAATGAATTTAATTTAGTTAAGACATTAATTTAATAATGAAATCCAAGAGTAATGTGAATATATATAATTAAATCATGTGATTTAATAAAATTTTAATAATAAATTATCCTAAATAAAATTTGTAAAGTCACATTATCTTACATAAAATGAAGATAAAAAAGTTTTCTACTAAATTAGTGAAACCAAAAATAAAAATTCTGTTATAAATTTCTTTTCCTATTAGAGATATAAACAAATAAAAACAACTTACTTTTTTCTAACTGGTTGGGGTTTGTTTTAAATACTTTACAAATTTGGATAGTATTTAATGATTATAAATTTGGATAGTACTTATACTAATTTGTATAGCAAAGAACAAAGTTGAACTAAAAATTTGTGAAACCAGTTTGTGCTTTTAATTATATAATTGATTAATCGCGTGATTAGGTATAATTTCAAGTTTTAATAAATTTAGGTAATATATGGTATAATGTGTTATATTGTCTTAATTAATTACATGAAATTTTGATTAAAAAATTTGTAATTAAATTGGTAAAACTAAAACTAAAAATTCTTTTAGAATTTACTTTTTCTATTAGAGTTTGGTTGGGTTTCTTTTGAATACTTTACAAATTTGGATAATATATATTTAATTGTTATAAATTTGTATAGTACTTGTACTAATTTAAATAAAAAAGAAAAATATCTTCCTTTTTTCTATTCCTATTAGATATTCAAATATTTTTAAATTTGGATAATATTTAATTGATACAAATTTGGATAATACTTACGCTAATATGAATAGGAAAGCTGAACCAAAAATTTGTGCTTGTAGTTATATAGTTGATTACTTATGAAATTATCATCGTCTTGTGCTTTCAGTTGGTTTCTTAACGCCCTTTGCTTGTTCTATGTCTATTTAGGTTTCTATAACCTTATCACTGCCTACACTCCTCATTTTCTGGGTCATAATTCTAGTTTATTTTCACTCATCTACCCTCACTATTAGCATATTTTTTGTTCAGCTTCTGAAGAATGTAGGCTACTTGGCTGGTTTCTTATGTATCGTATTTGTGCTTGTCTTTACTAGGACATTCATAGTATTACTTGTGTTTTACAGAATTGGAGTTGATGAATGGCTGCATGTACCCTCAGTGCCGGATGTGTTTGCAGCTGGTGATTGCTGTGGGTTTCTTGAAAGTATAGGAAAACCAACACTTCCAGCTTTGGCCCAGGCAAGTCTTAGAAAAGTCATTTATGATTGATATTCTGCATGTTGAACTGGTGAGTTCGAAAGCAAAGGTGGTTTAATTTTCTAATCTCTTCATTCCAAAATTAGAGATACATTTTAACTTTTTAAGTTGATTTATGAAATCCTAAAATTCAAAATTGATACGAGTTTATTTGTTTTAAGCACAAAAAAGAACAAATATTGTAAGCTAACTAAAAAGTACTACTTTCTCCATTCCAAATTACAAGATCAATATTGACTTTTGAAAACTTAATTCGAGACATTTTTAAAGTCAAAATTGACATGAATTCAATTAGTTTATGTCAATTCAATTCATGAATATTATAAACTAACTAAAAAATACTACTAGTTATAAGATTTATTATTTTGAAAACTTAAATGAATTGTGTCAATTTTGAGTTTGAAAATGTCTCAAATTGACTTTTCAAAAATTAATAGTGATCTTATAATTTGGAACGGATGGAGTACTAATTACCATTGTTGTTGTTTTCAAAACTTGAATGAGTTCCTATTAAGTTTGAATTCTAGGATTTCCCAAATTGACTTAAAGATTCAAAATGTATCTCTAATTTTGGAATAGAGGAGGAGGTATGTTTCATCAAATGGTTGTTTCACGGGTAGCTAATTGGAACAGAGGAGGTATGTTTTATCAAATTGTTGTTTCACTGGTGGTTTAGCTACCGTTTTGTCTGCTAGCGATATTTGCTTGTCCAAGATAAAGAAAGTATGATTTGTTTGGAGCTGCATTAATGTCTGAGGACCTCATGCCCACTGCTGTATTTATGTTTGCTCACACGTGTTTTTAGTTAGCCTTTGCATTACATATGTATATTTATTTATTTAGAGAGAGAGAGAGGGAGAAAATTACTCCACAATGTGAAATTTTTCTGCAGTCTATCACAACCGCAAATGAAAAGACTGTTCCTTTATCCTTATTTCTTCAATTATAAGAAGATTTGCTGCTGGGGAATATGAACCCCATGACTGAATTTATATATAACATGATAACATCAACTATCCCCAAGGGTTGCTACATAATAATATGAAGTCCAAAGTGTGATTCGAAATTAGTTTCCAAGTATCTCCCTGCACATCATTGTGAACATCTAGAGTTGGTGGATATAACTTACCTTGGCTTGATCTAGTTACACAGTAGATGCTGTTTTTGAAAGAAGTTTCTTCTCTCTATATGACACTTCCCTTTGGAGAGTATTTAAACAGGTTGCTGAGCGGCAAGGAAAATATCTGGCGCACTTATTGAACATCATCGGTAAAGCTGGTGGAGGGCGTGCAAATGCTGCACGGGGAATGGAATTAGGGGACCCTTTTGTCTATAAACATTTGGGAAGCATGGCAACTGTTGGTCGATACAAAGCTCTTGTTGACCTTAGGCAGAGTAAGGTAATGGATACCACATCATAGTCTTTTCTTGTCTGCTATTATCGACGCGTCTCACATTTGGTGTATGTTTGAAGGAGGCAAAAGGATTATCACTGGCAGGGTTCCTTAGTTGGTTTATTTGGCGTTCAGCTTATCTCACACGCCTGGTAAGCTGGAGGAACAGATTATATGTTGCAGTCAACTGGGCTACAACTTTTGTGTTTGGACGTGATATTAGCCGAATATAGATTCTAAATTATAGGTATCTTAGCTACATTTTTTTGATAAACCAAACTTTATCTCTCCCCTTCTCCCTTGTCTTGTTCAGAAGATGACAAAGTTACTCACCAATCTTCAAACATAGATTATGAATCTCTTGAAGTTGATAATATATGCTCATGTTTTTTGTTTCAGGAATTGGTTATATGGCGATCCACCCAGTCATTGTTATCCTGTATGTTTTCTTCAATGTGGATGTGAGCTCCGGGAGAAAGTGAAAAGGAAAATAAGACGGGTGATCCAAGTGACACGCTTGTAATACTAAAATAAAACAGAAGATGTTTTGCTGTACTTGCATTTATGTTGTTATTTTTTTTTTGTTGTTTAACGCCCGGCGTTAGCCCTCTATTTCATTCTGAAATAGGCTCTGATATTCCTTGGTTTTTTGTAGCTTGGTTTTTTGTAGCAGAACTTTCTGTGAATAGGAACTCTTTAGTCTAGCATGCTGAAAGATAATAATCACTCGGTTGAAGTTTTGAACACGATATTGAAAGAAATAAAGTTTTTTTGAGCTTAGTACTCCATATTATGTCTCTATGAGTTCTTGTTTTCTTTCATACGGCTAGCTATATATGGAACTAATGGAAACGTAACTCTTAACAGGTTACTCTATATATCTGTTCATAGAATCCCCAGAAATAAAATGATTGGCCTTTTTTCTGGGCATGGGGTTGTTTCGCTTGGGAAGATGGCTAATCCAGCAACTTAGGGTAAAATCTAAGCAAAGTATTAATCAACAACGAACTTATTTAAGTTCTGGATTAGATGAAAAATAAATACTTCTAATGTGAAAAAATAAATACTTCTAACATGAAAGTGTTATTTGACATGATACTTGTCTGGGTTAAATGCACCGTTGCCTGTTGACTGTCTATATGACACACATGTGACATATATGACATGACAGTTCAAGGGAATAAAGGAAAAAATATCGTTTCTGACAAGGCTTGAACTTAAAATCTTACACCTTGTCCAATGTAAAATAAACTTTGTTTAAGATTTATTAGACTTTTTTCAACAATATGTTTCTAACTAAATTTTGTTATTAAGAATATATATATTCAAGTGTTACCAAAATAAAAACTACTTTAATATGCTTTAAAAGAATATATTCATAGGCTGATGAAGTATTTTCTTGGCCGGACGTGGGTTGGAGTATTCAGACTCTCGTTATTTTAAAGTTAGAGATAAATTTGGACTTTTCAAGTTTATCAACTATATGAATAAGGAGTAGACTTGGCAATTTATCACTTGGGTTATCCAATCTATCCATTAAATTTAAGGGTTTGGGCTTAAATAAATGTCATTTATAAAAAAATTAAGTCCATTTAAATTTAACTTATAATAAGTTAATTTTTGCGTTATCCAGTTCGTTAGTTAATATTTATTATTATTTTAATTAAAAAAAATTCCTATTAACGTTCACTAATAAATTAACCCTAATTATTTTATTTTTTCTCTTTATTATTAGTCGTCACTCTCTCTAATCTTTTTGCAGCTACAATACATAGAAGACGACAATAATAAAAATGTAACTCTCGTGGACAAAAAAGATGATACTATCTTATTTTATAAATAAATTTACGTTTTTAGTATGATTTTTTTCATTGTTTTAAAATAAATTTTATTGTTTACAAACCTAAAGCAATTTATATTTAATAGTTCATAAAACTTGAAATGATTTACGTTCTAATGTTTTAACACAGGGTCTTCTTAGCATGTGTCCTTAGAACATATGCTAAGCGTAAAAAATAAAGGTAAATTTTATTTATTTATATATTTGCATGGAATTCAATACACGGGGGTCCACTAGTATATTATTTTTTTATATATTAAATTCAGTATAAATATATAAATAAATATTATTATTAATTATTTTTAGCGTTTAAAATGTGTACTTAAACACATTCTAATAAATAAAATCTTTAACATAATATGCAACAGGGGGATAAAATATTGGGAACTGGATTTGAGGTTGGAAGAGGGTAACAGGCTAACAACCAACTGCCCGACAAATTACGCAGCCACGTTTAAGAAGTCATGAGATTTTTCGTAATTAATTTTTTTATTTTTTTATATCGAGATTTATCATAAAATGACATTATATTTTATCCTCGTAATTTTATAAAAAAAAAAAATAGATTATGACAATAATATATATTATTATTATAGATCTCGATATACATAAACAAATAATTTAATTACAAAGAATCTCATCTCATTTAAGAAACATAAAATTTTTATTTTTAATTATAAAATTAATTATTCATGTAATTTATCCAAAGAATTTCTTTGATTAAAAATTTACATTAATAATACACATTTTTATAGTTTTGATAAAGAATTTAAAATACAATTTTTTTTTTTGAAATGTTGTTTATGGAGATATTATGATTATGAATTTTTTTATAATGTGTCTTTAAAGTACATGCTAAACGCGAAATTCAATGCATAATATTATTTGTTTATATATTTATACTAAATTTAATGTTTAAAAAAATAATATACTATTAAACCCCATATATCAAATTCAGTATAAATAAAAAAAATAATATTTAATAAATTTTATCTCTTATTTTTTACATGTATTTTTTGAGCGGACCTATGTTTATTATTTCAAGTCGACGCTTATGGTCAAAGTTTGACTCTTCTTCCCGTGTTTTTTTTAGACCGACTCTTCTTCTCCGACGATTTAAAATGAACAGCTACTAAACTGGTACTAATTCATTACTCAACTCATTCCACCGGAATCTCTAAACCTCGCCGGTCCTACGACGAATCTCATATCATGCAAATGCCTATATCTCACCTACTTTCTCTCTCCTCCTAAAAATGACGTCATCCTTACCTGCGGCGGTAGAATCGATCCTCAGCTCATTATCGGAAATCTGCGGCGATGACGAACGCCGCTACTCTTCGGAGAACCCTAGGAAGTTCTCCGGCTATGCGAAGCGGCTCCAGGCGGTGTTGAACCAGCTGCTCCGGTCGTTGCCACCGGATGACCTCCCGGCGTCGGCGCAGACGTCGCTGAGGGGAATCGACGGTGATCTGAAGAAGGCCGTCGAGACTTTGGCGGTGTACGGGAGGAATAGTAAGATATACGTACTGATTTATTGTGAATCGCTGTGCGGATCCTTACGGGAGGTGACAAAAGCAATTGGAGGATGGTTAGCGCTGCTCGATTCAGCTGTTCATGAGCTTATTCCTGATCTTCATAAGAAGATCGCTGATCTCTCCACAGATATGAAACAAGCTCACTTCAGGGTAACACTTTGTTCTCTCGTTTGCTGAAATTAATTTAATTTGATGATTTTTGTATAGTATAGTGATAAATAAATGAATGGATTTCAATTTTCATTCGGTTGATAGATTCCGTCTAGTCTCTAATTCACATAATTTGTAGGTTGCTCTATATGGAAATGATATTTATTAGAAAATATCTTGAGCCGTGTCTCTAGAATAGGAATTTCAGTAGTCTCTCTTCTCTATCTAGATTATTTTGCATGGGGAAATATTATTTTTCTACTGAACAAAACTGTCATATGATGTGGAAAAAATGAAGAAAGCAGCTTATTATTTTTAAAAAATCTCTGCTGCGCCCATAAAATCAATTTAATAGGAAGATTTTACTACCTAAAAACTTTTTGCATTGAAAATGTTGGGGGCCTTTTCGGTTATCATCTGTATTTTCAAGTCAGATTGTGTTTTTAATTTCTAGTCATTGTTTTCTATTTTATTTTTAAACGAGTTCATGTTTGGTCACATTTTCTTAAAAATATTCTATAAAATTTCTTTGTGAAATTATGAGCAAATTAAAACAACTTAGTTGTTTATATCTAAAGTGCATTATGCAGTAAACTTTCAGTACGTTTTTTATGCATTCAAGGACTATTTTCTTATATGCCGTTTAGAAAATAGAATACGGAAAAGCTATCCAAGAACACTTTTTTGGATTATTTTGAAAATGAAAACATAGAACTAATTTGAAAATGCTACCCAAATAATCCCTCAATATCACTTCCAGAAAAAACGAATTCCGTTTGATTATGCCCTCCCCCCTCTTCCCCTTCTCTCCAAACAAATGTAATATAAGGGTTTCTTTATCTAGAAATAATTTGCACTGGAATATATTTCATCCTCCCTGTAGAAAATGAAAGTAGACTGTATTTCATATTTCCTGTTATAGGTAACGGAAAATGAAGAGAGAGTACAGCATACACTACAGAAAGGACAAGGAAGACTTACCAGTAAAATAGTCCAAAGTGCTATAGTTATGGATTGTGCTAGAGCTCTTGGAATTGATTTCAATAATCCTGCTGTCTTATCAGAACAAGTCCAACTCTTAAAAAATGATGTTGACCGTTCTAATTTGGTTTCAGAGAGGCGAATTTTAGCATCTCTTGAAAGAATAGTGGATACTTGGTCTACTGAGCCAAACATTACAACTCAAAAGTTTGATTTTGATCTGGATGATGAAGTACACAGTTCACCATTCAAGAATTTTCTCTGTCCACTGACTAAAGAGGTAATGAAGAATCCGGTTGTGCTGGAGTCATCACAAACATACGAGCGGACTGCCATATCTTACTGGTTTGATTGTTGTCTGGAGGATGGTCGCGATCCAACTTGTCCTGTTACTGGCCAGGTCCTCAAGTCATTGGAGCTTAGACCCAACATTGGACTAGCTGGTGCTATCGAAGAGTGGGTTAATAGAAATATTGAAGATCAGGTTAAATCGGCTATGCAATATCTAAGCGAGGACCCTCCTTCAGTGGATTACATCGAGCGGGTTTTCGATAATATTTATAAGATTACCGAAGAGAATCAGTTTGCTAGATACAGAGTGAGGAATGCTGGCATAGTTGGTCTCATTGTTAAATTACTTAGGAACTCTTCAAAGAGTATAGGATCACAGTTGAGAAGCAAGGCTCTGATGACTTTGCTTAGCGTTGCCAAAGACGAAGAAAGTAAGGTGTGTTTGTCCAGTCCCTCCTTCATAGACATAATACTTCTCTAAGATTTGTTAACAAATTTCATCCAATAGTATCTTAAATTCTTTACAACTTATCTGCGGTTCTATGCAAGGTATTTATTTTGTACATGTTTTCTTGCACTCTCCAAATAGTCTGCAATGTCTGCAAAATTTTAATGGAATTACCATTAGAAACAGTTTGATTGACATGGAACATAATAACTGGAATTTTATGATCGGTGCTTTCTGTTTTCTGAATTATATTGTTCCTTAAAAACCATCATTTCGACTGGTGGAAAATAACATATATGGTGTATTTGTACCATATTTGGTGTTTCTTTTTATTTAGATCTTTGTTTTTTTTCTTAAATGCTTTGCATGCCATAAGTTGTGGCTCTTCGATTCATGCTTAGGATTTACTTTAAATTGTTTTTGATTGATGGGAATAGGTTTGTATTTGTGTAGGGCTACATGAACATATATTTTTTGCAAACTCTTTTGCCAAGTAACCAGAAGAAAGTGTGCTATCACTTTGCACTGGTGGTTATGTGATACATGGATAGCCTCTCACTCAACTTTTTCGTTTGTTTTCAAGCTTTACCTTGTTGGTAGAGGCATTCATTTGTAAAGAACTAGTGTCTCTATGGGTGAGGTGCAAGCCTAATATTTTAGTCAATTGAAACCCAAGGGAACCAAAAGAAACTAGAAAATATTAAGTGTATATTCCATTACCATTTTGAATGTTTGTTCTGTACTTCCTTTGATGAATTAAATAATCAAAATTTCAAACTTTAAATTTCTATAGAAAGACATCATGTTTTAGTGTTTTGTTCACCGGTTATAATTGTCAGTATGCTCAACTGATTGACATTATATTTAGAGTAAAATTCAAAAAACCACCTGTGGTTTACCCAAATTCTAGAGTCACCATCTGTGGTTTGGAAACTATTGATTTGGCTAGCACCGTTAATTTTTGTGATGAAAAACTATTTTACCCTTCATATATTTATTAAACCCACCGTATATTGTTCCAATGGCTTGTACATGAGAATTTTATTTTTTTACTATGAAACTTATACATTAGTGATTATATTTGAATAAGATAGTTATTGATTATAAAATTATGTACATATGTAATTGCTCGCCCATCCCCCCCTAGCGTCATAGCGTGAACTGGTAAGAGGATTGACTAAAGCTAACGAATACTTTAATGACACTTCTTAAACATTCATTTTCTTAAATTTATTTCAAAGTACTCTTCACTAATGAATTTAAATATACTCTGTTCGTTCTAAATTATAATTCAATATTTATTTTTAAAAGTTAATTTCAAACATTTTCAGATTCAAAACTTAACATGACTTTATGTAGTTTATGTTGAGACAATTATTAATATCATAAATTACATAAAAGTAATACTAGTTATAAATTTTATTGTTTTCAAAACTTGAATAAATTATGTCGATTTTAAATTTGAAAATATCTTAAATTAACTTTTAAAAGGTCAACGTTGATCTTATAATTAAAATAGAGAGAGTATTAAATAAATTCTCATAATAACACTTCACACTTCTTAATGAAAGATTAATAGGAGCTGCTCCTTAACGGGAAGAGATACACTGAATAATTTGTATAAAGTAATTGATTAAATATGCTTATACTAAGTGAAGTCTATGTATCCAACATTCACCCAATATAATTGAATCTGCAAGGATGGTGATGGTCATAGAGCTGGGACAATATATGAAACATGCCAATTAAGGCTATGATCCGGTTCATTTGGTAAAGTATGATCACCTGTGACAATTGAATTCACCTCCATCAATTTTTAGGAATCATGACTCTTCGATCAAAGCATTAGTGGATCAATATTTCGATCACAAACCTTTTGTTTTTTGTAAGTAATAAATAAATTTTAAAAAAGTATGAATTTTAAAAAATAACCAACCTGCAGAAGCATGATGAAGAAGCAGAAGGCCCTCTCAATTGGCGCAATGGAGGAAGGAACTTTTTTTTTAAAAACGAAGAAGCAGGAGGCATTCAATTGATCTGGTTATTGGGTTTTCTTTTTAACTTATTTAGTTTTAAAATATTATTTACTTTTCCTTTTTAAAGTATCCTTGTTTAAGTTCTAATATATAATTAGTTTTAGTTTAATATAATTTAGTTTTAATATTTATTCAATTTTACTGTTAATGTTAGTTAATATAAATTAAATTTGATTATTTTAACTAAAATAAAAGTAGGTCACAATTAACATAATTTTTTCAACTTAATTATTTTATAATGCATTTAATAATTTTATATTTTTTTGAATTTGAGATGTTGAAAAGAAAAAAACGAGGAAAAAGCTATTTAGGAAAATTGTAAAAATATTCTAAATAATTTAAATGAAAAAATAAGATTAAAAAAATTACTTGAAAATTTTTTGGTAGTTGAAAGGAGGAGATTTTATAAGCTTGTAGATGAGAAAAATTAAAAAATGAGTGATGGACAAAAACTTAAGTGGTTACTTGTTAAATACATGAAGGAGGGTATTTTATACATTTGCATGGTCAATATGACTGTTGGAGCTCAGGTCACTCACTTTTGGGTGAGTGAGGGCCATTTGCTGTTAACTTAAATGAAAATGAGGTAACTTGATGTTTAAGAGCAAATCACAGGTGGTGAAATCCATAGTTTCCGAACCACAGGTGATGACTCAAGAATTTGGGTAAACCATAGGTGGTTTTTGAATTTTACTCTTATTTTTCTTATAGTTTTATCTGATATGTTTGATATTTTCCAGAAAATCATGCTTGAAGAGGGTATTTCTAGATTGGCTATACATAGCCTTATTGGGAGCTCAATGAGAGAGAGAGAATATGCTGTGAAGTTATTGCTTGAACTCTCCAGTGACAAAGCTTATTGTGCTAAAATTGCTTCAGAAAAAGGGGCATTAGTTCTTCTCTCAAGCATGGCTGGAAATTTAGAGCAACCTTCTTTAGCAAATTTAGCCGAGGAGGTTTTGAAGCGGATGGAGGGAGTAGAGGATAACATTCAGCATTTAGCAGAGGCTGGAAGATTAGAACCTTTACTTAGTCGATTATGTGAAGGTATGTTTTATACATCAGTTTCTGCTGTCTTGTACGTAACCTAATGTTTTATGTGCACAATCTCCTTTCGTAAGAATGTTCGAATTTAAAATCACAATAATCTTTATACTTCTTATAAGTTATAAGTAATTGGTGATTTTGTTGTTGTCCAGAATCTTTAATAATCCTTCCACTGGCAATTAGGCTCATATCTAGCATGATAAGTGTTAGAGGATTATAGGATAAGTCTAGACATAATTATGGGGCATAAATAAAGGATAAGTCTAGGCATAATTATTCCTAGACTTATCTTATAATCCTCAAACAAAAAGCACTAAAGCTGCTGCATATAGGCTCCTTGATTGTCATTCTGATTGTTAAGTTTTTAAGTCTGTTCCTTTATTTTACTTTTTTATTTTATATGACCAGATGTAGGAGTAACGTACTGAAAGTCGCTCTGTATGGGAATCAATAGTAATTTTGACACTTAAAATGTTGTTGAGCAACTAAACTACATTGAGGACCATGGCCTCCAACTTAATGTAGCTAAGATAATTAATTGAAGTGAGTAACACTACAATCCGTGGTCCATTCAGTCAATGTCTTAGGTTTTGGTTGAGATTATAAACTTTTGGTTACTTTTTGAGGATGGAAGCTAGTATTGATTTTAAAAGGCAACATCTAAATTAATTTGACTGATCTATCTGTTGTTTCCTGAAGGACAATTAAGTTAGCTCATAATAATTTCTTAAGATTTTTTTCGTGGTTTAAAGTTTAAGCAATGGATGACTGAAGGGAGAGCTCAAGAAAACTCCGACGAAATCCATCTCCGCATAGTTTACAGTATAAACATTTCAACTATTTTTAATTGGGTCTTTAAACTCTTTGGAAACAGGTTCTGTCGATGTTAAAGTAGCGATGGCTTCTATGGTCGGAAGTATGACCTTGACAAATAGCTGTAAAGAACAAATTGCTAGGCGAAGTGCTAAAACACTAGTTGACTTACTATCTAAGCCAGAAGGAAGAGCACCAAGCTTGCAAGCTTTATATAATGTATCATGTTTGGACGACAATGCAACCATCCTCGTTGATTCTGATGTGCTTCCAGCTCTTACTAATATTCTTTTTCAAAATCCGGACGTATCAACAGAGTTGAAGGAATTGGCTGCATCAGTAATTGCAAACATAGTTTCAAAGCCTGGACATTGGGAATTAGCATTGGCTGACAAGGAAAAGAATTCAATGAAGTCAGAGTCGTTTATCTCTAGTCTCATGGGGCTTTTATCTTTTTCATCTTCTCGGTGCCAAGTTTCTATTCTCCAGATCCTGTATGGAATTGCACACTCTCCTCAGGCATCAGGTACTATCTTTAGGATTGCTGTTATATTCTCATCATCCCTTTTGGCATTTTGAGGCCAGGTATAATGTTACTTTCCAGTTACAATCACTGAGAATAGTATTTTTCCTTCATCCACGAAGAAAGAAATATCCAGGTTTTGGGGAAAAGAGAGAGTGTTATCGTAAAGAGGCACTTTTTGTGGAAAACTAAACTATATTTTGGATAAAAGGTGCAATCAATTTGGCTGTATCAGTCTTTGTCCTGAAAAATGATCTGACATGAAAAATAGGAGACTAATTTTCATAATTTGAAGAACTGCTGAATCTTGTTTTCTATTTTTTTAGTTTACTATTTATAAAGTGAAGAAATGTTGAATCTCATAGATATGATACCTATGTTTCTATACTGCAATTATAGTACTTGCAGACACTTGCAAGTTACAACACTGCCTCAAAGATCAAGTTTTCCCAGACATCAACTTTTATATCAGGACTTTGTTTCATGCACAAATTGTAGTGCATATCACCTTTATAAGGAGACTCGCAGAACAATAATTATCAAAAAATTTATCCTGAAGGGCTTTCAATCTTGACCATTTAGTTTGGGTGACGTATGCTTGACTAATTAAATATTTAATCCTTGCATCTAAAATATCTGCGAGTTGAAATAAGAAATAAAATGGAGTGATTATTTACATGCCAAACTTTCTTATGTTGGACTTGATGATCATGAATAGATAGTGAAGTCTCTTTCATTTGTGCCTCTGTAATTTTTATGCTCAAGTATTACCTTTTCTGATCCAGTAGACTTGTACTTATGGAACCTTATATTTAATTTTTCTTGCAGAGTCGGTCATCGCTCACATCAAATCTTGTGATGGCCTGAAAACCATAATAACATTTCTTGATTACATAGAGGTTGAGCACAGAATTTATGCTTTCAGGCTCATAAGACTCCTCTCTCAAAGGCTCGGTGAGGATCTTGCCATGGAACTGAAGCCTTCCAACAAGCTCCCCATGATTAAAGACAAGATACTGGATGAGCAATCCACAGATAGTGAGAGATCTGATGCTGCTTGTATACTTGCTAATATTCCTCTCTCAGAAAACGAAGTAAAAACCATCCTAGGAGCTAGTTTTGTCAGATGGATTGTTGCTACACTCAAAGACCAGCACCATAGCTCCAATGCAAGAACATCCCGGCCCATATCGATCATTGTGGAAGGGCTTCTTGGTCTGTTACTGCACTTCACTAGGAGCATTGATCAACAATTTGTCAATGTCATCAAAGAGCATCGCATCATGACCATTTTCTGTGAGCATCTCGTTTTTAGTTCAAAACCAAAAGAGAGAAAGTTAGCTGCACTTGGTTTAAAAAACTTGTCGGAAACTGGAATTATACTTGCTAGTGGCCAATCAGAGCTGCAACCTCCCCATGGATTCTTCTCATCTTTAATTTTCACATGTGGGAGAGGTTTTCCAACACCTTCAAGTTGTCCCATTCACAATGCTCTATGTGAAGAAGAAAGCCAATTCTGCTTGTTAAAGTGCGATTGCATCAAACCTCTTGTCAATCTCCTGAAAGATGACGACACCAGCGTCCAGATCTCTGCAGTGGAAGCCCTCTCCACACTAGCGGTAGATACTTCTAATAATGGAAGTTTCAAACATGTTGTTGATGAGCTTGAAAATCTCGGTGTAGTAGACGCCGTGATTTCGTTGTTTATACAAGCTCGACCCGGGGAGCTTCAGGAGAAGTCACTTTGGATGGCAGAGAGGACGTTGAGAGGGGAAAGCCAGGCCCAGCGGCACATGCTCAATCAGCTTTTAGTTAGGGCTTTAGTGGAAGCCTTTAAGCATGGCAACACCATGACAAAGAAACATGCTCAGGATGCTCTTACTAACCTAAAACAGATATCAGGGGTCAGCGGAAGGACATCAAGTCAAAACCGGGGACAAAGGTAGGTAGTTACTGTTGGATGAGAATTGGCTGTTTATCACTGTTGTATTATTATTTAGGAAATTGATATTTTTACAGCACTTTTTGATATTTTTACATGAAAACTGTTGTTATAGATATATAACGATAATTTTCATGTGAAAATATAAAAAAATTCTGTGAAAATATCATTTTTCCTATTATTTAAAGCAGAGTAAAAAATAACAATAATGTATTTCCTAGAAATGTCACATGTTTGTCTAGTAGTTGGGAGATGTTAATTATGATAGAAAAAAAGAGTTAAGAATGTTGTAGATATTAGAAGCAACTGTTATATATCATGTGAGAGCTTGTTACCAAAATCTTGTACACTGTTAGCAGTAACTGTGTTTTAATCATCATGTTAACAGATTTTTAGCAGCAACTGGTATGATAATCATGTCAGAGCTTTTAGCTTTTAGCCAACTGACTACCGTCCAATTCCGCTCTCTCATTCCCAGTCTCTCATCTATAGTCCACTCTTAAAAGTTTGATGTCTTGTTGCATTTAATTTTTATCTATTTATTTATAATTATTTTGTAATTGAATAAAAATTAAGTGATGAATAACATAGGTGAGATAGGAGCTGGTCAACAGATTTGAATTTAACTACTGTATTTGAGTATATCAATTGCTTGTTAATCCCGAGGGGTTGACCTGTTTATCAAAAGGTTCTCTCTACGTTGGTTCTTTGAGTTCGAATTTGCGTTGATTCTTTGAGTTCAAATCTTGGGACAGAATTTTATGATAAGTTTGGATCGAGGGAATGAAATAAATTTTAGAGAATAAATTATTTTAATAGAATTAAAATTTATTCAATTTATATAATTTTTTATTTCATGTGAAAAAAGTGGAATAAAATTTATTCTAATAGAATGAATATATGTGATAATTTTGTCATTATATGACAATCTATTAACAATTAAATATATACTTAAACTATCTTAAAATTATTTCATTCCATTTTTCATTTCATTCTTTCAATCCAAACGCAGCATTAATAGTCTTGAATGTATTAGACTTGTGTGGAAGTGCATTATTAAAATAGTTCAGAGTGAGATTTAACGAGATATGATTCTATATTCTTAGAGTAAGTGAATAATATACTTTATACATATTCTCTTTTATATTTTTGTGGGGTCTGTCTGTGACGGTGATCACAGTTATATGAGAGAGACAACGTACTATTCATTTGTTGAGTTTGAAATAAATTTTCAGCTTCAACACCTAAATTGGCCACTGTTCAAACTGAAAAAAACTCCGAAATTAGCAACAAAAAAAAACTCCGTATATCAATTGCATGTTGGGTTTGTGACGTCTGAGCTTGTTGGGTTGTGTGACGTATGGGCCAACATTTTCCGGCAGTGTTGGGCCCAAAACGTGTATCATCATAAATGAATCGGAAACGTGTTATGGAAAATCAACAGGAAAGATACGAATGTCGTGGTGGACATGGCCCATAAGCGTTAATGGCTCCATGCTTTTTACTCCAACTAGTTAGCTAAGTAGCACTGAAAGTCTAGTTAAAAATTAAAGATATACTTTAATTTTTAAATTATAAATTAACATAAAAGTCTTAATATATCATTACTTATACTTTATTTAAATTAAATATTATTATATCACTTTTAATATATTTTTAACAAATATTAAGGTTTTGTTTGTAAGCTCTTGAATTATAGTTTTAAAAATTTATCTTTAATTTTAAAATAAATAAAGTAGTAAAAATATTGCGTTCATTTTAATTATAAATATAACTATTTCTCATTTATCAATACTAATTAAGTTGACCCTCAGTCAAGGACCCAACATTTGCATCATGTTTTCCAAAAGATAGATGTAAGAAATTCAAAATCAGAGAGAGAGATGGAGACGTATTGCAATCATAATACGTGTGACAATGTAGACCTTTAATGCTAATGAAATAATAATAGTCTTTTTCTCCATTTTGACCATTACTTTTCTCGGATGTGTTTCACCAAGACGATATTGTTAGAGTAATAAGTATTTTTTTAATTATTAAGTATTATTAGAATTATTATAAAAATATCACTAATTATATATTAATTCTGACATAATCAACCATTTAACAAAAATAATTTAATTGAAAATAAGTCTATAGTTAAGATTTTTCTTAAGTCTCAATTAGAGGACCTAATACAATGAATCAATCAAGTTTGCATAATAATTTCAACAAATTAATTACAATAAACAACTAAGTCTCACATAAAAGTATGTACTAATTTCACACAAAGGTGAAAACGAACATGAGACTTAAGGTGACATTTGATAAAATTATGCAATAAAAGTTTATTAAAATAGTGTATTTATATCAAATAGAGACTCTTTTTTTAATAGAGTTTAAATATAAAAATGTTATTTGATAACAAATCTGTATAGTATGTCTTAATACAATATTTTATTATTTTATTTTTAAATCAGTTTATACAAATTTAAGATAAGGGTAATAATGTAATAATATAAAATAATTATTTCAAATAAAATTATCAACAATGTATGAATGGTGGTGGCGGCAGGTGGTGGTGGTGATGAATGATGGAGTGTGGTGGTGGTAGGTGACGGCAAGTGATGGTGGTAGGTGGTGTAGAGAGAAAAGTGAAATGAATAATTAAAAAAAATAAAATTAGAATAGTGAGGTTAAAAAAAAAAAGATAACCAAACACTAGTGATAAAAGGACATCAATGAAGTATGTATCACTCTAATATATTTCCTCTATAATCTGTTACCCTAGAAAACAAAATAGACTAAAATATGGCTTCAAGTCGGAAAAAAAAGAAGGGAAGGATAAAAATTATTTAAACCGTCTATGTTATCGGAGATGGTAACTAATGAGAATTGATATTTTTATAAGTTTCTTTTCACGTTAATAATTAACGTAGAGTAAAATATTGTGATTAAGAAAATAGTAATTGCCTAGCTAATTGGACTTACTTTTGATAATAATCAACAAAGAAATCTAAAATGATAAGATAAGATATGGATTGCATTAAAAAAAGAATCAATTTTGTTTTAGTGGGCAAGCAAAATGGGACAGTAGGCCAAGTAGTATTCATTTACTAAATAATACGATTGGTGTTATGTCCCCCGTTCAAAAACACAAGTGCCGTCGGCGTATAGGAAGGAAAAATACAAAGTGGTTGTCGTCAACTAATATGTGGAGAGGTACCTACCTCTTCGGAATACTTAATTCTATGTCATAACTTTTTATTTTATTTTGTAAAAAAAAAATACCTAAAGAAAAATATTAAAGAGTATGAGAGCTGTGTCATTGGGGAATTTCATTTAGGCCAAGTATAAGTCCGAAAACCTAATAAGGTTAATATTTAAGAATACATATTATGGTGGTATCTTTTGTTTAGTGTTTGGCCTGAAAGCTCATTCATGGAAAGAAATGTCATTTAAAAAGGAGTGCATATATATATATATATATATATATATATACACACATATTTATATATATAAAGGACGGATCTAAAATATATTTATTAAATAGTATACCTCTATTAAAACTACGTCGTTTTGAGAAGAGATAATGTAAAAAAATAATATCATAATCACTACTCTCTTTTAATATTATTCCTCTCTCGTCCAACTTATATATATATATATATATATATAAAAGACGGTACAAAAACATACATCTTAAATAGACCTGACAAAATTGGCCCAGGCCCGCCCTCTAAAAAGCGGGTTTTGGTAGGTCAAAATAAAGCCAAGTGAAAGTTGGGCCTTTTTGGCCCGGCCTGCGGGTTATTTTTTAATTATTATTTGATATTGTTAAAAAAAAAATTAACTTAAAAAATGAATCAAATAGGGAATTAAAAAGAATATAAAAATAAATTCTAACATTTGAATATGTGATCTTGAATAATAATACAAAAAAAATTATGAATATAATCTATATATATATATATCTCACAGTTAGTCTTTCTTTTACTCTTTTATCTTTAATATTAATATTATATATATTTATCAATTAATTAATCACAAGATTAGTTACATTTTAATATATACGAGTATATGACTATAAAATTATTAATTGTTTTATTTCATTTACTAATAATATTAAATGATTATGTAAAAATTATGTGTCATAATTCTAAATAATTAGAGTTAGTATTTATTTCAAATTATATGTTATAGTTGTAAATATATTATATACAAAAAATAAAATACTCATATGACTCGCAAGCTGGCTCGGCCTGGCCTGGGCGGGCCACGGGCTTCAATTTCTTAGCCCATAAAAAGCTGGGCCGTTTTCACTCGGCCCACCAATGGCCCGACCCGTTTGTCACCTCTACTTTTAAATAACATATCTCTTTAAGTAGCATACTTTTATTAAAACGACGTCATTTTGAATATTTTTTTATGACATTTTCGTAAATAAAAAACAATAAGTGGGACATCTTTTTTTAATATTATTTTAAAATATATATATTCAAAACGACGTAGTTTTAATAGAGGTATATTATTTAAGAGAGGTATGCTACTATATAACATATCTCTTAAGTAGTATACATCTCTTAAATAATATACATCTATTAAAACTATGTTATTTTGAAGAGAGAAAATGTAAAAATAATAATGCCATAATCACTACTATCTTTTAATATTATTTCTCTCTCCTCCCACTTACTTTTTCTCTCTTCCCTTTTACATTCTCTATCATTCTTTTTACATTCTCTATCCTCAAAACGACGTAGTTTTAATAGAAATATGTTATTTAAGAGAAGTATGCTACTTAAGAGATATACTTTAAATTCGTCATATATATATATATATATATTGTGACGACCCCAAATCCGGGTTCCATAACCTCGAGTTTGGTTCTCACTATTCAACACATTACCAACAATTAAATACATACATTGCATTTAAATATCGCGGAATAATACATATTGGTTCCCTTCAAAAGGTTACAATACCAGGGTCTATCAACCTTAACATAAAAACAGTTCCAATCATAAGGAATTACAAAAGGTTCTTCAACAGTAAATACACATTTAAATAGCTAGTTAGCATGCATAAGCTAACTTAATCTCTGGCTTTTCCTTTTCCCTTATCCTTCTTTGTGCAATCAGGTTTATCTGAAAAATGGTTCATGATATAGCAAGAATGAGCAACTAGTTTGCTCAGCAAGTTTAGAACAATCATAGAGATTTAATATATCATGAATGAATAAGAAATATCATCAATGATTCAACAATAGATATAACAATTGTGAATGAAACATGATTCAAATTTTTAATAAACAGAAGATTTGAATCTTAAAATGCTGAGCGGTCACTAATGACCCTGAACTAACGAGGGTATAATAGAGTTTCCTCTGACCCTTTGAGTTGTTTGGTTTTCAAGGGGATCTGCCTATTCAACCCGCTGTATATGCATTACATTTAGTCACCAGCGCCAAAGTCGGTTTCCCGACACAAAATTCCCTAATTTAGGGTTCTTCAATTCTCAGACTTAATATAAGAAATCCGCACCCAATAATGGTTTGGATAAGCTTTTAAAAGTATTCATGTTATTGAATTTATAAACGCAATGTCTAGCTGAACTATTAGCTTTAGACATTTTTAATACAGTTCATGAATCAAGAACTAATAAGCTTCAAATGCACCAAATGCGATTTTATAAACAATAAGGATGTGGGATAATTTTAAATAATTAAACCACTTCAAGCTCTGACAATAAATATAAGTATAGAAACTTGTTCAATAATAATTGAGTAGGGTTAGAGAACTTGCCTGTCTGCTCAACTACAATAAATGTATAGCTTTAACTAACTTGCTTTGAAAGACCTAACATTAATAAAGTCGGTCTAATAATTAGTAAGGCGTATTTGCATAACTATACGCTTAATAATGAACTTATTTACCACACATAAGTACTAACACATAATTTACATTAGTCAAAATAATATTATTAACCCTATAGACCCTTAATCATTTTAGGTTAATAATTTAATAAATTAGAAAATATTTTTCTTAAGCGTTGGACACTTATTAATGTAATGTCCCAGAATTTCCACATTTTTATTAATTAAAATATTAATTTAATTTTCAACGAGTTAGTTTTATGAGATTATTTAAATCTTTTTATGTGATTAATTAATTATGTGATTAAATAATTATGTAATTAATTACTAAAATTAATTAAAGGGGGTCACTAATAT
Source organism: Hedera helix (assembly GCA_947179155.2). Lineage (NCBI taxonomy): Eukaryota > Viridiplantae > Streptophyta > Magnoliopsida > Apiales > Araliaceae > Hedera > Hedera helix. Next base: position 56,433,544 of record OX359264.1, on the reverse strand, counting down.
GTTATTAAATTAGTGAACAAACCCTAAAGTTTTAATATCAAAATAATTGATAAGTTTCCTATTAATTAAATATTCAATTAAATTGAATATAATGAGTGAATTAAATATAATAAATTAATTAATATGATTATTAATTAATGTAAATAATGTGAAATATTAATAATAATATTTATTAGTCCATTTAGTAATTTAATACTTATGGGTTAGAATATTTAATTATTTATTCAATATAATTATTTATTTAATCATGGATTGAATAATTAATGTGTAAATTATTAAATTAGCCCAACATGGGTCAATTAGTAGCCCAAGTGGGGAATAATAAAATTTGACAATTTAGTAGCCCAAACAATTTAATAGAAGCCCAATTGGTATTTTAATTTAAAGCCCAATGATTGGCCCACTTGAAAAATACTTAAATTAACTTATTAATTATAAAAAAATGAAAATGTGACTAATAAATTGGGACAAGAAGGTGACCAGCCGAATCATGCTAGGAAGGAGAGAGAAAAAATGAGTTTTGTTGTATTTTTGTTTTATTTTTTATTTATTTAATATTAGGTTGCTTGTTTTGATTTTTGGGAAAATCTTTTCCCACAAAATCCTCACCAACTTAGTATGGGCTAGCTTTCTTGTGTAAGTATCATTGTTATCTCATGATGGCAATTTTCATAGATATAGATTTTATATCTCTCCAAATTGTAAGTATACTTACAATTTAGGAGCTTGTATTGGTCATTTCTTTTTCTTCCATTTTCCAAGCTAGAGAGAGTTTGAGAGCAAAATATTTTGAGAGAGAGCAAGAGAAGGAGAAGGAGTGCTAAGCTAGTGCATGTCATCTTCTTTCACAACATACTTTGGGAGAAAAAGAAGAATATCCATTAAATCAAGGTAATGGTTATTTTAAATAAAGTGTTGTTTTTAAATCAAATAAATCATCATGTTTGTATAAACATGTTAATATAGTTATTAATGTGTAGTTGTAATATTTATGCCATGCTTGAGTTTAATATGTTTGATTTGTATTTTGGTATATTTATATGCTAAAATATGTATTTAATAGTGTATAATCAAGTCTTGAAATATATGACCAAAAATATTTTTGTAAAACTTAGATTTGATGTTCTAATATTATAGAACATTAAATCATGAGAAAAACAAAGTTTGAATCACTCAAAATGGAGTTATACACAAAAAGTTATGATTTATGGTAGTTTATGTGATGTAAAAATTTTTATAAAAAAATATTGATATTAAATCATGAAAAATTAATTTTTCATGTTATAAATTAATATAAGATGATTGGTAATTTTTTTGGATTTTTATTGAAGAGTTAAAGATTTATTGAAGGTATATTTTTATTTAAAATGGGTAGCCGGAAACACTGTTCACGTTCTGTCGGAAGAAAAATTTTAAGGGTTTCCGCGCAATGCGCGGACCACTGTTCACCGAGAAAACGCGGAGCCAAAACGGCGTCGTTTTGGCAGAAGGAAATTTTACTCCGCGCGTAACGCGCGGAAGCCAGCGTTCGGGGTTACAAAACGACAGCGTTTTGACCCGTAAAAAACTAAAACGCGCGCAATGCGCGGTAATAATTTTTCCGGGGAAATTACGTTTATGCCCCTCCGTGTTTTTCTTGGTAAAATTACGTTTTTGCCCTCCGATCAGTTTTCTGATTATTTACAGAATTGCCATCGGTCCGGATTTTTCAACTTAATTACGAAAATGCCATTCGGGTTAATTTTAATTAATTTAAATATTTAAAAATTAATTTAAAATTATAACAAAAATAATAATAATTCAAAAATAATATTGGGGAGGATATTTTTCATTAAGTTTAATATTTAAATATTTTAAATATTAATCTAGTTAGCTAAACCATGGTTAAGTTAAATAAATTTATTATTTATTTATTATTTTAAATGTTAATAATAAATAAAGATGATAAATTAGCAATTATTATTAAATGTCTATTAAATAATACTTAAAGAGAGATAAAATTTATAAATTAATTATTTATTATTTAAAAATTATTAAATAATAAATAAGGATAATTAAGTAATTAATTATTATTTAATTAGCATTAAATAACGATTAATGGAAATTAAATTATTCGAGTAATAATTTATTATTTAATTAAAATAATAAATAAGAATGATTTGATTATTATTTAACCTTAAATAATAATTAAAATTAATTAAATAATTAATTATTATTTAATTGACCTTAAATAATAATTAAAGGGGATTAAGATTAGTAAACTATTATTTAATTTCCTTAATTAAATAATAAGTAAGGTTAATTACTTAGTTAATTATTGGTTGATTAACATTAAATTAAAGAAGGTTAAAATTAAGTTAATAATTATTTATTATTTAATAATAAGTAAGTACAATTAGTTATTATTTATTTTAAATAATAACTAGAGTTAATTAATTAATTTCTATTTAATCAATATTAAATAGTAATTAAAAAGAGATTGAGTTAATAAAATAAATTGAATGTAATTAAACAATTATAATAAGTTGTTTAAGGGTTTAATAAGTGTTCAACACTTAAGAAAAATATTTTTTCTAACTTATTAAATTATTAACCTAAAATGATTAAGTGTCTATAAGGTTAATAATATTGTTTTGACTAATGTAAATTATGTGTTAGTACTTATGTGTGGTAAATAAGTTCGTTATTAAGCGTATAGTTATGCAAATACGCCGTACTAATTATTAGACCGACTTTATTAATGTTAGGTCTTTCAAAGCAAGTTAGTTAAAGCTAGACAATTATTGTAGCTGAGCAAACAGACAAGTTCTCTAACCCTACTCAATTATTATCATTGAACAAGTTTCCATACTTGTATTTATTGTTAAAGCTTGAAGTGGTTTAATTATTTAAAATTATTCCACATCCATATTGTTTATACAATCGCACTTAGTGCATTTGAAGCTTGTTAGTTCTTGATTCATGAACTGTATTAAAAATGTCTGAAGCTAATAGTTCAGCTAGACATTGCGTTTCTAAATTCAATAACTTGAATACTTTTAAAAGCTTATCCAAACCATTGTTGGGTGCGGATTTCTTATATTAAGTCTGAGAATTGAACAACCCTAAATTAGGAGATTTTGTGTCGGAAAACCGACTTTGGGCGCCAGTGACTAAATGTAATGCATATACAGCGGGTTGAATAGGCTGATCCCCTTGAAAACCAAACAACTCAAAGGGTCAGAGGAAACTCTATTATACCCTAGTTAGTTCAGGGTCCTTAGTGACCACTCAGCATTTTAAGATTCAAATATTCTGTTTATTAAAATTTGAATTCTGTTTCATTCACAATTGTTATATCTATTGTTGAATCATTGATGATATTTCCCATTCATTCATGATATATTAAATCTTTATGATTGTTCTAAACTTGCTGAGCAAACTAGTTGCTCATTCTTGCTATATCATGAACCATTTTTCAGATAATCCTGATTGCTCAAATAAGGATAAGGGAAAAGGAAAGGCCAGAGCTTAAGTAGTTTATGCATGCTAATTAGATGCTTAAATTTGTGTTTACTGTGGTTAAACCTTTTGTAATTCCTTATGATAGGAACTGTTGATGTTAAGGTTAATAGACCCTGGTATTGTAACCTTTTTGTAAGGGAACCAATATGTATTATTCCGCGATATTTAAATGCAATGTATGTATTTAATTGTTAGTAATGTGTTGAATAGTGAGAACCAAACTCGAGGTTATGGAACCCGGATTTGGGGTCGTCACAGGTTGGTATCAGAGCTGTAGGTTAGAAACGTTAGGATTTGCGAAACCTAAGTTATAACCTTAGTATTAAACTCATATCGAGTGCGTTAGGGGATGAATCGGGGAGATTCATCATGTTGTGTATTTTGGAGATGGATTGAGAAAATCCATCGAGCCGAGATGTACATGATAAAATATCATTTCATTTCATCAATGAATATATTTTATTGCTGTACTAATGTGTGTTATTGTTTTATGATATAGGATGGCAGAGATCGGACAGTCGAGTCGCACTGCTGAGGAGGACTATATTGATATCCATATGGATACTGCACAGCCGCTGGTGGCTGCACCCGTAGAGGAGCCAGAGTCAGATCCTGAGGAGGGGGATCGTGTGGAGCCCGTCTGGGGCGGAGTCATGAGGCCTTACAGTGAGGATGAGGCAGAGTCAGAGGAGTCTGAGGAGGAGGAGTCAGCTGATGGCATGGGCACCACTGCCGCTGACATCATAGAGGGACTGACCGATAGGAACGAGGGGCTGGAGGCAAGGGTCCAGCATCTAGAGGAGCAGAATCTGACCCACCAGCACATGGAGGATCAGTATAGGGATGCGGCTTATCAGTTCTCTGGCGAGAACGCAGAGCTGAAGGAGAGGATTGTAGGACTGGAGGATCAGGTACAGGAGTACGAGGATTCAGTGGAGCACTTTGCGGTGCTAACTCATCAGCTGGTAGAGCAGGATGTAGAGCTGCAGGCTAAATTAGCAGTGGTTGAGACTAGGTTGGCAGAGGCTGAGCTGAAGGTTCAGCAGGTTCAGGCAGAGAAGGCCGCCATCCGTGCACACTGGCAGGAGGCGATAGAGGACCGTATAGAGATGGAGAGACAGCGGGATGCCGCTTATGGTCAGATGATTGAGCTAGAGGAGGAGGTCCGCAAGAAGCGGGTGAGGACGGATAGACTTAGCTACGTCTACCGATCTTCATATGGTAGGCTTCAGAGCAGGGTGCACTACTACCCAGCTGAGGAGGGCCAGTCTATGCACACCATCAGCAGGAGTGTGGTGATGGCCATCGGGGATGAGGAGTATGACGACGCGATCCGTAGGGGGATGCGCAGTCAGTAGTAGTAGTAGTTATTTTCTAATTTCGTATGTAAATAGATGCAGTAGAACCCAACTTTTGTTTTATTAGAGGGTTAATATGTCACTAAATCCCAACTCTAGGAAGTTGTAGGATATGTCAGATCCCATCTTTTGTAGCTTCTCTGGGATAGAAGCATTTATAACAGTATGCTTTTGATGTAAAGTGCTACGCACTCCTGTTTTAGCATATGAGTATAAATGCAGTTGAATTTATGTTTATATGCGTGTTGAAATAATTACTTGTATTTTTAGCTAAACATTGCCTAAGATACAAAATAATGAAATGAAAAAGATGAAACCAGTATAATAATGTAAATTTTTGTTTATAACAGAAAATGCCGCCACGTAGACAACCACCAAGGAACCAGGGGGTAGAAGAGTCAGTTAACAATGACCAGGGGGGACACAACGTAGACCCTATGCAAAACTTCGTCGACATGCTAGCTGAGGCAATGCAACACAGACACCCTGTTGTAGCAAATCCACCACCACCACCACCAACTCAGTTGGCAAATTTCAAAGATTTTAAGGCGGTGGGACCGCCAGAGTTTAGGGGAACGTCGGATCCGATAGAGGCCCAGTCATGGATAAAGGAAATAGAGAAAGCGTTCGTTATCGCGAGGGTAGCTGAGGAGCAAAAGACAATCTTTGCTACCTATATGATGAAGGGAGAGGCCAATTTCTGGTGGGAAGCCAATCAGAATAGGGCTGGCGAGGGGGTGGTGTCATGGACAAGATTTAAGGAAATATTCGATGAGAATTATTTCCCGAAGAGTATGAAAAGTAGGATGGAAGTGAAATTTCTAGAACTGAAGCAGGAAAACATGTCGGTACCTGAGTACGCGGCAAGATTTAATGAGCTGGCCAGGTTCGCTCCACATCAAGTGGATACGGAGGAACGCAAGGCCAGAAGATTCGAAAATGGATTGAGACCTTGGATATTCAACAAGGTAGCGGTACTGCAGATTGACTCATTCGCAACTTTGTTGGAGAAGTCAATCATTGCTGAAGGAGGAAGCGACGCATTAACCAAGTACAACCAGGAGAGAAACAAAAAGAAAAATGAAGGGGGAAGCAAGAACAGTAACAGTGGGGGGAATAATAACAACAATAACAACAACAAGCGCAAATGGGACAACAGCAGCAACGACAAGAGCTCGGGGAATCAACAAGGAAGTGTTCAGAAAAAGCCAGCATGCAATATATGTGGAAAGAACCACTTCGGGGAGTGCAGGAAAGGGAAGAATACGTGCTATAATTGTGGGCAGGTGGGACATATTTCTCCAAATTGTCCCCTTCCAAAGAAAGTGAGATGCTTTTCTTGCGGAGCATCTGACCACCTGATAAAAGATTGCCCTAAGAAGAAGAATGACGGGGGTAGCGGCTACAGGGGCAATAACAACAAATTGGCTATCGGGGGACCAGTACCACAGAACAAGCCGACAGCCCGGACGTTCAATATGACGGTGCAAGATGCCGTGGGGTCAAAAGACGTGGTGTCAGGTATTATTCCGATCAATAATATAAATGCATATGTATTGTTTGATTCGGGTGCTACCTGTTCATTTGTGTCTGATGATTTCGCTAGACGATTAGAGTTGCCTAGGGACAAACTAGAAAACTCAATGAACATAGAAGTTGCTAATAAAGAAGTGATTCCGGTAGAGTACATACATAGAAATTGTTGTGCTGAAATCAGTGGTCAGAAATTAAATGTGAATCTAATTCCAATACGTCTGGGGGAATTTGATGTAATACTGGGGATGGATTGGTTGTTTAACCACGGGGCGATAATTGATTGTCAGAAGAAGTGCATACACCTTAAGACACCAAATAAGTCTAAGGTCGTATTTTATGGCAGCAAATCGTCAAGACAGTCTTCTTGTCTGATGATGATGCAGGCCAAGAAATTATTGAAGAAAGGTTGTGTAGGGTATTTGGCTCATGTGGTTGACACACAAGTGGTGAGTCCCGAGATGGAGCAAATACCAGTAGTTAGGGAGTTTACGGATGTTTTTCCAGATGTACTGCCGGGTTTATCGCCGGACAGGGAGATAGAATTCGTGATTGATTTAGTACCGGGGACAGCACCGATATCGAAAGCACCATATAGGATGGCTCCGGTAGAACTAAAGGAATTGATGGTGCAATTGCAGGAGTTGTTAGACAATAAGTACATTCAGCCAAGTGTTTCTCCATGGGGAGCACCGGTGCTGTTTGTAAAGAAGAAGGATGGATCGATGAGATTGTGTATGGATTATAGAGAGCTGAATAAGGTGACAATTAAGAACAAGTACCCGTTACCACGAATTGACGATCTTTTCGATCAATTGAAAGGGGCGAAGTACTTTTCAAAGATTGACTTAAGGACTAGTTATCATCAGTTGAAAGTCAGGAAGGAGGATATACCCAAGACGGCATTCAGAACTCGATATGGGCATTATGAGTTTCTGGTGATGTCGTTTGGACTAACGAATGCGCCAGCCGCATTTATGGACATGATGAACAGAATATTCAAGCAATACTTGGATAAATTTGTAGTCGTGTTCATTGACGATATTCTGGTGTATTCCAAAACGGAGGAGGAGCATGCTGAACACCTAAGATTGGTGTTGGAGGTTTTACGGAAGGAGCGGTTGTACGCTAAGTTTTCAAAGTGTGAATTCTGGTTGGAAAGAGTTCAATTTTTAGGTCATGTTATTGACAAGGAGGGAGTTTCGGTTGATCCGGCGAAGGTTGAATCGGTAATGAATTGGGAGCAACCAAGGACGCCGACAGAAGTAAGAAGTTTCTTAGGGTTAGCGGGTTACTATCGGAGGTTCATTCAAGACTTCTCAAAGATAGCAACACCGTTGACCAACTTAACAAGAAAGACGGTGAAATACGTGTGGACAGAGAAGTGTGAGGAAAGTTTTCAGGAGTTAAAGAAAAGACTTAGTGAAGCACCTGTATTGACCTTACCAGACGATACAGGAGGTTTTACGGTCTACAGTGATGCATCGCACAAGGGGCTTGGCTGTGTGCTTATGCAAAACGGCAAAGTCGTTGCGTATGCGTCCAGACAATTAAAAGATTATGAGAAGGGATATCCTACCCACGACTTGGAGCTGGCAGCGGTAGTGTTTGCCCTTAAAATTTGGAGACATTATCTGTACGGAGAAAAATGTGAGATATTCACAGACCATAAGAGTCTAAAGTATATCTTCACACAGAAGGAGTTGAATATGAGGCAACGGAGATGGTTGGAATTGATCAAAGATTATGATTGTGAGATTCTATATCATCCCGGCAAGGCCAACGTAGTAGCGGATGCTCTGAGTAGAAAGAGCAGGGAGAAATTGTTCATATTGACAGATCAAGAACAATTGGTTCAAGAGATGGCTCGAATGGAGTTGGAAGTGAGAAGTCCAAACGAGTCAATAGAAGTCGAGGTGAGCCCAACCTTGTTAGATAGGGTGAAAGAGGCTCAAGACAAAGATGAGGAATGTGACAGAATCCGGAAGAGGATGACCGATGGAGAAGAGGTCAAGTTTAAAATTGATAGCATGGGATTGCTGAGATTTGAAAATCGTGTTTGGGTACCGCTAGTGCCTGAATTACGAGAGGAAATTTTGCAAGAGGCCCACAGTACAAGATACTCGATACATCCGGGGAGTACGAAGATGTATCAAGATCTACGTCAGCATTTTTGGTGGCCGAATTTAAAGAGGGAGGTTGCAGAATGTGTCAGCCGATGCCTAACTTGTCAAAGGGTAAAGGCCGAACATCAGAGACCAAGTGGATTGTTACAGCCGTTAGAAATTCCTGAGTGGAAATGGGAGCATATCACAATGGATTTTGTGGTAGGACTTCCAGCAACACAGAAGGGATATGACGCAATTTGGGTGATTGTGGATCGGCTAACAAAGTCAGCGCACTTTTTGCCGATCAAGATTAGGTTCAGTTTGGATCAGTTGTCCAAATTGTACATCAAAGAGATAGTTTCAAGACATGGGGTGCCGGTATCGATTGTGTCAGACAGAGATCCGCGCTTCACGTCAAAATTTTGGAGAAGTCTTCAGGAGAGATTGGGGACACAGTTGAGAATGAGTACAGCGTATCATCCGTAGACTGATGGGCAAAGTGAGAGAACAATTCAGACATTGGAAGATATGCTCAGGGCCTGCGTGATGGATTTCAAGGGCAGTTGGGAAATCCATCTACCACTAGTTGAGTTTGCATATAACAACAGTTATCATGCGAGCATAGGTATGCCGCCTTACGAAGCTTTATATGGCAGAAAATGCAGAACACCTCTATGTTGGGATGAGGTAGGAGAACGCCGACTGTTGGGGCCAGAATTGGTTCAACAGACGGTAGAAATTATCAAGGTAATAAGAGCTCGGCTAGTAGCAGCTCAAGACCGTCAAAAGAAATACGCCGATTTACATCGACAGAAACGAGACTTCGAAGTGGGGAGTTTTGTGTTCATTAAGGTATCTCCCTGGAAAGGGAAGATCAGATTTGGAAAGAAGGGGAAATTGAGTCCAAGGTTCATAGGACCGTTCGAAATATTGAGAAGAGTGGGTGAAGTAGCATACGAGGTAGCTTTACCTCCTGAATTGGAACATATTCACAATGTGTTTCACGTGTCGGTATTGCGGCCATACAAACCAGACTACAAGCACGTTATCTCCTATGAACCAATTCAAGTCGGGAAGGATTTATCATATGAAGAAGTTCCTGTTCAGATACTCGATAGGAAGGAACAGAAACTGAGAAATAAGATAATTCATTCTGTCAAAGTACTTTGGAGGAATCACGCCATTGAAGAAGCTACGTGAGAATTAGAGGAGGAAATGAGGGCAAATTACCCGTTTTTATTTGAGTAACCTTATTTTTACAATTCCGAGGACGGAATTTTTATAAGGAGGGGAGAATGTAATGTCCTAGAATTTCCACATTTTTATTAATTAAAATATTAATTTAATTTCCAACGAGTTAGTTTTATGAGATTATTTAAATCTTTTTATGTGATTAATTAATTATGTGATTAAATAATTATGTAATTAATTACTAAAATTAATTAAAGGGGGTCACTAATATGTTATTAAATTAGTGAACAAACCCTAAAGTTTTAATATCAAAATAATTGATAAGTTTCCTATTAATTAAATATTCAATTAAATTGAATATAATGAGTGAATTAAATATAATAAATTAATTAATATGATTATTAATTAATGTAAATAATGTGAAATATTAATAATAATATTTATTAGTCCATTTAGTAATTTAATACTTATGGGTTAGAATATTTAATTATTTATTCAATATAATTATTTATTTAATCATGGATTGAATAATTAATGTGTAAATTATTAAATTAGCCCAACATGGGTCAATTAGTAGCCCAAGTGGGGAATAATAAAATTTGACAATTTAGTAGCCCAAACAATTTAATAGAAGCCCAATTGGTATTTTAATTTAAAGCCCAATGATTGGCCCACTTGAAAAATACTTAAATTAACTTATTAATTATAAAAAAATGAAAATGTGACTAATAAATTGGGACAAGAAGGTGACCAGCCGAATCATGCTAGGAAGGAGAGAGAAAAAATGAGTTTTGTTGTATTTTTGTTTTATTTTTTATTTATTTAATATTAGGTTGCTTGTTTTGATTTTTGGGAAAATCTTTTCCCACAAAATCCTCACCAACTTAGTATGGGCTAGCTTTCTTGTGTAAGTATCATTGTTATCTCATGATGGCAATTTTCATAGATATAGATTTTATATCTCTCCAAATTGTAAGTATACTTACAATTTAGGAGCTTGTATTGGTCATTTCTTTTTCTTCCATTTTCCAAGCTAGAGAGAGTTTGAGAGCAAAATATTTTGAGAGAGAGCAAGAGAAGGAGAAGGAGTGCTAAGCTAGTGCATGTCATCTTCTTTCACAACATACTTTGGGAGAAAAAGAAGAATATCCATTAAATCAAGGTAATGGTTATTTTAAATAAAGTGTTGTTTTTAAATCAAATAAATCATCATATTTGTATAAACATGTTAATATAGTTATTAATGTGTAGTTGTAATATTTATGCCATGCTTGAGTTTAATATGTTTGATTTGTATTTTGGTATATTTATATGCTAAAATATGTATTTAATAGTGTATAATCAAGTCTTGAAATATATGACCAAAAATATTTTTGTAAAACTTAGATTTGATGTTCTAATATTATAGAACATTAAATCATGAGAAAAACAAAGTTTGAATCACTCAAAATGGAGTTATACACAAAAAGTTATGATTTATGGTAGTTTATGTGATGTAAAAATTTTTATAAAAAAATATTGATATTAAATCATGAAAAATTAATTTTTCATGTTATAAATTAATATAAGATGATTGGTAATTTTTTTGGATTTTTATTGAAGAGTTAAAGATTTATTGAAGGTATATTTTTATTTAAAATGGGTAGCCGGAAACACTGTTCACGTTCTGTCGGAAGAAAAATTTTAAGGGTTTCCGCGCAATGCGCGGACCACTGTTCACCGAGAAAACGCGGAGCCAAAACGGCGTCGTTTTGGCAGAAGGAAATTTTACTCCGCGCGTAACGCGCGGAAGCCAGCGTTCGGGGTTACAAAACGACAGCGTTTTGACCCGTAAAAAACTAAAACGCGCGCAATGCGCGGTAATAATTTTTCCGGGGAAATTACGTTTATGCCCCTCCGTGTTTTTCTTGGTAAAATTACGTTTTTGCCCTCCGATCAGTTTTCTGATTATTTACAGAATTGCCATCGGTCCGGATTTTTCAACTTAATTACGAAAATGCCATTCGGGTTAATTTTAATTAATTTAAATATTTAAAAATTAATTTAAAATTATAACAAAAATAATAATAATTCAAAAATAATATTGGGGAGGATATTTTTCATTAAGTTTAATATTTAAATATTTTAAATATTAATCTAGTTAGCTAAACCATGGTTAAGTTAAATAAATTTATTATTTATTTATTATTTTAAATGTTAATAATAAATAAAGATGATAAATTAGCAATTATTATTAAATGTCTATTAAATAATACTTAAAGAGAGATAAAATTTATAAATTAATTATTTATTATTTAAAAATTATTAAATAATAAATAAGGATAATTAAGTAATTAATTATTATTTAATTAGCATTAAATAACGATTAATGGAAATTAAATTATTAGAGTAATAATTTATTATTTAATTAAAATAATAAATAAGAATGATTTGATTATTATTTAACCTTAAATAATAATTAAAATTAATTAAATAATTAATTATTATTTAATTGACCTTAAATAATAATTAAAGGGGATTAAGATTAGTAAACTATTATTTAATTTCCTTAATTAAATAATAAGTAAGGTTAATTACTTAGTTAATTATTGGTTGATTAACATTAAATTAAAGAAGGTTAAAATTAAGTTAATAATTATTTATTATTTAATAATAAGTAAGTACAATTAGTTATTATTTATTTTAAATAATAACTAGAGTTAATTAATTAATTTCTATTTAATCAATATTAAATAGTAATTAAAAAGAGATTGAGTTAATAAAATAAATTGAATGTAATTAAACAATTATAATAAGTTGTTTAAGGGTTTAATAAGTGTTCAACACTTAAGAAAAATATTTTTTCTAACTTATTAAATTATTAACCTAAAATGATTAAGTGTCTATAAGGTTAATAATATTGTTTTGACTAATGTAAATTATGTGTTAGTACTTATGTGTGGTAAATAAGTTCGTTATTAAGCGTATAGTTATGCAAATACGCCGTACTAATTATTAGACCGACTTTATTAATGTTAGGTCTTTCAAAGCAAGTTAGTTAAAGCTAGACAATTATTGTAGCTGAGCAAACAGACAAGTTCTCTAACCCTACTCAATTATTATCATTGAACAAGTTTCCATACTTGTATTTATTGTTAAAGCTTGAAGTGGTTTAATTATTTAAAATTATTCCACATCCATATTGTTTATACAATCGCACTTAGTGCATTTGAAGCTTGTTAGTTCTTGATTCATGAACTGTATTAAAAATGTCTGAAGCTAATAGTTCAGCTAGACATTGCGTTTCTAAATTCAATAACTTGAATACTTTTAAAAGCTTATCCAAACCATTGTTGGGTGCGGATTTCTTATATTAAGTCTGAGAATTGAACAACCCTAAATTAGGAGATTTTGTGTCGGGAAACCGACTTTGGGCGCCAGTGACTAAATGTAATGCATATACAGCGGGTTGAATATGCTGATCCCCTTGAAAACCAAACAACTCAAAGGGTCAGAGGAAACTCTATTATACCCTAGTTAGTTCAGGGTCCTTAGTGACCACTCAGCATTTTAAGATTCAAATATTCTGTTTATTAAAATTTGAATTCTGTTTCATTCACAATTGTTATATCTATTGTTGAATCATTGATGATATTTCCCATTCATTCATGATATATTAAATCTTTATGATTGTTCTAAACTTGCTGAGCAAACTAGTTGCTCATTCTTGCTATATCATGAACCATTTTTCAGATAATCCTGATTGCTCAAATAAGGATAAGGGAAAAGGAAAGGCCAGAGCTTAAGTAGTTTATGCATGCTAATTAGATGCTTAAATTTGTGTTTACTGTGGTTAAACCTTTTGTAATTCCTTATGATAGGAACTGTTGATGTTAAGGTTAATAGACCCTGGTATTGTAACCTTTTGTAAGGGAACCAATATGTATTATTCCGCGATATTTAAATGCAATGTATGTATTTAATTGTTAGTAATGTGTTGAATAGTGAGAACCAAACTCGAGGTTATGGAACCCGGATTTGGGGTCGTCACAATTAAACCCTTAAACAACTTATTACAATTGTTTAATTAAATCATAATTAAATTCAATTTATTTTATTAACTCAATCTCTATTTAATTACTATTTAATCTTGATTAAATAGAAATTAATTAATTAACTCTAGTTATTATTTAAAATAAATAATAACTAATTGTACTTACTTATTATTTAATAATAATTACATAACAAATAATTATTGACTTAATTTTAACCTTCTTTAATTTAATATTAATCAACCAATAATTAACTAAGTAATTAACCTTACTTATTATTTAATTTAAGGAAATTAAATAATAGTTTACTAATTTTAATCCTCTTTAATTATTATTTAATGTCAATTAAATAATAATTAATTATTTAATTAATTTTAATTATTATTTAAGGTTAAATAATAATCAAATCATTCTTATTTATTATTTAAATTAAATAATAAATTATTAATCTAATAACTTAATTTTCATTAATCGTTATTTAATGCTAATTAAATAATAATTAATTACTTAATTATCCTTATTTATTATTTAATAATATTTAAATAATAAATAATTAATTTATAAATTTTATCTCTCTTTAATTATTATTTAATAGGAATTAAATAATAATTGCTAATTTATCATCTTTATTTATTATTAACATTTAAAATAATAAATTTATTTAACTTAACCATGATTTAGATAACTAGATTAATATTTAAAATATTTAAATATTAAACTTAATGAAAAATATCATCCTCAATATCATTTTTGTATTATTATTATTTTTGTTATAAGTTTAAATTAGTTTTCAAATATTTAAATTAATTAAATTTAACCCGAATGGCATTTCTGTAAATAAGTTGAAAACTGAACCGAGGGCAGAAAAGTAATTTCGCCAAGAAAAACACGGAGGGGCAGTCTGGTAATTTTGCGGAAATTTTCCTACCGCGCATGGCGCGCGTCACAAAATTATTGGCCCAAAACGGTGCCGTTTTGGATAACCGTTGAACGGCTTCCGCGCATAACGCGCAGAGTAAATTTCCTTTCTGCCAAACGACGCCGTTTTGGCTCCGCGTTTTTTTCCGAAAACCGCTGCCACGCATTGCGCGGCCAGCCCCATTTTTTTTATTTCTGGCAGAATGTGAACAGTGCATACTTTAAATAAAATTATACCTTCAATAAATCTTTAACTCCTCAATAAAAATCCAAAAAAATTACCAATCACCTTATATTAATTTATAACATGAAAAATTAATTTTTCATGATTTAATATCATATTTTTTTATAAAAAAATTTTACATCACATAAACTACCACAAATCATAACTTTTTGTGTATAACTCCATTTTGAGTGATTCAAATTTTGTTTTTCTCATGATTTAATGTTCTATAATATTAAAACATTAAACCTAAGGTTTATAAAAATATTTTTGGTCATAAATTCCAAGACTTGTTTATACGCTACTAAACACATATTTTAGCATATAAAATATACCAAAATACAAACCAAACATATTAAACTCAAGCATGACATAAATATTACAACTACACATTAATAACTATATTAACATGTTTATACTAACATGATGATTTATTTAATTTAAAAACAAAACTTCATTTAAAATAACCATTACTTTGATTTAATGGCTATTCTCCTTTTTCTTCCAAAATAAGTGGTGAATCTTGAAGACATAAACCAAGAACTCCTTCTCCTCTCTTAGTATTTTGCTCTCAATATTTTCTCACACTCTCAAATGCTCTCTAGCTCTCTCTTTTGGACTTGGAGAAAATAATGAAATAAAATCTACCAATTTCAAGTATACTTGCAAAATTATTAGATACACATAATATATCTAATAATTTAGCCCATGCCCCTAGATGACAACTTACACAAGGAATGGCTAAATGACACATTAGGTGAAAAGAGGGATGGTCCAAGTACTTGAAAAATCAAACAAGCAATCCATTAATTAAATAAATGAAAAATAAACTAAAATAAAACAAAATCAATTTTTTTCTCTCTCTCCTCCCAACATGGTCGGCTGATGGACATCTTCTTTGTGACGTCTCCAAATCTAGGCCTACATAGCCCAAACTTGAGTCGTCAAAAGACTACAACAAAATTATTACAAAGTAGTATAACGTTCAACAATATAGTGTATAATAATACACAACTAAGTCTTCACTATTATTATCACACTATTTTACAACACGTGAAGACGGTAATAACTATCCCTCGGACTCTCACTCCATTCCCCGGCTAGACCCAGCTACATTCTCATCTCCTGTTGAAAAACAATGGAACAAAAGAAAGGGTGAGCTCAAATAGCCCAGTAAGAAATATCATGACTAAGATAATGACAAATAAATTATCATTAGCCTTCAACAGTTGAGTTCTTGATAGAATACAATAGACTACAAGGTTTATATCAAAAACTGCAGTTAAATTCTTGAACAATGTTCAGATCAATAATAGCAGCAGAATGAACAATCTATTAGAAGAATAATGCAGACTATAATGTCCACTCACTTCTCTTTTTTGTAAAAATATCATCAACTTTTATCATCTGAAATACCATTAGTTAAGATAATACAACTTCACAGTTCCTGGTCATAATCATGCAGATCAACAGTTCATCTTTGCACTACGGGCCAAAGACATTCAATATAACACCAACGGTCATGATTATACCAGATTCAACCTTTGGTCATAATCATACCAACCAACAGTTCATCTTTACACTACGGGCCAAAGAGAACATTCACCACGTGCCATAAAAGACACCGAACAGATGTATCGCCTTTAACCTAGTATATCGCCTTTAACCTATCATCTGTTCAACAATTATATCACATCTGTGCCCCCGGCCACAGATATTCACAACAGCTTGATTCTTGGTGATTAATACAAATAACAGTGATACAAATGATGAACAGAAGAACAGGATAAACAATAAGTATCAGAAGTTTACTTTGTACAGATTCAAACAATGTCCAAATTGCCAACATGATATGGAGTGAAATTTAAAAATGATATTCAAGATTCACAGTTCAGAATAACGGTTATAGTTCAATAGAAAGATTCAGCAAATAGGAAGGTTTAGTTGAAATGATGAAGTGCAACTATTATGGAACATATAATATTTTCAGGAATTATAGAAGCAATAGTTCCATAATAAGTTTCGATTTAGGTGCATGAAAGAAAATAATATCCCTTACCGTAGCAGGTTTGATTAACAAAAGATGAAGAAAATTAATATCCCTTACCATAGTAAGTTTGTATAATGGAAGATGAAAAAGATGGTATCCCTTATGAGTATAAAGGAAAATGATATCACTTACGAATATGAAAGAAAATGATATTACAAACGAATATGGAATAAAAGTGTCATGTGGTAATTTGTGTAGACAAATTATTTCCATACGAGACAAATAAAAAGGGTTATTCACCAACAGGCGGTAATCCGCGCCGTAAGGTTATTCTCATCAATTTGAATACGAAGAGTTATTCACCAAACAGGCGGTAATCCGCGCCGTAAGGTTATTCTCAGAGATTAATAAGGAATGAATACGAAAGGTTATTCACCAACAGGCGGTAATCCGCGCCGTAAGGTTATTCCCACAATTTAATACATGGAAATAAATGACATATAAGTAAGAAAGAAACGATATTATTTTCTAGAATCAAAGAATGATAATCCCTTCCAGTAAGAAAGAAAATAATATCCATTTATGGTGATGAAAAGAATGATACCACTTACCTTAGTAAGTTTAAATAATAGAATATGAAAGAAGATGATATTCCTTACCTTAACATGTGACTGGATATTGATTTAAATGAGGTTGATCAACCTATATATTTTTAATATAATTAGTAATTACCACATATAAATTTCAAAGTGTATGATAATTCGTATAATATGAACTATCAAAATTATATATATTTAACATAATTTTTGTAGTATAATATAACTATTTTAAAATAGTTTTTAAAATAATATTCCAAAATAAATCTTCTAAAGAAAGCTTTTAAAAATGAATCTTCTCAAAGAAGAGTCTTCTAAGGGAAGATTTGTGAATACCGTGAAAAATAGGAATTTATGAAATTACTACTCTTTAATAAAAGACTTACTTGAAAAATTTCTACACTCCTTTTGGCTTTCAAACTCTCAAAATAACCTTACTATTCTCAGAGAAAACTCATAAAATTCTTATAGAAAAATTTTATGTTTTAGGTGTGATTTTTCTATTCAGCTGAGCAAGCTATTTATAGGAGAAAAGAAGTTACTATGCGTGGTAGGTGGGCTGAAAAATATTCAGCAGAGGCTGCTACGCAGCCTCCACCAACCAACTTCAGCAAATTCACATTTCTCACATTTCATGTGGGCCCCACAGTGGGTCCCACATGTTTCTTACTATTCACTTACTATTTACGTTACTATTCACGTTACTATTTCAAATAGTAAAATTAATTAATTAATTTTATTTATTTATTTATTTATTCTTCCTGTGAGTCCAACATATAAAATAAAATAATGTTACAACAATAATGTAATAAACACGTTACAGATTATTATTAATTTAATAATATAAATTATAGTATATTTGCAACCGTGACAATTATTAGGTTCAATAATTTTAAAAACAGTGCAGCAACAATTATTGAGTCAATGATATGAAATACAGTGTAATGACAATTATTGAATCAATAATGCAAAATACCGTGTAACAACAATTATTGAATTGATAACATAAAATATTATGCAGTGACGATTATTGATGAAATGATGCGCAACAGTTACGGTGTCAATTATCAGACCAATAATATGAGACACTGTGCAATACCGTGTGCTACTGTAGCGTACCGTGTGCTACAGAAAATACCATAATTTACCGTATGCTACTATTCTTTTATCATCGGTATTTTAACAGTTCCGTTGACTATTTTTATTTAAAAAGGTTATTTCTGTCGTTTTCTATATCCGACAAATATTCCGTTGTGGGGTCCACCAATAATTAGTTATTTCGGCGCCGTCGTACGGCCCGAATATTCCCCGACAAAACGAATATTGTCCGACAAAATAAAATTTGCACATAACATCCTTAACTTTTAACTTTATCGATTTAAACACTTACTGTTTCAGAAAAATATACGAAGAAAAATTAAATTTTATATTTCATAAAATTCGGGGTCTTACATTCTTTGTCCCAAAATCATGGTCACAAGTCACTTTTTAATAATTAATAGTTTAAATTAAGTATTTTCCAAGTGGACCAATTATTAGGCTTTATTTAAAATACCAATTGAGCTTCTATTAAATTGTTTGGGCTACTAATTTGTCAAATTTTATTATTCTCCACTTGGGCTACTAATTGACCCATGTTGGGCTAATTTAATAATTTACACATTAATTATTCAATCCATGATTAAATAAATAATTAGATTGAATAAATAATTTAATATTCTAACCCATAAGTATTAAATTAGTAAATGGACTAATAAATATTATTATTAATATTTCACATTATTTACATTAATTAATAATCATATTAATTAATTTATTATATTTAATTAACTCATTCTATTCAATTTAATTAAATATTTAATTAATATGAAACTTATCAATTATTTTGATATTAAAACTTTAGGGTTTGTTTACTAATTTAATAACATATTAGTAACCCCCTTTAATTAATTCTAGTAATTAATTACATAATTATTTAATCACATAATTAATTAATCACATAAAAAGATTTAAATAATATCGTAAAACTAACTCGTTGGAAATTAAATTAATAATTTAATTAATAAAGACGTGAAAATTCTAGGACATTACATATATTCATCATTAAGTTATTGTAGTCATGGTTTTAAAAATCGAATCGGACTACTGGTTAAACAGGTAAAAACCTGAACCGGTTGGCACTCCGGTCCGGTTTGAACAAAAAAATCAGTTGACCCGCTAGTGGTTCAATCGGTTATTGACCCAGTGACCCTGATTTTTTTGTTTTTTACAAAAAGTTTTTTAATATTAAAATTAACCATATTTAGTAATATTGTAACTCAACTTTATTATGTTTTAGTTCATAAAAAATTAAATTTTTTTAAAATTTCATTAATTACTAATAATATATATTTTTATATATTAATAACGTCGCTGGGTCAATAATGGTTCGATCACTGGTTAGACTAGTGACCCATCCACTCGGTACCTTTCTTTAGTTCAATGGTTGGTACAGATCTAAGAACCTTGATTGTAACAATGACCACCACCATGTTTTTGCAAATATATAGTTGTACGTTTTATTTTTCTAAGTTCAATTGGCTAATAATAATTAAGAATAATATAAATTTATTTTTAAAGTTATAAAAATTTGGGTTAGTAGTGAGTTGTATATATATTTTTTATTATAATCTTTTACCTATATTTTGGTAAAAATAGTAAAAATTTAGTTTTAAAAATAATTAATTTGACTTTAAAAATTAAAATTAAATATTTAATTTGGGACGGATAAAGTAATTATGTATTCATAAAACACTCTCTATTCCATAATAATAATCATTTTAATTTCATGCACATAGATTTAAAAGTCATTTAATATAGTTGAAATTAAATTTGTGTAAAATTTCATCAATACCTCTTTATGTGAAGTTGAAAACTACTTACACGAGACTTTTTTTTTGAAACATCTAGGAATAATATAGGAAAGTAAATAATTTATTTTCCTAAAATAGTACAAAAGACAAATATATTGAAACAAAATTTTTTTCCTCCAAAAAGTATTATTGTGGAATGGAGAGAGTAAGATTTTTAATTATTTTGCACTTAAGAATTAAATATAATCACTTTCAAGGTCAAAAAAGCATGTCACCTTCTGATTTATTTTATAAATGAGACTTTTACTGTTAAAACTTTCTTAATTAGTTTTCAGATTATAGCTATTTTTTTATGCCTAGTCCCTTCCTAACTATTTCCCCCTTATTTTGTCAATAAACTTTATAATGTTTGTAACTTGAGTCCAATCTCTTGAAAATAAAAATAAAGCAATTCAAATGATAGAGTTGAAAAAATACGAGAATTATTAAATATTTTTAAGACACCTATCACGTGATATTTTATATTATTTATATTTTATTATTTTATTTTAAATGTTAAAATAATAATATATAAATAATATAAAATATCACATAACAAATATTTGATAATCATTGAATAATTAGTGAAAAAAATATAGACATGCCTCGACACTTAAACGTGAAAAACAAATTTAGACGTACCTTTTGATGAGTTACCCGAAAGTAAATGGAAAGTCGTTCATTCCATAATCAAGTGCTTAATTAAAAAAACGCGGGAAGGTGGTGTCCACGGTGTCTCTCTTTCTCTCTCCCTCTGTATACAATATACGTGTACAATATACCTATATGTATATATACACACACTCATATGATCCTCGTATATATTCGCGTAACTTATTTTATTGATCCCACATATAGAGATGTTCCATTAATCTTGTTGAGGGAGAGAGTAATGGGGAGTTACAGAGTATGTGTATGCTTTACAAGGAAGTTCCGGGTAACGGAGGCGGAGCCACCGCCGGACGTGACGGGGGCTTTCAATAAGTATTCTGAAGGTGGGTCCCACATGACGGCGGAGCAGCTCCGGCGGTTCCTGGTGGATGTGCAGGGCGACGCCGGAGTTACCATCTCCGACGCCGAGCGCATCGTCGGGCAGGTTCTTCAAAAGAGACGTCATCATCACCACCACCACCATATTGGAATGTTCAGCTTCAAAAATAATTCTCTCACTCGGGATGATTTTCACCACTACCTCTTCTCTGCTGATCTCAATCCCCCTATTGGATCTCAGGTAAATTATATACTTATTAGTTCTGTAGTGGGGAAATAAAATGATGAAAAGCTAGAATCTTTTTAACATTTTACTTTTGTTGTGGTTTTTAATTATTGCAAACAAATTAAGCATATAAGGAAAGCTTCAGGAACTAGTTCTTGATGCATTTGATGTTGGAAAAAATAATAAATAAAAAAAAATGAAGAGGAGGAGGAGGAGGATTTTTAAAGTAGTAGTTAAGAATCAGATTGGTAAATAAAAGGGTTTACTAGTTTTGGATAAAAAGTGTCACATTTTGCCAGAAAGTTCCTGGTGTGCTCGAGGACTTGTGCAAGTCTGCTCCTTTTCTACTTATGTTGGCCAATGAGTTGCTCCTACTTATCTGCATTTGAAAATTTTGAATTGGGGCTTTAGATTTAGGTTTGATTTATGGCTCGGAATCCTTGCTTTAGAATTGGAATTTAATAAACATTTGCTGTGTTTTTCTTCTTATTCTTGATCTTGACTACGGTGGTTTTGGTGGAACAGTGCAACTTCATTATGTAAAAACTTTACTGCTAATACAAACATAACATATGATTTATTTAGGTTCACCAAGATATGAGTGCACCATTGTCGCATTATTTCATATACACCGGCCATAATTCATACTTGACTGGAAATCAGCTCAATAGCGACTGCAGTGATGTCCCGATCATAAAGGCACTACGAAGAGGCGTAAGAGGTATAGAACTTGATTTGTGGCCAGACTCAAACTCCACAAAGAATGATGTGCATGTTAAACATGGAAGGTATGCAACTTAGATTTGGACTTAAACCTTTGAGTTGTAGCTTTGTGCTCTGCTCGGTAATGCTAGGATTTCTGTTGAGCAATATATCAATCAAGAATTGGATGCTTCTTAGTAGTAATGAGGTCTTGAACTTTCCTTATTAATGAAAGAGAACTTCATTCTAAATTGGCTTTACATGAATGGGTGGTATTATTGTGCCTACTTTAGTTATAATCTTTTTGTCAAATAGCTCTTTCAATAGAAACTAGAATTGTGATTCAATGGCTGAAAGAGAAGCAATATTGAAAATTCCTTTATTTTACTAGCTTTCTAGTTATCGTTCAAAGTATATGGCTGGATGAAGCTTTTGGGGTTCAGAACCTAGTCAAATAGAAATGTTTAACCAAAACATATACTTATTAGGAAATATCCTCAGCTTCCTAGCCACTAGAAGAACAATGTTGAAATTCCCTAAATGAGGATTCTGTGTCCACTTTACATGATAAGCTCCATATAAATCGAGTATAGGTGTGTTAACTATCCAAACAAACATTAAAAATGAGGACACCTTATGAAAGCTGACCATGTGCGTTTAGCATTCATATCTCTCTTGACATAGATATTTAGGCTTCCAATTTCAGTTGCTTTCGGTTACAACTAACAAACCATATTAGCTAAATCAGATGAGGGTAAGAGCTGGACTTGGATTCAACTAAAAACCATTTACGGTCATCAACACTCCCTGAAATGATTCGATAAAGAATGACTCAGAAATGGGTAAATTCCATTTGTCCTTTGCTTGATGGGGTGGGGGTATGCAGTTAATAAAGATTTAGTAGCTTCAGTTCATCATTTTCATTCTGTTTCTCTTTTTCTATCTGTTCTAGAAATATGTCAAAGTTGTGTATTATTGACTCTAGGACCCTGACAACTCCAGTGGAACTCTTAAAATGCTTGAGATCAATCAAAGAGCATGCTTTTTCTGCCTCACCTTACCCTGTTGTAATAACTCTGGAAGATCACCTTACCTCGGATCTTCAGGCTAAAGTAGCTCAGGTGAATGTTCTTTTTCTTCCTATTTACTGAGAAAAAAAATCCCTTTAATATATTTTAACTAGTTTAGATCAAGATGCTTAACGATTTCATACTTTTTTTCATGTAGATGATCACTCAAACATTTGGAGATGTCCTCTTTTACCCTGAATCAAAATGTCTAAAAGAATTACCGTCGCCAGAAGAACTGAAGTATCGGGTAATCATTTCAACTAAACCTCCAAAAGAGTACCTTGAAGCTAAAAGTTTTGGCAAAAGAAATAATTCAATGAAGAGGAAGGATTCTGATGATGATGCATGGGGCGAGGAACCATCAGACCTTACAGCTTATCAATCAAACGATGAGAAGGTGTGGATGATCACGATGAGAGTAGTAGTCTAGACGCTAGTAGATGTCTCAGATTGATTTTAAATATCAATGTATTCTTACTTTCGTATCAACATTCCTAATTTTCTGGCTTATAGAGTGACAGTGACAGTAATGACCACACTCAAGATGTCGAAGATTATGATGAAGATGACCAAAAGATGAATCAATCATCTTCATACAAGCGTCTAATTGCCATTCATGCTGGGAAACCTAAAGAAGGTTTGAAGAAGGCACTAAAAGTTGAAACTGACAAAGTTAGACGCCTTAGTTTGAGTGAACAAGCTCTTGAAAAGGCAGCAAAAAATCATGGAATGGATGTTGTGAGGTACCATAAATATCTTGTGCATGATACCATGATTAATGTTTTTCACTGGAAGAACATGGTTAATAATGTATAGCATTTGCTTCTAGGTTGAAAATTTTGAAGTGGCTTGCTAATGATGTGCATTT
Source organism: Hedera helix (assembly GCA_947179155.2). NCBI lineage: Eukaryota > Viridiplantae > Streptophyta > Magnoliopsida > Apiales > Araliaceae > Hedera > Hedera helix. The sequence goes on along the minus strand of OX359264.1, from coordinate 56,409,345 downwards.
CCTCCATCACTAGGTTCACCCAAAATAATATTCTGAGAATATACCCTAAAGCTACTCGGTTTAACTCATCCAATTTCAAACCACTAACAGGCTGGATGCATGGAGCTCAGATGGTTGCATTCAATATGCAGGTTTGTTTTGCGTTCTTGTTTTTATTACAGTCCTAACTTGAGCCAGAAGATCAGTATTCTGCACTGCACCCCATTCCTTTTTATTAACAATGTATTGGTTGTTCTTCTAGAAGTTAATTAGTCACTTCAATATTGCACAAAAATGAGAATGGGACAAGCTTTACTTCTTGGTTGCGGGTGTTTGATTGGCAGCATTTGACCCACATTGTAGTATCTGATAAAAAGTTCATAAGTGATAAGACTTATAAAAGCTTAAATTTATTTCAAAAGTATCGCCAAACTTCAAATGTTGTTAAGACCTCTAAGACATATATTGGGCTAGTAGATAATCATCTTCTACCTCATTTCTCAAGAACCAAAATGCTTGGAGTGCTGATTGAAATTGCTGTAGAAAGTTAAACTAGTGATTAGATATGAGAACAGAAAATGCTTCAAGTATAATTCTTTTCTTTGCAAGCATCAACTATTACTTTGTCTCCCTAAATTGTCTTATGTTTAGTTTCATTTGCGGTAGTGTATTAAGCCACTCTTGGAAGGTCAGCCAGATTTCAACCACATATAAATGTGAGTTTCTGAATAAATTCATAATGACTATTTATCTAATGAGTTCCAAGCAGCTTGTATTGGAATTCTTAGGTAGTATATTTGACCACAAATCCTCGGTTTATGGCATTGCATAATCCATTTTGGTAGCGATTAAGGACTATAATAGTGGACATGCAGTGGCATTGATCTGTGGTTCTGTGCTTTATTCATATTGATTCTAGTTTCATGAGCCACTATGTCATTGTTCCATGAATTGCAGGGATATGGTAGATCTCTCTGGTTAATGCAAGGGATGTTCAGAGCCAATGGAGGGTGCGGCTATGTCAGAAAGCCTGATTTCTTACTGAAAACCAGTCCAGATAATCAGGTCTTTGATCCTAAAACAAAGTTTCCAGTGAAGAAAACTATAAAGGTAAGCACACCACTAAAGCAAACTTGACCCCCTTCTATCCAACTAACAATCTAACATTACATCACAGGTGAAAATATATTTGGGAGATGGATGGCATTTGGATTTTAAGCAAACTCACTTTGATTTTTGTTCCCCACCCGACTTCTACACTAGGGTAATACACTAATATTTCTTATATGTCTAACACATATATGTACAGAAAGTAAAAGCAAATGGAATAGCTTTAGTTATATACCAAATGCCCGCAGGTTGGTATAGCTGGAATGCCTGCAGATGAAATAATGAAGAGAAGCAAAATAAAGGAGGACAATTGGACTCCGGCTTGGAATGAAGAGTTTGTGTTCCCATTGACTGCACCTGAACTGGCTCTACTTCGCATTGAAGTACACAAGTATGTTATGTCCGGGAAAGATGATTTTGCTGGCCAAACTTGTCTGCCTGTTTCTGAAATAAGACCAGGCATCCGTGCAGTCCCTCTTTGCGATCGCAAAGGAGTGAATTTAGCCTCAGCGAGACTGCTCATGCACATTGAGTTTGTCTGAAATTTGTAGTTGAACTACCCCCGAGTCGATGACCATGCTACGGATGTGAGATTTTTGTGCACTTGCACAGTCTTGTATTAATCGAAATATTGTACAATATTTTCTTTTGGTAACATGAGGTATGATTTGTCTTTGGAATTTTCTATCAAGTTTATGATCTCTGTTAGCACGCATGTGGGGAACTTAAGAGATGATCAGTTGGATCATTTTGAAGCTCAAAGATGCCAAATTGAATTATTTAAGCTAAGAGATGAATGACAGAAACCATGAGCATCCATAACCTGCAAAGGTTATTTAATTAATAGCCGAATAATGAGCTATAGCTAGGCAACTGAACCATTTCCGTCTCTACCGGTTTACTACTACTACTACAGTCAGTACTCCATTATTGTTTTCTCTCTCTCTCAGCTCCAGGCATTAAATAAATGACACAGAAAAATAAAATATTTTTATGGGGTGTTAATAATAATTATCTTACTTGCAATTAATTTTGTAAATTAATGGATAAAGAAAACATGTCAATAATAAACAACTTGAGACCAGCATATTTGTTAATGGATATAGTTGTTCATTAGCTAGTGAAAGAAAAAAGTAGCTAGCTAGCTAGTATCTTTATATATAGCTAGCTACCAAATTAAAGGATCTAAATGTTGAGATTGGAAATTGCTTTTGAAATCATTAAGTTTGTTAAAACTAACCATGTAGCTTGATAATTACCTCCTTCAATTGCATATTAATATTCTCAAAAGTGAAATTTCCATAATTTGAGGAATTAAAAAAATGGTATGGAATTTTCAAATTAATTGGAGGAATTAATTAATAAGGGTATGGAATTTCAAAACGTAATTAATGAATTAGCTAGCTAGCTAGCTACATTATACATGCAAATAGAACCAGAAGTAGTTCATTCATGTACAAAAACAAATCCCCACACGAAAAACCTTGCCTTAGCCTAAATAAAGCCTGGCAGTTGTAGTTTTCCTTGTTTCGCCAAAATTCCTGCATGAATTAATAAACATGACCTTCCTACGTACCTTCTATATATATATATATATATATATATATATATATATATATAGACACACACATGCACGCCCAAACACCTCCATCATCAATTCATCATCCAACCTTAATTCCTATATTTATTTAATTTGTATGGCCCAAGGGATGAAGATATAGAATATGATCAGTTGCTGCTAAATTCCAAGGAAGCACCAGCTGATTGATCGAGTTATTGGCATGTCAATTATAATGTCTACTAAAACTCTATTCAAGTAAGGTACAATTAATTATATTCTCACTTTAAAATGAAACAACTGATTTCTATATTGAAACTAATTGGTTTTGTATTTTTTTGCCCTTTACATCCACGACAAGGGGGATCAGTTCCCTATCATTATATGATGTTTAGAGTGTTGATATATGCACGTCTTGCACATCTAAATATGTTAAAGAGATTATATTATCCTTAACATATATAAAACCAATTAATCCTTTACTATTTATCCTTTAAGTTTGTTATACAACATATTTACAAGATAACATGTATTATTAATCAATAGAATTATTTTTAAGTTGAGATATTTTACAATATAATTTATTAAAAATCTAAATTAATTATTAGAACACATAAAACATTAGAAAAATAAAATAAAAAAAATAAAGATTTATAAGTGGTGAACCTTCTTGTTTGTGTATTTTAATATATGATGTTAGTTCCCGTGGACACAATAATGATCTAGAACCGGGGGGGGGGGGGGGGGGGGTTGAATGGATCATTAAAACTTTTTCATTTATTAATAAAGCATATCAATTATAAATGATGAGATCAATTTAAGCACAGCGGATTTACTTTTAAATGATAAACCCCTTTGAGATATATGAGTCAGTTCAATAGTGTGTTAATCTACAGTATGGGTGATAACAGATTTGGCAGTTATAGTGCAAAAGTGTAAAAGACATAAAGTAAATGACATAAGAGATTTAAGTGGTTCGGAGACTTAACAACTCTTACTCCACTCTTCTACTTAATTAGTAGGAAATCCATTAAGGTTTAGTCCTACGGACTAGGACACTTTCGCCCTCATCAAATTCATCAGACTTGGTTTCTTCAGTTACATTAAGACTAGGACACTCTTGCCCTCATCAAAGCCAGCAGCTTTGGGACTGTAGACTAAGCCCAGCAGACTTAGAATCTCTTGTACCCTTCGGTACTCAACAAGTCCAGCTGACTTGATTTCTTTAGTTCTCTCTGTCGAGAAACTATGACCCTCATTAAGTCCAGCAGACTTGAGTTGTTTGTTCGTTGGGTTGTGCTGCTAAGTAGAACATTTGCTCTTCTTTAACTTTAAGTACTTAGCAGCTGCTTGTGATCATCCTTTGAATGCTGCTGATATTTGTCGTTGATGTTCTTCTTCTTTCTGTATTCAGCAACTACCCATGATCACCCGAAATGTACTGCTGAGTTCTTTCAATAAGCTTTTTGCTCAGCAGTTGTGTTGAACACTTAGCTTGTATTTCACACAGAATTCCATCTTGTTCTTTTCTTTTCTCAAAGTGTTCTTGGCTTCTTTGATTCTTCGATTCTTAGCTCATATGCCAGCCCTTCGACATTTTCGTTTTTTGTCTTGGTGAAGCTTTTCAACCTATTCGGTCATGTATGTATATTCTTGCTTATTCACCACGCCTTTTTCTTTTTCCAGATTTGCTCTTTTGTAGATCTTTGAATTTTCTTTCCGTTGCAGATTTCCCTGAAACGAATCTTCCTGTAGCAGATCTTTCTGTAGCAAATCCTTCCGTTGAAGCATGTTCAGTTTCAGACTTCTTTATGAATACTTTATTCATTTAGTAAGAGTATTAGTGCTCTGCAGATTCTGACTTGTTGACTTGTCTTCTTTAACCCTGGAGAGAGATGTCAGTCTTGGGTTTCTTCCCAGTCTTCATAGAGTGAACAGGTCTTTAGGTAGGATATGATCGTTGAGACACAGTCCACTGATTTCTTGATACTGATGCATGATACTAGAAGTCTTTGCTCTGACACTCAGCACGCAAAAGTCAGTATTCTGTCATTTCTGACTTCTTCTATAGTAGATGCCATAAAGTGTTGTCGTGGATGTTTCTGAAGTAATTAACAACTCATTTTGAGATTACTGACTTAAGTGCTTAGATGTCTTCAATCCTTGTTGGCACTTAAGTACTCGACGATTAATCCAGTTGTAGCTTCTTGCTTCTGATCGTTGAGTCATCTGCTGATTCTGCTATGTAGCTCTACGATCTTGTCTGTCGTAGGTCTCAGTGTAGATCAGAGAGTGATTGACTTTACTAACTCTACGATGTTATCCGAGTCTTGCGGTCCTGACGATATGCTCCTCATGCTTCGTGATCTTCATTGTGCTTAGTGTATCTAGAGCATAGGTCTATGATCTGGTTTAAACTTTAGTAGGTGCTTTCTTTATTATAGAAGACTGCTCTTATGAACTTCAGGTTTGCTCGAACTGCATGGTTCATAAGTTATAGAGGACTGCTCTACGATTTCCAGTTGCTAGCCCTTCTTGGCTTATATGTCATAGAGGGCTGCTCTATGAATCTTTAGGCGCTAGATCTTCTATCATTGATGACTGCTTTACGAGCTTCAGTTGTCAAATCTTTTAACATAGAGGACTGCTCTACGAACTTCAGCTTCATTCTATGCTGAATATTCAAAGGGTGTTTAAAGCAGGTAACGTTTGAATATCTTCAGCTCAACTCAAAGATTGCTTGAACGTTGTACTTCTGCGTTTGCCTTTTTCACTCTATGACTTAGCTTTGCTACTTTACGATCTTGCCTATGGTGTAAGTCGTAGTGCAATCGTAGAGTTATGATTTAAACTGCTCTACGATCTTAGTTCAGACCAGATGCTGTAGATGTATGAGATCTTCATTCAGTTTGTTTAACAGCCCAAGGACAACCTACTGAATAATCTTTATGAGGATTGCTGTCGCGATTTTGAATACTCATGTAAAAGTTGCTCTTTGATTCTACTAGGTTCGTAGACAAGATTAGGAGAATCGTAGAGTGATTGTCTATATGGACTCTACGATCCTGAGAGTCAGCTCTACGATGCCGAGACAACTCTACGATCTGCCGAGAGGACTCTACGATTTTTCGAGCCTTATTCTGCGTTTACCAGGCAGACTCTACGATCTTCCTAGGAGACTCTACGATCTTCCTTTGAGTGATTTCATAAGACTTCTATCTGAATGACACTTCACTTCTCAATCAGTCTTGCTGATGGAGTTGGTGCTTGGATCTTCTGTTTGCTTACCGGTCATTCAGGGTCTTCATACTGATGATCTTTAAGTAAACACTCTATGATTCTGTTTTGAAAATATGAGCGTATGACTGGTTATGCTGATGGCTTGCAGACTCTACGATCGTGAGTGAAGTATGCGATTCTTGCTTTTAACTCCCTTGCCAGACAGTTGTTCTTTTCGGTCGAACAGGCCTATCTATTACAATTTAAGATCAACCTAACAAGTTTGATCTTTCTATATATATATAGTCCTTGTACATAGTGATCTTTTGAAGGACTGTACAATGCTATTAACTCATATGAGATCAACTTAACAAATTTGACCTCGTCAATCTAAGTCCTTAGAACATAATGCTTATTAACTATTAAGGACTTTACATTTTTCATTAATGCAGACATATTTGCATATTGATTCATTTATCTTTTAAAACACATCATCAAATCTTGTAATAGAGAAATAACATTCACATGTATATTCCAAATATATGATATATAATTTAACTTTCAATCTTATTAAAGTGATTATCCATAATATATATAGTTAATTGGTTTATCTAATTCATAAGATTTTATTTTAACTTGAAATCAATTCAAGAAAATTTAAATTCGTAACAAATAGGAAATGATTTAGTCCATAAATTTTAGATATCATAAACTATTTTAAAGAAAATTCCATTATAAGTTATAAATAATTTAAATGAATTTATATTAAATTATAGAAATTTGTAAATTGATTTTATAAAATAAAATGAGACTTTGTCTTCGAAAAATCGAATAAACATTACTTCTGTGATTTAAGCGTAATTTTATTGAACGAGTGAGTGACACGTAAGAAATTGAAGTAGATTTGAAACTTATTGAATAATTGAACTAAATAGAAAATATTGAGTATTACATACTATCAAAACTGATAATATATATGATAATAATTTTTATTTCGTGAGGATAAATGATAGAAATTTGGAAAATTTATTTATTCATTTAATTTTTTGAGGTTAATAAGCTTAAGGTTAAAATGGGTAAGTGATTAATATGTTAATAGATTTTTTATTAATTAAGGGTAATATAGTCTTTTTAGCATTTAAAGATGTGTACCAATCAATTTAGAGTGTGCATGTATTAGTATCCTATTTTTATGTGATTTTATGTGTAAGGTGACTCTCGAGATGTATATATGCAAGCTATACTTGCTGAATTACAAGACTCTAAACCATTTTTAGGGGTACGGTTGATATTATAAAAATAACTATACTCAAGTTGTATAGTGCAGTTAATATTATAAAAATAACTAGATATAATCCCGCGCTTTGCGGCGGAATTATTTATTTTGTTAAAAATATATATAATTAAAAATTATTTTTTGTGTGATTTAGAATAAAAGAGTTAGTCTTTATTTATAGGGTGAATACAACACATGTTTAGATCAATCACCCATCAATTTAGGATAATACCAAATTGGAATTATAGGATATAATTGTGGGATATAATATAAATATAGAATTGCTGTAATTTTGGGATATAATATTAGTTTAGATTTGTATTAATGTGATAATGTTACTTTTCTTGTGTGATTAAAGAATTTAAAAAAAAAATTATGCGTGAATTTTTTTTGTAAATAAAGTACAAAAGCCCAATTACGGGATAATATTATATATTCTTTTGCTTAAGAATTATTTGTAAAAAATTATGAATTCATATTATTGGATAATATCATATATTTATGTGTCAAAGTTATTTGCAAAAATGTTATAATAAAACAAATTCAAATAATTGGATAATATCAATTTGGAATTGTTGCAATATTGTGATATAATATAAGTTTATATTTATATGCGTGACATATTTATATGATAATGTTACATTGTTTTGTGTAAGTATGGAATTAAAAAAATATAGATGTAATTATAATAATTCCCAAAACCAAATTATTAGATAATATCAATTTGGAATTGCTACAATTTTGGGATATAATATCAGTTTAGATTTGTATGTGTAACATATTTATGGGACAATGTTACATTTCTTTGTGTGAGTAAGGAATTAAAAAAAAATTAAAAATTTATGTGTGAAAATTATTTTTAAAATTACATATTTTTGTGGCTGAAAATTATTTATAAATTAAAAATTTAAATTATTAGATAATATCATATATTTATATGTTAGAGTTATCTGCAAAAATAGGATAATAAAACAATTCAAAAATCATATTATTGGATTTTATCAATTTGGGATTGCTGCAATATTGAGATATAATAGTAAAAATGTAAATAATGATAGTTTGACACGCACAAATGTGTGCATCTAATTAAAGGATAATTAAAAAATTGGGAACCAGAGCAAATTGGCATTAACTATAAATAAATTACCTTATACATGAGAGAAATTGAATTTTCTTGTTGTAGAAAAAACTCTAGAAGTGGAGGTAATTGAGGACTATAGAAGATGAGAGAGATAAAGAGGATAGATAAGTGTTGGTGTAGGAAAATCTAGAAGTGGATGGAGATGAGATCGCAGGGATAGATAGGAAGAACTTAATTATCGTGGGCAACATTAAAAATAAGTTGCTCCCAAACACCTTAACAGTAAAGTACAATTTAAAAGTGACTGATTTGAAGTATATTTTGTTTTACCAAATTATACATAGTATGTCATATTTTTTCTCCAAGTGGTATTTTTAATTTTTTAAAACTGATTGTTATACGATAAAAACTAATGTGCTAAAAAAAATTATAAAATGAAGAAAATATTCAATAAGGATAATAATATAAAATATATCCTAAATGAATTAAACTAATACGATCAATATTCCGTTTGTTTTGGTGTGTGGTTGTATATATATATATATATATATAAATTCAGTTATTAAAGGGAGTAACTAATTAAAGAAAGTATTATTTTAAGAGAAATATAGTATTTTATTTTTAAACGGCAAAAGATTAAGGTTAAAAAATATATATAATTAAAAATTATTTCTAGTATAATTAGGAATAAAAGAGTTTGTCTTTACTTATAGGGTGAATAAAACACGTGTTTAGATCAGTCAGCTATCAATTTGGGATATATTATCATTTTGAAATTGTTGCAATTTTGGGATATAATATCAGTTTACATTTGTATTTATAGGATAATAAAACAATTCAAAAAGAGCTAGTCTTTATTTATTGGGTAAATAAAACACGTGTTTAGATAAGTCACTTATCAATTCGGGATATAATTATGGGATATAATATTATTTTGGAATTGTTGCAATTTTGGGATATAATATCAGTTTACATTTGTATTTATGGGATAATAAAACAATTCAAAAATCAAATTATCTGTAAAAATGTGTCAGAATTATTTGTTAAGTGTTAGAGTCTCTATTTATAGGGTAAATAAAAAACTTGTTACATCAATCACCCATGAATTTGGGATAATATCAATTTGAAATTGCTTAAATTATTCAATATAAAATAAATTTAAATTTGTTACAATTTTGGGATATAAATATTAGTTTAGATTTGTTCACTGCAATTTTTAACTTTATAATATCATTATTTTTTTGTGCGAGTATGAAATTAAAAAATCTTAAAATTTTTATTGAATAATATCACAATAAAACATGTTTTAGATCAATCATCCATGAATTTGGGATAATACCAATTTGTGATAGCTTAAATTTTGCGATATAAAAGCACTACGGATTTGATGCAATTTTGTATTCGTGACATATTTGTGGGAAATATCAGATTTTTATGTGAGAGAGTTATCGTGTGAGAATTAGTTGTAAAAAAATTTAAATTCCAAATTATTTGTCAATATGAAATATTAAATAATTATCTGCAACAAATATGGGATAATAATAAATTTTTATGTGGTTGTAAAAAAATTCAACTAAGTATTGTGTGATAGTTCAAAAATAAATAATTTTTATTAATAGACAGTTCCAGATTTTAATGGGATAATACTCAATATTGAAATTATTGGATAACATCATAATAAAACATGTTTTAGATCAATCATCCATGAATTTGGGATAATATCAATTTGCGATTGCTTAAATTTTGGGATATAAAAGCAATATGGATTTGATGCAATTTTGTGACATATTAATAGGTAATATCAGTTTTTTTATGTGAGAGAGTTATCGTATAAGAATTAGTTGTAAAAAAAAATTATATTCCAAATTATTTGTCAATATGAAATATTATATAATTATCTGCAACAATTATGGGATAATAATAAATATTTATGTAGTTGTAAAAAAGTTCAATGAAGTATTGTGTGATAGTTCAAAAATAAATAATTCTTATTAATGGATAGTTTCATATTTTTATGGAATAATATTCAAAACCAAAATTATTGGATAATATCATAATAAAACATGTTTTAGATCAAATCATCCATGAATTTATGTGAGAGAGTTATGTGATAATATTAAATTATTGGATAGAATTTTTATGTGGGAGAGTTATGGGATAATATTAAATTATTTGATGGGATTTTTATGTGAGAGAGTTATGGAAAAAGTTAACTGCATAAAAGATTGACACTTGACATAATATTGTGTCAATGTACTGCATTTTAATATATATAATAGATTATAATTATAGTTAATCAAACCGTTCAATTACTAATAATTTTAGTTAAAATTTTGAAGTTACAATTTTTTTTCCAGTTAATATATTATTCAAAGAATGAAAAATAATAAACAAGCAAGCTAATAATAAAATAAATTTAAAAGTTCAAATCACAACTATTATCTATTATTAATATTGTTATTAATGTATCTATAAAATTATTAGAACTTAGAAACAACATTATGATATAATTTTTTTTTATAAATACTCCCCATAAATACATTTATGATATGAATAAGTAGAAGAAACATTCTATAAACAACTAAAAAGTTAGCAATATGTTGACAATTAATTCATTTATAAATATACTTTTTATTATTAAGTTAGTAATCATATACTATAATTTTATCGTATATATGTGCATGTCTATGTGCATTTATATATTAGTACATTTCTGTTAATTTGGTACAATTTTTTGTTAATAATCATTGTTGTAATTAAATGTATGATTTGATTTTTTTTAATTTCCCTTTATTAATTTTTTTTATTAGTTATGATTTTTTGCTGTTCGATTCTACAGTCTTTTTTTTCAATTTTTTCTGTTTCCAGCTCTTTTTTTGCTCACCCCCATTACTAACATATTTTTCTTCTTGTGCATGCTTAATATACAAGGATTGTCGGAAACTCAACTGACCAAAAAATGGTCAATAATTTTGCTTTGCATGTTGCACTTTCTTCATTTGTATAAATATATGTAAATATATTATTTAATTATTCTTTTACATTTTCTTAAATTATATATGCATGAAGTAATAGACTAATATATATATATCTATAGTAACTGATTGACGGAAACAACCAAAATTAGCCTTACTGTACGAGGGAGTAGCGACATGATCAATTTACAGTCAACAATAAGAGAGAGTAGCGGTATGTGATTTTTACAGTCAAATTGTCTCTGTATTAATTGCTGCAACAGTACTTCAGTATTCAAGTGTCACCGAGGACACCACACACACACACACACACACACACACACACACATATATATATATATATATGTCAAGTATGTGATAAGATTTCATTGATAAGTATTGAATAAGATGGGTGCAATAAAGACTGTAAAACTAGAGGACACCGATGGGTCGACCGCACGCAGTCACTTAGGGCAGTGTCAGTTACTTTGGCACCATTATATTCAAGTTGGACATAAAACTATGTATGGTGGCTGCCGAAAGTTATGTATTAGCGAGGATCCAATGACAATGACCATGAATCGTCCAACTCTATGCAATAGTACAAATTACTATTTCAACTTTCAAATCGGCAGAATCAATAAGAACTCTTTTATTATTTCTCATAGGCACTAATTGATTCTGGTGCCTGGTGCCTGGTGCCTGGTGCCTGGTGCCCTATACATAGACATGTCTATGGGAGGGAGGTCGATATCTCATTAATGGTGACTTAAATTAGGATTGAAGAAAATGTCCTAAATTATTTTGTTGAAAAGGGGGCCAATTTCTTTGATAAGTTGACTAACAAGGTTAAGTATTTTATATTCTATTTTTTAAGCAATTTCAACTCACTTTTTGCTAAGTTATTATTATTCACTAAATGAACAATTAAGTAGACATCTCTACGTTTCGCATGTCACACATGGTGACGTTCTATTTTTGAGCAACGTTATTAGATGACTCAAATATTCTAATGAGGCTTATAAATATGTATTAACTACTCACAATCAAAACGTCTGTAAATGGTAATTAATGTGGTGAATTAGGATCAAAATTTTGTTTAAAATTAGGATTTTTTTGGTTAGTTTAGGCAAAAAATTTAATTATAGCTAAATTTTAATTTATCCATGGATGAACTATATGGTAAGTTGGTAACCCTACATTATTTTAAGACCTCTATTAGAGCATACATAATTCTATTAGTACAATAAATAAATTTAAATTCCATTTTTGGCCACAGGGAAAAATCACGGTTATCAATCAAAAGCGGACCCCGTGTATAGAGGTGGACCTCAAACTGGTCTTTTAAGAAAACTAATTGATGCTCTGACAAGTGGTAAAAAATTTAAACTCCAAATTATTAGGAAACGGACCATTGCCTGAAATTGGAGTTGGAGTAATTAATACTCCTCTGACAAAGCCCTTGTCTCAGAAAAAATTATTTTTCTTAGCATTTTAATTCATTGCATTATTTTCTGGGTTTTTCAAAAAGAAGATTTTAGGAGTTTCTGTTTTTTTTTTCTCTGTAAGATCTTCAATGGCAGTCCCTTCACCAAATGGAAATGTGGTAGAAGGAGAGGCCATTAATGGAGATAATTATAAGGCAGGAGGTGAACAAGTTGATTTTGACCCCAGAGCAGCTCCTCCATTTAAGCTAGCTGAAATAAGGGCTGCAATTCCCAAACATTGTTGGGTGAAGAATCCATGGAGGTCTCTCAGTTATGTCATCAGGGATTTTCTTGTAATTGTTGGATTGGGGGCTATGGCAATTTACTTCAATAGCTTGGCTTTTTGGCCAATTTACTGGGCTGCTCAGGGGACAATGTTTTGGGCACTGTTTGTTCTTGGTCATGATTGGTAATTTATTTCTTCTTTTTCTTTTGCATTAACATATAATCAAGTTCTAATATTTCTCTACCGTGAATTTCACCACCAAAAAAGAAAGGGTTTTATTTTTTTATTTTTAATTGGTTGAATTTTCTTTGCTTCTTGAATTCACAGTGGCCATGGAAGCTTTTCTGATAGCCCCAAGTTGAATAGCATTTTGGGGCATGCATTGCATTCTTCAATTCTTGTACCATACCATGGATGGTGGGTTGCTTCAATTCCTTTTAAGCTTGAATTTGTTTGCTAGAAACTCAAAATTCCTGTGAAAACATGATGATATTTACAACAAATGTGACTTAATACAGGAGAATCAGCCACAGAACTCACCATCAAAACCATGGAAATATCGAAAAGGATGAATCTTGGGTCCCGGTAAATAGTGACCCATAAATAGTGAGACATTTTTATGGTTATTTTAATTTTTTACCACATAATAATGTGACATTCAATAATTTACTGTTTTTTCAGCTCAATTTATATTATGTTTTCAGTTATCAGAGAAGATATACAACAGTCTGCCCAATTCTACAAAAATCATGAGATTCAAAGTTCCTTTTCCCATGTTTGCATATCCTTTATATTTGGTGAGAATCCATCATATCTCTATCTATATATATAGACAAAAATAGTGTTTTATATTTCATTTACCTAATAAAGTTGACTTTTATGTGCATAAATAACAGTTTACTAGGAGCCCGGGAAAAGAAGGCTCCCATTTCAACCCTTACAGTTCTTTGTTTCACCACAGTGAGAGAAATTTAATTGTAACTTCAACTATATGCTGGACTTTAATGGTGGCTCTAATTGGCTACATAACTAATATTATCGGTCCGCTCCAAATGCTCAAAATCTATGGTGTACCATACTCTGTGAGTCGATTCTTGATGAATTACATTAATCCCAATAATTAGCTCAATTTTCATAGTTTTGGTGCTAATAATTTGATCTATCTACAGATTTTCGTAATGTGGATTGATTGTGTCACTTATTTGCATCACCATGGCCATGACAAGAAGCTCCCCTGGTATCGTGGCAAGGTACTAATCATCATTGAATTATTCTAGGGTCTATAAAGTTTTGTTCAAACCTTGGTATATTCTAAAGTTTCTATTTTTCTGTTCTTTCTATCTTTTTACATTCCACCCCCCCCCCCCCCCCCCCCCCCCCCCCCCCCCCCCGCGGTGTCGCATGGGACTCATTTTGCAGCATGCTGCAGTTATTTTGGGATAAAAGACGTTGTCGAGTTAATATATTCTTGATTTTGCTCCTAATTAATTAACAATGAACAGGAATGGAATTATCTTAGGGGAGGGCTAACAACGGTTGATCGCGATTACGGACTGATTAATAATATCCACCATGACATTGGCACCCATGTTATACATCATCTCTTCCCTCAAATCCCACATTACCATTTAATTGAAGCCGTAATATTTTCTTACCCTAAGCAAGTTCATCTCTCAATCTTTCTTTTTTATTTTTTTATAATAAAAATAGTTTAATTTTGTTCATAGAACCCTTGATCTAACATTGCATATTTGTATGAATATCGCGCAGACCAAGGCAGCTAAGCCGGTGCTTGGAAAATATTATCGGGAGCCAAGAAAATCAGGGCCATTTCCGTTTCACTTAATTAGTGTTCTTATGAAAAGCATTCAGCATGACCATTATGTTAGTGATGTTGGGGATGTTGTGTTCTATCAAACAGATCCACACCTAAATGGAACTTTTCCCAGCAAGACTGATCAGTGATCAGCATAATAGGGAAGTTAATTAAGAAGTAATAGTTGTAATATGGCTAAAGTTTGATTTTTTAAACTTAACTTAAATATTATTGCTCTTAGATTAATGACTAATCTCCAATGGAGAAGACTGGGAATATCTCAAGAAGATCAACTATGGTGATCTTATATGTTGCGTACTACTAAATCATAAAAATGCAAGCATGATGGAGTATTTACTATCATGCATATGTGTTGAGTTGAATTGGATGAATTTGTATAATTATTATTGTTATTGCTTATTAGAGGGTTTATATGGAATTAATTGTGTTGTTAAGGCAACGTTTTAGTCAAATTTGACTCAAATCACTTAATAAAGCAATGTAATTTTGTATAAAAAGTTTTTCATTCATTACGTCGTTTTATTAACTAGTCTTAGTCAAACTTGATTTAGGCACTACCTTAGATTACCTATATCGGAGTTAGAAATCGCTCCCAGTTGTGGTAAAAAAATAAAAAAAACTTAGATGGTGAATTAATACTTTAATCTGGGCAAAATTAGTCACATTGAACAAAAAAATTGTATCAGCAATATTTGGCTGAGCTTTATATTCCTAAATATATTTCAATTTTTAAATTTTATTTTTTAATATTTTAAATTAATATTTTAATTATATTCCTAAATTTATTATTTAAATTTAAACTTTATTATTTAATTTCTTAAACTATAATTTTTAAAGTTTTAATTTTTGATTTTTACATTTATTTTTGATTTGTTTTATTTTTATCGTTTGATTATTAATTTTCTTGAAATACTTTCTATTTTATTTTAGATTTTTTAATCTATTATTCCTGTTATACCTAATGCTACTTTCGTTATTGAAAATAGCCGGTAAGTTATGTAAAAAAAAAAAAAAAAATTGTTCAAAGAAGGGGTTCATAAAAAAAATATAAATTGAAGGATTAATTTTGCATTTCAGTTGAGTATTCGAGTACAAGTCTTCTAATTAAGAAAAATACATTGGTCTTAATAGACTGTATAAATGAACGAAGATCAAGCATGGGTCAAGGTGAGTTTGATCCTAGTGTAACTCCACGGTTTAGGTTAGTGGAAATTCCAGCTGCCATTCCAAAACATTGCCGGATCAAGAATCCATGGCGATCTCTCAGTTATGTTATCAGGGATTTAATTTCTTGTAGCTTTGGGGTTAGTGACAATGGCATTAATGTTCATCAATAGCCGGACTTTCTGGCCACTCTACTGGGTTTCCCAGGGAAAATTGTTCATGGCATTGTTTGTTATTGGTCATGACTGGTAATTACTTAACCTCTCCCTCCTCAAATATTTAACTACTCACTACTTTGTTTGTTGACCTTTTTTTAATCACTCGTATTGATGATTTCCGAGCCTGCCAACTACTTGTTTTTATGCCGTAAAGAGCTATTTCTAAATATATTTCTTCTCTTTTTTACTTTTGTATAGATTAATTTGATATGGCTTGTAGTTCCTGCTTATTGTTTGATTTTCATACGATAAAATGGCTGCGACAACTCATAAATGTGTGTTATTCATGACTCTAATTCTCACCATTACCATGTATAATCCTGAAGAACCTAGATTTTTCATCACCCCTTGCTCATTGTGAGTGGAGACTAGGAATGTTGCTATTGTCCTTTCATATGACTCCTTGCATTTAAAGTTAAGAGATGCACTTTTAATTTTTACGTCAGTTCGTGAAGTCTGATAGATTCAGTATGAAATTATTTGATTTTAGTATATATATAAACATATAGAACTATTGTAGACCAACTAAAAAGGGTATTTCAACGTTATCACGCGAATAATTAAAAAACAATACTTATTACCATATATTTTGCTTCAAAACATGTCAATTTTGTATTTTAAACTTCATAAATAACTTTAAAAGTATAAATGTATCTCTAAATTTGAAATAAAGAACGTACTTGCAATTTTATTTACGCCTAAGTAGGCCTTTTTCTTGTAGCAAATTTAAAAGTTGGTTCAACATGCCAAGCTCTCATTTGTCGACTTTCTTTCCATTTGCTTTGTTTTCTTTCTTTCAAGTTAAACCTAACAGATTAGTCAAGCCCACACTTGTTGACTTTTTTATCAAATACAAACTCACTCTCCTCCCTCTCTCTCTAAGGGACCGTTCGGAAATGATTTTTTTTTTTGACTTAAAGTTAAAATTTTAGTAGATTTATAAGTTAAAATTTTAGTAGATTTATAAGTAAAAGTGTTCGGCATCATTTTTACTTATAAGTCGGGAATTATAAGTAATAGTTGTAGAGGTGTTCGACTAATAATGATTTATAAGTTAAGTAAAATGTAAAGATTATTAAAATGTCCTTTAGTAAAAAGAATGTTAAAAAAATAAGGAGGGACAGTTTTGTCATTTCATTAGAGTTGACCAACTTAAAAAAATGATTTATAAGTCATTTTTTTAAGTTCCAAAATCCTACTCTCTTTTTTGACTTTTTTTTTGACTTATAAGTTCAAAAAAAAATAGCAACCGAACATTAATAATGACTTACGAACTTATAAGTTGGGTTGACCAATTTATAAGTTGGCGCCGAACACCCCCCAACTCTCTCGCATTCATTTACACATTTCTTGAAGGTGAAGACAGCAGACTGTGTCATTAATTAAGTTCTTCAATGAAGATCGATGAAGCTGCCTTTGATCCAAGTGCACCTCCTCCATTTAGGATAGCAGAAATTCGAGCAGCTATTCCGAAACATTGCTGGGTGAAGATCCATGACGATCTCTCAGTTCTGTCTTCAGGGATTTTCTTGTAGCTTTTGGATTGGTGGAAATGGCAATGTACATTGATAACTGGATTTTCTGGCCACTCTATTGGACTGCTCAGGGATCAATATTCATGGGATTGTTTGTTATTGGTCATGATTGGTAATCACATACATAAATGCTATACTACATCATTTGTTTTTGTACTCGTTATTTGCATTAAATTAAATTAAAATAAATTTGTGGTATGACCCTGCTTAGCTTTTATACCCTGTAATTCTTTTTAAAATTATTTTTTTTACACTGAACCTGAGGTTTATTAAGCGAGTTCAATTGAACCTTTAAGTGGAAATCAAGTATTATATTGATGAAATTTCTGATGAACGTTAATAAATACTAGGGTGATCAATTCAACAGTATCTTTTTTTAAAAAAATCTCTTTTAGGGCTTTCATAAATTTGAGATATTTCAACAGTATTAAACTTAAATTTTCTTTTGGTTAGAAGGAAACCACTTAACAAACCTCAGTGTACAATATGTAGTGTGGTCGAGCCACAGTATTTTTTTATTTAATTTTTTTAAAGTCTTGAAATATAAACATAATTATTAAGCCTCCAACTTTGGTTTAAAAGATGTTTCTGAATTTTTGCAGTGGCCATGGAAGCTTTTCGGATAATCCTAAGCTAAACAATATTATGGGGTATGTTCTGCTTACTTCTGTTTTCACACCCTACCATGGCTTGTAGGTCACTTGATCTTTCAACTTTACACTTTATAGTCCTTCCCTTATACTATATGCTTGGACTTGTTAGAGTTTGAGGTTATGGAAAGTAACTCGATGAAATGTTTATATCATGTACTTTAGAGGAAGTAATAGCTAATACTCCCTTTTATCCCAAAATAGGAGTTCCGCTTTGAGAAATCTCACAATTAAAAAAATTCAGGTTTCAAAAATAACCTCGCATAAAACTTTAGTGTGTGCGTGCGAATATATATTTCTGTGTGCGCATGTGTTTATATGTCACAAAGTTTTTTTATATATCTAACTTTTCATTATATAAATTTAAACTTGACTTCGCTCTTTAGTCGATTTTTAGAAAATGGGACTTATTTTGGGCCCTATGAGAAAAATGGGGCCATCATTTTCTTGACGAAGGATCTCTATTGTGTTCAACGGTTTTAGTTGTCTGAGAAGATATACAAGCAGCTGGACTATTCTACCAAATTCCTGAGATTCGCCATTCAATTTCCCTTGTTTGCACATCCTTTGTATGTGGTGAGGATTCATATATGTTTTAAATTCTTTTTTCCTTTTCAAAGCAAATGAACTTCCAGTTCTATTATATCATCAACAAAGTTAAGCCCATAATTTTTTAGATAGTATTTATAATGAATAATTAACAATATAAAACTTACTTTAACAAATTTAAGTTATTTATGAGACCTCGTCTTGACTCGTTCTCTCTTCCAAATAGTGCATTGAATAACAGTTGTATAGGTCTCCAGGAAAGAATGGTTCTCACTTCTACCCCGACAATGAATTGTTTCTCCCCAGCAAAAGGACTGGTGTGATCATTTCAACATTCTGTTGGACTCTAATGGTTTCTTTGCTTTTCTTCTTATCCATTGTCATTGGTCCTGTCCAAATGCTATAAAGCTATATGGATTTCAGTATTTGCTGAGCCAGATAAATATTTATAATACTAGTTTGGGATGCAATGAATGTCACTTGCGAGTTATTTTTGCGGTGAAAGTGGTCCTAATAGTCATGTTCTCAATGCTTTTGGTTGACAAAATACAACTAATTGATAGGAATTTTAAATTTTTCTTAAATAGAGTAACCTTTGCACTCATTTTCATGGCAGAAATAAAACCCACAAGTGTGATTCATTGCAGAATGGAGAGGGTAAGCTCAATTCTTATTTTTGGTATATTAACTTTTTAATCTGTGTCTAAGCTGCAGATTTTTGTAACGTGGATTAGCTCTGTTACTTACCTGAATCGCCATGTCCATGAACAAAAGCTTCCTTGGTATCGTGGCGAAGTACTTACAATAATCCAACCAGTATTATAAGCATGCCTTGTGTAAAATGTAAAAAGATATAATATTCCTGCATTTTGACTACTTATTGTTCATGCTAATAAATTATTTCATTGTTTAATTAACATTAAAACAGGAGTAGAATTATCTAAAAGGTGCGCTTACAGCAGTTGATCGCGACTGTGGATGGTTCAGTTACATTCACCATCACCTTGGCAACCATGTTATACATCATCTCTTCCCTCAAATTCCACACTACCATTTACTAGAAGCGGTACTTAACTCATCCTTTACCTTCTAAGCAAAGACTGCCTCCATCTCAAATTGTTGGTCAAATTTTCCAATTTTCATCTACCTCAAGATACTCTTCAATGGATCAAATTACAAAGATACTCTTCTTAATTTTATAGAGAGAATGAATTGGGTAATTATTATTTTTCTAACAGTTTCGATGTCAATGTGGCGCAGAAGACTAGGACAGCTAAGCCAGGGCTAGGAATGTATTACACTATTACAGGGAGCCACATAAATTGGGGCCTATTCCATTTCACTTGATTAGTGATCTTGTAAGAAGCTTGCAGCAAGACCATTATGTTAGTGATAATGAGAATGTTGTGTTTTATCAGATTGATACAGAGTTTTCTGAATCTGCCTGGACCAAGATTGGGCTTACTGTTTGCAGGATCCGCAAAAGGTTGGAAAATGCCTCGATTGTTTTCTGCTGTAACTTCCAATAATGAAACTCGTGGTGCATGCAAGATGGATGGATAGTTCTTCTTGGACAAGTCTACACACACGATAGTCAAACATTATATCCATCTACACTATTAAAAAGTAGGACATGAAACGGATTTCAATGTTATGCTCCATTTTTTAACGGTGTATATAAATATAGTGTTTGATGTAGTATTTACTTGTTGTGTGTTTATACTTATTCTTCTTCGTATATATGTTCAAAAAAAAAAAACTTAAAACATTAAAATTCATGTTAGAAGAATGGATTCTACGGTTTAATTTGCTGGCACCCTTGTATTGTCCATAAGGACACGGGTTAAATTATATAAACCATATTTTAGATCAAGCAACAATTTACTTTTCAAGTTATTTGTCTACAGTTGCTGTATATGGTTGAGAATGTCAATCTTACCCATATTGATCGTACAAATATTGTGGTTAAATGTGTTTGGTACCAAAAACGTTACGAGATACGGAGTATTGAAGAGGAAATTTTGTTTAATTGGCTTAGTTGGTGTTGGTGTGAAATAAGTTTGTGGGATATATTTTTTAAAAATATATAGTTAAAATTGTTTGAGGTATAGACGCATCGTTATAACTTATTGAACTATTTTTAAGCGTAGAATCTTAATAAGAGTATTTTTAACAAGATTACGTCACCTCATCACTTATTTGATAAATGATACCTACAAGGCGGTTATTTAGCAACATTGTCATTAGTTGTTATTCTTATAATATTTTTTTTTACATATTAAGGTTTTTAATAGATTTTTTAAATTTATTCATGTGATTATTATATTATAAATTTGTTTTTGATATATTTTAGGATGATTCTAGGCAATCAATTATATGTTGAGAATTAAGTCGAAGTAAACTAAATAATATAAAATAAAGAGAGAGAAACAACACAAGATTTAATTCAGCTATTAGATTTGATCTTAGTTATTGAGGCTAAAGTGTCATATAAGAGAATACTGGTCATGTATGAATTATAAAATAAAATTGTAATTATATTTGTGTTATAAAAGTTTAAGTGCATAATATTTATTTTGAATCATTATATTTAAGTTAAACAGTAACTTTTGAACACTCACCTATAATTTTTCCCTTTATTGCTAGCCTAATTTCCTTCCAACTCTCGGCGGAAATAGAGAGCTTGCATTAATTATGCAAGTTTATTTCTTATGGGAAGATAATTTAAGACATGTTTTAGTTAAGTTTGGCTAAGATTATCTAGTAAAATTTTAGTTCCGTACTATAAAAATTATAATTAAAGATTTTTTTAAATAAAACTCAAAAATAAAAAACTTAATTCTAAAAAGGTAAAACTATGTTATTTCGCTAAAACTTTACTAAGTAGTTTCAGTCAAATTTGAATAAAACATGTCTTAAATTAAGTATCAATTAAAGTCAATAAGCCACAATTTGTGCTTAAAAGTAAGTCTACCATAAAAGTCCCGATATTTTGAGTGAATTAATATTTTCTCAAGTTAATTTGATATTTTTATAAGTGGATTCCTTTTGATCTTATAAAAATATTACATTAACTTGCGAAAATATCAATTCCCATATGAAATTAATATTTTCGCAAGTTAATTTAATATTTTCGCAAGTGAGTCCCATTTGATCTTGTAAAAATATCAAATTAACTGCAAAAATATCAATTCCCTATTTTGATTAGAAAGAAAATTTAATAAAACACCAAATTAAGAAAGATAAAATTGCAACCAAATAATCGGTAAACTTTTTTTTCTTCTTGAAGTCTCACTTTTTGGAAAGTTCAATATAATATGGTAATCAAATATATCATTCATTGTTACAATATTAAGAACCAATAAAAAAAAAATTCTAAGAGAGGAATTTTTTTTAAGAGAGGAAAAAAATAAATTTCTTTTATAGGAGAAAATAAACTCACAAAAAAGTCTAATACGAAACAAAAAAAGTCTAATACAAGAAGGAAACACATTTCATGTCAATTATTCAAACCTTTTTTTTGAAGAGAGGAAAAATGAAATTTTTTTATAGAAAAAAATAAACTCACAAAAAGGCCTAACACAAAAAGAGAATATACTTCACATAAAAAAAAAATTAAACCCATATAAGATTTAAAAATTAAATATCTCAATTTTAACCATTAAGATAAGACCTAATCGGCGGCACTAAATGGTAAATTTATAGTCAAACAAGTATAAATAAGTCAAAGGTGATGCCCCCGTGGTAAATGCCCTCTAATTTTTTTTCCTATTTCTGCTTTTGATTGCTTTCTATCTTCTCCCCAGTCTCTTAAGATGAAATGGAGAGTAGGCTCTCCAAAAAATAAAAAAATCAGTTTCTTCCTAATAATTTCTCGAAAAACAAAGAAAAATCTACACTCAAGTAAGAGATGACATTTTAAAGAATTTTTTTTACTTCATCCCATAAATAATTTTTAATAAAAATCTAAGGGAATACTATTTTTATATGTATTTTTAATATTTTTACATTATTTTTTTTTACATAAGGGTAAAATCCATGTTATTCTTACAAAAAAAAAAAATCATGCAAAAAAGTCGAAATAATTTTGAACTCTATTTTCAATTATTGAATGGTTTAGAGTTGGAATACCCAAAATATCGGCAGGACATGATTTTGAAACTACAGAGAAGAAAAGTTCAGCATCTTCGGCTACAATTTCACTCCCTACGCCCAACCCGACCACCAACCAAACAGAATTGTCCACCATTCTCTGTCCCCACTACCACTTTTTACCAGTCACGCCACCCAGTGGCTCACCCTATTTGTTATATATATATATACTTGAACTCAAACGGGAACCACCAAATCCACCTTTTTTCCCTTTATTCTTCCTATTAGCTTTTTACAAGGTGCCACTTTCACCACCCTCCAAACGCGCCATTTGAGCGTGCTGTAACATGTTTCCCCCAATTTGCTTACGACAAATTGACTCCACGTTGCGCGTTGAAACATTTCCCCCTTCCTTTTGTATTATTATCACCTTATCATCCCCATGCAGCAGCAGGTAGCAGTAGCAAAATAGTACCGTGTTTGGCATGTTAGCACCAGCAACATTCATTCAAATCCAAAGCCCGCCATCTTTTTCTCTCTTATTCACACACAAACACAGCACAATACATTTCAAATCTGTCTCTCTCTTTTTCCCCTCATACTTTTAATCATCACTGTTCCTTTTGGCTACCAAGTTGAGAAAATTTAACATTACCAAGAATAAAATAAATCACCATCTTTTTACTATTTTCCATTCATCCATCATGAAGTCCTTACCCAATTCCTCCCCATCTTCAGGTTCCTCTACTTCTTACATTTCTAACAGTTTCGAAAACAATTTCTGCAATTCAAAACGTGCCACTTCTGGGTGCATTCGTGGAGTTTTACGCCGGCTTCTTTGCTTTAACAGTCTCCCAACTCACCCTTCTGATCACTCAAAAGAAGCTGGCAATGAATGCGACTACCAAAAAAACACAGATGCGTCGGCCACTCCGGGGTTGGTGGCAAGGCTAATGGGATTGGATTCAATGCCAATGACGGATTTTGGTAATTTGCAGACGAGTCTTAATTCGATTAGGCGATGCAGGTCAATGGATTTTGGGAGGGGAATTGAGTTAAAGCAGGGGAATGGTAGGCCCGTTCAGGGTACATTGTCGTTTCGTGATGCTCCGGCCTATTTAGAGCTAGAAAATGAAGAATTCTTTATTCTTAGCTTTGAGGGTGGAGATGATAACAAGGAGCTGGGGTCGAAAGCAAGAAAATCCGACTTGGGTTTTTCAGAAAAGAAGCCGAGAAGATCAGTGGACAGGAGAAGACAAAGTGTGCAAGAAAATAATAAAGAAAATATTCAGGTCTCTGATATGCAGCAGCTGCACAGCAGAATGGTCACTCATAGAAATTCAAAAGATCCTAGTAAAGTTCTTTGTCCCATAAGGAATTGTGATGAAAATTCAAAATCTCTTGAGCTTGTAAAGAAGATCAACAAGCCTGCATATAACAAAGAGACCCTGGATAGAGGAAGATTAAGGAGGAAGAAGAAGAAGAAGAAGAAGAAAGAGAATTGCTCCCCGGTCAAGAAAGTCGAAACAGAATGCGATTCCGAAAATTCTAGCCCAGTTTCTGTTCTTGATTTTACTGAGTTCCCAGTTGAATTTGAAGGTCCTACTACTTCAGGTTTGTTTCCTCAATTCTGTTCATTTTATAGCTTTGAGTGCTAAAATGTCTGCTTTTTGTAGCTTACCATTTTTGTTTGAAATACTTGTAACAGTACAAAATTCAAGGTTGACAAGCTCATCAAATTCAAGGAGGACATTATTTGAAGAACTAGAAAGTTACAAGAAATCATCTCCATTAATCACCAACAGGTTGCTAATTGATGACTTAGAAGCGAAGAAGACAGGAGACAAATGTGCCATATTTTGGAAGAAAGATTGCCAAAGTCAAAATTATGCAGAAATGTGGGGACAAGTTTGCAAATTTGCTGAAAAAGATATGAGGCAAACCAAGTGGATGATGTACAGAGAAATATGGGATCTTGAAGAATTTGAAGAGATCACTACAGATATTGGGTTTCAAATTCTTGACCAGTTGTTACTAGAATTGGTGGATCAGGTCTCTTCCTTGTGAAATTTTTAATTTTGGGATAAATTCTATATAGAACAGTATGTATTCTCTATGTTCCCGTTGAATTAATTTCCCAATACAATTTTTATAGTGAAATGATTTTCTAAACAAGGTTAATAAAGTTGTTGAATATCTGGAAGAATCAAAGAGCAAAATCATAATTTTTGTTTATACAGCCAAACCATTGTTACAATATTTGAATTGGCAACATGAATTCTGCCTACTTTTGTTGAACATCACCAAATTCAACCTCACATTAAACAACATCAGTTGGTATGTCAAATCAAGAAGACTTTTCTACGAATTTTACAATATTTTACTATTAAATCAAAATCAAAGTATCACATACCATTCGATTGACATCATGAAGCCAAATCTTAGCCGTATTGTATGAAGTTGTCACAAAAAATTTAAATAAAATAAAATAAAATTGCATAGATTTTTTTTTAATTGAGTTAACAGGAATACAACATTTATTATAATAAATGTAATAATAGTATGAAGCATCGAATAATAGCAAGTTAATGTTTTCCTACAGGCAAACAAGAAAGAATATGACAAAGCATATCATTTTAAAACAAGACTCCCTACTATATTTAAGGGATGATTAAGACACCAAAACAATATAGTCCCGTACAAACTATGTTCATGAAAGCGAATAAATGCCGAAAGTTGGTGTGACACCTCTAGTAGGCAGAGCAATTAGCTTTCTCACCTGGAGATTCTAAAGGACATCCACTAAGCTACTCTCCAAAAGGGCAGCAGTAATAAATCTTGGACCATAAACTCTTGAGATCCTGACTGTAAGAGGAAACAGGGGAGCAAATTTTATGTCATCAAAAAAGTTAATATAGCACACCGGTTATACTGTCAACACTGCATCAGAGAACACTAGCAAAACCGATATAATGGCATCAGATGCATGATAGAGACTTTTATGTGCCAATTTAATCATCTACCAAGGGAATGGAGGGGATACTAGTTTTGAAACGCTAATATCCATCATTAATTTGACGGGCAAAATAAAAATGCAAATTCCAATTCAACGGGCATATCACAAGAATCTTTTTTGCTATGCTAACCTTCCGAGAATCCAACGAATCTGGAAGGAAGCCAAACCTTAATATACTATTTATCAAAAAGAGAAACAAACAAAACCAAGCCATTGTCAAAGCTGGTTGGACATAAATGATAAACATATGTGCCCCACCTTCAAGTATAGATATATTTTCAGTTTAAGAATCATTTCTTCAACATGTTTATTCTATCAAAAACTGTAGAATCCACCAAGTGGCCAGAATATGGTGTTACCAGTGCATAATCCTCAGATGGCAGCTAGGAAGGCATATGTAACCAAAGATAAATAAAGCACACTTTTTATTCCCTCAAGAAAAATACAAGTACTGCAGCGGGAGTAAAAGCAAGAACAGAACAGAACAAATAAAAAATAAAAAAACAACATAAATTATATTGAGCTTACAGAAAATAATGATATGAGCAAGACGCTTTTATCCTGCCCATATTTTTTGTTTATGTGATTCAAATATTTTGTGTTCACTATTTTCCATTTCTTTCCACCACATGGTGAATACAAATAAAAATTCAAAAAATCATAAGAAATCTCCATAAGAGTTAATTAGAGAACCCATATGACTGCTAGCATTTAACCTAAGCCACCAGCTGCTCTTGCTCCATGTAAAACTGCTCCACCCATTGTGGAAGCATCTCTGAACCTCCACTGTTCAGATGATACTGCTGCTGCTGCTGATGTTCATCAATATTAAAGTGCCCATAATTTTCAGGTGGGACATCCTTTACCATAGAGTTAACCCGAGAGAAATCGTGATCATTAGCAATGTTCAGAATCGAGGCAGAAGGAGCTCCAAAGCTGCTCCCACTGCTATGGAACCCAAACGAAGCAGATTTCCTCAATTTGTTCAGCTCTTCTTTCTGGATGCCCCAGTCTAGTTTGCCATCAGGGGCACCCCAATCTAACATGGTAGAAGGCATGATAGCTGCAGAAGCGGGTGAGGAAATCCCAGAATAACGGTTCACAGCACTTCGATCAATGAAGCTCTGACTCCTCTTTGAAAATGCAGCAGACCTTGAATTTGGAAAAGGTGAAGCTCCAGCCTGATCAATCCCAAATGACTGTGATGTCCTTGCTGGTGATGACGATAGACTGGAAAGATAACTAGCGCGGGGCTGGTTGTTCATGCTATGCCGCATTGCAATTCCAGTTGGAGACTGCAACTGGGTGGTTCCAGCATCAAGTGAGAGCCCCTGTAACTGAGACAAAATTGCAGGATCAAGAGATCCAAAAATATCATCAAGATTAGTAGGTTTCAATCCTGAAAACCTATTAGGTTCCCCATTCCAATCACCTGGGGAACCAACCAAGGTATTGTTCCAAGCGGATGGGGAAGAGAGAGCAGATAGGTCATTCCAAAATTGCTGTTGGTGACGACGATGATTCTCCAGCCCAAGTAATTCAGCCTCCAAATCCATATCCCTAGCACTTACAGTAGTTTTCAATCTGCTACCAGGAAGCTGCAGGGTTGGGGGAGTAAGGTTAGATTGGGTTGACCACATAGATCCAGCCATGGGAGAAGACACTCCAGAAGGAGTCGTGGGTGGCGTTGAGGAAGGGGCCATCATAACAGATGTAGAACCAAGGGCAAGCGGGCTTATTGATAAGAAGTCTAAGGATGAACTGGTCGAGAATGATCTAGGTGAAGGAACAGCTGAACCAGTTGAAGCATACAAGGGACGAAGCTCTTCAGGCTTGTGGGCAAAGAAACACACCTTTCGATTACACCCTGTCTCATCCTTGCAGAGACGGGTCCGATACTGCGCAGGATGAAGCCAGCACTCAAAAATTCCATGTGCATATTCACAAGCATCCCCCTGGCGGCAAGTTCCCTTTCGGAACTCGGGGCAAGGAACGCAACTGTAATGGTACTTCCGTGGATCACGCCTTCTCGCATTTTCACCGGGGTGGACAAATGGGCACTTTGTCCAATCATGAGAATAAGCCCTCGAGCAAGGCTTAATCTTGAATATATACATTCTAAACTCATCGGTCCCATATACCCCATCTTTGATGTCCGGAAGTGAAAGATCAATAGGATACTCTTTCCTTTCAATCCCATCTTTTGAGGCAGGTGGCGATGACACGTCTTCGTCCTGTTGAGCTTCTATAGGTTCAATCTGATCATTTAAAACATGTTCTTCAAAATTACTGCAACCCATTAACATGAGCTCCAGCATCTTCCTTTTTGAATTGAAGGAAGAACTCAAAACGGGTATGATCAGGTCAGAAGGCCTATTCCCCTTGACATCAACACAATTAACATCAGCCGAAGCATCAAGCAAGAGCTTGACAATGTCATGCATAGCAGCAGATCTACCAGCAACAGCACAGTGGAGAGCAGTAGCCCCATCAGATTCACAAGCTCTGTTGATATCTACACGACCCGTTTCAAGTATATAACTCAATACTTGTTTACTGCCGAACATAGAAGCAATCATAAGGGGTGTCCTGTCCTCAACCCCAATCTTCTTCGAACCAAGCTTTCTACCATACCAAAGTCCAAACCCATCTACATCAAGACCCTCTACTTCCACTGCAGTTTTAAAACCAATCAAATCATCTGCGGCGGCAAATTCAAGCAAAACTGAAGAATCAAAGGCAGCCCTCTCTTGTTCTTGAGATTCACCACCCTCCATGACTAGACCTCTAGAATAAATTTTCCTCTTGGAACCACTGCACATGAGAAGGTGTCCCTCTCTTTCTACAAAATAAAATGACAGAAAAATTAAGAAAAGAAAACCCCTCACCAGATATTGCAGCTCTAATAAATCTTGTTTCTTTTTTACACTAATCATAAGCATAACAAGATAGCTAAACATAATACTAACAAAAACCCACAACAAACAGTTTAACATGGAATTTTCAAAACATCAAATTAACCCACAAACTTTACAATATTTAAGTTCTGCACCTTTCAATTCAAAATTATATATCTGATGTATAAAATTATCCAGAAATCACAAATACAACTCATTACATGTATATTCATGGGATTCAAGAAAGGTAACATCAAATATATTTAACAGCACAAGAAATTGATAAACATACCTGAATTGGTTGAGATAGAAAATGGGCTTAGAGTTTAGACCCAAATATTGTGGGAGAAAATTGATAGAGCCCCGGAACTAGTATTTCGATGAACACATACCCCCCCCGGAGGTTTTAACTAGGCGAACGACTAATAAGACGAGAAAAAGAAAGCTTTAAAAAATAAGAAAAGAAGAGAGACTTTTCTCTTTCTATCTTTTTTTGGTTTTGTTTGGCTCAAAAAAGACGAGCCGGAGCCTCCTTCCTAATCTTTCTTTCTTTTTCTCCTCTCTCTCCTCAGAAACAATTTCCCCCTAAAAATGAAACTCAAATTCAAATACAAATGAAATCAAAATTCAGATAGATAATAATAGTTAGGTCCCACAAATGGAATTTAATGCCGAATTGCCTCCTCCGTCCAAAAAATTATTAGATGGATACCTCTCATGCGATATTTTATATTATATATATATTATTTTAATATTTAAAATAAATTATTTTATTTTAAATATTAAAATAATAATACATAAATAATCTAAAATTATTGAATAATTACTCGCTTCATCCGATGACAGATAGACCGACGTACATATTACTTGTGTAATACTTCAAAACCCTTGCAAACAAACCAAAAAGAAAAAAGAAAAGCAAGAGTAGTCAAAAATTTTATATTATATAACTGTGTTTGTTTATAAAAATAATAGATATGATACAATTATTTATATTAATTTATTAGTATTATAAATTATTTAGTTTATAATTAATTTATTATTTAATCTCATGAATTATATTTTGTTATTTTTAAGACTATCTAATGATGAATTTATTATCCAAGTGTTAAGGTAATATTAGATAATTTTATTTTTGAGATATCAAATGACAGTTAAAATGATCATAAATAATTCATAAATTAAATAATAATTAATTATAAGATAAAATAATTCGTAATGATAATATTTACTACCTATAGTAATATCTCACTCACTATTTTTACAAACAAAAGTAGAATACGAGCTTTTTAATTATTTTAGTGCATTTTATACTTAATTAATTTTGATGCCATTACATTTGAACACTAAAAATTCTAAAATTTTGCATTAATAAATTATATTTAAATAAGTTATGACTAGATAAGCAAAATTTTGGTATATTTGGAATTTATAATTGCAAGAGTGACTTGTATTAAATTATTACTCCATCATTATAAATTATTTATTTTATATGTAGTTTATTAGTATTTAATTTAAATTTGGTCGGATGACGTGTACGCTCGAATGAGCTCCTCTAACGCCACAGTCCTGCTATTTTTCATCAAACACGACCGAATTGTGTTAGAGATACTATAGAATTGTTGGACACGTGGGAGATAACGTTCGTTAGTGGCTGCCTGTTCTCAAATTGAGTGCGGTGTTGATATGAATCCGTTTATGCGCTCCGAGACAACAACGTTGAAACTTTCATTGCATTGTCACGTCAGCTCGGAGCCTACAAATGATCATTACAATATAAAATTCTCTCTCTCTCTCTCTCTCTCTCTCTCTCTCTCTATATATATATATATATATATAATACATAATATTAAATAAATTTACATTTTAATTTTAATTTTAAAATTTTCCCAAATTAATTTATGAGATTTAGTAACGAATATATGGAGTACTGTTAATATTACTAAAAGAAAAATAATACATGTGTCAAAAAATTTAACGATCAAGTTGGTTCTAACTAACATCGAATTTTAATTAATAAAAGAGAATAATAATATATAATTTTTTTTTATTTTTTTAATTATATATATTTATATGTATTTAAATTTAATATTATTATAAATTTATCATCATATATAACAAATTTTTTATTAATTTATTGAGCCAGGTAAAATGTTGAAGTAATCGGTGATTATTTTATGGAGTTTTCTCGTCGTTAATAAACCTCTACGTTTGACTTTTTGTTCTTTTTCCCTTAAAATGTTGATTATATATTCATGTGAACAATTGAAACCACGGGACGGAAGCTACAATTTTTAAATAAGTTGGTTTCATGGACCGAGCACTTGTGCGTATAATTAAATCTCTGCCTCATCTTTCATTTTCTTTTCTATTTGGTGTCTATATCAATCCTAATTTATAAGCATAATTTTTTAAGGTTTATGTTTGATAAAAAAATCTATAGTAGTAGGATTCAAGATAGGATTAAGGTTTGAAGCGTTCAACTTTTATTGTTTTGTTTAAATTAATAATTAATGTTAACGCAAATTAATAATTAATGTTAACGCTTGAATAAATTGGAACGTTTAACCGTCGCCTAAGACGCTTAACTTGCTGATATGATTCTGGCCAAATCTATTTCAATTGATGATCTAAAGGAGGACAAGAATGAACCAACTTGAGGGAAACACATAGCAGTCCAAACTAAGCAACAAGTTTAGCTCAATATTAAGTTTAATATCAGTAAGGTTTTGGCCCAAAATAAAACTCAAGTAGCAGCCCACATTAGGTATTAAAACTAGAGTACAGAGTAGTCCAAACTTTGGCAAAACAACAGTTTAATTCAGCCTAAATTAGAATCCAACAAGAGCAACCCAATTTGGATTCTTATGATCAAGATTGTGTAAATATTTGTTTCCTTAATAAGGCTCCAAGATCAATTATTGAATGGAAGATTGCATGGATGATCTCGTTTCCTAAAATAAGGACAGCTACAAGTATTGAATGGAAGATTGCTTGATTGATTCTATTTTCTTATTTAAATCTGATTATAATTTTATTTAGTAGCCTTAATTAGTTAAGAATTCTAGATCTATGCTTATTAATTATTATTATAATGCTGATTCTGTATGGCTTGCAATCCAATGATTTAGTTTCTTTTTATTTTAGGTATTATAACTTGATTTTAGGTAGGAGTTTTGATTTATTTTAAATATAATTCTAGAGACTTCTTTTAAGGTTTTATTTTTTAGGGTTTTCATTATCATAATTAGTGTCCATGTACTAGTATAAATATGAGTCATAACAGATCATTGTAATTTAATTATTCGATTAATAATAATTTTTCTTTGAGATTACTTGAGAGTATTCTTTCTTTGGTTCTTTTCAAGAACTTCTTGATCTCATCAGAAGTAATTCTGTAGTGATCATCCCAACTTATCATGCATCAATTCATAAAGTGTTTGTGGCGTCTTCTACTGCATCAATCGTTAATTGTACCAAAGTTCATACTTACATATAAGCAATGGGTCAATGTGTCGTTGGTGTTCCACCTTTCCACCAGTTGTAGAACAATCCGGGCGATGACCACCTCACGCAAGCGTGTCATGGAGTTTGTCACTTGCACAATTGAATAATTGGAAATACTTGATAACTTGGGCCGCTGGGGGATAGCTCCGATATGAGAGTAAGTACATGCTTCAAGAAATGTTAACAGTAGATGTGCTTAGTATTTAATAGGCTAAAAATGATAAAAATTTTTACCTCTATTGTCCGCCTATCTTTTATAGTCACATTTCCTTATCCTCTAACCGTTAAGTCGTGTAATAGCTACCTCGGAAGAGTAACACACATTCCCATTATGTCTGAAATAATTGCAATAATGTCCGAAATAAATGTTGAGTTATAATTGCTATATTTATCAATCGGAGTTAAAAGACCAAGTATATGGGACTTAAAAGTCTTCTCGTGGGAGCACTAGACTTAATGAACTGCAGAAGGCCTAATATGGACAACCCAATTTTTCTAGGAAAATGTGCAGGTCAACATTGCCCCTCACTCCCTCAGCATATGAAATGGGGGTAGAGAAAAAAGGGTTCGGGAGCTGAAAAAACTTCTAATATTAAGAAATCATGCTTCAAGAATTCAAGGACTGCTTGGACCTAAGATATGAAGCTTTAAGGAGTTTGAGAATTTCAAAACCGAAGAGTTTAATGCTTTCGTGAGTCTTGGGTCTTCAAGACCGAAGAGTTAAGGTGTTACACCCCCAAATCTGGGCCCACACAGCCCAAACGTGAGTTGTCAAAAGACTACAACAAAATTATTACAAGGTAGAATAACGTTCAACATTACAGTGTATAATAATCAACAACTAAGTTTTCACTATTATTGCCACCCTATTTTACAACACGTGAAGACTACGATAGTTATCCCTCGGACTCTCACTCCATTATCCGGCTAGACCCAGCTACGTTTTCATCTCCTGTTGAAAAATAATGGAACAAAAAGAAAGGGTGAGCTCAAATAGCCTAGTAAGAAATATCATGACTAAGATAATGACGAATAAATTATCATTAGCCTTCAACAATTGAGTTCTTGATAGAATACAATAGACTACAAGGTTTATATCAAAAATTATAGTTAAATTCTTGAACAATGTTCAGATCAATAATAGCAGCGGAATGAGCAATCTATTAGAAGAATAAAGCAGACTATAATGTCCACTCGTTTCTCTTTTTAGGAAAAATATCATCAACTTTTATCATCTGAAATACCATTAGTCAAGATAATACAAATTCACAGTTCCTAGTCATAATCATGCAGATCAACAGTTCATCTTTGCACTACGGGTCAAAGATATTCAATATAACACCAACGGTCATGATTATACCAGATTCAGCCTTTGGTCATAATCATACCAAATAACAGTTCATCTTTGCACTACGGGCCAAAGATATTCAATATAACACCAACGGTCATGATTATACCAGATTCAGCCTTTGGTCATAATCATACCAAACAACAGTTCATCTTTGCACTACGGGCCAAAGAGAACATTCACCATGTGCCATAAAAGACACTGAACAGATGTATCGCCTTTAACCTATTATATCGCCTTTAACCTATCATATGTTCAACAATTATATCACATCTGTGCCCCCGGCCACATATATTCACAACAACTTGATTCTTGATGATTAATACAAATAACAGTGATACAAATGATGAACAGAAGAAACAGGATAAACAATAAGTATCAGAAGTTTACTTTGTGCAAATTCAAATAATGTCTAAATTGTCAACATGATGTGGAGTGAAATTTAAAGATGATATTCAAGATCCACAGTTAAGAATAATGGTTATAGTTGAATAGAAAGATTCAGAAAATAGGAAGGTTCAATTGAAATAATGAAGTGCAACTATTATGGAACATATAATATTTTCAGGAATTATAGAAGAAATAGTTCTATAATAAGTTTCGATTTAGGAGTATAAAAGAAAATAATATCCTTTACCGTAGCAGGTTTGATTAACAAAAGGTGAAGGAAATTAATAT
This sequence comes from Hedera helix, assembly GCA_947179155.2. Classification (NCBI taxonomy): domain Eukaryota; kingdom Viridiplantae; phylum Streptophyta; class Magnoliopsida; order Apiales; family Araliaceae; genus Hedera; species Hedera helix. The sequence goes on along the minus strand of OX359264.1, from coordinate 56,374,964 downwards.
CCCTTACCATAGTAAGTTTGAATAATGGAAGATGAAAAAGATGGTATCCCTTATGAGTATAAAGGAAAATAATATCACTTACGAATATGAAAGAAAATGATATTACAAACGAATATGGAATAAAAATGTCATGTGATAATTCGTGTAGACAAATTATTTTCACACGAGACAAATAAAAAGGGTTATTCACCAACAGGCGGTAGTCCGCGCAGTAAGGTTATTCCCACAATTTAATAAAATTTGAATACGAGGAGTTATTCACCAAACAGGCGGTAATCCGCGCCGTAAGGTTATTCTCAGAGATTAATAAGGAATAAATACGATAGGTTATTCACCAACAGGCGGTAATCCGCGCCGTAATGTTATTCCCACAATTTAATACATGAAAATAAATAACACAAGAAAGAAATGATATTATTTTCGAGGATCAAAGAATGATAATCCTTTCCAGTAAGAAAGAACATAATATCCATTTATGATGATGAAAAGAATGATACCCCTTACCTTAACACGTGACTGAATATTGATTTAAATGAGGTTGATCAACCTATATATTTATAATAAAATTAGTAATTACTACATATAAATTTCAAGGTGTACGATAACTCGTATAATATGAACTGTGATGCCCCCAAATCTAGGCCCACATAGCCCAATTTGAGACGCCATAAAATACAAAATTTCTAATACAAATAGTACATGAAACAAAAATACAAACTCAATAATACACAACTAAGTCTTCACTATTATTGCTACACTATATACAACATGTGAAGACTACAATAACTATCACTGGGACCGTCACTCCATTCCCCTGCTAGACCCGGCTACTCTCTCATTTTCTGAAAAACAATGGAACAAAAGAAAGGGTGAGCTCAAATAGTCCAGTAAGAAATATCATGACTAAGATAATGACAAATAAATTATCATTAACCTTCAACAGATGAGTTCTTAATTGAATATAATAGACAATAAGCTTTGTATCAATAATAGCAGCGGAAAGAGCAATCTATTAGAAGAATAATGCAGACTATAATGTCCACTCGCTTCAACTTTTATCATCTTAAACATCGCTGGTCATGATAATATAAATTTTCAGTTCCTGATTATAATCATGCCAGTCAATAGTTCATCTTTGCATTACGAGCCAAAGATATTCAAATATAACACCAACGATAATGATTATGCCAGTTTTCAGCCTTTGGTCATAATCATACCAACAACAGTTCATCTTTGCCCCAGGCCAAAGAGAATATTCACCACGTGCCCTAAAAGACACAATAATTATATCGCTTTTATCCTATCAACTGTGTCCCAGACCACAGATATTCACAACAACATGGTTCTTGATGATTAGAATAACAACCGTGATATAGATGATGAATCAGAAGAAACAGTATGATCAATAAATATCAAAAGTTTATGATTTATCTTTGTGCAGATTCAAATAATGTCCAAATTGCCAACATAATGTGGACTAAAATTCAAGAATGATATTTAAGATCCACAGTTCAGAATAACAATTAAGGTTCAACAGAAAGATTTGGAAAAATAGGAAGGTTCAGTTGAAATGATATTAGATGAAGCGCAAACTATTAAAGAATATATATTCATTTCAGGAAACTTTACCAACAAGAGACAAGTAAGAAATGAATACGAAGAGTAATTCACCAAACATGCGGTAATCCGCGTAGTCAGGTTATTCTCAGAGATTAATAAGGAATGAATACGAAATGTTATTCACCAACAGGCGGTAATCCGCGCCGTAAGGTTATTCCCACAATTTAATAAAAATTGAATACGAAGAGTTATTCACCAAACAGACGGTAATCCACGCAGTAAGGTTATTCTCAGAGATTAATAAGGAATGAATACGAAAGGTTATTCACCAACAGGCGGTAATCAGCGCCGTAAGGTTATTCCCACAAATTAATACATGGAAATAAAAGGCACATCTTATGAGTAAGGAAGAAACAATATTATTTTCAAGAATCAAGTAATGATAATCCCTTACCATAGTAAGTTTGAATAATGGAAGATGAAAAAGATGGTATTCCTTACCGTAATAAATTTAAGAGTGTGAAAAGAATAATATTCCTTACCTTAACACGTGACTGGATATTGATTTAAATGAGGTTGATCAACCTATATATTTATAATAAAATTAGTAATTACCACATATAAATTTCAAGGTGTATGATAATTCGTATAATATGAACTATCAAAATTATATATATTTAACATAATTTTTGTAGTATAATATAACTACTTTAAAATAGTTTTTAAAATAATATTCCAAAATAAATCTTTCAAAGAAAGCTTTTAAAAATGAATCTTCTCAAAGAAGAGTCTTCTAAAGGAAGATTTGTGAATACCGTGAAAAATAGGAATTTATGAAATTACTACTTTTTATTAAAAGACTTACTTGAAAAATTCCTGCACTCCTTTTGGCTTTCAAACACTCAAAATAGCCTTACTATTCTAAGAGAAAACTCATAAAATTCTTATAGAAAATTTTTATGTTTTAGGATTGATTTTTCTATTCAGCTGAGCAAGCTATTTATAGGAGAAAATAGGGCACTATGCAGTGGTAGGTGGGGGTTGTTGGCATGCCAACGCTGAATAATTCAGCAGCCAGCAGCCTCGTGCAAAATCCTTCTTCAATTTCTTCACCAACCATGTGGGCCCCACCAATGGGTCTACATGTTTCTTACTATTCACGTTACTATTCACATAAAATAATAATATTTTTATTTTATTTATTTATTCTTCCTGTGGGTTCAACATATAATAAATAATGTTACAACAATAATTCAACAATAATGTAATAAACACGTTACAGATCATTATTAATTTAATAATATAAATTATAGTATATTTGCTACTGTGACAATTATTAGGTTCAATAATTTTAAAAACAGTGCAGCAACAATTATTGACTCAATGATATAAAATACAGTGTAATGACAATTATTGAATCAATAATGCAAAATACTGTGTAACATCAATTATTGAATTGATAATATAAAATATTATGCAGTGACAATCATCGATGAAATGATGCGTAACAGTTACGGTGTCAATTATCAGACCAATAATATGAGACACTGTGCAATACCGTGTGCAACTGTAGAGTACCGCGTGCTACAGTAAAATACCATAAATTACCGTATGCTACTATTTTTTATCACCGGTATTTTAACAGTTAACACCGTTGACTATTTTTATTAAAAAAGTTACTTCTGTCGTTTTCTATGTCCGACAAATATTCCGTTGTGGGGTCCACCAATAATTAGTTATTTCGGCGCCGTCGTACGACACGAATATTCCCCGACCAAACGAATATTCCCCAACAAAGCGAATATTGTCCGACAAAATAAAATTTGCACATAACATCTTTAACTTTCAATTTTGTTAATTTAACCACTTACTGTTTCAGGAAAAATATATACGAAGAAAAATTAAATTTTATATTTCATAAAATTCGGGCTCTTATAACCTACACTCCTTATGAAATTTCGTCCCCGAAATTGACGTACCTGGCATTTCGAAGAGGTAAGGATACTTAGATTTCATCTGTAATGACCACGAATTTCATTAGTCATTGTAAATATACTTAATAAATATTTAGCAATGAATTTAAATTTTTCTCATTAATTAATTGTGCATTAGATAATTAAATAAATGTACTTATGTGCCTGTATATTTATTTAAAGAATTAAAGCAAAGTGTATAATTAATTAAAGCAAATCTAATTGGATTATATTTTATATCCAAATAAGTTGATAAACTAGGTTAAAGATATTAACCTAGTAGCCCATGTAATTAATTTAATTACTAGCCCATGTAATTAATTAAACAAGCCCAATGCTTGATTTAATTAAATGTAGCATAATTATTTAAATGCTAGCCCAATGTGTTAATTAAATTGAGCCCAAACCAATTCAATGGATGAGCCCAATATATTAATTTCCTAAGTCCAACATGGAGCCCAATAGAAAGTCAAAATTGGTCAAACAATTGAAACCATGTATATATATATATATATATATATATATATATATATATATATATATATATATATATATATATGTGTGTGTGTATAATTGAACATTTAAGCAATAAAAACAAAAGGAAAAATGGCCAATAAAGGGCCATTTGGCCGGCCAATGTGGGGCCCCTTGGGGGTGGCTTGTGAGCTTCATGTTGCTTCAAAATCAAGCCATGTCATAAGTTGCTCAACCACTCTAGTCAATCAACTAGTCAATCCATGAAATAGTAAGCTAGTTTAGCACTTAATTTGACCAACATGGGAGAATTAGTGAGTTAATGCTAGATTAGTGGTTGGCTATAAATAAGAGACTCCACATTGGGTCTAAGGTTGTTAGTTCATTTGCTAGACTTTTCTAGAGAAAAGAGAGAGAACCTTTGTGAGCTAAAGAGAGAATACACACAAATGTTGAGTGAAAAAGCTAAGGAAGATCTTGGTGGATGTCCTCAAGCTTCATAACTTACTTTGGTAGGAGGAAAAGGAGAGCAAGCAAATCACTAAGGTTTAAAAGTTCTCTAAAAACCTTTTCATTTCATTTTTGTAGTCTAGAAAGCTTTTGATCGGTTAAAATCTATTTTTAACCGATCAAAACTCGTTTTGACGATCTAGATGTATTTAACTATGTAATATATGTATATTCATAGATCTATGTGTTTATAACATGATTTGGTAGGTTAGAAATGCATAGAAGTTAAAGAAATATGTGTAACACAATTTTACCGGTAAACCCTAACCATGCATGCTATGTTTGATGTTGTATTTTGAAATGTAAAAATCCAAAATTTGATTTTTATGGCTAGAAAGCTAGATCTATGAGTTTTAAAGATAAAACCTTTTGGAAGTTTTCAAAAATAATGAATAACAAAGATATTATAGCTTTTATAAAAAAGGATGTCGTTTTTCAACCCTATGTGGTTCGATCCGTAAATTTCGTGTAAAACGTTTTCAAAAAGACGATCGAACCATGAAATATTGTAAAACATTAAGTTAGGAACACATCAACACTGATTTGGTGTGATTTGGATGTGTAGATTTCATTTAATCAAGGTTTGATCAAAGGGTATCAAAACTGTCAAGAAATCAAAATTAGGGTTTGCATTCTGTGATGGGAAAAAATAAAAACCCGAACCGGGTCGGGTCGGGCCGGGTCTGGTTCGGGTCAGAAAATGAAAAATATTCCAGAAATCATTTTAGTATTTTTGGACTTAATAAATATATTTTTAAATATATATATAATTGATTTATTGATTTAAAGGTGTATAAATATTATTATTGAAATAATAATATAATAAAGGTAATAAAATATTATTAAATAAATAATAATATTAGAAGATTATTAAAATATTATTAAGTGTATAATAATATTATAAAGTCAATAAAATATTATTAAATGATTAATAATATTAGATAATCAATAAAGTATTATTAAAGGAATAATAATATTAGATATATATTAAAATATTATTAAATAATTAATAATATTAAATAATTAATAAAATATTATTAAATGATTAATAATATTAGATTCTTAATAAAATATTATTAAATGATTAATAATATTAGATAATTAATAAAATATTATTAAATGATTAATAATATTAGAAACTTAATAAAATATTATTAAATGATTAATAATATTAGATACTTAATAAAATATTATTAAATGATTAATAATATTATAAACTTAATAAAATATTATTAAATGATTAATAATATTAGATACTTAATAAAATATTATTAAATGATTAATAATATTAGCTACTTAATAAAATATTATTAAATGATTAATAATATTAGGTAATGAATAAAATATTATTAAATGATTAATAATATTAGATACTCAATAAGGTATTATTAAATGATTAATAATACTAGATATTTATTTTGAACTATATTAAACAAGTAATATAAGTTCTTTGTGTTTGAAATATTATCAAATAATGATAATATTTTCTAAGTGTTTAATTACCCATAATTAATCAATTATGTGGATTCGTAAGGTTTATAAAGGTCATTATACTTACAAGTATATGATACTAATTTAAGATCAAATTGATTTAATTGTTAGGTCCGTTCAAGAATTGTTAGATTAATTTGATTAGCAGTAGACGACGCACGAGACAAGTTTTCTAACTTTAACTTGTAATTCTTATTGCAAGTCTTCTACCCTTAACTTGTACTTATTGTTGCAATTATTATTCAACCATATTTACATTTCAACTATTGTTGAGCAAGTATTCTACACTCGTAGATATTTGACAGACCTTTAAGTGAATTAATTATCAAAAATTACTTCACATCGCTATTGATTATTGTATTCGCACATCGTGCTTTGCAAACTGTTTAAGAACGTCTAAGCTAATTGTTTCGGCTAGACAAATGCATGTTAAATTCATTTAATTGAATATTATAAAAGCTTATCCAAACCATTGGCTGGTGCGGATTCTTACAGTAAGACTGAGATAGAATAACCCTAGTTAAAGGGAATTTTTATTTGTCGGAGACCCGACAGCGCGCAAGAAAACTAAATGTGATGCATATACATAGGACATGAGAGGACTGATCCCCTCAAGTGTCCCGCTATTTTTAAACAAGGAGTCAGACATTGTATGTCTGTTTTACCTTAGTAGCAGTTCATGGTCCTTAAAGACCACTCAGCAGTAAAGAGTCAATCCCTTCTTTTATTGAACATTGATTCTTGTTATCTTTCACAATTGCTATTGTTGAAAACTTGAAATTATTTCCATTCATCATGATATATCGTATGATTGTTGTTTATAAACTTGTTGAGCCATTTAGTTGCTCATTCTTGCTATATCATGACTATATTTCAGCCATTCCCGAAAGCTCTAAATCGGACAAAGGCAAGGGGAAAGCGAATGCTTAGTTTTAAGTAATTACATGCTAGTAATTTACTGTTATGTAATTACTGTTGTAAATCTTTTGTATTTCCCTTAAGATATGTAATGATAAGATTAAGGTAATAGACCTTGGGAAGTGTAGCCTTTTGATTAAGGAACCTTTTATATTATTCCGCGAAGTTGAATACAATTTATGTATTTCATTATGGTTAAGTATTGTACAGTGAGAACCAAACCCGAGGTTAAAGAACCCGGATTTGGGGTCGTCACATCATCTCAGATTCTAGCTCCCAGGTCATTTCTTCAATATCTTGGTTCCTCCATAAAACCTTAACTTGAGGTATAACCTTTGAGCGCAGAATCTGCTCCTTCTTATCTAGGATCTTAACAGGTACCTCCTCGTACATTAAATCCTCTGCTATAACGTCCGGTTCTAAATCAATGACGTGGTTTGGGTCCTTCACATATTTACGTAACATAGATATGTGAAAAACGTTATGGATGCGAGACATACTTGGTGGTAGGGCTAGTCTGTAGGCTACGGTTCCTACTCGATCGAGGATTTCAAATGGGCCAATAAATCGAGGGTTGAGCTTTCCTCTATTTCCGAATCTCGTAACCCCTTTTCATTGAGAAACACGTAAGAATGCATGATCTCCGACGTTGAAACTTTCGTCTCTCCGATGAAGATCAGCATAACTCTTTTGTCGTTCTTGTGCGGTCTGTATTCGTTGTCGGATCATTTAGATATTTTCTGTTGTCAAGCGTACCAACTCGGGTCCCAACAGTTTTGCTTCTCCTACTTCATTCCAGCATACTGGAGAGCGACATTTGCGTCCATATAAAGCCTCAAATGGAGCCATGCCTATACTTGCTTGGTAACTGTTGTTGTAGGAAAATTCAACCAATGACAAATACTTATCACAACTTCCTTTGAAGTCTAGTACGCAAAGTCTCAAAAGATCTTCGAGGGTCTGGATCGTCCTTTCCGATTGTCCGTCCGTTTGAGGATGGTATGCAGAACTGAATCGTAGCTCAGTGCCCATAGCTTTTTGTAGACTGATCCAAAAGCGTGAAGTGAATCTAGGATCTCGATCAGAAACTATGGAAACTGGCATGCCATGCAATCTCACAATCTCATTTATATACATACCGGCAAGACGTTCAAGTGAAAAGTTTTCTCGTATAGGCAAGAAATGAGCAGATTTGATCAATCTATCTACGATCACCCAAATTGCATATAAGCCTTGAGAAACTTTGGGGAGACCCATTACGAAGTCCATATTGATGTGTTCCCACTTCCATTCGGGAACTTCAAGTGGTTGTAATGGACCCTTAGGCACTTGATGCTTTGCCTTGACACGTTGACAAGTTAGGCATCTTGAGATAAACTCGGCAATCTCCCTTTTCATATTGTTCCACCAAAATGTATGTCGAAGATCTCGATACATTTTGGTACCTCCTGGGTGGATTGCAAACGGCGTGTTGTGTGCCTCCAACATGATTTTATGCTTCAATTCAGGATCGTTAGGAACACAGAGTCGAGAGTTGACTCGAAGTATTCCTTTCTCGTCGATTCTTGCTTCGGGAATGACACCTTCTTGTACTTTCTTCATCATGTTCATCAGTTCCGGATCGGTAGCTTGAGCACCTTTAATTTTATCGATTAAAGCCGGTTATACTCGCACGTGAGCAATGTTCGAGTGGGTCCCTGGTGTCTTTAGCTCTATTTCCATCTTTTGCAAGCCGTACAGAATACACTTTTGTGTTGTCAGCAGTGCACTTGTACTCGCATAAGATCTCCTACTCAGAGCGTCAGCTACAACGTTAGCCTTTCCCGGGTGATACTGGATTGTGTGGTCGTAATCTTTCAACAGCTCAAGCCAACGTCGTTGTCGCATGTTAAGTTCCTTCTAAGTGAAGAAATACTTGAGACTTTTATGATCCGTATAGATATCCACTTTTTCTCCATACAAGTAGTGTCTCCAGATCTTCAACGCGAAAACGACTGCTGCCAACTCTAAATCATGAGTATGATAATTTTTCTCATAATCTTTGAGTTGTCGAGAGGCATAGGCTATAACTTTTCCATGTTGCATAAGTACACAGCCTAGACCTTTGCCTGAAGCATCGCTGTAGATAACAAATTCCCCCGATCCTGATGGTATAGTCAGAACAGGAGCTGAAAAATTTCTGTACTCCTTTTGGCTTTCAAACACTCAAGATAATCTTACTATTCTTAGAGAAAACTCATAAAATTCTCATAGAATTTTTTTATGTTTTAGTTGTGATTTTTCTATTTAGCTGAGCAAGCTATTTATAGGAGAAAAGATGCTACTATGCGCGGTAGGTGAACTGAAAAAAATTCAGCAGAGGATGCTACGCAGCCTCCACCAACCATCCAGCCAAACTCATATTTTTCACATTTCATATGGGCCCCACAGTGGGTCCACGTACTATTCACGTTACTATTCACATGAATGGTTAATTAATTATTTTTTTTTTAAATTTATTTATTTATTCTTCCTGTAGGTCCAACATATAAAATAAAATAATGCGACAACGATAATTCAACAATAATGTAATAAACACGTTATAGATTATTATTAATTTAATAATATAAATTACTGTGTATTTGCTATTGTGACAATTATTTGGTTCAATAATTTTAAAATACATTGCACTAACAATTATTGACTTAATGATATGAAATACAGTGTAATGACAATTATTGAATCAATAATGTAAAATACTGTGTAACAATAATTATTGAATTAATAACATAAAATATTATGCAGTGACAATTATTGATGAAATGATGCGCAACAGTTACGGTGTCAATTATCAGACCAATAATATCAGACAGTGTGCAATACCGTGTGTTATTGTAGAGTACCGTGTGCTACAGAAAAATACCATAAATTACCGTATGCTTATATTCTTTTATCACCGGTATTTTAACAGTTAACACCGTTGACTATTTTTATTTAAAAAAGTTACTTATGTCATTTTTTATATTCGACATATATTCCGTTGTGGGGTCAATCAATAATTAGTTATTTCGGCTCTGTCGTACGGCCCGAATATTCTCCCGACAAAACGAATATTGTCCGACAAAATAAAATTTGCACATAACATTTTTAACTTTCAATTTCGTTAATTTAACCACTTACTGTTTCATGAAATATATATATGAAGAAAAATTAAATTTTATTTTTCATAAAATTCGGGGTCTTACATAAGACTTTCGGGAATCAACATACTATAAAAGCAAAGATAAAGAGCTCCAACATTTTGAAGACTATTGATCAAATGTAGAGAGCTTCAGGTCTGAAGACTATTTATAGACTTTGGGAGTCAACAGACTACATAATCGAAGACGAAGGGCTTTGAGAGTCTGAAGATTACTTACCAAAGAGTTTAGGTTTCACGGTTCTAAGGACTTCAGAACAAAGATATTAGGTTTCGGAATTCCATTAACCCTAGACCGAAGAGTTAAAGATTATGAGAATCAACAGATTACATGACCAAGTACAAAGAGCTCGGGAAATATGAAGATTGCTGACCGAAGGCATAGAGCTTCGGGAGTATAAAGACTGCTAGTGGACTTCGTGAGTCAACAAACTACATGATCGAAGACAAAGGACTTTGAGAGTCTAAAGACTATTGGCTGAAAAGTTTAAGCTTCGAGATTTCAAAGACTTCAAACTGAAGAGGTAAAAGACTTTGGGATTCCAATGACTTCAGATTGAAGAGATAAAACGCTTTGGAATTCCAAAGACTTTGGACCGAAGAGAATAAAAGGCTTTGGGAGTCATATACTTCAAGACTGAAGATAGGGTGCTTCGAAAATTTGAAGACTATTAAGATTGAAGATAATAATTGGGAAAATGAACTGCTGGTATTCGGGTGGTGTAAGTTTTATCTGAAGAATGTATTCACTTTTGCCTCTTATTCTTGGGGTTGCCAATGATCATCCCTGAAATTCCTTTTGCCACCGTCTCTTCGACTATTATATCTTCGACCGAAGAAATTGGTAACTTTTGGACTCTTTGGTCTATCAAAAGAAGAATATTTTATTCAGCAACTTTTAGTACCAATTATCATATGTTGCACAAGAAAATTACTTTGAGAGTTTTTAAATTTAATGGGAAGTTATCTTTATCTATTTTTTGCTTGTATTATATTTTTAAAGGTCATGTACATTTATTTTGAAAATAATTTACCATATTCATACGCATTGCGTGTACGTGCATACTAGTACTATAAAATATGAGAGAAAATATGAAGAGGGCCTATCATTTGATGATTTATATATTTTCAATACATGGTTACTATTCTGTATATAATTTTTTGTTTATAATTTGTACACATAATATTATATTAAATTTGTTGAACTTGAATTCTGGCACATTCACATTATTTTGGAAGTGCTCCAGCCCATACACAGAAGTAAACCAGCCACTGATCCCAACCAAACATTTGATTTAGAAAATTTGTAAGTTGTGCCTGGATATGGTTACTTGGTAGTAATTTACATGTTTGTAGTCCTCCTTTAGCACAAATTATAAGTTTTATCAAAAAAATATTTATAATTCTAAAATTTTGGGTCCAAAAGTGTACTACGTCAGTTTCACAGAAAATAGTCTTTTTTTTTCTTTTTTTTTGTTTTATCTTGTCCCACAAAAAGTCAATTTTTTAATAATAATATAAAATTTCACAATAATTGTAAATTTGTAGTCATAATTTTATTATCATGTTTTAGGGATTAATTTAAAATAAAAATATAATCTTAATATATAAAAAATTGCAAACAAAACTCTTTTTGTCAAAGTAATATAAAAATCAATTTATTATTATTATTAGTAGCCTCACCCTTGTGATAATTTGGTGAATTACAACTACATTTAGACACATCGATCGGCTTTATTTATTTGATGATGATAGCTAACTTATCATCATACACTAATAAGAAGAAAAAATAAGGATAACAATGGCATAGTATCTATCAGTCCAGACGCCATGCCGAGTCTCTCTACCGCACTGTAGATCAGCGAATTTGCTCCAGTTGCTGCTAATGTCAGTCCCATCTCTGATTGTCCCCAAAAGACAATCGTGGATATAAACTGCAGAGGGAAATGGCATCCATATTTTTCCGAAGGGTCTTCTAATTGTATTTGTCCTAACCCTTTAAAATTACACTCCATCTCTTTCTGATTACGTACTTGGAATAAATTATTGAACGCATATGAAACATTCCCTTCGAATGTTAAATTGTTGTAAGATGCTCCGTAATATAATTTTGAACAATCTGAGTTCTTGCATGCATAATTAAATTGTTCCATCATCAGCTCTGTTTGATTTTTTTTCATTGCTTTGTTGTTATAAACGCACCACCTTCTTGGCATAGACATAACACCGTGCGCTGGTTCTAGTTGAACATCTTTGCGCCCTTTCATGGTTAAATCCAACTGAAATCTAGGCTTTCCTTTATAGTCATAAATTCCATAATGTCTTACTGAGGGACCACGATATGTAATGTCCCTACTATTCTCATCATTTAAATTGTATATGTAGGCTTCAATTGGCCCCGGTCGAAGTGGAGTTCCTTCGTCGTCGGCCATTTTCTTGAGAAACCCATCGTAAAACCTTTGAGCAGTTGAAACATTTGCATAAATATGTCCATCAGTTGGCCAACCAACCTGACTAACAATTATTTCCATCTTGTGATATCCGTATCTTCGCAGAGCGCAAACAAATGAATCATATACCAAATCGAACACATTTGTGTAAACATTAGCTCCATCTTTAATATTAAAATCCGAGTCGTTGTCAAAGAATCCGAAATCAAGAGGATAACCTTTCTCTAGGAGAGTCAAGTGTGGATATATATTGATCATAAAAGGAGCATCGTTAGAATCAAGAATTTCTAATATTCTGAGCATACGCTCCTTGACAATGCCATTAAAATCAGCATCGGATGGTTGGGTAATATTGGGTATAAGAACGTCTGGAGCATGGGGAATGGTGGCTTTTATTTGGTTATACGGCTCAGGTTGCTCCTTAAGATATTTTGTAACGTGAAGAAGCCCTGTATCAAAATAGGTTTGATATATTCTAGTATAATTGTCTACGATGGTGAACGGTTCATTTCCAATCAGCAAATACCTGCATGCATGCATATAATGCAATTAATAGCCCGAAATTAATAGTAATAGATATCATTGATGCACGTGAACCAAAATATATACTACGTTTAGTTGAAGAAGATCTTAATTAATTAGGGGAAATATGATCATAATCTTACTTTACGTTTAAATCACATTCTTTATAAGCCTGAGTGACATTTTCTTTGACATAAGCTTCTGCTCTCCATGGTTTATTTATTAGGCCAGCTTCCACATTTGGTATTGTAATCATCATCTCTAATTTGGACCCGGCAAAAGCTTGAACAACGCCTCTATTGAAGCTATGCAGTTTAATCTTTCGGACACCATTTGTCAAAAGCATCTCAACCACCATAGAGGGAAGTAATATTACTCTGGACATTCTTCCCCAATTTACTCCAACTCCAGTCCCTTCAATAACATTGACCGTCGCAAAAAGCATAGAACATGCCAAAATCAAGATCGCAGCAAGACGCCCCATGGTCCTCCTAAGTATATTAAATATATTGATGAGGAAATTAGATGAGATAATGGTTTAAATGAATTAAATTGATGTGTAGAAATGAATGAGTTTGCAAGATTTTTGGCTCAAATTTATAGGTTTAACTAAATGAGGGGAAGAGTTATATATTTTGAGATATATCATGTGTTAATTTTAGCAAAAAAATAACAACTCATTCATTTAATTTTGGATTCATCTTGATGATTTTTAATCACCTATTTACTCAATGTGGAATAAATAAATAAAAATCATTGTTTGCTGGAAAAGCTATTGTTATGGAAATCTCAAAGAAATAGATAGTTTGTTGGGTTAACTTTAGGAACATTTTTTAAATGTTGGTCTACTTAATTCCTAATTTAGTATGTAATTTCAAAACACAATATTTATAGCTAAAAATATATAGCATATCCAAATAAAAGACTTTGCTAAATTAAAGTGAGTGGAAATAGTTCTTTTTTAAAAATTAAAAAAGAAATGGTAATCTTGGATTGGATACAAAAATAAGTTTCCATACTTTGTGGTATACCTATTTATGTTTATAGCACAATATATAGTAATAGTTGGTAATATTGTATTTTCTTTATTTATTTATTTTTATATTTTTTTGATAATTTGAACACACACCTCATACTCATACACTAAAAAATTCAAATATCCGACCTCATGATAATCATGAAGCTCGTCATACTACTTGAACCAAAATATTTAAAAAGGAAAAAAGAATTACATGACACTTTTATCCCTTAAACTCGTAGTCTTATTTTTCCAAAAGTACTTTTTCATTTGTGTAATTATACATTATCTAAACTTTTTAATTAAAGAATTATATGTCTGTATTAGCAATAAAGTTTTTACATAAGCAAAAACCAGCATAGTCAAGATCAAGACTAAGAAAGAAGAAAACCCTATCATCATCATCATCATCAAGTTGAAACAACCATGTCCTAATGCCGTTGAATGAGAATACTCTAATTTCAGATTTTTTTTGAGTATTTTTTTTTTGTGTAATTGAGTCGCATCTTATTTTAAAATATCTAATTTAAAAAGTCAAGTATAATATTATCTTTTGAAATAGTAAAACACCTGAATTATTATTTTCACAAGAAAAAATAATATTTTTACAATATCATATTAATATAAGTTTAAGTCTCATTTATTATTCATGTGAGATAGTCTTATAAGTTGCACTCCTAATTTATATGTGTAATATGTGTTTATTTTAGTAATGACTTTTCACTTCTATTATGTTAATTTTAATTTTTTTATTAATTATTTTTTATATTTTCGTTTATAATTTTTCGTTTCTCTTGCATTATGGCCTTACCTCAGGGAATTATGTTCAGCCCACTCAATTAGTTTGAAAAAAAGACAATGTAGAGTAGTCTTGAAATTATCATTACCGTTCCTGTCGTTCCGTGTGTAAAATATTTTTAAAAAATTAGAAGATGTTATAGTCTAATGAAAAATATTTATTATTCTATTCATTTTGAATTATAAAATTAATATTAATTTTAAAAAAAAAATTTAAAAATATTTAAATTTAAATTTTACATAATTTATTTAAGTGTTGAAAATAATAAATTTTATAATTAATAATATTTTTTAAATAATTTATGATATTGATAATTGTATTGACATTAAACTATATGAATTGATATTAATTTTAAATTTAAAAATATTGAAAATTATTTTTTTTTAAATAAATATTGATCTATACATTTTTAACGGATGAAATATTAATGCTGATAGCTTGTTAATAAATCTCTATATTTATTGTGTAAAGTTGAAAGTTTGTGTCAAATCTCAACAAAGTCTCTTTGGTATAATAATTAAGTTCATTTTTGGAGAATCAAGAGGTCTTAAGATTCAATCTTGACTTACCCATAAATCTTATCCGATATGTTTATTGGCAAAAAAAACAAAGAAGTAGGCTATGTTTATTTGTAAAAAATATACTTAGAATTAATTTAACACTATTTCGAATTATTTTATTCCATAATGAGGGATTATGAACTATTTTTTTAAATAGTCTTATGGACTATTTTTTTTAATCATTTCTAAGGCTATTTATGTGGGATTATATAATCTCATGAAAAAATTAGGATTAATAGTTTCCCTTATTTTAAACTAATAAATCGATTTGTGAGACTAATAATCCAACATTAAGGAATTAATAATCTCTCGTCAAAGAATTAACTAATGCAAAGTAGTACTCTCTCCGTCCCAGAATAAAAATTTTAGTTGACTTTTTGTACATATTAAGAAAGAAGATAAAATGACAAAATTATTCATATTTAAATTCTCATTTAATTGCATAATTTTTTGTAATACTCCATAAATATGCATAGAGAATAGAAATATGACAATTAAAACTAATGATATTATAAACAAATTATTGTAAAAAAATAAATTATTTAAGATAAGTAGATATTTAACATAAGACTACCTAAAATAGTAATAAGAGTTTTTATCCTGAGACAGAGGGAGTATTAAATTAAGATAAATAGTATAATCCCAAACATATTTTCTTATAAGCAAACAAACATTAATTTTTGACTATTAGTTATATAAAACTATTTAATAGTTTAAAATAAAGGGGACTATTAATTTTACATTTATTATGAGATTATATAATCTCTCGTAAGTAATATTAAGAATGATAAAAAATAGTCTATATGACTATTTAAATGATTATTAATCTTCTATAATAGAATAAAATAATTTAAAATAATATTAAATTAATACAAATAATTAAATTCTAAAATATTTTTTTATAAATAAACATAACTTTGTTTCTATCCTAATTTCACTCCACACTTGGGAGTTTATTGAATATTTAGGGACATTTATTGTTCTGAGAATATAATTATTAATTTGACATTATTAACGGCTAAATTGAAGTTCTTCGTTAGCTGTGTTAGATATCCAAAGATTCTGCTAAAAATGGTCCATTTTTATTATTAAAAAAGCGAAAATAGACATGAAATTAATTGTACAAAAGTGTCTATAAATATATTCCTATCTTACTGATCACATGTATATTATTTTATGACGCTTCTCTATTTTATCTCTCAATTTTTGCAATTAATAATTATACATAATAAGATATGAAGGATTTTTATTTAATAATTTAATAATTTTATCAAATTATTATGAGTTAGTATCGAATTAATTATTTAAGATTTTTTATTTTTTGTTATAATATATAAACTTTCGTATATCATAAAATATATACACAATTATTTTTAACATTATATATATATATATATATATATATATATATATATATATATATATATATATATATATATATATATATATATTATGTTAATAAAAAATAAATATATTAATAAAAAATTATCAAATATTTATAAATAAAAAAATGCCTCACACTCTACACAACTTGTGAATAACAAAAGAAAAGACGCTATTTTGGAATTGCCCCAACAAATAAAATTAACACCACACCTCACTAAGTCACATGACAACACCACTCCCCTCCGCCACCACCATCACCGCCGTAATCCTCCTTATAGTCACCTCTTTTCCACCCATCAAAGTCACTAGCCTCGGCTTCAGCTCCACCATAGCCATCAGCTACAGCTCCACCTCCTCCGCCACCGTCTGCGGCATTATCGCCGGCAAATCCACACAAAGAATACAATGCTACAAAGACCGCCAAACCATTTCTATCCAACCCAATATATCCTACGACTCCATCTCCGGCGGCTTCAACTTCTTTTGCGGCTTATCCTCCGGAGGCATCGCCCTTCTTTGTTGGGACACCACCACTTTTCGCGCCAATTGGATGTATTACAGTTACGGTGACCGTTTAACTGACTTAACTGTCGGAAATTCTCAAATTTGTGCGCTTAAGGTTAATACGGGTGTTACGTTATGCTGGAGATCATTTCCATCACCTGATGCAGCATGGAAATTCCGTACAATTACCTCTGGAAAAGGGTTCTCTTGTGGAGTTTTGAAGAACGGCGACAGAGTCAAATGCTGGGGTGTTGGTGAAATTGGAGATGAAATTGAAGCCCAATTTGGTGATTTCACTATGTCGAATTTGGTGGCTGGTGAATCCCATGTTTGTGGAAATCTAAAGATTAATGGGAGTTTGATTTGTAGAGGGAGCAATATAGGTGGACAGCTTGATGTTCCTTCTAATTCTGCTTTCGGGTTTTCGAATCTGGCCTTGGGGGCTAATCATAGCTGTGGAATTAGGAGAGAAAATGGGTTTGTAATTTGTTGGGGAGGCGGATCAAAAAGATTAGATTTTGTTTGTCCTGCAGCAAGATTTGATTCTTTCGAGTCGATTGTTTCGGGCTTGGATTTTGTTTGTGGATTGAGTTCAAATAATTTATCAATTATCTGTTGGGGGCCAGGGTGGTCTAGTAGACTAAATTCAGGGAATGTGGTTCCTTTGCCAATGGTGATTCCGGGTTCTTGTGTTCAAGCTTCGTGTAGCAAATGTGGGGTGTATCCGAATTCAGATAGTCTTTGTTATGGTTCTGGGAATATATGCAAGTCCTGCGAGGCAGAGGTTGAGCTTCCTATTCCAGCACTGGTAATACCAACAATGCCACCAGTATCATCATTATCCCATGCGAAAAACAGAAATATTTTGGCATTTGGGATTGTTGGATTAGTAGGGGGTTTTGCAGGCATTTGCACTATTGTTTACTTGTTCTGGAGTGGCTTTCTGCACAAGAGAATTTACATTTCAGTGCAAACTAGTACTGCTAGGGGTAATGCTGGTGCATTATCAGGGACTAATTTTAGTGGTACTAGTGGCAGGTTCTCAAGATCATCGTCTGTGCAGCGTGAAAGCTTGCGGAAATTCAGGCGCCAAAGAAGTGGAATATCTTCCAATAAGCACTCGGGCAAGGCAGAAGAATTCTCCCTTCTGGAGCTTGCTGTTGCTACTAGCAATTTTGTGATGGAAAATAAGATTGGTGGTGGGAGTTTTGGCACAGTTTACAAAGGAAAGCTTGTTGATGGCCGCGAAGTGGCCATTAAACGGGGTGATAATGCCTCTCAAATGAAGAAATTCCAGGAGAAAGAGAATGCATTTGCTTCTGAACTGTTATTGCTATCGCGCCTTCACCACAAGCACTTGGTGAAGCTGGTGGGATTTTGTGAAGAGAAGGATGAGAGGCTTTTAGTTTATGAATACATGAGTAATGGATCATTACATGATCATCTGCATAGCAAGAACAATGTTGAAAAGGGTAGCAGTGTTTTGAATTCTTGGAAGTTAAGGATCAAGATTTTATTGGATGCTGCAAGGGGAATTGAGTATCTGCATAACTATGCAGTGCCACCAATTATTCACAGAGACATAAAGTCCTCAAACATACTGCTTGATGCAAATTGGACCGCAAAGGTGTCTGATTTCGGATTATCTGTAATGGGTCCAGAATCTGATCAAGATTCCATGTCAATTACAGCAGTCGGAACGGTTGGATATATTGACCCCGAGTCCTATGTGCTCAACATTTTAACTGCAAAGAGTGATGTATATGGCTTAGGAGTAGTAGTTTTGGAACTTTTAACTGGGAAAAGAGCCGTCTTTAAAGAGGAAGTATCGGAGCCTATGAGCGTGGTGGAGTATTCAGTTCCAATTATCACGGCCGGGCAACTAAGAAGTATTTTGGATAAAAGGGTTGGGTTTATTGAGATGAATGAGGCCGAGGCGGTGGAGCTGGTGGCTTTAACCGCCCTACGCTGCGTGAACTTGGAGGGTGTAGAGAGACCGACTGTGACAGAGATTGTGGCCAACTTGGAGAGAGCATTGGCTCATTGTGAGGAAAGCCGTGATAGTATCTCAAGTAGTACATTCTCCATCTTTGCACAATAAAGTCTCTCCTACAAGTATTCACTGAACTCGTTTTTTCAGAATAAAATTTCCGATTTTCGGGCATTTATAATTTGTCAGTCTAATGTTTTTTTGACCCTTGATACCATCCGTAAAATTCATGGCTAAGCCATTTTCCTGAAAAATTAAATTTATTATTTTGTTTTCTGCAAAATCGGGTTCCTAGCTTTTGGAGTAATGCTATGTCCACTGAATTTGTGCACCAGATAGGCATCGATTGTAATACATGCAACTTTTTCTCATACATGTAGTATAGGAAAAAATTGCATCATCAAATTTTTTACTGCTGCATATATGGAAAAGAGTTGCGTTTTATAGAAAAAAGTTGCATTCGGCCATATTTGAAGTCATATGAAGCCTATAAAAATTTGGAAGCAGAATGATGAGTGATACTTGGGTGTACTTTACATGTGAAATAAAACAATTTTGCTATAAATAATGACCCATGCAATGATGTCCAATGTACCAGGTGAAAGACACCCTGTCCTAAAAGAAAGTAATAAGATCTTGCATCTGAATTATCATTATTGCAAAAGTACTAAATTTTCCAACATGTTAGATCACGATTTCTGCAAACAGTTTAGAGTAATAGATTATGGACAAATCCATGTGTAAATTGAGGGCATAGCCAGGGGCGGATCTAGAAATTTGCCCCAGCAGGGGCAGATTTTAGCTTGGCCAGACTCTACCCACTAGGTAGTGAACATTCATCAAGTCACTAATGGCCCTCTCCAACATGGATTCACCAGCCAAAGAGCAAAGCACTGCAATGACAAATAAAACAAGCCCAATGCCTTATTTATAGCCTCTTGGTATTTTCAAAATCCTTTTTACAAGCGATGTGGGATTTACAGTAAATTCAGTAATCAGGTTGTTTTGGCTGTGTAGCCTGTGTTCCATTCCACTTTAGCAGCAACAACATTATTCATATTACTGGATGGAAAGATGTAGTCTGAGTTAACATAACTGCACAGCACTCGGCTAAAATCAACTTCAAGAGATAATGATTAAAGTTCAAAACTTTTACAATATTTTCTCTGATTGTCAGTCATGATAATGGTTATTTGCATGATTTAGTCAAAATTTCTGATTTGAGATGGCGCGAAACAATATCATTGCAATGCATACAACTTGTTTGATGATGTCTATGGGAATTTGACATGTAATTGTTTCGAGTTTTGTTTAACTTCGCTCATGAGTCTGTTGCTTGCTTCTTCATGCACTAGTTTCACTCACATTGTACTCACTGTTAGGCAGTAGTTAAATAACAAAAAAGAAGATAAAATGATGCAATATAAATACACAAAACTCTCAATACCTGACAATAAATCTTACAATTCTTGTGTGTTTACACAAATCATAATTTGGTCAACAATGTCGTGGTTGTATCAACCGCTGCTTCCATCTCCACTTCCCGGTAGAAGCTGTCTCAACATTGCGACCACCTGCAACATATTAGGCCTTTTGGAAGGGAAATCATCAACGCACTGAAGCGTTATCTCTAAATACCGAACCATTTCTTTAACTTCATCTGCTTTTGCTTCTGCTTCATCTGTTCCTTTAGTCACTGAAAGCAGCTCTGGGTCTATTACTTCCATCCCTTTTCCTTCTCTAACCTCCACCCCACTAGGTTGGTGTCACCAAAATCTTCTTTATCGGTTGGCCGTTTACCCGTCACAAGTTCCAAAAGCACGACCCCAAATGAATAGACATCTCCCTTTGCAGTGCAACGAAAGCTTTGGTAGTACTCGGGTGGGACGTAACCGGGAGTACCTGCTAGTGTGCTCACGCTGAGATGCGTGTCGAGTGCACTTATGAGCCTCGCCATTCCGAAATCAGAAACTCGGGCTTCCATTTCATGGTCTAGTAGTACGTTGATTAATTGCTAAAATCGGTGTATGATGTGTGGGATGCAATTGTGGTGTAGGAAACAAAGTCCTTTCGCCGCCCCTCTTGCTATCTTCTTCCTTTCCTCCCACATAATAAACTCACACACTCTCCAAAACAAAATCCATTAGGCTGTTAATTACATTCATCTAGGGAACAATAAGGAAAAGAAATCAAAACCTACACGAATAGCAGTAAAAGTGATAGCAATTAAGCATATCCAGAGTGTAACGTTATGCGACACTAACTGGTTCGGAAAGCATCTCTCTCTGCGTCTTGCACCTGTTGCAGAGGGTCAACATCTAGTTTCACATAAGAGAAGCATGAGCTTAGTGACCAATGATAAGTCAATTTTTTCTAATGGTACATGACCAGCCATAAGTGCAGCAGCAGCATTCCCGGCATTGTTTTCTTTTTCTCCATTTAGAGTCCCACATCGCCTAATAAAATTATCTTAACTCTGTTCTTATATACAAACCCTGCCTTTAGTACTAAATGTCTAACTAAAACAGAAAGAAATGTTATGAAATGATTTGGTGGTCTGCCCCCCAACTTTAGTGAACTATTAGTTTAAACCCCAATAAACAAAATGGCAGCATAGGCACTATGCTGCCCTCAAACAGATCCGCCCCTGGGCATAGCATATTTCAAGCTGCTTGTGGGTTTTCAGATGTTGAATTGATTCTTGCAATGCAGGACTGGCTCCAGGGTTCCAAAGGAGTATTGTTGAGCTAAGCTATACAACGAAAATCAAATATACCAACAAGTTTGGCAACAAAAGTCAATGCTAGCTCTATAATGAGAGTATTAAATTCAAGAAGTATATGATAATTTCAGATAAAAAATTGCATGTGCACACGGGCATTATTTCATTTTATTTCTAATTTCATTAACCTTATTGGTATAGTGCTGTTCCATTAATTGAAATAATAATGTATTTAAACATTATTATGTTATACACACAGCATCTTATTTGATCATCTCATGACGACAATATTAGTCTTGAAATTACTACAAAATTCATTGATTAGTGTACTCTGATTAACATATATAATTGTGATTACAGTTCACCTGCAGAGACCAGACTGGCAGATAATAACTCGCAAGCTACCTCCATGGACTTTGTACCCTCGACTCGACAGCACACTTTATTCTTATAAACTATACTTGTAATACAATAACAAAATCTAAGGTCAAGGTCTCTTGGAAGTTGTAAAGAGTTGAACACTATACCCTGCATATCAAGTTTTTGTCAACCTTTTCTCCCAATTGTAATGAGAACTGTAACAACGTGCCAGGCTGTGTCTCCATACCATATAAAATGCAATTATATAACGGAATGATGCATAGCAAATAATTGATTTAGGCAGTAGTTCAGTAAATTGATTTTACACCGTTCATATAAAAATTTAACAGTTGCTAAAGAGAAAAAAATTTGTCCAGCCGCTACTACTTCCAGTGGTCTGAGCAGAAAAAAAATTATTTTGGCCAAATCGACGATTTGAACAAAACGATAGTGTTTTAACTATTCTCAACTGTTATTGATTCTAACAACATGAGATAAACGATGGCGTTTGGACTAAACTATTCCCAGCCGCTAGAAGGACTAGCAGCATGAGTCTAAAAATAATTGGCCTTGCCGCTACGGCAAGAGTAGAATTTTTTTTTGGACCTCATTTGGTCTTGTCATTTGAAATTATAAGATCATTTGAAAATGGATACAAGGATGAAACATATGCCAAGTCTTGTGACCGTGCTACTCAGATCCCGGCTCAATTAGAATCAGAGAGTTGTGAGGAAACCCATATACCTTTCTCATCACTCATTAACATTAACTTGGAAAATTTTCCTATCCCCAGTAACGGAAGTCAGAATCATACTTCTGGCTTTTTAGTATCTAGAAAGTTAGCAGATGGTCATGACAAAGAAACAATACAACTGGATGAACAGAAGAGAAGATTTTGTTTTTCGAATCGCTGTAAGAATGATAACAATTTCTCTGGCTCTGACAAAAGAAAATTCAAATTAGGCAAAAAAAAATCTGCTCTTGCCGTTAGAAGTTTTTTAGGCTATGCCGCTAGTCCTTGTAAAAGCTGGGAATAGTCTAGTCAAAACATAATCGTTTGCTCGTGCCACTAGAAAGAGTAGCGGTTGAGAATAACCAAAATATTGTCGTTTTGCTTAAGCCGCTGTAAGAAGTAGCAGCTGGATCACAATAATTTTTTTTCTACTCGGGCGATAAAGAGTTGCAGCTAAACAAAAAAAAATTCTTTTTGCATCGTTAGATCTTTATAGACGATATAAAATCAATTTGTTAGAATAGTGCCTATAACAACTTTTATCTTATGTAAATGTTTATATATATATATATATATATATATATGAACCAATAGATGTGTTACACAAAGTAGGAATAAAATAATAAAATCAGGAACTCTTACTATGGTTTAATATAATATACTATGCATTGTCTACTTTATTTTTTTAAAATCCCTCTTATTTGTCTCAAATATAGACCTGGTACATTCATATAAATGCATGGTCTCAAGAGAGAGATTGATTGTAGAAATTAAGAAAGAATGAGCCAGTGGGACTGAGATTTTACCTTTTGGGTTCTACTTTCTTCGCTATTGCGTCTCACCAAAGTGCAAATATTTTTTTTGTCTTTTTAGTTCAATAGAAGTTTAATGATCTTGATTTTTTGTTAAAAGTGAATCCACCGACCTCATACCATGAAGTGAAAATTATCACTTAAACACTATAAGGTAAGGTTAGTGCAAATATGTTCTGCATTTACCTTTACCCCGTTGAATGACATATATTGATTATTTTAATTATTTAATATTGTATATTTTATTTAGTGATATACAAAGTAAGATTCATCAAGTATAATTAGTGCTCTTTTTTTTATCCAATTGAATTCTATACATTGTCATTCTCTTTTTAATTTTGTTAATTTGAACTCACACACACTTATTTTAGCTTTGCCAAGAATTAAAACCCCGACCTCATAGATATTATGAGTTGGGTCAAATAAATATATGTTTGTGTTAAGGTTTTTTGTTGCAAGTCTTGGTCCTCATTGGGCACTTTTCCAACTTCTACAAATTTTTTATTTTTATAAAGTTATAAGATAAAAGATATAAAATCAAAATAGAAACACCAAATATAACCCCAAAAAAAAAAGACTAAACACCCACCCTATTTAGTTCAAAATTGTAAATTATTGACTTATTGCTTTAACTTACGATAGCATATAGTTATGTTTCATCTATACATTGTCTAGGGTTTGATTGTGATTTTGGATGAACACCTACTAAATTAAAAAATTATATGTAATTATATTAAAGTTATTAATTTGTGAAATTTATGAACAAATTAAAGTGCATCCAAATTCTAAATGTGCATACAATATATGAATTCATATATGGTACAAATAATCCAATAATTAAATCACGATGAAGAGCTCATAGCTAAACTCTTTGTCGTTATATATTTTATTTGGTGGATGACTTGTTTATGAACAAAACCCATCCAATTTCTAAATTTGCTAAATCATAAATTCATATTGTATCTACATCACCCACCAATTTTCATCATTATCGTAAACCGCAGACACTTCAAGAAACAAAACCAATGTATAACGCCAGACGCTGTGGAAATCAAAGTTGAAGCCAACATTTTCAGCCACCAAACAAACTGATATATATATATATATACATATATATATATATATATATACATATATATAGGAATGATCTATAATAAATAGTTACTATAGACACTATTCATAACCGAACGGCTTGAGCAAAAGATATATTAATTTACTAAAATAGTGTCCATAGCAACCATGGATCATTCCCATATATATAATACAATAATCACACATTTAGTGTCCTAATATTAATCTAATTATGGCATTATAATAACATGCATTAATTACAACAAAAATAAAACAAACTGAAGTAAAATCCAAAAAATAATAGAATACGGGAAGGCCACCAAACAAGCTGATATATATATATATATATATATATATATATATATATATATATATATATATATATAATGGAGTAAAATGGGGGATTGGAATCATCTTTCTGTTTCCTATCAACATTCTCAAATATGGTACGCTTACATTGGTGACATGTACCAGAAGTATAGCCTTCTAAACAGGTAATAAATACTGCACAGACACCATGAACTGATAAGAAAAAATATAGGAAATCAAGCTCTAGTAGTTTGTCGCCATAACTGTGCTGTACAACAAAGTGTGAACCTTACCGATTAAAATTCCGGGAACTTCAAAACGATTCAATTCATCTCTTAAGTTTCCTACCTCTAACAAACACAAGCACCAAAGAGAGACCCTAGAATCTGATAAAACAAGACCATCGAAACAAAATGTACAAATTTTGATTGAAGATTGTATAAGTATACAATCTCCTAGAACAGATGATAACCACACAGCCATAGAATGGTGATTAATTTTGGAGTGGTTCAACTAAAATATACAAGTGAACTAAGTGGTAGCAAAAGAAAAATTCAGATAAACTCAAACCGCATGAGCAATCCCACCGAGGGTAAATTCACTCCTTTGCGGTCACAAAGAGGGACTGCACGAATCCCTGGCCTTATTTCAGAATCAGGCAGACAAGTTTGGCCAGCAAAATCATATTTCACTGGCATATCGTACTCGTGTACTTCAATGCGAAGTAGAGCCAGTTCAGGAGCAGTCAATGGGAACACAAACTCTTCATTCCAAACTAGAGTCCAAATGTCTTCCTTTATTTTGGTTTTCTTCATTATTTCATCAGCAGGCAATCCAGCAATACCAACCTATTCTATTTTCTTATTTTTCTTTTCTATTTCTTTTTTAAATTGCACACATGTTTGTTTGTTTGCGGGTCTAGAGTCTAGAATCTCATTTGTAAAACAATAATTTATTTAGAGGATTGATATTTTCGGAAGGAAAATTGATATTTTCACAACGTTTTACTCACATGCAGGGGTAGCTTGAGGTTTAAAGCCATACTCCTACATAAGGCCTTCTATGTTTGGTACATCATTTATTGACTTTTATGGTCAAATTGACCATTTTTTAAATCAATATATCTTATTATTATTTAATATATATATGTAAAAAACCTATAAAAATTATAAACTACATAAACTTTAATACTAATCTCAATGTTTACTTTTTTAAAAATCTAAATATATATATTTAATTATTAATTTTAAAAATAGTCAATTTGACTGCAAAAGTCAATGGATGACATTTATTTTGGGACGGAGAGAGTATTAATATTTTTTATTTATATGAGAATTTTTTTGGGTGTTTAATATTTGAATTGGACTATGGACCCTAAAAAATCGATTGAGCTTATATTTTTATAAGATATTTTTTACAAGAGTTATTTATGGTGTTTAAAAATTTGAGCATAATTTGAAATGGGGCCTAAAGCCCAATTTTTTTTTTTTTTTTTTTTTTTATGCTATAGGGCCGGCCATGTTCATATTAATAGTAAGTAAAATATATTTTCATGTGAGTAAAATATTACAAAAATATCAATTCCCTTTATTTATTGTTTCATTACTATTAGTGTAATTTAAAAATAAACTCGACACTTGTTCCGCAAAGTCCAGTAATAGCGAGTGGCAAGAGAAGACCAATCTCCAAACTAACGTCCTGTCACCACTTTTATCAATTCATCAGCCGCCATCTCCGGCAACCAACAATCACCTTTTATCAATGGTAACTGTTAGGATGTAAATATTTGGACCATGACTCACCATTTAAATATCTTTTAAAGTCAAGTTAGTAGAGAAATAAGAATAAGACTTATCAGGGAGATTTTTGGACAGTGGGACATCACCATAATATCTTTCCAGTAATTTAATGTTAGATGAGGAAAGAGGTGGTCAGACAAGGAGGTGGGTTACTATAAAAGAAAATGAAGAAGAGCAAGAGATTATTATCTATAGAGAAACATCATCACACAAGCAAGAGAGAGAATAGACAATCTTCTCCATTACATCAAATATTAGACCGGAATACTCCATCTTGATCACACTCCAACGCACACCGATATACACAGAGTTATTGTAATACACAACGTGGGCACACAAACATCATTCATACACGTCGGTAAATATCGAAGGGTAGAGATGTACACCACGTGTATGAAGAAACATTGTTGTGTCTCGTTATAAATCGCTATGTTGTAACACTTCCAATATCTTTCTAGTGGATTTCTAGCATATCACCCGTGGTTTTTCCCGTATTGGGTTTCCACGTAAATCATTGTGTTATTATTTTCAGTATTTACTTGATCAAATATCTTTTATTCCAACATAATTTGGGCTCTCCATTGATGACGCGTTTTGGGCTAACCGACCGGGTGATTTCGGCTCACGTCCAGAATTTAACATTAATAGTAACATTCAGCCATATGCCGAAAGTCTTCCACTATTCTTAAGGGAAGATAATATGTTACGAGCACTTAAATTCATAAATGATTAAATTTGTAGGTGTATGTATTGGTAAAATTTCTTCATAATACAGACTCAATGTATCAGATTTTAAGATTGAATCATACAACAATCACAAAAAATAAAAATAAAAAAGAATAGAAAAATAAGAACATACAAAGTTATTCAGCTAGTCCTGCTTGTCTAATATATTTATTTAACAGTCTCGCACATTCTACAATGATCCACATCTTAAATAATATATTTATAATAATTAAAAAACCCTAATTCCTATAACATAAGTTCATGAGTTTTAATACATTAATAAAATTCAATACCAAAGCCCAAATACATATTACCCTTAGTTTTTAGGAGATGTTGGACCGTCCCCCCTCCCCCCCTCAATTGCAAATTGAGTAATTGTCCGCCCGACTATCTTGTCGTAGTTGTCATTAGTTGAACTCGTAAAAATATAAATAATTCCAACTCAATATGCATGCGTAAACTAAATGAAAATTGATTATCACAAATCATTATCTCCCAAGCTCCTATAAAAAGAAGAAATTTTTAACTAATTAGTCCCTACCTTATCAAATTGATACACCATATCATGCCGGTGAAATAGATAAAAGAACAGAGTAATTAAAACGTTGAAAAGAGATCAGGTTTGTTGAGCCATATATAGTCCATGCCACAATTACCATTTACCTTTGCCGCCAACATCTGATCCACGATATTTTTGTAGTGCATTTTCCAACTTCTCCGACTTCGCTTTATTGGCCTTTACGAAACAGTGTCGACTTTATCCCCAATTTAATAATAAGGGTAAAATTGTCTAAAAAAATAAAATTGTCCTATGTCCATCTTTATTGGCCATTGTCCTGTTAATATCAATTGTCTTTATTTTACGACAAAAACGAAAAAGAAAATAAGTAACACCGCATATAATTATATGAACTATCATACAAACATAACCAACACCTCCGTAACCCTCTTATTTTATTATAATCGATCTTTTGTTAGAAAAGAAGTTCACCCATATTCTTACCCTCAAATGATAAATTTTCAGACGGAGAAATGAGGCATGATACCCGATCTAAACCTTATCATAAGAAAAAACCCGTAATTTTATTTTTTTTAGTTTTTATCCCTTTACCAGCAGAAGGGAAAGATGGTATAGCTCAAATCAAGAACCAGAAAGATGAAACATAATCCAACAAAATATAAAATCAAGAACAAAGGAAACAGGTTACTGTAAATAAAGGATTTGGGTATCAATGAATAACATAGTCAGTTCCCCAGGAGAAACATAAACCCAGTACACACTTGTATCCATCCCCCAGAAAACAAATTCTTAAAAACTGCAAGAATATGCTATTTGTGTTTCAAAGGACTCTGCTTCACACACATATTACTTGTGCATTTAGCTCTACACGTATACTGCATCACTGCTGTCGTGAATAATATTTGAAGAATCTAATAGAAGTTGAGAAGATATGCCACGACACTGAAAGACGGTTACAACAGTGAGTCCTCAAGAGAAATAGGCTTATAAATTACAAACTCCACCATGCATTAAACTCTTGCATCTCAAAGACAGATTCTAGGATAAATAGGAGTGCCCCGTAATTTAGAGTCTACAGCTTCCAATAGTTTTTCACATGCTGAAGACGAACAGCAGTAGGTTATATGTTGATGCTTTGTAGTGTCCGGGCCCTCAGAACAACCCTGGTTTGAACATCTCCCTAGGCTGCCGGAACCCCACAACTCCAGACCCTAATGACATCTCACCTCTCAAGTTTCTGGCTTTGCGTGTTTTTTAGCATAAAGATATCAGCTAAGGTAACAAGATGATGTAGAACACGAGGATATAAAAAACCTGAAGAGGGACACAGGAAAGAGGCACTTAATTGCGTCATCCACTTAAGAGGGTGGTGGGCTCCCGCAAACTAATCCACGCAAGAGCACAATTGCACCTTTACTAGTTATAACTGCAAATGACTCTGGGAACAGATATTTCCATATTCTAAATTCTGGAGAAAAGCTCATTCAAGATAGAAGTTTTAACTGCTTCCAGCCGTTTCTTCATTTTTTTTATGTTTAGAAGAAGTAGGGGTCAAAGTAGATTTGATAGGCAGGCTATAAGTGTAGAAATATGATGTGGTCCTGCCAAGAGATTACACAGAAAAATGAAGAATATGTGGAATGAATGCAGGGAATTTGAGTGAATGGGAGAGATTGTGAGGAGTCCACCTCAGCACATGTTTGGAGTGATCTTAGCAATATCAAATCCTTGAACATGCAGCAATTAGAGTTCGAATAACCTACAATAGGGTCAAAAGAGATTCAATTCAATTCTGCCTACAGAAGGGTACAAGAAGCGCTTATGTCAGATCTTAGAACCTAGTCAACTTGGATAATAAATGCAGACGTTAGAACTTGACATTGACACATGACTGCATCCAAAATGCCTCAACTGACAGAATGAAACTCTCAACACTCCTAGGGTCTCTTTAGACCATTCTATAAACTAAAATTACTCTAACACCAACTATTAAAGTACTAAAAAATTGATTATTCTAGAGAAAAAAAACATTGATTTAAGATAAACCTAATAATATAGATACTGCCAAAATGATTATACTCTTTCTTGAGTTACTGCATAGTCTCCAACATAATAGGGAATCAACAGCTTCAAGAGAATTTAAAATAACTTGCAATTCTTAAGGAAGCTTGACTGCTGTGACAAACTTGGAATTTAAAATAATTTGCAATTATCCTGCAAAAACAAGAACTCTTCAAATGCACAAACACAAGGATTCTTAAGATGCACGAACAGGATCAGGCATATCCAGATATGAAGTACATAGCCATAAAGCTTATAGCTTATTACAAATATCCAAAATATTATGTCACTAGCCAATAAGCTACAAAGAAATGATGAATACGCTACAAAGATATGAAGACAAATAGTATATTCGGTAGGAAGAGGAAGCAAGGTAAAGAGGAGAGAGGGATCGGTTTACCCAAGGATTGGTAGGAGTGAATTAGAGTGAATGCCACAATGTTGTTATTCAAGCTTTGACTTGGTTGTTGGTTCTCAGTGTAGTTATAACAACATTCATTTTTTTAGTTAATCATGTATCTGACAGTATCATAAATTCATAATTTACATAATTCGCACGCTTTAAAATCATAACCATGGGACTCACTATGCCAGTTAACCAAGCCATACTCCTATAGTTTAAACAATGTTGAGACTTGTCTAGTTATATCTAAGTAAGAGTTCACTCCATTATATTAAATATCTTATAGAGATAAAAACAATCGCAGAGGAATTTATCACTATTTACTCTAAAACAAAATTCCTAAGGAAAAAACTGGTGGGTAACTATAGCTATACAAATATCAGACACAATCACATTACCTCCTCATTGAATTAAGAGTCCCATTTGACTTTTCCTCGTGCATAATTTGCTAAGGACACACTTAAATTAAACATAATTAATTTCAACAAATTTTTCCATATGATATCTTAGAATTAATCACTAAAAAACATCTTTAAGTGTGTCTAAGGCAAAACTTAGAATGCATATCGAAAGTCAAAAAGCCAAATGGAAGTCTCATTTCCAGATGAAGGGAGTATGTAACCAAACTATTCTGATATGCCAATAACAAAAGTAGTGGTATGATGGTAAAGTTCACCTAAATGTTATCCGATATAAGAGCTATGTGCACCAATTAATAATCTGATTCAAAGGATAAGTTGACAGCCAGAAAGTAGAATTGAGCAAGAAGATCATACAAGAAAACAGTCCAAAAAAAGGATTAAAAAGCAAAACCAAGTTTATAAATGGAAATCAAAAGCTAGCCTCAATGCTCTTCCATTCTGAATATAGCAAATATACTACCTTTCCAATCATAATAAAAAAAATGGACATAAATATCAAAACCAAAGATTCCAAGTGCTCCAAACATCTCCAGAAGAATCAAGAAACAGGCTAAAGAAGTTAAGAAGATGCAGTTAACAAAATATAATCTCTCACATAAATAATGGGAGAAATAGTAGCTCATAGATTTGAAAATAACCAATACATTAAAAACCAGATCATCTGAAGATTTTAACCATTTTCATTCATTCTATCAAGTTCATATAAATCTATCCAACTGGCTACTGTCATCTTCAAAGCCAAGAACTATAACATATCACTGCAACATGATAATATCACTGCAACATGATAATATCACTGCAACATGATACTTAAAAAAATAAATTATTTCTACAATCAGAAATGAAAATCCATCCCAAAACCCTTCCATAACACTCTGCAACACAGAAACTAACAGAGACAACCAATAACTTGAAAAAGATTAAAACTTTTGGTGAGAATCAACACCAAGTAGATCAATTAAAATTTCAACTACTCTGACCGATTCGCGTACCTTTCAACCTTATCATCATTCAAATTAATCCCCACCATAGCTTCCCCCAACCCGCAGCTCACCTCCGCCAGCACATCCGGATCACTATAATGGGTAACCGCCTGAACAATCGCCCGTGCCCGCCTTGCCGGATCCCCACTTTTGAAAACACCCGAGCCGACAAAAACCCCATCGCAACCCAGTTGCATCATAAGGGCGGCATCAGCCGGCGTCGCAACGCCGCCGGCCGCAAAATGCACCACTGGTAGGCGCCCCAGCTGCTTCGTCTGCATCACCAAATCGTAAGGCGCCGCAATTTTCTTGGCGAAAGTGAAAACTTCATCATCATCCATGTTCCTCAAAACCCTAATGTCCCCCATAACGGACCGCACGTGGCGAACCGCTTCGATTATGTTCCCGGTCCCGGCCTCCCCTTTTGTGCGAATCATGGCGGCGCCTTCTCGGATCCGCCGGAGGGCTTCGCCGAGGTTCCGGCAGCCACAGACGAACGGAATCCTAAAATTGTGCTTGTTGATATGGTTCTGGTCGTCGGCTAACGTTAACACCTCACTTTCGTCGACGTAATCTACACCAATGACTTCGAGGATTTGGGCCTCCACAAAGTGCCCGATCCGGGCCTTGGCCATGACCGGAATGGTGACGGCTTGTTTGATTTCCTTGATTAGTTGTGGGTCGGACATTCGGGCCACGCCACCTTGAGCCCGGATGTCGGCGGGTACGCGTTCGAGGGCCATGACTGCACAGGCTCCGGCTTCTTCTGCGATGCGGGCCTGATCAGCGTTAACGACGTCCATGATAACGCCGCCGCGGAGCATTTGGGCCAGGCCTACTTTGACGGAGAAGGTTGATTTTTTAGTGGTTTCGGTGATTGCACTATTTCCGTAGACTGTTACGACACCAGTTTCAGCCATTTTGGTTTATAGAAAGGAAGAGTCCGTGTTAGACCTTTGAGGGTCAATTAGGATTTTAGGACACTAATTGAACAAATTTCAGATACGGGAGATGAGAATGAATGAATGAAAAGGGTGGTGGGGGAAGATCGGTGCTTTATTAAAATGTGGTTCTGGATTTTGTCTCGTGGCTAATCTAATCTATGACACTATAATTTATTTTAATCATTGTGATGGAAAATCTTTATTATTAGTGGTGGCATTTTATAATCTAAAGTATAAAATGCTATTAATAATTATTCCTTTCATTTTAAATTAATTATATAAAATTTTAAATTAATTTATATTTAAATCATATAAATAAATGATTCATTCTCGCGCTACAAACTCAGAAATTAATTAAAACAATTAGTATGCATATTTATGCAAAGGTAAATAAAAAATAAATTTATACTCATATTTTTTTATTTAATTACCTTAATTTATGTTAATTTTTCTTTAAAGTTATCTTTTAAAATAAATTAATAAAAAAATATAAGAACGGAATGGTTGGGCAACTAAAAGCCAACCGATGAGGAAGGCTGCCTGCCTGCCTGCCTCTGTAGTCTGTATGATATGCTCTATGTCCTCCACCGCACAAAAATGTGCACAAATCCATCCCTACTCCATACGTTCTTTAGAACCAAAGAGAAATTCAATATATTTTGTCCGATTCCTATTCGCCACACAAGGCCAAGGCCATCCCTTCCTCTCATCCCCAAACATATTTTTGAGCATTGACATAATTTTACAAAACAGGCTTACAAAATAATATGGCAAAATGTCCGCAACCAGGTATTCTTTTGTCACCAAATTATTATTGCATAATTTTTAGTTTAGATCAAGTAGGGAAATGAAATTTACTGAAAATTGAGATTAAAAAAAAAAAAAACTAAAAACTATGTTTCTCAAAATTATAAATGGCCAAAATTATGTATATTTACACTTTTATTCTATCTCCCGAAATTATAATATTTTTTAGGCTACTAAATTAAAATCCCTCCAAAAATCAACTCCCTCCCAAGGCAGATCCCCTCAAGTGCTCTGGTACTACATTCACAACTTACTTAAGAAAGAAAAACTATTTCAATTGTCTGTGTTCAGCTACTAAATAACTTGAGATTCCTGAATAACTTTTCTCTTGTTTTCTATCCAACTATTGATAAGATTACTATCCGCAGGCTGGAGTTTGCATGGAGGCGTTGAAGAAGGGAATGTAGTCGATCTTTCCAAAAAAAATCTCTGCTTTTCGTCAGCGAAGCAAAGTAGAGAATCGGAACATACTTCTAGAGCAGATGAAGGCCGGGTAGGCTTGAAGTCCAGCAGTTTTGAGTATTCTGTTAAGAGATGATACATGTAATCATATATGCGATCTGTGCTTATACTTTCCATGAAATCTTGAGCTCCTTTTCCTATTGCCTCAGCCTATCAATCAAATTCAGAAAGGAAAATATATTTCATCAACTATCTTTTTATCGATTTCTTGCATAACTTTCGCTCAATTCAGCAAAATATATGCAGAACATTAACAGGCATATGCCATATGGTATTGAAACAGTACATATATGACTCAGAATTGGAATATCCTAGTTTTTACTCCAAATTTTAAATAACTATCTCCTTTTCTTTTCTTCTTTATTTCTATGCATTTCTAGTTCGTTGCTTTGATCTCAAATTAAGATATTCATTACTACCAACATTGTAATATCATTTTCACTTCAACTCCTGCGCCCAAAACCCTGTCAAATTCCTGCTCCCTTTTTCCCAAGTTTGAGAAAATCACTTGTACTGCTCTACTACTTTAATCTTGTAGCAATTAGTATGACTAAGAATGCAACCGAGTTAAGAGTCAATATAGTTCAGGTAACCAGCTTGCATCAGCCAATGTTGAAGCAACAAAATAGATCACAAAAGCAAACATGAAAGTAGAAATGGTGAAATCATACCTCACGTAGGTGTGCATTACCCCAGTCAACAGCAAACTTTATTGATGGGCATAAATTAAAACGAGATATTGGCCAGTAGTTTTTCTTTGGAATGAGGCCACGGCTAAAGAATTCTTCATACTGTGGAGTTATTATTAACGGAAGAGAACCACAAGACAGAATATATTTCAAACTTACGGACCAAGCATAACCTTCGGCATAGATCTTATACCTGCATAGGTAGCAGAAGCCCCGTACAACTATTAATAAGATCAATGAAAATATCACTAGGCGCCAATTAAGATGATCAATTGCATTTGCATTAACAGTTATCTTTGACAGCAAGTATCACTAAAAAAGACTCACATCTGACTTGTAAAAGTAACTTACCGATGATTACACTGATTTGACAGTTTAGACTTTGCAAACCCACTTTTTACTTCCTCTAACCAATCCTGTAAATCATTATAAAAAGAAGGGGGGAAAAGAACAAAGAAACTCAATTATTCCCTTTCTGTAGTTTTGGTATTACAAAATCAATTTTGATTTTAAAAAGGGTCCAAATCCAGGATAAATATCAAAATCATAAACCTGACGCATGATTTGTGCTCCCCACTGCTGCGAGTCATTACATTGAAGCAACTCCATTCGAAGAGGAGAAACAACATCTGGATTTCCCTTCCAATATGCATAAGGAAACTTCTTTTTCCAACTTTTTGATTGTGAGCCTCGTTTAATGTTTTTGAATTCTTCATCCCATGGTGATATATTTATCTCTGACCTGTAAGGGAATCAATAACACTAATGCTGCTCAATACAGATCAATCACACTCAGGTATGCATAGCCTAAGGTATCCATATCACACTTGCCTACATCTATCCAAGCAGCAATTCCAATTATAATAACAGTAACTACAGATCCATCTATCTATCAGATGAATTTAAATGACAAGTCACTCCAGACTTCCATAATTTACGACATTCTCGTGTAACTTGCATCAATGTAATTTATTTTGTTCATTCGACAATTAAATTTAATCCCTGACATGTGACACCTTCCCCTATATACCAAACTAGAACATTATGACTGTACGGATTCGGTTTAGTCTATGATTTAGTCTTCTGCTAACTGTTTAGACTGGCTGGCAAGTGGCAACTCAAAGGAAAAAAAAATGCATACTAATCATTCCTAATCATTCATGTCATCAACATATTATCCAATCCATCTCAGAAAGCAACAGAAATAAAGTAGGAAATATCAAAGCTAACTTCCCCTATATATAACTTCGCCTGATCCAAAATGTATGTACACACCCATTATTGAAACAAGAATTCTACAGGTATATTTTATGCAAGTAATAGAATAAACTAATTAGATAATTAGGATTATGATTCTCACCAGCCCCAGAAAGACCAATCAGGAAACGGGATATCAAAGTGATCAGGTGTGGTGCAATAGTGAAACAGAGGCAAAGGCATTGATGCATGCTCAGTCCGATTAATAATGGGCTTGTCCATGCAATCAAACATCAAGTCCACATCCGGAACCCTCCCAGGATACCTCCTTAAGAGCTGCACCAGACCCCAGACTGTAAAAATAGACCGGCTTTGCACACAAGCATAATAAGAATCCACATAAAGTTTGCCCCCAATAATTACAACACGAAATGCAGCAGAATTCTTAGCTTCCATCAAATGGGCTAATGATATTCGAGACTTTGACCAGGGCTCCAGGTCATGATGTATCCATCTATAGAATTCAGGGCAGGTCTCGCCTTGTTTACTACTCGATTGAGACCGTTGCTTTTGAGATGGAAGGTTGATGCTGCTTCGTCCACACTTGAGATAAGAGCATTGTAGAATCTTGGAAGCTTTTGTGTATCCGGTTTCTTCGTCGATCTTGGGAGGGAATATATGCCATGGTGTTGGTTCTAAGTTGTGACCTGCTATGGTTTTGGTCTCAGATACTAAACTGTTCACCTGGTTGATTAAATGCCATAATTAACCGATTTACTACTAGCACTACAACATATAATATATAAATATATACTCATAATACATTTATATATATATAAAGCTGATGGGGATCCCAAAGGGATCTATGCCACAGATCAAAGAATCTACATTTACATACAGTGATTTAAGCATGCGTTGAACCAAAGGTCTTAATCCTAATGGACCCACTTATATATATATATATATATATATATATATATATATATATATATATATATATATATATATATATATATTAAGAATAGTACGTAGTGGGATACAAATTGGATGCGTGTATATATACGGGACTGATCCCAACGTATTTGTGATGTGTTGGCTGGACTGATCCATAGACATCAATAACTATATATAGATCTTAATTATATAGATACTAAAACATATAGAAAGACAGATGAGCTTATATAGACTGTACATAAGATATAGGAAGAATGTGAGGTCGTGTGTATGACTCTTGTTCGATATAATGTCACAAATTACTGTTAACCAAACATAATTAAATCTATATAGACATGCATATATATAGATATAGAGGGAGGGATGAACCTGAAAAAGGATGAAGATAATGACAGAGAAGAAGGCAAAGAAGAGGTAGATGAATGGAGGGTAAAATGAGGGTACTGAGCGAGTTTTAGGTTTTGAAAACAAACCCATTCTTCTCCTCCTCCTCCTCAACTGTTTAAGCTTCAAATTCTTTCTTTGATAAAACTTAATGAGTGGATTAATGGGGGGAGTTAGTTATAAAGATTAACATCATCATATTCTTTCTTTCAATGGTTTTATAACGCTTTCATTCATCTTTATCGTAAAATAAAAAAATTTACCCATAAATTCAGTTAATTTCATTATATTTACATTTAAATAAAGAATACAGTTATATAACAAAAATAAAAATTGTTATTTAAATTGTAGAAGTCACATTTATATATCTTTTTAAATATAAATATATCTATTTATTTATCTATATCTATCTATTTTATAAAAGAGTGTAAAAAAAAAAACTGCCTTCTTTTAAATTGTGTAATAACTAAGAATTTAAATTAATAACAAATTACTACAAGCTGCACACTCGATGACCATCCCACGTTCTTCACTTCTATTCTGCCTCTACTCTCATAACTAACCACAATCCTGATGAATAATTTTTGAGACCTCCGTAGTCCGTTCCAAGAAAAAATAACTATTGAAAAACATATTGAGCACTGCAGGAACAATAACTCTCTTATTTTTATATTTTACCCTATAATTTTAACAAGATTTTTATTTCATCCTCAAAATTATAATTTTAAATCTTAAAATTATTTATAAGCAAAATATGAATTAGCGTGTGTTCCGATCCCTACACTCTATTTTTGAGTTTTAAAATAGAGAGAGAAGAAAAAAAAATTGACGAAAAATTTAAATTTTCTATTCAATTTTTATGTTTTTGAGTTTTTTTTAATAAACAAAAAAGAAAATAAATGAACCGAAAATTTAGTTACTTTTCTTGCAAAAAAATTCCATTCAAAATTAACCGAATTGAAAGGGAAAAAATTAAGATAAATAACATTTTTATACTTATCATATTATCATTAACTTACGGTATAACAAATTTTAAATTACAACTCATGTTTTTAATTTTTTTTATTACGAATATCAGTAGAATACACCTAACGCCATGTGTGTAAAGTTCTAATCGAGAAGTAGAGTAGGATCATAGTTCTAGGTAGAGGGCACAAGCACCACAAAATCTCCATAATTGTACCTTGATTCGATATGTTATTTGAATATTCCATATGCGTGCGTGTATAATAATCATTGATTTTCAGAAGTTGGTGTTCTCCCGTTGTTAATTGATGAAGCAGTATATATTATTTTCAAAGCAGATATTATAAAGCAATTTGATAAATATTATTGATGTTCTTCCGTAGTTAATTAATGTCCTTTTGTTGTTTGTACGTGCTTATAACCTGAACTGTTTCATAATATATATCTATTGTTTTATTTTTTCTTCCCCCATAATATGTTTGGTTTGGGTGGGGTTGAGTTGGGTTGAGTTGGGTTTTAATGTACTAATAAATAATTATTAATTTTGTATTTATCTAAGACCATGTTTAATTGTAAGAATTATAATCTCAAGATATTATATTATAATTCTAAGATTATATTTATTTGTAAGAATTACAATTGAGATAAGTCTATTAATTTTATCATTGTCTTGTTTGTTTTTAAATTTGAACTTTGGACTATTAGTTCAGAAATTATAAAATGACTTAATATCAGGAATTATTTAATATCATATTCAATCAAGAATTATAATCTCAAAACTAATAAGTCATTTTATAATCATTGGACTATTAGTCTCAAATCCAAATTTAAAAATAAATAAAACATTTTTAAGATTAATAATTTTATTTTAAGTGTATTCCTTTTAAACAAATATAAGTTTGGAATTATAATCTATATATTATAATTATAATTTCAAAATTATAATTCTTATAAATAAACGTAGCCCAAGTGTAATCAGTGTTTCTGATTTGATATACTATGTACAAGGCAATATACGAACCCTAACAAAATGCAAAAGCAAAATAACAAGTGGGTCCCTTCCCTCTAACGCTCTCGTTTTTTAATTTTATTTAACTAAAGACTTTTTAAACTTGTATTTTGAAAAGGTGGACGTAAAATAGATGTATATATAAATTGACTCGTACTGTATTTATGCATATATATATATATATGCTATTAGATTTTTACCGTCATTTGTAAGCCAAAAGTGTAGTTTCCTTCAACAGTTAAGGGGCAGTTTGCTCATCAAGATTTAAAGCATCTGTAGCACCAAGAACATGCATCGTAACATTTGTCTCCTCTCCTTGCTGCGAAAGCACATGATTATTTTTATTTAATCGGTCGAATATTAAATAGCGATGTATTGGTAATTGTTTTTATCTATATTTGAATATTTTATTTTATTCTGTTTACTTGATGTGTGCAATACTAATGTATTAGTTTGATATTCCGTACGAGCCATGAACTAGTTAAATTAATTACAATTATTAATTATCGTATTAAATATAATATTAATTAATTATAATTATTAATTACCATATTAAATGTAATATTGATCGTTCGATATAACTCATGACTATCCTAATTATCTCATTTTAATTAATAAGTTAAATTTGATCATGAAATATAATTTTGTTAGTCGTACTTTTGAATTAATTTATAATCATTTAAATTAATTTATTTTAATTAATAAATTAACTCATATGATCATGAGGTATAATCATTATTCGTGGATTAGTACTAAAGTCAATTTGTTAAGAATGCATATGTGCCTTTTGAGAATCATACTTTTCATTAGGAATGCTACTGATGCTTTAAATCTCTTAGACATTAACATCATTCGAAGCCATTGATACTTATGTTCTTGGTGGAGATATCATAAAATTGGCATTTTCTGAGTGCAATTTATATGATTTAAATTTTATGAATTTATTTTTTGAATTTAAATATATTGGGTTATTGTGTAGAAAAATTAAAACTCAAAACGTTGGATGATTCATAGTTCAGGACACCTATAATTGGTATGTCATGTGTAAAGAAGGGTAAAATTATAAAAGTGATATTTTTTTTTATTAGAACTCAAAAACGCAAGTTTTTTTTTTATTTTGAATTTTTTTCTTTTAAAAATTCAAAAATAGCACAGGAATTTTTTTATGTTTTCTATTATTTTCTTTTTAGTTTTATTTAAGTCTTTTTTTCTTTTCTTTTTTGTCCAAAACTCAATAATAAAGTGCTAATAACACATAGGAAAACTTTTGAGGCTCTGTCATAATATATCAATAACTTCTCTATTTTCTCTTTTATTTTTTCTCTCTATTTTTTCTCTTATCTCCTCTAATTCATATTTTTTTTTTTTTTTTTTTTTTTTATATTTTTTTTAATATGTGTGTGCTACATAAACTAATCTACATTATAAAGGGAGAATAACAAAAATAACTCTCTTGAAATTTTATCACAGTTTCTTTTTCCCTATTATATTCTATCTCTATTTTTACTCTCCCACTCATAAACAACCTTTTTCTTTATTTTTAACTTTATTTTATTTTATTTTATTTTTTATTTTTTTTACACTATCCACATATATAGATGTGTGGATGGCCAAATGCCGTGTAGGAGTACGTGGTGGTTGGCAGTGGGGCTTTCGGCGGCAAAAGATGGCCAAAGGCTGTGACAAGGGCGGTAAACGGTTGGTATTGTAGAGTGATCGGTGATCAGAGATTCAAAAATATTTCTGTTTTAAATTATAAAATTAATTTAAAATTTAAAATTAACATAAATATAATTTATTTATTAATATAATTATGAATATTATGAATTATTTTAAAAATACTATTAATTATAAAATTTATTATTTTAAAATTTTAAATAAATTGTGTTAATTTTAAATTTGAAAATATTTTAAATTAATTTTTTAAAAATTAATAATAATTTTATAATTTTAAAAAGAGAAAATTCTATAATAAATTGGCCTAAAATTGTTATCCTGAATTATTTGAATTTGCCCATTTAGAACCATCCGCACCCGATAAAAACTTCATGCACCAATGTATACTAAATAATTTAACATTGAATAGTCCGACAACCACATACTTTCTAATATTTATTTTTATTATTATAATTATAAAAAATTTAAGAGTTAAAAAAAAAATTAAAAAAAATCTTTCGGTCCAATATTTCGATCCCCTTAAAAAAACTCTTCTTTTTTTTTCTTCGTGCGTTTCATAAAATAAAAAAGGAAAGTTATTTTCTTAAAACCTAAAAATATATATTTATTTTATATTTAGTCTTAATAATAATAAAAATAAATGAGTATGTAATCGAGTCTCTTGCACTCATGCATTAATTGTTGCATTCAGTGGACCATTAATTGTTGTATTTTCTTATGTGCACATTATATTTTTTAATTGACGATTTAAGGATATAAATATAAATTAAAAAATATAATTAATATTTTATTTAATTAATTAAATTAAAAAAAATTAATATTTATTTTTGAAAAATTATTAAAAAAATAAAAAAGAAATAAATTATCTTTTAATTATAAAAGATACTCTCTTCATTCTTTTTTATTTATCTTTTTAAATATTAAAATTTATTCCGCATTATTTGTCATTTATAAATTTTAATAAAATGTTAATGACTTAGTTTATCATGTTATTTTTATATTTAATTATTTATCTTTTATTTTTTTAAATAAATTTTGAAAAATAATATTAAAATTGTATATTTATTTTAATTAATTAAATAAAACATTTATTTTATTTTTTAATTTTTTTTAAAATGTCAATTGAAAAGCAAATAAATAAAATAATATAAAAAATTAAATATTTAATATTTTTTTAAAATCTATTAACTATAAATAAAAAGATCACAAATCTTTCTAAAATAAAAAGGAACGGAGG
Organism: Hedera helix; assembly: GCA_947179155.2. NCBI lineage: Eukaryota > Viridiplantae > Streptophyta > Magnoliopsida > Apiales > Araliaceae > Hedera > Hedera helix. Next base: position 56,332,384 of record OX359264.1, on the reverse strand, counting down.
GAATACATGGATAAGCGGAATGCCGCGGTACGGGATAAATATCTAACACGCATTCCGATACTAAGATATTTTTGAACAGTTTGGGCAAATTTGAGCCACTCGAATATAATGAATAAGGTGTTTTTATATTTATTTAAAAAAATTATTTATAACTCTTATTGTTATAAAAAAAATAAAAGAGAATAATTTTATCTTATTTTTAAAATATAAATAAAGTGAGATTATATTTTTATTTTTATTTACAGATAAAGTTAACGGGTAATTTTTTTAAATAATTTTATTAAAAAAGTACAAGTAAATAATATTTAAATAATATATTTATTTTAATTATTAAAAATAAAATAAAATATTACAATTTATATTATATTTTATTTTTTAATAATTAAAATAAATATAATCTTCGATATTATATTTAAATGTTACGTTCGAATAAATTTTTCATATATATATAAACAACATACCACTACTACTCTCATATGATAGACAAAGACAGTAGTCTCAGACAAGTAGCAAGAAAAACATGAGTACTTCATTTTCTAGTCACGTTGCTGTCTTTGCTTTCCCTTTCGGCACACACGCAGCTCCTCTACTCGAACTAGTGCAAAGGCTAGCGACCTCGGCACCGGACGTCAGATTTTCTTTCTTCAACACACCAACCTCCAATGCCAGGATTTGCTCTAGTAATATTGATGAATTTGGCAATGTTAAAGTGTATAGCGTGTGGGATGGGGTGCCGGAGGGGCATGTGTTTTCGAGTGATTTTATCGGGGATAGTGTTAGATTGTTCTTAGAAGCGACGCCGGATAATATTAAGAAGGGCGTGGAAGAGGCGGAGGCGGAAACCGGCGTGAAGGTTGGTTGCTTGTTTACGGATGCGTGGTATTGGTTTGTGGCTGAGATGGCGGAGGAGATGGCAGTTCCTTGGGTTGGATATTGGGCTGCCGGAGCTCTTCCTCTTGCTACTCATGTCAATACTGATCTTATACTTGGCATCATTAATGAAACAACAGGCAACTATGTGAATCTTAATTATTACCTTAGTTGGATTTTGTGGAGTTTATTTAGTAAATTTACGAGTGAAAAATATCAATTTTGCTTATTTACTTTTGTGCATCAAGTGTTTTAGTTTTTGGTTATCAAAATAAGTAGAAAAAAGAGGGTATCATAAGTTCCAAGTTTATTTTTAGTGACCCAACAAAAAATTACAGTGATGTCTATTTTTTTTTTTAATAGTGATGGACCCTGCTAAATAATATATTTGAGCTTTTACTTTATGTATTTATTGCGGTCCTCGTGAGGACAAAAAAATTGTAGCTTAGGCCATACTTTAGAGGACGAAGGAAGTAGTTTTCAAAGAATATATAACTCCTATCCCACTCCAACACAGCAAAAAGAAAAGAAATATAGCTAAATTATTATACCTTCTTGTTGTAATTAAGCAGGTAAGCAAGATGGTAATGCAGAGCAACAACCATTTCAACTCATCCCCGGAATGTCGGCAATACGCATCAGTGACATACCTAAACTCCTCTTAGAGGACAGACAGCACTTGCTCGGAGTTTTGCATTATCAGATGGCCTTAACCTTGCCAAAAGCAGCCGCAGTTGTGCTCAACTCCTTTGAAGAACTTGACACTGTCGTCACCGAGGATTTAAAATCAAAATTACAAACAAAGGTGCTCAGCATTGGCCCCTCATCACTCTACAATTCATTAAACCAGCCTGCGCCAACATCTAAATCATCCAGCGACTGCATAATTTGGTTGAACAAGCATAAAGCTGCATCAGTTGCATATATTAGCTTTGGTACCTTGATGAAGTGCCCACCAGAGGAACTTGTGGCATGCACCCAAGCGCTGGAAGCAACTGCAGTTCCATTTCTTTGGTCACTCCCAGCGAGTGAATGGCACATTTTGCCAGAAGGATTTATTGAGAGAACAAGTAGTAGTAATATTGGGAAGGTAGTTTCATGGGCTCCTCAGTTGCTAGTGTTGGAACATTCTTCGGTTGGAGCCCATGTAACGCATTGTGGGTGGAATTCTATGTTGGAGAGTATTACAGGCGGCGTGCCTTTGATTGGCAGGCCATTTTTAGGGGAACATTTTTTGACCATACGTTTGGTGGAGGAGGTGTGGCGGTTTGGGGTTAAAATCGAGGGTGGAGTGTTCACGAAACATGGAATGATGAATGCTTTAGATCTTGTTTTGTTGAGTGAAAAGGGGAAGGTACTGAGGAACAACATTGGTGTACTCAGAGAACAAGCAATCAAAGCTTTAGGATCAAATGGAAGCTCAATACTCGACTTCAAAACTCTGAAAGAAGTAGTCACAGCTGTTAAGCGCATTTAACTAAGTATTAGTCTATGTGACTTATGTATGTTTACCATAAATTTCATTTTCCAATGAGGTGATTCTTGGTAGTCTGTATTACTTGTGTTCTGCGTATTTTGTGATTCTCTCCAGGGGGAGATCAAAGAAGCTTAAGAGTAGTTATGATATTCAACCCGGAAATTTCTGTTCCTTGGGTAGATTATAACATTACCATGTTTCATACAGAAAGCAGAGGAGCTATGATATCACCATTTTTTATGGGTTCCGTCAATCTGAGTATAAGAACAAAATGGAGCAGTTGTGCACTTGGACAGAACTGTCCGTATTGTAACCATCTGAATTGAAACTCTGAACAAACTATTTGTACAACACACAAAAATTTGTAGCAGGAAATTTCAACGTTATCCTCGTGTCACCATTACAATAATCATCAGTGTACAGGATGGAGTCAGGTGAAAGCAACGAGCTTTGGTCCTACTAAATTTGAAACCAACTTACATGGGCTTGATGCATATAATTATGGTATATTTGTACAGAATGAATGCCTAAACCATAGTTTTACAGTTGAAGGAAATAAGTATAGTCTCTGACCTAGACACTTGGTTCGAAATCTATAGTCGGTCTTTATAGTCTGTGCCTCTCATGCAATCATGCTTCAGCAAACACCTAGAACACAAATCCTTTGAAAACCCACTTCATCCTCATGTAATAGAATGCATCTCCAATGAATATCTCGGAGTTGGTCGACCCGGGTGGCTGAAGATTTAAGTAAAGTTGGATACACTGCTCATACTGCGATTATCTTCCTCACCTTCTTCATGGTCCTACAGCAGATGGGACATCTACCAGCCTCATCAATAATCCTGCAGGGTAATAAACTCGAACATTTATCAAATTTGCTTATTAAGCCATAAACAAATCTACAACACATGAAGCGTTTAAACTAAAAATAAATTGAAACCAAAAAGGATAAAGTAATGCATGGGAACATTCAGTTTGAATAATAAGCTCAGCACTTGTTAGCTCATACATAAGTTAACCAGCACAATAAGGTGGATCCTGAACGCAAAATGGAAGATTAGGACATAAATGAGCATAATAATGCATTTGATCAGAGATCCTGAACTGATAGTAGGAAAGAGTGATTTATTTACATAACACCACATACTTTTCAACTAAATCCCTATAGCTGGGGAATCAAATATCGCAAGTAGGAGTGTGCATGGGTTGCTTTGGGGACACTCTAGGCTCAAACCATAACCAAACCAAACCACCATGATTATTCAATATTGTGAACCAAATTGAACCATCTTAATTTTGAAACCACCCAAACCCCATATCGTTGTTCGGTTTGGCTTTTAAACCACCTGTTTGCAAAAGGTTCTTAAAACTTTTCAAAGTTGATAATTATATGCAAAAAAATAATCAAAGGATAAACAGGGCCACATAATGTAAACTTCAGAATCTCAAAACTGAACACATAAGTACAATATATGTTATACTCCCTCCGTTCCAAATTATATGATTATTATTGACTTTTGAAAGTCAATTTGTGACTTTTCCAAACTCAAAACTGAGATGGCTCATTAAAAATTATGAAACAATAAAACTTACAGTGAGCAATACTTTTTAGATAGTTTACAATATTTATCACTGTATTGATTAAAATTAAAAAAATATTATGTCAATTTTGAGTTTAAAAATCGCTTAAGTTGACTTTGAAAAGTTAACAATGATCAAATAATATGGAACGGAGAGAGTACTATAGTATGTGACATAAAATATATAAATACAGTCGAGTTGGGCAGGTGGGTTGCTTTTATAAATGGTTTCTTGAATGAACCCTACCCAAGCCAAACCAAAGGTTTTTATAGTATTTCTCAAACAACCTTAAATCAGTTTGGTGCGCGTTTCAAAAATTTTGCTTAGCCTTAGACCTCCCAAACCTTAAAATTTCCTACCAATATTCAACAGAGGAGTGAGCTAACCTTGTTCCACAAGTAAAACATGTGGCAGAGTGGCCACATGGAAGAAAGAAGCAGTCCCTGGGGGCATCAAAGCATATAACACAAAGACGCAGAGGATTGCTATTGGTTTCTCCCTCTAGTTGCTTTCCGTCAGAATAACCCACTGCAAGCCACTTATCCAGTTCTTCCTCATCATGAGAGATTGAATCGTAGGATGAACCCAAGCTCGAGAGATCATCATCTTTTCGCGAAAGTAATGGGGCTTGTTCAGATCCAGTCTCCACAGCTTGTATCATCACTCTATTTCTTCTGTCAATCTGGAACAGACTAAATATTTTGAAGGCCAATATCATGAAGATGGACACATAACCTACATGTAGAAGCAATCAATAATGTAAGAATAAACGTTATTACAGGGTTCCATAAGAAAAAAATAAATAAAAGCATATAAAAAATGACCTGATCCTAGAAAAAAAGATATCCATCGGGGACCATAAGACAATTTGACATACCACTCATCATTGGCCATACCCTGAGTAAACAAAAACAAGTAAACGTTATTTTTATTTTTGAAAAGTCAAAACAAGTACAGCATTATCTACAACCCAAAAAAAAGAAGGGAAAAAGTAAGTTTTTAATACATGGGATCTGAAGAACATTTTGTGTTGGAAAAGTGTGAACTTAGTTCTTCTAAAATACCAACACGAAAACCCAAGTTGGATATCATTGGAGAGGTCTTGTAAATTAAATTAAAAAAAGGGAAGGCTCAAGTCTCATCACAGAAGTCCAGAATTGGTTAGCATGAATAAAGATTAGTCTTTTCAAACCAGGAAGTTAAACGGAAAAACTCTAGGAGAAAATAAATCTTTACCTGTTCATGAGCAGGAGAAGTTAGGAGAGCAGCATTTGTCCTCAGAAAAAAAATCTCAAGGCTGCATTCACCATGACTCAGAGAGCAGTTGTAATATGCTTTAGTTGTATCATAGACAAAAGCCTTTACCGTAAAATTTAGTTGAACCTATACAATGTAGTATTGTTTAATATAAGTTAAAGAAAAAGGAGTAACAAATGAGTACCTTATTTATATTTTCATCCTAATGTAAACAGCATTTACAAAATAAATGTAATAATATTTTCTATAAATCACACCTCACTTGTTGTACTGAAAATATTCTGTGCAGAAAACAAACAGTTTAGGATCACCTCATTTGCTGCTCATTCAAGCTTATTTTCTTACTAATGAGCTGCAAACTAGACCTTCAACTTGTGGGTAGTTAACAAACCAAGTTTGTGTGCTTGTAATTGGTGTGATTAGCCTTTGTTATATGGACGGTAAAACCTAAAGGGAATTGCTATTTTCACTAGGAAATATACTGTTACATAAGACATCACTACAACCATCCATAGACTTCTGTCATACTTAGAGCTTGGCAGTTGAAATAATTTCAAAACTTGAAGCACCCAAAAAAAAAATTTACAAGAACAAATTGACATATTAACATGATTACCTCCACCTCGTCAGTGTTCAAGCTACCCAGTGCAATATAATAGTTTTTAGAGCTCAAAATATCCTGTTGGATCATACCATCCCCTGCAAATAAATAAATAAAAGAAAAAAAAAAGAAGAAAAGAAGAAGAAGAAGTAACGAAGAAATGATTAAGAGAACTAATTCACAATTAACAACCAACAAAAATAACAACAATCTTTTACTACCGTGAATAATATTCCAAGACAAAGTTGTATTAGGATATGATGGATCCTCAATCCACTCAAGAAGGCTGTCTCTACCTGCAAAAATGGATATTGGAGAAAGTACAAAAGTAATTAAGGAATGTCCTTATGGAGTTATACATATGACAATCTTAAGTAACACTAAATTGTAATTCTTTTGTCTGAATAGACATCCAACTGGAGTTTCCAGGCACATGCTAGAAACAACCATACTACAGAGTGTTTCACAATTGCAAGCAGAAGAAGGATAGGAGGAGATCAGTTTATTTAGTTTGCAGCCTAAACATATGAGTAGCACAAAATTTCTAAAAGCGAAAGGATAATCATAGGCTATCAACACTTATATTAAGTTAAAGCTACTTCCTTTTCTAACTTTTATATTTAGTACACTCGTCTATGTTCCCAAATCCAAGTCTGGTAGAACATTGTTCTAATAACTCCTACAGATTCATATACATTCAAACCATACATACTGTAAGCACAATATTATCCAAAAAAGGGTACTAGGTCTGATGCCAAAAAGAAGTTATTACCTTGGGATATTACAAGAGATAAAGGAGCAGAAATTGGGGATTTTACACAGTATGAAATATTCAATTTAGATCCTCCGTTCAGAAAGTATTCCCATTCCTGCAAAACCAGAATAATCATTTCCAATTGTGCAGCTATCACAGCATCTCAGCAGCCATCTTCATGAATTGAGGCATTAGCACATATAGGGAGCTTCACCAATTTTTTGTATAATATGCAGGTTTTTAAGTTTTTCCTTGAATGAACAAACTCAAAATTTTCAGATTCTAAAGAACTTTTTCCTTAAGGATTCCGCTTGAAATAATAAACATTACTGAGAAATGTTTTGGAAAAAGGGACGGACAGAAATCCATTTCAAGAAAAAAGACGGGCCAAGAAAAAGTTCAAGTAACACCAAATCATAGCATATTTAAGACTAAAGTATATAATAGGTTTAAAATAAACTTGAGAATTTTTGCCTTGTGATGACCAAATTGTACATATGCACCATGTGTCTCAGACCAAGTGATCTCAACATCCAAAGAAGGAGTTTCATAAAATCCATATAGTCTTGCCCCATGTGTTGACTCCTTTATTTCCTGAGACTATTCATAAAGCAACTGAGATTAAATATAGTATAATAGCCGCAACCAAAAGCAATGGAATGTTCAAATGAGAAAAAGAGCAAATAACCTTAATTGACTGCACAAAGAGTGAGTTAACTTGTACAAGGCGTGAGCAATTTGGGCCCAAATGCAAATCCAATGGTCCATAAAAGCTAAATATCACAGTCATGAATGCTGCTGATATGCAATATCAGGAAAATCCACGCAAATGAATAATATCAGGACGAACGAAGACATCAATTGATACATGACAAAATACAAATGGAGATTGAAAATAGTCAGAACCAACTGATATTTGTGAAAATTTTCACTTTCCTTACTATTTCGTTGGAAGTTGATAGCACTTTAAAACTAGAAGTTCTACTTAAAGTGTGTTGGGAGCCACTGAATTTCACGAAATTGGATTTGAAAATAGCATTTCAGTTTATTTGAAACACTTGGCACTTCTATCAAAACTAAAGAATAAATCCCACAGGAGACTAGACAAAATGGATTCATAATTCAAATTCCTCAAAACTGAGGATTAGCACCTAAACCACACCATTATCCAATACTGGTACCTACTTTCCGAAACAATCATGCCAGCCCAAAGTGTTAAAGAAATGTTCCATCAAGCTAATGTATGACAAAGGGTTAAATTTTAGCCACTCCGTTCCACAAAAAGAGTTTCATTTGGATTTGATTCTAGCCAATTTGCAAAATCCTAAAATTCAAATTGTGAGTGAATTTATTTTAATTTTTGAAATAATAATTTATACTAAGTAATACTTATCAAGTAGTTTACAATGTTAACTATTGCATTAGTTAAAAGCAAATAAATTCGCATCAACTTTGAATATTAAGATTTGGTAAATTAATTAGGAAAAATAAAAATAAAAATCAAATGGGACTTTTTTGTTTGTTGGAACTGAGGGATTATTTTATGTTTCTGAATTTTCTTTTCCTCAGCAACCAAAGCAGCAGCAACATGAAAAAAGTTTACAAGTATAGCTTATACCAACACTAACAAAAATTTGATAAAAAGATGATAGAAGACTGACCGAAGAACCAAAATGTGATGAGCACAAAGAGACAGGACCAGATTTTGTGTCCCAAATCAGTCGACCCCAAATTGGAAAATGATAAATTTGTTCGATTAAATACATTCGATTGCTGCGGATCTTGCTGCTGCTGGTGCTGCTCTTCTTCTTGAACCTGTGAAGAAGATGAAGGCCCATTAAGGGTAGTTGAAGACGAATAAATGAGAGATTCAGCTATATTGTGATGGGTTTGTTCTTCCATCTTCTAAGAAAGGAAATTATGGCTTAACACTCAAAAACTTGATTGGATGGTTGATGATTCAATGGACTTTAGATAAGAGTGTAAAGAAATTGATTGCTTGGTCGATGATTCAATGGAATTTAGACAAGAGTGTAAAGAAAGCAAGGGCTTTCTAAAGTGAAACAGTTTAAAATTTGACGAAAATGTTTCCTTTTTGTTAATTAAATCAAAAGTACTTACTATTCATAATGTAACCACTGAAGAACCTACAAGGGCTACAACTGACCCGTGTGTCCGTCGGAACGGGAGTTGCATGGAGCAGTTTAGCTCACTTCCTCCTCTTCGCCCGCCGGAATGGGTGCTTTTCTGGCTGAGCTGGATTCGTTGATAACAGTTTTTCTTGTGTAATTTGGTAATAATCCATTGCATGATTTTTTATTTTTGGTATTATACCCTGCACGATTGAAAGCTCGATTAACGTATGGTTTATTTATTTTATTTTTTTTAAAAAAAAAAACTTAGGAGATACATTTATTTTAAAGGAGCTGCTTTAATTATTAAATTATTTATCACAACTGATTTGATTTGATTAATTATGTATTTGATTAAATTTTAACGACTAAAAATTCAAATGCAGAAGAAATTTTATTTTTTTAAATAATTTATCTAATTCATAAATATAAATTTAATATTTAAACTTAACACTTGCTTTTAAAAATAAAAAATACTGCTATAATTCAAAAAGTATAAATATTAGTAATATACTAATAAATTTTAAATCGTTCTCGGATATAAACCAATATGACAGAACTAAAGTATCTATGACCATGAGAGGTTCAACTCTTTACAAAATTAAGGGGTGCGTGAGTTAAATTAAAATAAATAAATAATATCTAAATTGAGATTCCATTAAAATGTGAATCTAGCGTGTGATGTGACAATAAATAAATAAAAACAAGTCCTACAACAATAAAAAGAAGCCCACGACCCTTCAACCAATAATATCGATCCGAAACAGCTAAACTTAATACGTGTCTGGCAACTATTGGTGAAGATTAATCTCTCCCCTCCAATATATAGTCTCTCTCTCTCTCTCACTATACGCAGTCCGCAACAGAGAGGTAGTGAACCGAGCTGATATGGCAGGAAGGAGCTTGATTTCGGTGACTCTGCTAGTCAGTTTAGTCCTTTTCGGAACCCTAGCACTCGCTCAGGTACTTTTCCAAACACTTCTATGAGTGTTTATAGCCGTTTTGCTGTTGTGATCCGATCATTCTCCCTAGGGTTTTAATATATTTGATTATTGTTGTTTGATTGTTTACACTTATGAATCATGATTACACGATATTCGATCTGTGATAGAAACTTATAATTTTTGACAAATTTGTATATAGTTTCCTGAGAATCATCTTCTCTGTTTGTCATTTGTTATTCAGCGCATAAAAGTGTTGTCTTTGTTTGTTTATTCTGCTCAAGGCAGAGATGTATTGGGCTTCATAGTCGATTTATACGAGTCCAGTGATCTGTTTTGTTTGGATAGTTTATTTGATCTTGTTTGCTGATAGAGAATTGAAATTGACACCAGAAAAGTTATAGAAAATGGAATGTATTTTTACAACGTACTTTTCTTGGATATGTTAATTACAAGCTAGTTAGCAACCAAGTTAGATTCACTTGTCTTGGCTAAGAGAATGCACACCGCTTTATCCTTATGACTGCTGCTAGGTTTGACATAACAATGTTGTCTTTTTCTATTTTTGATGATAAATTTACTCAAAGTCCTAACAAATTGATTTGAGAAATCCTTCGGGCAAGGCAATTTACTAGGTAATTAGTCATTAGTCATACATCATAGTAATATATGGGTATATAAGTGTGTGTGTGTGTGTATACATACATATTCATATAGGTGCGCTTATACAGGCATGATACATATGTAGTTCACCTATACTTGTGCAAATTATAGTAAGCTATAAGTTCATTTATATGCACGTATTCATATGTATTCTGCACATACACATGTTTGTGGACATGATTATAACCAGCATAAGAAAAAAAAAGAGCTTTTTACATATAAATGAAATTCAGTGAAATACATTTCATGGCAAACGGAGTCTACATTTAGAATATCGTGAGAAAACAGGTTTTTTTTGTTTCTGATTTTTCTTGGTGGCTAAGTTGTCCATTAATTTTAAGAAGCTAGCGTAGTTACCCCCTTTTTAAATCTTGTGTTGATTAAGGTTGATATCAACCAGAAATGGTCAAGAACTTTTGGATAAATTTTGGACAAACTGGAACATAAAAACAAGTTACTAGATTCAATATAAAGCAGGTCTTATTGTTCTTAACTAAACAACAATCATTAGTTGTAACTTTCTTCTTCTAACTTCTTAAATAATCTGCCCAGATTTATCTACTTTCAAGTTGCATAATGTAGCTTCTCCATTTCATAAGTAGAAAGAATGCTTATATCTTCTTTTCTTTTCTTTTCTTTTCTAGTAAGTGGAATGGTTATATCTGATAAATTCATTGGCTCTGCAGGCGAAGAAAAAGTCAAGTGAAGATTTGAAGGAAGTGACTCACAAAGTGTTCTTTGATGTTGAGATTGCTGGAAAACCAGCTGGTATGCTCTACTTTCTGTATTCAAATCTATCGTTTCCTTCTGTTGGTATATCTGGAGCATATTGTCCCTCTTTGTTTTTTTTTTCAGTCAAAAGGTTGCTATGTGGAAGTAGCTTTGAGTACCGCTAAAGTGTAGAAGTACTCCCAATACTAATTCCTTTATTATTTATTAGCAAAGTAACTTTTTATATGTTAAGAGCATGAAGCTCTCACATAGAAAAAAATTTAATGAGAAGATGCACTTTTTGACATGCACTGATGTGGAGCGTAGTGGTTTCTTTATGAATGGTTTGAAACTAGATCTGTTGAAATTATTTGGAACTATTTTTCACAGTCAGAAGAAAAATAAGCTTCATACCCCTGTGATGAGGATGTGGTTGATAGGGCTCCTCTCTGATCACTTCTTTTTTTTTGAAAATTAAAGGTGAACTTAACGCACCTCATTTTGGTGTTCTTTTTGGTTGTCTAGTAGCTATCAAATTAAAAGATTTTTGGTTTTTGATTTTCTAAGCCCTCTCAGAGTCTCAGTCTCTAAGCTGAATACTATTTTAGGGAACCCAAATCGCTGGTCAACCTCAAATAAAAGCATTTTACATGTAGATAAACACATAAAAGACTTACCTTCCCTAGTGCAAACATTGTGCTGTTTTTTCAAAGAGTAAAATACATTCCACAATATATATTGTGCACTGATACTAGAAATATATTTGTTTTGTTTTCAGGGCGTATTGTAATGGGTCTCTTTGGGAAGACGGTTCCAAAAACTGCAGGTATGACATTACATCTGATGTCCTGCACTTGTTAAGGCTTTGTTTTAATTATTTCGCACATGTTATTGTAATATCCTTCATTCTTCATGAGTATTAATTTGCATATTTATTTTTTGCCTGCAGAAAATTTTAGAGCGCTCTGCACAGGTACATTGATTTAAAAACTCCCTTGATTTTGGACAAGTAAATTGATTTAAATGCTTTTCCTTGTCTTAATTTAAGGATCCACCTTTGATAATGTCAATGTTCAGATTCAATGAGCATAGTATCGCTAAATAATTCGTTTATGTCATTATTTGTTACGCAAAGTGTACCTAATATTTTTAAGTGTACTGAAACGACAAAAAAATATGAGTTTGGAATTCAAAAGCAAAACAGCCTATTCCTGTCCGTGTTTAGTATATCTTGCTGAGTTAATTTTACAAATGTGTTTATATATCACTTCAGGTGAGAAAGGTGTTGGAAAGAGTGGTAAACCTCTCCATTACAAGGGGAGTAGTTTCCATAGAATTATTCCTAGCTTTATGCTTCAAGGTGGTGACTTCACCCTTGGTGATGGAAGAGGGGGGGAATCTATATACGGAGAGAAGTTTGCAGATGAGAATTTCAAGATCAAGCATACTGGGCCAGGTAGCAGGCTTATTTTCTTTCTTGGTGTCCTTTGTCTTCTTCCAAATTCTCAGAAATAATATCAGCCATATGACAAGGTTTTATTAAACTAAGTTACAAATTCAGTAGCATGCTAGCAAATTAACGGATGATGAACATTTTCTTATTGTCCATGTGAAGGGCTTCTATCAATGGCAAATGCTGGTAAAGACACCAATGGTTCACAATTCTTCATCACGACTGTCACAACCAGCTGGTACGTAAACTACTCATGCAACTGAATAGATAAATAAATTATAAGTACACCTCGGCTTTTTTGCTTATCCAAAGAAATATCTTTTACCATGTATAATACTCAACCATTTAAGTTCCCGTGCTTATTAATTTGAGTATCCTGTGTTATAAGGCCAAGTTTCTAGGCTCAAATTCTGTGACTCTCTTAAACTTATATCTGAAACTAATGCAGGTTGGATGGCAAACATGTTGTCTTTGGGAAGGTGCTATCTGGAATGGATGTGGTTTATAAGGTGGAAGCTGAAGGAAAACAAAGTGGAACACCCAAGAGCAAAGTTGTGATAGCGGACAGTGGTGAACTTCCTCTATGATAACGTTAGTTTGTTCTCCAGAAGCTTTTTTTTTTATTTTAATTTTATATAGTTTGCGTTTTCCTTCCATTTTCATTTTCATTCCCAAAAATAGATGATCGTGAGTTGTAATAAATAATTTAGTAGTGAAAGAAATAACTTTTCTCCGTAAACATTGTCTGCAAAATTCCGATATGTTTCTTTTACGTGTTACCCGTTTTAGATGATTTGTAAGAAGAAATAACCCGAACAAGAATAACAAAAACTGCTTGATCATCTTGCTCTACATTTATGTGAAGCATTCATTATAAAGGATCAGTTTGGCTTGTGCAACTTTGTTATTGAGCCACTGAATGATTTGCCACTCATTTGTATAAACGTAAATGACAATAGAATAAATGAGTATTTATCTAATAAATATACTCCCTCTGTACATAAATGAGTCTCTCTTCTAAATTATCAATTATTTATTTATTTTTATGATGGTCACTACTACATAGACTTGGTCATGGAGAGGGTCGGCAGGTCCTGTTTTTTACCTTATTCAGAGAGATGATAGCAAATGGTGTTCCGTTTTATGCTATAAACATTATCATTAAGCCATATGCAAGTTCATCTAATCTAACTCGAACACTTTACTCCCTTTCCAAATTTAGAATCTCTTTGGAGATCATACTATTAGAAAAGTTGTCGATTTTTCCATCTAATTTCATCAAAGCATTTATGTGACATTTGTAACAATTTCTTTTAATTAGTGTTTGGTATAGATTTTAAGCCGTGGTAAATGTATTTAAATATTATATTTTATACCCTTTGTTCTACAAAACTCATATTTAACTTTCATCTTAATCAGTTGATAAAACGACGTAATTTTAATTAATAAAATTACAAAATCACCATTAATAAATTAGTTGTTTTATATTTCGTCCAAGTTTTAAATGAGAAAAAAAGGGAGGGCAGAGAAGGGAAGAGAAGAGAAAAGAAAATAGAGTTTCTACTCCATAAAGGAAACTGAGTATTATAAAGTTATGGTTAAATATTTATATCTCAGTTTCTTTTATCTCCGTATCTTCCCTCTGAGAACACAGTTTCATTTGTCTCCCTTTTTCTCTAAAAAAAATTAAAAGACAGTCACCACTCTTAACCCATTATTTTCATAACAACTTATATTTATACAAGTTACTCTTATTTTTTGTAAGCACATTTTGAAGTACCATCTCTTTTGTACAAAAAGAGTTTTCTTTGTTTTTTCCCTATTGAATCGTATATTTCTTGATAGTAGTATAAAATTATACAATATTTTATATTTGTCATTATAGTTTCATTATCAACGAACTTATAGGTTGAATAAACTAAGGTTAGGTAGCCACAATAAAATTAGAATTATTTTACATGTAAAAACTTTGAAAATTTTGGGTGTATAATAAGTGAGCAGGCCCATTTAATTTTTTGAATTTTATAAAATATATATTTAAGTGAATGCACTGGATAAATTTATGGCTTTGTCATCAATTGCCATGCAACTAACACTAAAAGAATTTGCTATTTTTAAGTGTAAGCATAAAATAAAAGTATAACATTAATGTTAGCTGATTTTGTAAATGCTACTATATATTTTTGTGAGAGGGAGAGATTAATATGCTCGGAAGATCTTGCATCGCAGGTAACCCTAGGACGGCCTGTTCAGCACTGCCAATATATATTAATTTTGGATTATCATCTACTGTTTCATCAATGCTATGCAAACATAAGAAACAAATCATAATATATACTGTAAGCCACTACATTTGTTCATCAATGCTACCAAAATAGAAACTATATATATATAGTCTAATTCTAAGAAGATTGAGCATAACTCATCGATCTCTTTTTTGATCTCCTCTTAATTACTTAATCAAAGATGACAACTCCTGGGCTGCAGTTCTCTTTTGTGCAGCCTTTTTGGTTATTCTTATTGTAACACCGGAGATTTACGCTGCGCATAATAATCACTTGGAACAAGATTTTTTTTGGAAATCTTGCCCATCGGCAGAAAGGGTAGTGAGGAAGACTGTGAGCAAGGAAATCAAACTTAACCCTGGAATAGCTGCTGGTCTCATTCGGGTCTATTTCCACGACTGCTTTGTGAGGGTAAGTTCTATAAAATACTCCATCTGTTTGACTACTTTTTTTTTGTCCGGTCCAAAATTACATACTTCTCTTAAACTGACTTTTAAGGTATATTTATTTTCTAGTGGTCTTAGAAGTCTTCATCGATCTCGAGTGCATGCAAGTATATATAGGCCCAAGTTCAAGATTTTAATAACCCCAAAAACTAATGGAGTAGGCTTTAATTGTTGTTTTAGGGTTGTGATGCTTCCATACTACTAAAGTCCACACCGGGAAATCGATCAGAGCAAGAAAATGGGGCCAACGGAGCAACCCTGAGAGGACTAGAGGTGATCCATGAGGCAAAGGCCAAGCTTGAAGCTATATGCCATAAAACTGTGTCGTGCGCAGACATTGTTGAAAATTGGCTCATATTTGTCAGACGGTGGCCTCCTCATTAAACCTCATTAATGCTTGTGCACATTTGTCAATAGTCAGCAGACACTAAAAATGAAATTGTATGCGGTATGCATGCGCAAATATGCCTTTGTGTGCTGCAGATTTTGATATTTGACTTTGTCCCAAGAATCAAGGAATATTGCTCCCTCTATTTCAAGTATAAATAGAGCACTCGTTTGCAAGAAATATACAACAACATCAGAAGCTTATACTACGCATCAGAAAGGCATCTGAGAGACAGAGAGAGATAAAAGCTCAGTTGAGCTAGAGTAAAGAGTGAGGTAGGTAGAGAAAGAGAGAAAATAATCAGTGAGTTTATTTTCTCAGAAACAATGATTGTATTCTCCATATTATTTTCATAGTGGATTTCTGAGATCTCTCCCCGTGGTTTTTCCCAGTTGGGTTTCCACGTAAAATTCTTGTGTCATTATTTTTATCTCATACAGTTGTGTGCGTGTGTTATCTTAGTGTTATTTTTGTGAGCCTGATTTAACAACAATTGGTATCAAGAGCTTTTGGTTCACGCCGTTGGTGTCTAGGAACGATCCATTTATTGAGAAATCTCGCAGCTCACAAATACAAAGATGACAAGTACGAGTTTGAGGTACGATGTTGAACCATTTGATGGAAAGTCAAATTTTAGTATTTGGCAAAGTACAGTCAAAGATGTATTAGTTCAACAAGGATTGGCAAATGCACTATAAGGGAAAGAAAAGAAACCAGCAACTGTGACAGAAGAAAAATGGGCAGAACTTGAAGCAAAGGTTGTGGCAACAATCAGATTGAGTTTGGCACCACAGATCAAATATCAGGTTTTGACAGAAACCTCTCCGAAAGACTTGTGGGAGAAACTTGAGAAAGTTTACAAGTCGAAGTCTCTGTCAAACCGGTTATATTTGAAGAAGGAATTGTACCGGCTTCGGATGAAAGAAGGGTCAGATTTGACCAATCATATTAATGAGTTTAATAGATTGGTGACCCAACAGACCAGTATCGATGTAACGCTGGATGAAGAAGATAAAGCCTTATTGCTTCTTGTTTCTCTACCAGATTCATACTCAACTCTCCAGACTACTCTCCTTGTAGGGAAGGAAAAGCTTGTAGTTGATGATGTGATGTCTGCAGTCCTGGACCAGGATAAGTTCAGGGGCACTACTTTCAGAGATCAAGGAGATAGTCTTCTTGCTTTTTTAAATGGGTGTGGCAGGGGTCCTAATCGGAAGAAGAATTTCGGCAAGGAACGAGGAAGGTCTCAGTCGAGACCAGGCAAGAAGGATATATCTCAGGTCGAGTGTTATCATTGCCACGAGAAGGGTCACTTCAAAAATAAGTGTCCATTGTTGAAAAAGGAGAACAAGAAGAAAGGTAAACAGATTGAAAATTCTGCTAATGTTGCTGAGAAAACGGATGTTTGCAGCGACGGAGAGCTGTACACAGTGGTAGAAAATGAAGCTTCACGAGGAGATCTCTTATCCGTTAGAGACAGTAGCAGCCTTACAGATTGGTACATGGATTCCGGTTGTTCTTTTCATATGTCCCCTCACAGGGATTGGTTTGATACTTTTACATCCTGCAATGGTGGTTCTGTGATATTGGGTAACAATGCAATCTGCAAAGTTACCGGGATAGGCACCATCAAAGTTAAAATGTTTGATGGGGTCGTCAGAACATTGGGTGAAGTAAGGTATATTCCAGAATTGAAGAAGAGCTTGTTATCGGTTGGAGTACTTGACTCTATAGACTGTAATATCTCAGTCAGAGATGGTGTCATGAAAATTACCAATGGTTCAATGGTAATTATGAAGGGTCAGAAAAAGGGCATCCTTTACAAGTTGATAGGGGACACAGTTACTGGTGGAGCAGCGATTTCTGTGCAGGATAATTCCAACAGTGATTGCACAGAATTATGGCATATGCGACTTGGTCACTTGAGTGAAGGTGGAATAAAAGAACTTCACAAAAGGCAGTTGCTGAAAGGTGTCAAAACGTGCAGTTTGGAATTTTGCAAGTATTGTTTGTACGGCAAACAACGAAGGGTCAGCTTCAAGGCAGGAGCACATACCAGTAAAAATGTACTTGATTATGTACATTCAGATGTCTGGGGCCCGATCAAGGATACGTCAATGGGTGGAGCCCATTATTTTGTCAGCTTCATATATGACTACTCCAGATAGGTGTGGGTGTATTTTATGAAGCAGAAGTCCGAGGTTTTCAGAATCTTTAAGCAGTGGAAAGCTAAAGTAGAAAACCAGACCGGAAAGAAGCTGAAGTATTTCATATCAGATAATGTCATGGAATACAAGGACAAGTCATTCCTACAGTTCTTTCAGGATGAAGGTATCACCAGGCACTTCTCAGTTAAAAGAACTCCAGAGCAAAATGGGGTTGCAAAGAGGATGAACAGAACTCTGTTGGAACGCGCCAGATGTATGAGGTTGAATGCAGGTTTGTCCAAGAATTTCTGGGCCGAGGCAGTCAACACAGCCTGTTATCTGATAAATCGATCCCCTTCAGCTGGAATTGATTACAAAATTCCCGAGGAGGTATGGACTGGGAAACCAGTTGATTTTTCTGTAATGAAAATCTTTGGTTGTCCAGCTTATGTTCATTTGCCGGTCGAGGAGCGACAATCCAAACTTGATCCAAGGTCAAAGGAATGTATTTTCCTTGGATATGAAAATGGAGTCAAAGGATACAGGTTATGGGATCCGATGTCCAAGAAGAAGATTGTTAGCAGTGATGTGGTGTTCAATGAGAAACACATGCTGAACAAATCTGAAAATGAAGAATCTGCAACAAATGAGTTGCAAAAACACCTAGTTGAGGTGGAGCTTCCTGAAGAGACAAAAGAAGCTGAAGAGATTGAAGATGATCATCCTTCAGATTCCCAAGAGAGATCCTATAATCTTGTTAGAGATCGGGAAAGGCGAGTCAGCAAACCAGTGCAAAGATACGAGTTTGAAGACATGGTTGCCTTTGCCTTGATTGCAGGTAGTGGAGATCCAACTAGCTATCAAGATGCTATTCAGTCCGAGGATAATGATAAATGGGCGATAGCGATGGCAGAAGAGATGGAGTCTTTACAGAAGAACCAGACTTGGGAGTTAATTCAACTTCCAAAAGGATCAAAGGCTATAGGATGCAAGTGGGTGTTCAGGAAAAAGGAAGCTCAGTCTGATAAAGAAGGTGAAAGATTCAAGGCCAGATTAGTGGTAAAGGGATTCTCTCAGAGAGAAGGAATCGACTACAATGAGATCTTTTCACCAGTTGTGAAACACACGTCGATTCGGTTGATCTTATCTATCGTAGCATCACAGTATATGGAGTTAGAGCAGCTTGATGTGAAAACAGCTTTTCTCCATGGTGATTTAGAAGAAAATATCTACATGAAGCAACCGGAGGGGTTTATTGAACCAGCGAAAGAAGACTTAGTTTGTAGCTTGAAAAAGTCTCTCTATGGTCTGAAGCAGTCCCCGAGACAGTGGTACATGCGGTTTGATAGCTTCATGGTGGCTCATGGTTACTCTCGTTCTGAGTATGATCCATGTGTGTATTTCAGATCGCTTGATGATGGTTCTCTAGTACTGTTGACATTATATGTCGATGACATGTTGATAGCAGCAAAGAGGATGACATATATTCTTCAGTTAAAGAATTTATTGAGCAGTGAATTTGAAATGAAGGATCTTGGGTCAGCCAAGAAGATCCTAGGTATGGAAATTCACAGAGATCGTCAGGTAGGAAAGCTGTGGTTAACTCAGAAAGGATATGTGCAGAAAGTATTGGAGAGGTTTAACATGCATAATGCTAAAACAGTTAGCACTCCGTTGGCAGCACATTTCAAGTTATCTTCACAGTTGGGCCCACAGACAGAGGATGAGGTGGAGTCTATGTCCAAAGTACCGTATGCAAATGCGGTGGGTTGTCTCATGTATGCCATGGTATGTACAAGACCAGATATCTCACATACAGTTAGTATGGTTAGCAGGTATATGGCAAATCCAGGGAAAGAGCATTGGAATGCTGTTAAATGGATTTTTCGTTATCTAGCAGGTACAACCAGTTACGGTCTTGTGTTTGATCGTGATACTGCGAGAAGTGAGGTTACAGGGTTTGTTGATTCGGATTATGCTGGAGATCTAGATTCAAGGAGATCTATGACAGGGTTTGTATATACATTTTGTGGAGGATGTATATGTTGGAGGTCAGTGTTGCAGTCTACGGTAGCATTATCAACAACAGAGGCTGAGTATATGGCGTTGACAGAGGCAGGCAAGGAGGCTTTGTGGCTAAAGGGGCTAGTTGAAGAACTAGGTTTCATGCAGGACAATATCCAGATACAGTGTGATAGTCAAAGTGCTATTCATTTAGCGAAGAACCAGGTGTTCCACGCCAGGACCAAACATATAGATGTTCGGTATCACAAGATTCGTGAGTGGCTGAATAGTGGTGACATTGCAGTTCGCAAAGTCCACACAAAGGAGAATGTCGCGGATATGCTCACAAAGTCAGTTACGGCAGAAAAGTTCAAGCATTGCTTGGACTTAATTCATTTCATTGAATGCTGAGTTCGTGGTGGAGTATCCAGGGAGAGGGATACATTCACAAACACGAAGAAGTTCACAATACGTAATATTTGGAGAATATGAGCCAAGGTGGAGATTGTTGAAAATTGGCTCATATTTGTCAGACGGTGGCCTCCTCATTAAACCTCATTAATGCTTGTGCACATTTGTCAATAGTCAGCAGACACTAAAAATGAAATTGTATGCGGTATGCATGCGCAAATCTGCCTTTGTGTGCTGCAGATTTTGATATTTGACTTTGTCCCAAGAATCAAGGAATATTGCTCCCTCTATTTCAAGTATAAATAGAGCACTCGTTTGCAAGAAATATACAACAACATCAGAAGCTTATACTACGCATCAGAAAGGCATCTGAGAGACAGAGAGAGATAAAAGCTCAGTTGAGCTAGAGTAAAGAGTGAGGTAGGTAGAGAAAGAGAGAAAATAATCAGTGAGTTTATTTTCTCAGAAACAAGGATTATATTCTCCATATTATTTTCATAGTGGATTTCTGAGATCTCTCCCCGTGGTTTTTCCCAGTTGGGTTTCCACGTAAAATTCTTGTGTCATTATTTTTATGGAAACAATTTCCCTTGAATCTGAAGCTGGAAAAAACCTACCACCCCTGGGGCCAGGAGGTGAGCAGATACAACAATTTTTCACTAATAAAGGAATGTCCATCAAGGAAATGACGGTACTTTTAGGAGCTCACTCCATTGGGATTGTGGAGAGTGTGTTTTTTGCAAATAGGCTATATTCATTAAATGATACTCATACAACAGATCCATCTTTGGATCCAAAGTATGCATCTTTTTTGAAGAAAAAAATGCCATAAAAATTCATTGTCAAATGAGAAGGTGAATCTTGATGTCATTACCCCGGATCGCCTTGATAATCAGTTCTACAGGAATCTGAAGAATAACATGGGAGTATTGCTTATAGATCAAGCCCTTGCAAGCAGTCCGTTGACTGTGAATATTGTGAAGAAATATGCCAAGTTTCCTGATGTTTGGGCTGTAGACTTTGCGGCAGCAATGGTGCACCTTGGCTCCATTGATGTTTTGACAGGAACCAAAGGAGAGATTAGAGAGAACTATGGGATCGTCAATTAGAATTCTGTCTGTGCTGGAGATGTGCTTGTGAAGAAGATATCTACAACGAAAAGCTCTGAACAAAAGACGCTCCGTATAATTATTTACTCGTTCCGTTTCAAAATTAAAAATACATTTTGACTTTTTAAAGTCAAATCCTAAAATTTAAATTTTATATGAATTATTTAATTTTAATACAAAAAATATAATAAATACAAATTAACTATAAAACTACTAATTATCATCTTTTTTATTTTCAAAACTTGAACGAAATTATATCAATTTTGAGTTTTAAGATTTCAAGAATTAACTCTAAAATTTTTAAAATATATCTCTAATTTTGAAACAGATAGAGAAATTAATTTGTGATGGATAATAACTTGTCTTTGTTTTTCAATCCACTTGCTATTCGTTTGTTTTTTTTGGGGGGGAAGCACCCTTCTTTTGGAAGTATTTATTCAAATTGAGGTATTTTTCCTCTCATGTTCCAATTGATTGATTTCTTTCTTTCTCTTCTTATACATTATTCCATAATATATTTGTTACAAATTACTATCAGTGAATCTATATATGGTCTGACATATAGAAAACAATACATGAGTGATGGTTCCAGTTTAGGAAGTAAAAATTCACACACAGTCCTTGTCAATGTACACAAAATTATTCTAAACAGTTTTACAAACTTAAAAAATCAATCATAGTCTCCATGGTTCTGCACAGGGATATCAATGAGCTAAATTTTGACCCTGATCTGATCTACTCCAACATAATTTATTGGATCAAAACTCCAACTCAACCCATTTATTCAATGATCTGTGATAATTTGATCCATTGAATCAAATGTTTTAAATCATGAATTACATTTGGTTTCGCCCACTGATCCACCAAAACAATGGACAAATCTCGTAGGTTCCCACTTCTCGTATGGCTATCAAGACATGGAATTGATTAGTTTCTGCAGATTCAGCCCGTCTTTATGAAGTCAAGTTGATCGACTTCAAAAAGGTTTGTGGTTAAAGCATTTCGAAACCTTAGTCTTGTGCTAGTGTGTTTTCTTCAATTTATTGTTTAGGGGGACGACTAATAACAAAATTTACTTCATTCTAAATTTTTACGAGTTATGCTAATTTTAAAGCTTAACATGCCGTCGTTTGATTTTAAAAGTCAAATTGTATCTCTAATTTTGGAACGGATAGTAAATGAGGCGATAAATAACGTTTTATCTAGGTACAGCTCTTATTCGTGCTCCCAGAAAGGAGTAGGAAAATAAAATGAAACAGAGACCAGTATTAGTACTCAGATGATGAAGCACAAAACAGAGAAGCTAGACGAATTCTTTGCGTCTTCTCACTCGGACTTTGAAAATAATTGAAAACTACACAAATTATACATCAAATATTTTTTTCCAATTGTACTATATGCCTTTGTTTAATCACATTCTCTAGTATATATACAGAAGCTCAAGGCAAGACTCACTAGTCACTATATGCAGCAAACTGGAGTGAACAAAAAACAAAAATCTAGCAAGTCAATATAATTTTATAGATAATAACAGTTTATAAGTTAATATAATTGTACAAATAATTTTTATGTATTTATTTATTTTTCTGAAATGAATTGATTAAGATTATGACTTGTATTGTTAGATTAAGTGGATCATGGGACAGATTAATGATCAATTACGTAATGAATTAAATCATTAATCCACTATGACACTTGGTGAATTATATTAGACTAAATCATGATTTGTTCTGATCTAACCCATTGACAGGCCTGGCCTAATTCTTCCGCGTACATGATGGGTTGCTCTCTCTATAAAGCAAAGTATATATGTACAATAGTGTATCACTACACAAGATCACTCATTCATTTGTCTTTACAAATGTAGATAGTATATGTTACAATACTAACACTACTGCATTACTAGCCATGACATATTTTTTTTTATTCGACTTTCCTTGTAAACCAATGCTGTAAAAACAAGTCACAAGTATAAAGGACTCTCCTTTCATCCCAATTTTGCATGGCAAGAATTCTTAGGCATACCAAAGGCAAATTTAGTTATTATTATTCTTTGATATTCTTCTAAAAGATACTGTCATATAAAACAAATACTTTTTTTTCTTTCAAATCACTGTTAACTTTTGAAAAATTAATTTAAAATATTTTTAAATTTAAAATTATCTTGATCCATTTAAGTTTTGATAATAATAAATATTATAATTAATAACATTTTTTTAAATAATTTATTATATTTTAATATAAATTAAATAAATTTATATCAATTTTGAATAATTTAAAAATATTTAAAATTGACTTTTACAAAATAAATAAAAATCTTATAATTTAGAACAGAGGAAATATAATAATTCAGAAAATATATTAATAATTACACAATTAATTATGTAATTGACGAAAAAGTTGATAATACAACTCCAACGGCAGAAACTGATCAGTAACAATTAATGGAAAATTACAACAATGAAACAGTCGGTTGAAGTTTCACAAGAACATCCAGAAACCTCTTTGAAGTTTCCACACTGTTTCTTCTTACCCTGAGCATCACCAACAGGAAGGAACCATACATCACTTGAGAGTTTCTATTACCCACTACACTAACTAGGTCATTTGTGATGTGCGCTCTCACAACCTGTCGCCCACAAATTTAACTTAACCAGTATAGTTGAGTATTTCTTTCACTCATTACGAGTTAAAGTATCAATGCTTCAAGACACATTATATTTACCCATCCATGCAACTGGAAAAGTAGAAATGTACACAAAGATGTACAATTTGATATTACATGAATATAAATTAACTAACATGACGTATAATCAACCCTGAACCTCCGGCATATGTTACAGTGCTGTAATACTTGACTAACATATTGTACACAACTTTAAAAATAAAAGAACATTCAAGGTCATCTGCAACTTTAACCTGGCCTTGAAGCACACTATATAACTAGATTCTACTGAGATTGTTAATCTACACATCTCAGTGGAAGGGAAAGTTCCCCTGTTCTCCTCACCCCAGTGAATACCTTCTTTTTGTACAAGATCAATGACCTGCAAGCAACAACTAGCAAATTCAGGTACTGAACAAACCCAAGAGAAGTGTAGACGTATGGATATGTTTCAAAAGAATAACCACATTCGTCTCCATTGAACGAGACCATATTTCTAAATCCCATCATAACAAAAAAAATATAAACCCTCTGTCTGGAAAGTAGGGGACCATTTTTAGGACAACGCGAGCACTTCATAAGCCTGCATACTGACAAGGTGACTTTCTATTCTTTCCGGGATAGGTTTGAAACAGAATATTATACAAACAACTTATTTTGTCCAAATGGTTTGGGATCAACCCTCACTGGCATTGGCTAGGATTCAAGTCTTACCATTTCAGTGAAAAGAAAAGGTAGACAACTAATAGTCTTACTATGTGGCGACAAGACAAACTGTTAACATAGGCTTTAAAAATTATCGCTATAGATTTCGTAACAAAACGACAGAAAAATTTTATTACAAAAAATTTGATCCCGAGAGAAAGGAATACTGTATTTATAAGCCTCGCTCGCTCACAGTCTTTCTTGCTTCAACGGCAAGAAAATACCAAACCTCAGCATATGGATTATTAATGAATCATAGTATTGATTTCAACACCAATTTAGATATTAAAACTTATAGCATGTGTATTTTTTGTAAGGAGGAGGAAGAATCCAACATTATTGCTGATTTTTGGGAATATATTAAAATTTATATAGCACACCTCTTCACATAATTTTATAAATAATTCTTTAAAAATAATAGAGTTTAATCATTCAAAATTTATATTGAAAAAAAAAATAGTGAACAGTTCCACGACCCCACCAAAACTTAATTTGTATTAAGCAGTAGTTAATAGAAAAAGAAGATAGATAGATAGATAGTACATTAATTGTTGAGGAAATTCGTAAACCAATAAGTAGCAAGTTGCTTGTGGAAATGGCGATCGAGGAGCATGATTGAGCTAACAATAACACTACCTGTCCGCAGGGGAATTTGATGATCAAATAGTTTTATTAAGATATACGAAAAACCTCTTAACAATTCACAAGATTTAGATATATTAATATTAGTTATGAACTTTATTATTAAATTAATATTTTAACTAAGTTAAATTTATTAAAATTTCAAATTTTATCAAATTACGTAATTAATCATATTAATAATATATATGACTTTTAATAATAGCTATAAATTAGTTGAAAAATTATAATGAATTATCATAACTAACTTAAAATTTATTAAAACTTAAGATTCGTAATAATTGTATTTAGATTAGAATTTCAAGCAAATTCTATTAATATAATAAACACTAATATAGAATTCTGTTATAAACTTAAATAAATTAAAATAATTTAATAACTACAATTAACTTCTCAAAATATTTATTAAATGTTATCATGTATGTACGGGTTGATGAGTTTATCTTAACATTTCCGGAAAACTGCCTAAAAACTTGTAGAGGAGGAAAAAACACACTTCATGTACTAACAAAAATAAATTGTTTTTACTTAGCAAAAAAAAAAAATTGTTTTTAGAGACTATTAGCAAGTACTAAGGTCTCTCAACTATCTTAATCCCTAAACAGTTGCTACTTTTAATTGACTTGAACATAGCTTGCTGAGTATTTAAGTAAAGAAACTAGAGTAGCTCAATCAAACTTATTGGCCGAATCTAGCCTGCGTTTGCGTTTGAATTGAATGAAATAAAAGATGAAATAAAATAATTTTAATATATTTCAAGTGTATATTTAATTATTTAATTATTGGTGATAGTGGAAGGTATAATATAATAACAAAATTATCATATATATTTATTTCATTATAATAGATTTTATTCCACCACCTCACACATAGATTAAAAATAAAGAAAATGAAATGAATTTTTGTTCTACTTGAATGATATATCTTCTAAAATAATCATCAAATATACTATTTTTTATTTTATTCATTCCTTCATTCTATTCTCTTAATTTCAAACGTAACATAAGTCTGATAAATAGTGAATAAAATTGAACTATTATTTCCTGATGGAGAGGTACAAGATTCAACCTTTCCAAAGGCCTATAGGCAAAGGAAGCAGCTCGGCAAAATGATTGATGATGGGGGAAGGTGTACAAGTCGAACATTTTAGGTTAAAAGCAACTGAACAAAATATTATATATATAAATTAGTGGATATCATTCCCCCCAAAAGTAGTACAAGTTATAAGCAGGTCAATGCTATTCATTTCGACAATCATAGCAAAATCACGGGAGAGAACCATCTAGTGGTGGTGCTTTGCTGGCTAACAAACATGTACTCTTCAGATGCTCGATAATTGCAACGGGATTTGAGTCATTTCACTTCCATAGTGCTCCATAGTTGACACCTCTCTTTATTTGAGATCAACGCTAAAGCCAAAGATAAAGAAAATGGGTGAGAAGGGTAAGGAGAGGGGCCTAAGTTTGTTAATGTTTAGTTTCAACCGTCTTAATTGGTTCTTCATACACAGTATTATGTAATTTCTGTTGGCCTGTGTATTGGAGGTCACGACCATGCTGTACTGCTCTAGGGGAATTTGGCAAGTTCCATTGACGATCCTGTATGAGACTTGTGGACATTAACTTGGCTGCGGCAAGTGATGAGTGGAACTGTTCATGACCTAATGGCTTCATGAACTGTTCTTCCTCATCAAGCCTCTCCCAATGGCTACTACACTGCATTTTCCTCCTCTGCACCTCATCTTTAACTCTCTGGAAGAAGAAGAAAAATGCAAATGAACATATGATTGAATAACATCAACGAACCAAGGACCACTATCACTGTTATAACAAAAAATTAAAGACAGTGACAAATGATCTCATTTGGAACCACAATATAACAGTACCCCAACTTCAAAAGAAAGTTTTTTTTTTTTGGGGTCATCTTTTTCCTAATTATTTTCTTCTCAGTTCTAAAACAAATCTCCATCACATCAGTCTTTAGTTATTCCGTACAGAGCACAAGCCAGACCAGGACAATTTCTTTTTTATTTTTCCAAATTAAAGAGAATCTCATAACATGGGAAAGGAAGAAGCAAGGAGCAACATATATTATAAATAATGTGGGAAAAAAAAAAAGCCAAACAAGCACACAAATATAGTCCAACGAAACACATAAGAGATGGACAGGACATATATCAAAGCATCGTCAACATTACTGAAACAAAGCATTAAGAGCAAGTGCAAAGATTGCATTCTGAAGCCCTTCAAAAAGGCCCAATCAATAAAATTTCATTGTGTTAATAAATATAATTAAGTCAAGGAACAGATAAGAGCAGTCAATTCATCGAAGGAGACAGCGAGACATGCACACCCCTTAAAGGCTCATATACATTATCAACTCTTTTTTTTATTTAATAAGTTGATCATCCTTATTTTTTTTATATAAATGTAACAAAATATCAAACTTCTGTCCTAAAGGGTATTTAACCATGGAAAATGATGTTTATTCCCAGTTCTATGAATCTCTCTAAGACAGCGCAGGTACAAAAGAAGCTTGCTTTGTCAAAAAAAAAATAGTGTAAGAAACCATAGGTATAATTATTTCCAAAGTCTGTAAGAAAAAAACAAGAAGCATAAACTCTGTAGGATTTTATATTTTTGAGCATTCAAAAAAGTAAAGAAATCCTTAGAAATGAGAACAAAATGTCACGGGACCTTGCCATGTTTGAAAATTGTTACCAAATATGCTCAGCATATCGAAAACATAAAATCACGGGTAAAATGATTTACAAGGGGGGAAATTTATGCTACTACATAACTTGAACAAAATTATTCCTATGCCCTATGATTTAAATTAGGGTTCTCTTAACATGTGCTCTAAGGGCACATGCTAAGCACACGGTTCAAGAGAATATTCTCTTGAACTGTGTGCTTATTCTCTTGATTTCTGCATTTGCACCAAATTCAAGAGAATAAGCACACAGTTCAAGAGAATATTCTCTTGAACCGTGTGCTTAGCATGTGCCCTTAGGGCACATGTTAAGTTTTCCCTTTAAATTATTATAAAAATCCAATCTTTCGAATAATTACATGATTTTTCGCCTACCTATCCCTAAACAGGAAATCAACCGAACATTTTAGCAAAACCCCATCAAGACACATCAAACATAATACAGCATGACAGTAAATAATGAAATATAGTTAGAAATACCACATTTACCTCAAACAACCTGAAGTCCAGCTTGGGAAGTCCGATATGACTAACAGTCCATGACCCAAAGAAATTACCAAGCAATGCAGCATCAGGCACCGCTAACCCTTGAACGAGCCCAGCAACTAACCCACCTAAAAAGCTATCACCGGCACCGGTGGGATCAACCTGAACCGTCCCAAAGGGCAAAATTTTCAACTCGACGTCCTTCCGATAGACGGTACACCCATCTTTCCCATTAGTCACCACAACACAACACCATTTCCTCACTTCCTCCACATCCAAAAACAGAGCTTCTTCAGCGGAAGCCTTTAGAAACCCAATTCGCGGCAACAGGTGATAAAATCCGGTGTCTTTCAAATTAATTAGATTCACAGTCCCGTCAATTGGATCAAAAACCCTAATAAGAGCCTGAATATCAACAAACACCACATTACATACATTTATCATTTTTTCTAGGGTTTCCGGCAATATCTCACCTCCAACCCCAACGGCCATACCAAAATCATATGTTGACTGGGGTATATCGGAGGAGAAAATTGGGTCGCAGGCGTGGACCCGTTTGAGGACCCGATCCTTGTGGGTGGGTTCTTCGGAGGAGAAATGGGCGTGGAAGAGAGTGGTAACCGAGGAGAGCGAAACAAGGGGTTGGTGATTGATCGTGTAGGCGAAGTCGTGGCCGACTTTGGAAACGTAATCGGAGGATATGGAGAGGCCGTCGTGGACGGCGGAGATGAAGGAGGCTGCGCCGCCGAGGCTCTCCGCAATTATGACGTCGTCTTTGATCAGGACATCGTGGCAGTAGTTGCCGACTATTACGCCTCGGGGAGGATTGGGATTAGTGGCGGGCGGTGATTGAATTTCTCTCACCATGAGGGCAAGATACGAGGGTTTGTAGGCGGAGCAGACGAAATTATTGTGCTTCAAGCTTATGAAATCAAAGGGTGAGTCGTACTCTGAAACGATAAAGAAGTCAAAATTGTGTAGGCAAGAGGTGTAGAGAAAAGGACGACGCACGGCAAAACACGGGAAATGTATGCAAATGTATGTATATATCTATAGAGAGAGAATATATAGAAATGGTCCAAATGGAGTTTGAAAATTTTAGAATGCTGTGAGCCGTGAGGCAATTGAAATGAGGAAGGGGAACGGTGGGAAATTACATTGAAGTGCGAACCTTTTGATTCTGCCATTCTGGGTGGTTGGTTAAAAGTTTCACTGGGACCGGGTAGAATCAATTTTCTGTTAATTTTGTTGTCCTAAATTTCCCCATGAATTAAAAAAGTCATTTATTTTTATATATCTGATAATTAAAATTTATGATATAAAATATAAATTTTATTATTTCGCCTCCATAAAAAGTTGAAGAATAAGCGTGAGAATTTTTAAAAAGTAAGAAGATAAGAGTAATAAAAGAAAGCAAATGATTTATTCTCTACGAAAATTATAATCGACAAGTAAATTATAACAATTTTTTATTTCTTAAAAGTTTATTATTATATAATGAAGGGAGTTACAATATATATATATATATATATATATATATATATATATTATTTCATATTGAATATCTTGATAAAGTATAATTAGACTCTTTTTATTTTAAAATATAACATTATTATTAACTTTTTAAAGTTAACTTAAGTCATTTTAAAACACAAAATTGACGTAAATAATTTTAGTCTTAGTCTATATAATTATGAATATTGTAAATTATTTAAAAATTTTATTTATTCTAAAATTTATTATTTTATAATTTTTAATAAATCGTCTCAAATTTAAATTTAAAAATATTATAAATTTAATTTTTAAAATTAATAATGATCTTATAATTTAAAAAAAATATAATATATAATAAGTTGGGATAACTCTTCTCATTGACAATTAATTTTAAAATAAAAAAACTAATATCTTTATATACAGAGTGGAGTCAATTTTATAAAATATAATATGGTATGAGAGCGAATTATCCTTTAAATTTAATTAAACCCTTCTTTTAAATGTCATTCTTACTCGCTTGCGCTCTAATTTTTACTAATCAAAGTTAACCTTGAGGCGAGTTTGCGATGTTATGCGGGACAAGTGACAACACTTTTTCTGCCGAACGAAGAAAAATAAAAAGAAAAGTAGATGAATGGCATCGTCATAATGATCACCCACGATTTGGAATGTGATTCGCAATTCAAAATACTTCCGCCCACTTTAGAATGTCAAATGTTCTAAACTAATATTCCACATATTTTTAAATAAAAATAACCCCATTTAAAAGTTAATAAATCCGTACTCTTTTGAAAGAAAAGAAAAAATAAAGAAGAGGAATATGGGCTGAATTTTCAAGACTGAACCAAACTTCAATGTAACCTAAGCCCAACATTAATATGGCCTAAGGATGCAAAAACTGAGTAGAACCCAACCCATGCAATAAACAGTTTTACTTTACAAAAAGAGGAAAATTTAGTGGGTGAACTAGGAACAAATGAATAGTTTGCTCTAACCTCTCACAACACTATAGGATTCACAACCCATGTGGACCCCATGGTGTTGTGAGAGGTTGGAGCAAACTATTTATTTGCTCTAAGTGCACCCAATAATCTCTCCCAAAAAAGGTCTTTCTATATTGTGAGTTTGTGACCAATAATACTTTGATGACAAAAGATTGGATAATAAAACAGAGCGCAAAATAATGTAAATGATAATTATTGGTTATAATCATTAAATTCACTCATATATTGTGGAATGTTGTAACACCCCATTCTCAAATAGAAAAGGAAAATCTCTAAAGTTTGAATAAGATATCATCAAATATAAACAACGACATTAACAAAATCTCCAAAGTTTGAATAAGATATAACTGAATCTAACAGGACTAACAAACCAAAGCAAAAGGTTGAAACAAAGTGGTTAAGTGGTTATTTCATATATAGTTCAAAACAAAACAAACATATACCTTAACATATTGGCAAGTCAAAATAATGTCATACATGTAAATCATATATTGGACTACGAATCCTAATGCATGCAAAATCAGAAGGTGTGTTCGGCACAAAATCGCATAACAAAACAGAACAAAAATATAGGGTTGACCCACACACATCTAAAACAAAACATATTAAATGAACAAAACTCACACATAGAGCACACAAAAAGATATGCCGTGTACTGATCAAATCACCAAAGAAGGTGTCATGCCTCGGTACCAAAATAACATATCTAAGGTACCCACACAGGTGGTTGTACCTCAGATATACCTTATCGTTTAATCTACCAAATGTATGATGTCACAACACATGCGACACAATACTAATAAAAGGGTCTTAACCATATATGTTGATCCAAATCAAATCATAAACATAAATTCAAATAAGAGTAACAACAAGTATCGCTTTACAAAGATCAAGCTAAAGCTTGATGCATGATAAATAAGTCTAAAAGAGTACAAATTACAAAATTTAAGACATTTAGACCAAAATGAAAAAAAAAAAAAATTGGCTAGATTTAAAACAAATTTGGTACATTTATTAAGCGAGTACCACCAAATTCTAAACAATTAACAAAACTAACAAATCAACATAATGATAGTATCACAGAAAAACTATCGAATTTGTTCAAATTATAATAAAAAAAAATTCAAATTATAAAATAAAGTTAAGGCATCAAAGATCAAACTGCTATTCATTAATGTCAACAGAAATATAAGAAAAAATGTAACAAATGACGATATATCACGAGATATAGAAAATGTAACAATAATAAAAACTGTGGAGTATGGAATCTATACTTAATAATCAAATCCACTTATAGCACACTCCATAAAATCTTAACCCCAAATGCCAATTGTGACGCCCCCAAATCTGGGCTCATACAACCCAAACTTGAGTCGTCAAAAGACTACAACAAAATTATTACAAGATAGAATAACGTTCAACAATACAGTGTATAATAATACACAACTAAGTCTTCACAATTATTGTCACACTATATACAACATGTGAATACTACAATAGCTATCACTCGGTCCGTCACTCCATTCCCTTGCTAGACCCGGCTACTCTCTCATTTTCTGAAAAACAATGTAACAAAAGAAAGGGTGAGCTCAAATAGCCCAGTAAAGAATATCATGACTAAGATAATGACAAGTAAATTATCGTTAACCTTCAACAGTTGAGTTCTTGATAGAATACAATAGACTATAAGGTTTGTATCAAAAACTGCAGTTAAATTCTTAAACAATGTTCAGATCAATAATACCAGCGGAATGAGCAATCTATTAGAAGAATAATGCAGACTATAGTGTCCACTCGCTTCTCTTTTTAGTAAAAATATCATCAACTTTTATCATCTGAAATACCATTAGTCAAGATAATACAAATTCACAGTTCCTGATCATAATCATGCAGATCAACAGTTCATCTTTGCACTACGGGCCAAAGACATTCAATATAACACCAACGGTCATGATTATACCAGATTCAGCCTTTGGTCATAATCATACCAAACAACTGTTCATCTTTGCATTACGGGCCAAAGAGAACATTCACCACGTGCCATAAAAGACACCGAACAGATGTATCGCCTTTAACCTATTATATCGCCTTTAACCTATCATCTGTTCAACAATTATATCACATTTGTGCCCCCGGCCACAGATATTCACAACAACTTGATTTTGGATGATTAGAATGATATAAATGATGAACAAAAGAAACAGGATAAACAATAAGCATCAGAAGTTTACTTTGTACAGATTCAAATAATGTCCAAATTGCCAACATGATGTGGAGTGAAATTCAAAAATGATATTCAAGATCCACAGTTCAGAATAACGGTTACAGTTCAATAGAAAGGTTCACGTAAATAGGATGGTTCAATTGAAATGATGAAGTGTAACTATTATGGAACATATAATATTTTCAAGAATTATAGAAGCAATAATTCCATAATAAGTTTCGATTTAGGTGTATGAAAGAAAATAATATCCCTTACCGTAGCAGGTTTGATTAACAAAAGGTGAAGGAAATTAATATCCCTTACCATAGTAAGTTTGAATAATGGAAGATGAAAAAGATGGTATCCCTTATGAGTATAAAGGAAAATAATATCACTTACGAATATGAAAGAAAATGATATTATAAACGAATATGCAATAAAAGTGTCATGTGATAATTCGTGTTGACAAATTATTTCCACAAGAGACAAATAAGAAATGAATACAAAGAGTAATTCACCAAACATGCGGTAATCCGCGTAGTCAGGTTATTCTCAGAGATTAATAAGAAATGAATACGAAAGGTTATTCACCAACAGGCGATAATCCGCACCGTAAGGTTATTCCCACAATTTAATAAAAATTGAATACGAAGAGTCATTCACCAAACAGGCGATAATCCGCACCGTAAGGTTATTCTCAGAGATTAATAAGGAATGAATACAAATGGTTATTCACCAACAGGCGATACTTCGCACCGTAAGGTTATTCCCACAAATTAATACATGGAAATAAATGGCACATCTTATGAGTAAGAAAGAAACGATATTATTTTCGAGAATCAAATAATGATAATCCTTTACCGTAATAAGTTTGAATAATAGAATATGAAATAAGATGATATTCCTTACCTTGATATTGTGAAACAAGTTTATAGCCGAACAAATCCTTCCTTATTTGTAGCAGTAAAGAATCTGACTTTTGAGTCTTCTAGAGTTTTTAAAATCTCTTTATGTTTTTAAAATAATGTTACTCTCGGAAAGATAGACGGCATAGACTCAAGAATCACTCAATTCGGATTTAATATGAATGAGTTATGAATTTTCAAAACTAAGACTGAAAATAGTGACGAAAATCAGAATAGGTTACGGTTTTTAGTATTTTAAGGCATAAAGATGACTTCAGATGACTTTTCTTCCTTCTTCAAAGTTGTAGAGGACGAAAAACTGAAGAGACAAGCTTTTAATTCATTAAATTCTGACAAATAATGAATTTACTATGATTTTTCGAAAGAGTTACTGTACATAAGAAAATTCCACTCGGGAATTCAAAGAAGAATGCAAAAGATTTCAAAACTAGGAATGACTTAAGAACACTTAAAGAGAACTTACACAAAGAAGTATTTAGAGAGTGGAAGAAAATGTATGTAAGAATGTTATGAAAAATTTCTTAAGTTAAGTCCTCTATTTATAGCCAAAAATCTTATCATAACCAAAATTTTCTAATTTAATCCAAACCATTCATTTCAAGATAATGTTTAATCCATACCATTCATTTCCTCTTTTAAGATTTCTTTAATTTAAACCATTCATTTAAAGAGCATCTTTAAACTACACCATTCATTTTAAATTATATATTATCTTTAATCTATACCATTCATTTAAATATCATCTTTTAATCTACATCATCCATTTCAAATTCTATATTATCTTTAATCTATACCATTTATTTTACATCACCTAACTTTATATTATAAACAAATAACTTTATCAATTCAATTATTCAACAATAATTCACATTTATTCATTATTATGACTAATTGTTATAAATACAGTGTAGTTAGCTTTCTGAGTTAAATACCAAATCAATTAATAATGAAATACAACATTTTAATCGACATCATAATAGAGATAACAATAATGCAGAAAGTATGTAAAAGAAAGCATACGTTACTTTGTAATGACAATTATTGATTCAATAATGTGAATTACTGTGTATATGTTACTGTGACAACTATCAATTTAATAATATGAATTATTGTGGATGTGACAATAAAGTCAAATATTGTACGATAACCACTTTATCAGTTTAATAATACGAAACACTGTGCAATGCCGTGTGCTACTGTGCAATACCGTGTGCTACTATGCAATACCGTATGTTACTTGTAATACCGTATATTACTATTCTTTTACCACCGGATATTTTAACAATTAAAAGTAATAGTACCATTGACCATTTTAAAAATTATTTATGTCATTTTCTATATCCGACAATTATTCTTTGTGGGATCCACCAATGATTGGTTCGTACGGCGCCGTCGTACGAATATTCCCCGACAGAACGAATATTCCCCGACCAAAAGAATATTGTCCGACATAATATAATTTGCACATAACATCCTTGACTTTTAACTTTATCAATTTAACTACCTACTGTTTCAGGAAAAAAAAATATATATATGAAGAAAAATTAAATTTTATATTTCATAAAATTCGGGGTCTTACAACCTCCCCTCCTTATGAAATTTCGTCCCCGAAATTGACGTACCTGGCATATCGAAGAGGTAAGGATACTTAGATTTCATCTCAGATTCTAGCTCCCAAGTTATTTCCTCAGTATCTTGGTTCCTCCATAAAACCTTAACTTGAGGTATAATCTTTGAGCGTAGGATCTGCTCCTTCTTATCTAGGATCTTAACAGGTACCTCCTCGTACGTTAAATCCTCTGCTATAACGTCTGGTTCTAACTCAATGACGTGGTTTGGATTCTTCACATATTTACGTAACATAGATATGTGAAAAACGTTATGAATGCGAGACATACTTGGTGGTAGGGCTAGTCTGTAGGCTACGGTTCCTATTCGATTGAGGATTTCAAATGGGCCAATAAATCGAGGGTTGAGCTTTCCTCTCTTTCCGAATCTTGTAACCCCTTTCCATGGAGAAACACGTAAGAATACATGATCTCCGATGTTGAAACTTTCGTCTCTCTGATGAAGATCAACATAACTCTTTTGTCGTTCTTGTGCGGTCTGTATTTGTTGTCGGATCATTTGGATCTTTTCTGTTGTCAAGCGTACCAACTCGAGTCCCAACAATTTTGCTTCTCCTACCTCATTCCAACATACTGGAGAGCGGCACTTCCTTCCATACAAAGCCTCGAATGGAGCCATGCCTATGCTTGTTTGGTAACTGTTGTTGTAAGAAAATTCCACCAATGACAAGTACTTATCCCAACTTCCTTTGAATTCTAGTACACAAAGTCTCAAAAGATCTTCGAGGGTATGGATCGTCCTTTCCGATTGTCTGTCCATTTGAGGATGGTATGCAGAACTAAAACGTAGTTCAGTGCCCATAGCTTTTTGTAGACTGATCCAAAAGCGTGAAGTGAATCTAGGATCTCGATCAGATACTATAAAAATTGGCATACCATGCAATCTCACGATCTCATTTATGTACATACCGGCAAGACGTTCAAGTGAAAAGTTTTCTCGTATAGACAAGAAATGAGCGGATTTGGTCAATCTATCTACGATGACCCAAATTGCATCTAAGCCTTGAGAAACTTTGGGAAGACCCGTCACGAAATCCATATTGATGTGTTCCCACTTCCATTCGGGAACCTCAAGTGGTTGTAATGGACCCTTAGGTACTTGATGCTCTACCTTGACATGTTGACAAGTTAGGCACCTTGAGATAAATTCTGCAATCTCCCTTTTCATATTGTTCCACCAAAATGTATGTCGAAGATCTCGATACATCTTGGTACTCCCTGGGTGGATTGCAAACGGCGTGTTGTGTTCCTCCATCATGATTTTATACTTCAATTCAGGATTGTTAGGAACACAAAGTCGAGAGTTAACTCGAAGTATTCTTTTCTCGTCGATTATTGCCTCAGGAATAACACCTTCTTGTACTTTCTTCATCATATTCATCAACTCCGGATCAGTAGCCTAAACAGCTTTAATTTTATCGATTAAAGCTGGTTCTACTCGTACGTGCGTAATTTTCAAGTGGGTCATTGGTGTTTTTAGCTCTATCCCCATCTTTTGCAAGTCGTACAAAATACGCTTTTGTTTTGTCAGCAGTGCACTTGTACTCGCATAAAATCTTCTGCTCAAAGCGTCAACAACAACGTTCGCCTTTCCAGGGTGATACTGGATTGTGTGGTCATAATCCTTCAACAACTCAAGCCAATGTCGTTGTCGTATGTTGAGTTCCTTCTGGGTGAAGAAATACTTGAGACTTTTATGATCCGTATAGATATCCACTTTTTCTCCGTACAAGTAGTGTCTCCAGATCTTCAACGCGAAAACGACTGCTGCCAACTCTAGATCATGAGTAGGATAATTTTTCTCATAATCTTTGAGTTGTCGAGAGGCATAGGCTATAACCTTTTCATGTTGCATAAGGGCACAGCCTAGACCTTTGCCTGAAACATTGCTATATATAACGAATTCTCCTGATCCTAATGGAATGGTCAGAACAGGAGCTGAAACAAGTTTCCTCTTGAGTTCTTGAAAACCCTTCTCGCATTCCTCACTCGATATAAGTTTTGTACTAGAACAAATGATACCAATATCTAATAATTAAACTTTTAACTTTTGGCATTTTATGGGAGCCATTCGGTATGGAGCTTTGAAAATGGGCTTGGTACCGAGTTCAAGATCAATACAAAATTCAATTTCACGATTTTGGGTAAGCTAGGAAGTTTCTCAGGAAAAACGTCAGAAAACTCGTTAACAATGAGAATATCATTCAAGTTTGACGTATTTTTGTTCAAATCAGTGACATGAGCTAAAAAGGCTTGACATCCGTTTTTCAATAAACGAATGGCTTTATGGCTAGAAATAACAGTTATAGATTTCAATGGTTTAGTTGCTTGAATTTGCATGACAGGTTGATTAGGAATATGAAAACTAATAATCTTATGAAAACAATCAATTTTAGCATGATGGGTAGTCGACCAATCAATTCCTAAAATCACATCAAATTCATGCATCTCCAAAGAAATAAGGTCAACAGGTAATGTGAGGTTGTTGATTTGAACTAGGCAAGATTTATAGATAGTAGATGTGATAGATATTTCTCCCAACGGGGTTTCAACTGATAAGTCAAAGTCTATGTTTTTCGAAGTCAAATTTAAACGTTGAGCACATGTATGTGAGATAAAAGAATGGGTAGAACAAGTATCTAACATGGCATAAACATCACAAGAATTTATAAATAGCTTACCGGTTATCACTTCATTCGGTTCTTGACTGTTATCGTCAAATCGAATTCTGAATACTTCATCCGGATCTTCACGTATTTCAACCGTGGGAATACCACTGAATAATTTTCTAGCAAATTGTTTCTCGGATTCATCAACTTCATCAGTAGTAACGTACCAATGATTTCCATTAAAATAGTATTTTCGATAGACTGCAGTTTCCACGATAGTGACTAACTTAACCTGAATTCCTCTAAATTGTAATGCCCAAAAGTATAGAAACATCATTTTTAAATAATCTTGAAAATCATAGCTGTAACACCATAAATCCCAAAGACTGATATGAAAAGTCCATATATTCTGATCCTTTGTTATCGAGCATAACCAAGTGATATGATCCTTCCAATTAGTGAGCATATTAAAGGCAATAATTTCTGCAAGTTCATTACATCCTTTAATTGCTTCTAAGAAAGGATCTGGAATGACTACAGTAGAGCTTTCACCTTCATCCTTACTGGATAGAACACGCATAAATTTTGCCTTAGGCAAAAGATTCAACTCTTAGTTTGTAGGAAGATTATTCGTCGTCTCTTGATTCGCAGGTACATTTGTTTCGGGCACTCCATTGTTAACTTCCTGATTTTCATATGCCATATTCAACTGTAGTCACAAAATAATTGTTAGTTCAAACAAACTGACTCATCTCTTCATGTTCCTACATTTAAATCGATTCATTAGATAACAAAATCTAATTTAGGTAGGACACACTAGTGATTGATTCTATTCGTCTCTCCCCTCCTAGTTCTAACCCCAGATCTCCATTAAAGACCATATCCCTAAGCTCTGATGCCAACTGTGACGCCCCCAAATCTGGGCTCATACAGCCCAAACTTGAGTCATCAAAAGACTACAACAAAATTATTACAAGATAGAATAACGTTCAACAATACAGTGTATAATAATACACAACTAAGTCTTCACAATTATTGTCACACTATATACAACATGTGAAGACTACAATAGCTATTACTCGGTCCGTCACTCCATTCCCTTGCTAGACACGGCTACTCTCTCATTTTCTGAAAAACAATGTAACAAAAGAAAGGGTGAGCTCAAATAGCCCAGTAAAGAATATCATGACTAAGATAATGACAAGTAAATTATCGTTAGCCTTCAACAGTTGAGTTCTTGATAGAATACAATAGACTACAAGGTTTGTATCAAAAACTGCAGTTAAATTCTTAAACAATGTTCAGATCAATAATACCAGCGGAATGAGCAATCTATTAGAAGAATAATGCAGACTATAGTGTCCACTCGCTTCTCTTTTTAGTAAAAATATCATCAACTTTTATCATCTGAAATACCATTAGTCAAGATAATACAAATTCACAGTTCCTGATCATAATCATGCAGATCAACAGTTCATCTTTGCACTACGGGCCAAATACATTCAATATAACACCAACGGTCATGATTATACCAGATTCAGCCTTTGGTCATAATCATACCAAACAACTGTTCATCTTTGCATTACGGGCCAAAGAGAACATTCACCACGTGCCATAAAAGACACCGAACAGATGTATCGCCTTTAACCTATTATATCGCCTTTAACCTATCATCTGTTCAACAATTATATCACATCTGTGCCCCCGGCCACAGATATTCACAACAACTTGATTTTGGATGATTAGAATGATATAAATGATGAACAGAATAAACAAGATAAACAATAAGTATCAGAAGTTTACTTTGTACAGATTCAAATAATGTCCAAATTGCCAACATGATGTGGAGTGAAATTCAAAAATGATATTCAAGATCCACAGTTCAGAATAACGGTTACAGTTCAATAGAAAGGTTCACGTAAATAGGATGGTTCAATTGAAATGATGAAGTGTAACTATTATGGAACATATAATATTTTCAAGAATTATAGAAGCAATAATTCCATAATAAGTTTCGATTTAGGTGTATGAAAGAAAATAATATCCCTTACCGTAGCAGGTTTGATTAACAAAAGGTGAAGGAAATTAATATCCCTTACCATAGTAAGTTTGAATAATGGAAGATGAAAAAGATGGTATCCCTTATGAGTATAAAGGAAAATAATATCACTTACGAATATGAAAGAAAATGATATTATAAACGAATATGCAATAAAAGTGTCATGTGATAATTCGTGTTGACAAATTATTTCCACAAGAGACAAATAAGAAATGAATACAAAGAGTAATTCACCAAACATGCGGTAATCCGCGTAGTCAGGTTATTCTCAGAGATTAATAAGAAATGAATACGAAAGGTTATTCACCAACAGGCGATAATCCGCACCGTAAGGTTATTCCCACAATTTAATAAAAATTGAATACGAAGAGTCATTCACCAAACAGGCGATAATCCGCACCGTAAGGTTATTCTCAGAGATTAATAAGGAATGAATACAAATGGTTATTCACCAACAGGCGATACTTCGCACCGTAAGGTTATTCCCACAAATTAATACATGGAAATAAATGGCACATCTTATGAGTAAGAAAGAAACGATATTATTTTCGAGAATCAAATAATGATAATCCTTTACCGTAATAAGTTTGAATAATAGAATATGAAATAAGATGATATTCCTTACCTTGATATTGTGAAACAAGTTTATAGCCGAACAAATCCTTCCTTGTTTGTAGCAGTAAAGAATCTGACTTTTGAGTCTTCTAGAGTTTTTAAAATCTCTTTATGTTTTTAAAATAATGTTACTCTCGGAAAGATAGACGGCATAGATTCAAGAATCACTCAATTCGGATTTAATATGAATGAGTTATGAATTTTCAAAACTAAGACTGAAAATAGTGACGAAAATCAGAATAGGTTACGGTTTTTAGTATTTTAAGACATAAAGATGACTTCAGATGACTTTTCTTCCTTCTTCAAAGTTGTAGAGGACGAAAAACTGAAGAGACAAGCTTTTAATTCATTAAATTCTGACAAATAATGAATTTACTATGATTTTTCGAAAGAGTTACTGTACATAAGAAAATTCCACTCGGGAATTCAAAGAAGAATGCAAAAGATTTCAAAACTAGGAATGACTTAAGAACACTTAAAGAGAACTTACACAAAGAAG
Source organism: Hedera helix (assembly GCA_947179155.2). Lineage (NCBI taxonomy): Eukaryota > Viridiplantae > Streptophyta > Magnoliopsida > Apiales > Araliaceae > Hedera > Hedera helix. The sequence goes on along the minus strand of OX359264.1, from coordinate 56,290,907 downwards.
TATTTAGAGAGTGGAAGAAAATGTATGTAAGAATGTTATGAAAAATTTCTTAAGTTAAGTCCTCTATTTATAGCCAAAAATCTTATCATAACCAAAATTTTCTAATTTAATCCAAACCATTCATTTCAAGATAATGTTTAATCCATACCATTCATTTCCTCTTTTAAGATTTCTTTAATTTAAACCATTCATTTAAAGAGCATCTTTAAACTACACCATTCATTTCAAATTATATATTATCTTTAATCTATACCATTCATTTAAATATCATCTTTTAATCTACATCATCCATTTCAAATTCTATATTATCTTTAATCTATACCATTCATTTTACATCACCTAACTTTATATTATAAACAAATAACTTTATCAATTCAATTATTCAACAATAATTCACATTTATTCATTATTATGACTAATTGTTATAAATACAGTGTAGTTAGCTTTCTGAGTTAAATACCAAATCAATTAATAATGAAATACAACATTTTAATCGACATCATAATAGAGATAACAATAATGCAGAAAGTATGTAAAAGAAAGCATACGTTACTTTGTAATGACAATTATTGATTCAATAATGTGAATTACTGTGTATATGTTACTGTGACAACTATCAATTTAATAATATGAATTATTGTGGATGTGACAATAAAGTCAAATATTGTACGATAACCACTTTATCAGTTTAATAATACGAAACACTGTGCAATGCCGTGTGCTACTGTGCAATACCGTGTGCTACTATGCAATACCGTATGTTACTTGTAATACCGTATATTACTATTCTTTTACCACCGGATATTTTAACAATTAAAAGTAATAGTACCATTGACCATTTTAAAAATTATTTATGTCATTTTCTATATCCGACAATTATTCTTTGTGGGATCCACCAATGATTGGTTCGTACGGCGCCGTCGTACGAATATTCCCCGACAGAACGAATATTCCCCGACCAAAAGAATATTGTCCTACATAATATAATTTGCACATAACATCCTTGACTTTTAACTTTATCAATTTAACTACCTACTGTTTCAGGAAAAAAAATATATATATGAAGAAAAATTAAATTTTATATTTCATAAAATTCGGGGTCTTACACCAATGATATCAAATACAAAACCTTAATCACCACATAAACATATTCAACCAAAATTAAGTACACAATTAAAACTAATAGCTTCAAAACAATTTTGATATATTAAAGGTGCCTTTAATTAGTTACCTTAGATCATTTATTAATACAACAACATATAAAAACTAATAGCAAAAGTTAAGAAATCATAAAACTCTAATACAATAAATTATTCTTAAAATCTCCGTCCATTTTATCGCTCATATTAATCTAATTTTATAATTATTTTTTAAATTAATTATTTTTTACAGAAATTAGATTTTAAATACTCCAATTTAGCCTCAAGAATCACTCAAACTGAATTAAAAATTATTAAGTTAACCATTTTTACATATTTGAACTTGTTATTAAAATTTTTGCTACAAAAATTTCAGATCAACCATTTCTTAAAATTATTAACAAATAAAATAATTAACTTTAACAATTTTAAATTGGTAAAAGTATTCTTAGCTTATATAAATATAACATGTCCCAAATTTATAACGATCTAACGGTCGAATTATGAGATATAACCCACGCAATAAACCTTAAATATATATAAATCTATTTTCAGATTTTAATTTTTCCATTCTATCGAATTATATTTCTTTATATAAATTCATCTTCTCTTTCTAATTATCATGATATTTAATTTCTTGTCTATATTGTAGGAGTTTCGGCACATAAAAGTAGCAGAATTTTAATTTTTTAAAATAATTTTTGAAACCCTAAAACAGGATCCATACGAAAACATATTAATTCAGAGATTTAGATTTGTTTTACCGATTAGTCGAGCTTGAATGAAGACGATGGATGATTCTGTAACAACTTCAAACCTTCAACGCAATCCAACGGAACTGCGCCTCTACGGTATCCACATGAACGTCCCGTGAATTGTCACACAATCTGCAGCAAAGAGAGCTGCGGTACTAGCCGTTAAAATCTGAATTTTCTGAAGTTTTTCTCTCTAGCCTCTTTCTAAAAGCGGGTAAGGTTTTGTTTTGATTTTGCCCCTCCATTTGAAACTGCTGATATATTATATATATATAGTTGTAAAAAGCAATTGACCAAAACCTAATTCCCTTAGAAAAATAAAATCTGAATTTATATAAAAAGTTAAGGTAGTGATTTTCATCAATTTAATGAAGAAAAATTGTGTCAAATAACTTTTTTTTTATTCTTTTTAAAATTAAAGAGAACAAAAATTTGAAAAAATATGTTTTAGATTCACTCAATTCTGAAATAGGATGAATTAATTATGATTTTTTTAATAGACTACATTGCACATGCATATTTTATTCCAGAATTCAACTCATTAAGTTATAACAGTATTAGGGAAATCTAACACTATTCAAATATAACAAGAAAATAATAGGAATTACAAAAGCCCTAATGAACTCCTTAATTTTAATCAGATCAATTATTTAATTATCTACTAAAAGAATTTAATTTTTTAAATAAAATTAAAAAAAAATAAAATAAAATTAATGACTTACATTTTTCAATTCAATTACGTTTAAAAAAATAATAATTAATATTTAATTATTAAAAAAATTACATTATTATAAACATTTACTTATTATAATTCGTTATATCATTTTATATACATATTTTGTCTCCTTAGCGTAGCATTACTTATGGTGACGTACACATCTTCAACATATTGCAAGTGAATCAATAAGCTTCTTAGCATCAAATTAGTCCGCGCATACATTTGCATATTTCACAAAACATTAAATGAGGAAATTTCGTGCAGACGTTTTTGTTTGGTTTTGCTCCTTCCTATTACTTGACTATAATGCAAGGGCACTATTTTTCCCTTATTTGATTATTTATTTTCTTGAAAGTTATCATATATAATATATAAAATTAATTAATAATTTATAATAACATAAAATTATATTATTTTTCACTTTACATTTTTTTAGAATTATTATATATAACTTTATCACAAATCTCCATCAATATATATATAATACTCCCCAGTTTTAAAATATAAAATTATTAATGATTTTTAAAAAATTAATTTGAGACACTTTAACTTTAAAATTAATATGATATTACAACTATACAACAACAAAATAGTATAATTAGTTATATTTTTTTAGATAATTTACAAGCTAAAACTTTAAATAAATTTATTGATTTTGAGTTAATTTGAAAATGTCCAAGTAAATTTTTAAAAGTCAATAATATTCTTATTTTGAAATAGAATAAGTATATAAAATTAACTAACAATCTCTTAATAACAAAATCCTGCATATATGCACTTTAAAGATTTAGAGAATCAACATATATATCTACACAAAAAAAAAAAAAGAAAAAAAAAAGCTCTTGTTGGAGGTGATACTACAAGTTTTTAATATGTTAGGTCTTTTTAGCTTTTGGATAAAACTTCTAGAATTTATTTTCATTAAGAATAATATTATGTGTACAAATTATACACTGTATAAAGAATAAGACCTATGAAAATATGTAAAATATCCAATGGTAGGTCTCCTTTCTTATTTTCTCTCATATTTTATAGTATGTATGCACAATTTTTTGTGTATAATTTATGTCCATAGCTTTAGTTTTTCATAAATAACTCAAAAGAGAATATCAATTTCCTAAGTTACCTCATAACCAACCAAAAAAATCCAATTAACTCAACCAACTTTTTTAGTTATTCTCCTTATTATATATATATTAGCCCAAGGTCTGCCCTAAAGCATAAAAAAAAAAAAGAAAAAAAAAAGAAGAAGAAGCTTCGGCTTTAGGTCCTATTTCCAAGGAAAATTCTAAAATTTTAAACAGCAAACAGCATAAATAACCTATATAAAAAAGGTCTTATAAAAAATACAAGCACAATCAATTATTTAGGATCCATAGTTCAATTCAAATATTAAATACCTAAGAAAATTAACAGTATATAAAAAAACCTCATTTAAATAAAAAAATATTAATACTCCATTTGTCCCAAAATAAAAGTTCTCAATTAAATTTGCCAAATTGACTATTTTTAAAATTAATAATTAAACATATATATTTAGATTTTAAAAAAAGTTAAACATTGATTTGAAAAATAGTCAATTTGACCATAAAAGTTAATGGAGGACGAACCAAACATAGAATGCCTCATTTAAAAGTATTGTTTTAGGTCCCAAATTATCTCGAGTCACCGTTGTATTAGCCAACCTAGTTAGCCCAGTCAACTATTTTTTAGCTATTCTCCTTATTATATATACTAGCACTTTACCCGTGCAAGACACAAATTGATGGGTATCGCAAAATTAATATAGTTTTAATTTTATGTCATATTCAATACGTAACTATTTATTATTTAAGTATGATAAATAAGTGTATTAATTTATATTTCATCATGTGTGCATATTTAATATTTATAATATATGCTAGTCTTAATCGACACTACTCTAAATAATAATTTTTGTCGAAAAAAATTATTGCGGTCCTAACCCGAGAAAATTTATTGCAACCCTAAAAAATTTACCAAACCAACGATTATCCTTATTTTGCCAGATAATATATTAGTATAGATATAGTTTGATGAGAGATTAGAAAATAAATATGATATCCCCTTGATTCTGCCTACTAGGAGGCTTTGAAAATTCTAGGAAGGTTCTTAATTTGAGCACGAATTTGTTCCCATACCAACTTCTCTGTAATTTTTATTTTTTCATTAAGTGAAGAGATAATTTCTGAAAAATAATTCTTAAAATATGATATGGTTTCCTCAAAGCACTTGCTAGCATTTCCCATAAATACAAATAAAATACATAGTAAATATTGTATACTTGCAAATGACCGTAGGCGTTGGGTATTTATTACTTTTTAGTCTTTTACAAATAAAGAAGATATTAATAGTAATAAATAGGCCTAGATTAATACCGTAAATTTTTAACGTTTTTTCACTTTGAGGATTAAACTCTCAATTTTTTCAATTAAGTGATTAAAGTGTTAATTTTTTAATATTCATCATTATATTAATTATTGATATTTTTAAAATCTTATAATGATGACTTTAGATAATCTTGTAATTAGGTATTTATTAATTTTTTAAAATAAATTTAAGACATTAAAAACTCAACATAAAAAAAAATCATCAATAATCAATATAATAATAAATATTTAAAATATATAAATGTACTACTAATTAAAATCTTGTTAATTCATAATTTTTGATATATTTTATCGATTTTGATATTAAAAATATTTTAAATTAACTTTCAAAAGTCAATAATAATATTTTAATTTGGAACAGAGAAAGTACATAATTTTATTTAATAAATTGAACAAACACATAACTATCAATTAGACATAATCAGAAAAAATTGAGAAGACAATCCCCAAAATAAAAAAATTAAAAGTTTAATCATTTAATGAAAAAAATAAGAGTTCACTATCCAAAGTAAAAAAAACGTTAAAAATTCAGGATATTAATCTATATTTAGGCCTAATAAATATGCATAAAGACAAAGACAGCAATAAATTATGAATATCCACATTTATATCTCATTAACCACCTAACTTAGGTCATTATCTCTAACCAAAAACTTAGCTCATTCCTATCACCGTTTTGCACACCGTTTTGGTACATAGATGTGCATGTTACCCGCAACCAAAGCCTAAAACCGAGTTGTGTGAGTATATCAGGTTACTTATTTTTTAAAAGAAAAACTATTTTTAACTTTTACACAAAATTTAATATTGTATAAAAGAAAAGCCACTAATGTGGATAGTAGTTATACTTAGATTTGGTAAAAAGTGGTATGGCCCGATGGCTAGTCTAGCTCGCCTGCAAAACATTGGACTTTGGGCCTTAATATTTTAGTCCATCAGAATTTTGGCCATCTTGGCCCTGTCCAATTTTGCTACCCGCCCCATGAGTTAATTTTTTTTTTCCTTTTAAAAACAATTTTAAAAGAAATTAGAATCATATTAGGTAGGGGTGTTCAACCAGTTTTTACCGGTCCGAACCGAACCGGTACCATACCGAACCGAAACCGAAGGTAAGAAAATTTCGGTACCAATACCGGTACCAATTGGACCGGTATATCGAACCGGTAAGCCGGTTCGGTACCGGTAAAAACCGAAAAAACCGAAAATTAATATATTTATTATTTTTTTATTTTTATTATTATTATTATTATTATTATTTTTATTATTATAATTATTATTTTTATTATTATTATTATTAATTATTTATTAATAATATTATTAAAAAAATAAAAAATAAAAAAACCGGTATAATCGGTTCGGTTTGGTATTTACCGAACCAAAAAAGGCCGTACCGAAAAACCGGTACATACCAGTTTTTTTGTACCGGTACCGAACCGGTGTTTTTTATACCGAACCGACCGGTTCGGACCGGTCCGAAAGACCAAAAAATCGAAAAAACCGAAAATTTTGCCCACCCCTAATATTAGGGGCTAAGACTTGGTATTATTTAGCCTTGTTTTTAGTTTATGGGATGCTTCAGTGCTTGGTATTTCTTTGATATAATGCAGCTAAAATCACCAGAATTCGATTCCAGTGCCATAGGGTGTAAGAAATAAATCCATTTTTTTTTTCTTTTTTAGTAGTAAAATATCCGACCATTTTCATTCACTTCCAAGGCTCTCAAACGTAAGCAATGAGCAGGTTCTTTCTTGAATACATTTTAATTGACTAAGACTGAATAAGTTGAAATAGAACCTTTTACCAACATATTTTTCTCTTTGGCCATCACCACAAGGTTATGACAATTTTTAAATTCATTTTGTACTGATCCTCTTCAAGGGTCATATTTACTTTTTTATTAAGAATACTCATGTTTTACTCTTTTTATGGAATTCGGCATTCAGAGGAAGAAAGCTTTTCAATTATGATGCAGTTAACTTGTATTATTTTCTTTCTTGAATTACATCATATTCTATGTATTTTTTAAGCAATAAATGAAACTCTTTTTTAAAATAAAAAAAAGAATCAAGTTAATTTTTTAGTCTATATTGCATAATTATAATTGTTGAAAAAAAATTGACCCGCGACCTGGCCTAACTTGGGTTACGGGCCTCTTATTTTTAATTTAAAAAAATTTGGATCATTTTGGCTCGACCAACTTATGACCCAACCCGTTTGAGCCACCATGACCTGTTTATCAGGTCTAATTATAAAATGGTTGTAAGGCTAAGGGTTATAAATCCAACCTTTTCTCATCAACATATACGATGCAAGTTATTTTCGTAAGTGATATATTATTAATTTTGTATGAGATATAACGTATATGCCATATGATGTTTATTTATAAAAATATGTGTCAAATTAATTAAAGATATTGAAAATAAAGATATACTAATAAGGAAAAGTGATAAATCCATCCAAATTAAGATATCAAACAATAACAAAAAAATAATCGCAAAAATTTAAACATTTATCTATCCTGTTATAAGGTAAATCAACAACTACTCTGATACAAAAATAATGATACATCATTCGCATAATTGTGGTGTATCAAGATATGTATAGTGACGAGGTACGTGACAGCAAAAAAATCACCCGATTTCATAGTTTGTAAAACTTAAGGTCATTATTTACCGTGATTTGCAAAACTAAGAAATTATTTTAAAATTTTACAAGAAGATTAAAAATCTATAATTTTATGAACGAACTTGTATTTAGTATACTTTCTAACCTTATGTTGAGATTCATTTTATGTTTACATATGTTTCCATGGTCACTTTCAAGAGAGGACGTCAACTTGGGGAGTAATTATTCAGTAATTTTGGACTACAATCACGTAGTGTTCTAGACTAATCATATCTCTCTATTTTAGTAGGTCCCTCATCATTTTAGTAGGTCCAGAGCTACATGCAGTGGGACACAGCTAAAATAGAAAGATGTGATTGATCTGAAACACCACGTGACTATGATCTGGGACTACTGAATAATTTTCCCAACTTGGAAGGCATAATATTCAAACACTGTAAATATCGTATTTATTTTTTCTCGTCAGATAGATAAATAAGTTGAGATCTTGCTTCTAAGCTTTCCTTTTAACTCGAGCGACCGTTCTCGATTCACGTATTTTGATTTCAATGCGTTAAATACAAGTCTTATTCGAATTTTAAAATTGAATTTAGGCGTTGCCTGATTCCATTCTACTGGTTGACCTTCTTCTGGTGCGAACGATAATGAATAAAAGCGAAAATGATAACCTGAAAAAATAATTGAACCTCATGTTTGGATTGGCGAAATCGAAAATATTTTTCTTAACATTTTCATCCAAATATCAAGAGTCGGTAAATACATATTTGATTTATAGCGTCTAGAGAGTTTGAAATCTAAATGCCCTTAAAAAATTTATTCGTTTCATAAATCTATTTTGTATTCCATTTATTTAACTCACAAATAAATAAATAAAACCATCCCCCAAAAATAGCATGGTACGTTTAAAAACGATTAAAGTACAGATTGTACCCCAAAGTTATAAGAATTTTGAGTTTTGCACTATAATATTTAAATGCATTTAAGTGCACCATAAAAAAAAATTATCAGACAAAATACACCATTCAAAGTTTTTCGCTAGATAAAATATACCCCAAAGTTCTTTATGTTAAACAAAATTCATCCTCAATTTTGGGTACAAAATATATTTTTTTTAAGCAAAAAAGAATTTTAGGGTGTATTTAGATATGTTTTAAATATTAAGATACAAACTTCAAAGGTTTTATAACTTTAGGGTTTAGTTTGTACTTTAGTCTTTAAAAATTTATAACCTAGTACGGTAGTACCTCTAGTCGTGTGCGTAAGCGACCTACCCTATAAAACCAATACTGCGATAGATGGAGAGAACAGAAGAGTGAAGAAGCGGCAAAAACTTGTGAGGTTCCGGAACCCCTGCAATAAATCCAAATTAATACGATATTGATGAATTATGATCACTGCTATTTTGTAACCGAAGCACCTGTAAAGTTCTCAAAGACTACGTGTAATTCATGCAAATATACCATATCCAAACCTTGCGAAAATTCCCGGAAGTTTCACCCGCCAATTATCCTATATATATATATATGTACACCAATTAACTAAAAATAAACCAATTGCTTCTCTTTTAGTTATTCAGTTTTTGTTTACAGTAAAAAAGAAGAACCGATCATATATACGTATATGTATCATGGGTTCGGAGCTTGAAAGTGGGGAACTAAACGTTTTGAGCAAGGATCACCCGGTGGGCCGGACGGCGCATAATTTATCGGCTTCATTGGTCCGGAAAAGGTCCGACCCAGCGCTTGTTTCGAAGGTCCGGTTTCGATTGCTTAGGCTTTTACTTGCCAACCTTCAAGAGGTGATTTTGGGAACCAAGCTTTTTGTGCTCTTCCCAGCTATCCCTTGTGCGATTATTGCTAAATGTTACAATTTTGGAAGAGTAAGTACTATTGCTGCATGCCTTTTTTTCCCATCATTTTGGTGTATATATATATATATATATATATATATTGCACAATCTGTTTTTTTTTTTAAATTGAGTTTTACATTGTTTTTCCCTTTAATTTCCTTTCCATTACCAATTTTTCAGCCATGGATTTTTGGTCTGAGTTTACTAGGACTCACTCCACTTGCTGAACGTATTAGCTTTATGACTGAGTAAGTTCCAATTAATTCCATGTATACTAATCTTCATTTTTGACTTAAAATGTTACGTCACATTTTATCTCTAAGATGTTAATTTTTCGCCAATCTTATTGTTTCTAGGCAAATTGCATTATTCACCGGTCCAACAGGTATTTTCGTGCGAAATTTAAATTAGGATGAAGCTTGATTATATTGATTATAGTTAAGGGTTTTGCTCTAAATTGCAGTTGGAGGGCTTCTTAATGCAACATGTGGTAATGCAACAGAGCTAATAATAGGATTACTTGCTCTATATCAAAAGAAAATTGACGTGCTAAAGTATTCGCTTTTGGGTTCCGTTCTATCGAACCTTCTTCTTGTTCTTGGAAGCTCCCTTTTCTGTGGAGGAGTGGCCAACCTGAATAAAGAACAAAGATTTGACAGAGTAAGATATATTCTTGAAAACTCAGCCACTATATACGATTAAACTAGGATACATAATTGTATAATTTTAATTTTTTGGGATTTGACAGAAGCAGGCGGATGTTAATTCGCTACTTCTGTTGTTGGGATTGCTTTGCCATGTGCTGCCATTAATGTTCAGATATGCTGTAGTGCCGGCCAGTGATTTAGCCCAGAGCTCCATTCTTCAGTTGTCCAGAACAAGCAGCATTTTAATGTTTGTAGCATATGTTGCATATCTAGTCTTTCAGTTAAAGACTCACCACCAATTGTTTGAACAACAAGAGGTGAGTATAATAATACATTCCAATGATGTCAAAAAAATAAAATAACGGTTTTATGAATTTAAAAACGATTGATTATGCTGCATTCATTTTATCCCTTTGCCATGGGTGATGCATGCTCCAATTCTGCATTTTTTATAGCATATACAAGAAAATAAAAAATAAAAAAATAATTTTGTTCTCCCAGATGAGATACTGGGTGATTGAAAATTAAAGCCCCCCATAACCCCACTACACTGTCCCAATTTCCTGTCCCCCAAATGATCCAGAAGATAAAAATTAAAACAAATAATAAATAAATCGATAAATACATAAATGTTAACTAATATGTGGATTATAATCGACTTGATGTTGTATTTCAATATTATGGTGGAAATTTCCAGGGTGATGAAAGTAACGAGGATTCTGAAGAGAAATCTGTGATAGGATTTTGGAGTGCATTTATTTGGTTAATTGGTATGACAATTACGATAGCTGTACTATCCGAGTGTGTTGTGGGTACAATAGAGGTATATAAAATAAATTTAATCATCTTCTTAACAGCATAAGTGTGCTCATTTATTTATTGAAATTATTAATGGAATATACTATTCCTTCTCAATCAGGCTGCATCAGAATCTTGGGGCATTTCCGTGAGCTTTATTAGCATTATTTTGCTACCCATTGTTGGGAATGCAGCAGAGCATGCAGGATCAATCATATTTGCATTCAAGAACAAACTGGTATTTATGTGTTCCTAGTAAAAAATAATTTGGTCAACTTGTGCTTCATGACTATAAATTTTGGGGTATTATGCAGGATATATCTTTGGGTGTTTCTCTGGGATCTGCGTGTCAAATTTCAATGTTTGTGGTTAGTAAGCCTTTCTATTGGTACTTGTTAAAAAAGAGAAAATTGCAATTAATAAATATAATGCTTTTCATAGACACCAATTCTGATTAAAAACCGACTTTGTTTCAGATTCCCCTATGTGTGATCGTCGGGTGGATAATGCACATCCCCATGGATCTTGATTTCGGACTCCTTGAAACTGGTTCCCTTGCTCTGGCAATTATCCTGACAGCCTTAACATTGCAGGTTTACTAACCATACCCTCCTCTACATGATGCTTATTAGACTGATGTTACATTAACCATTAGAATATACCATAGTTGTACGACAAGCAAGTCCTTGAAGCCCCAGATTGTTAGCTAACTATGATAAAAGTAAGGGGGTGAGCTCGTCGCCATAGACCTTAAAAACCGTCGTCATAGGCCTCGATACAGAAAAACAGAGATTTTGGTTACAGATGATCTCATGCCTAAAGTAAGATCATTTGTTAATGCGACATGTTTAGTCTCTCTCTCACTCTCTCTTGGACATGAGAAGAAGTCTATAACCACACATTATTACATCCACTGTGATTTTTCTGTTTCTGTATACAAAAATTTTACTGTCTATTTTTTAATAGTTACTAAATATTTTTTGATATATACAGGATGGAACTTCACATTACTTGAAAGGAGTGGTTCTGTGTCTTTCCTACATAGTAATTGCTGCATGCTTTTTTGTTCAGAAAGTTCCATCGATCAGTAAGTGCCTCCATTTGATAATTTTTGCTAGCTACATAAGTTCAGACTTTCATTTCTCTTACATATATCATCTTGCACGATTACTAATAATTTGTTACTGTAGATCAAACAGCTATTGCAAATTTGGGAGTCGTGCCTCATCTCCAAGTTTGACAGCAGTTAGCTAACTTCACCCTCAACGTTCACAAATATAAATTTTATCGGTGAGTTGACAATTCCACAAGCCATTTGCTCATCCAACTCCGTCGTTCTTTCACTAACGAATTAAGCATTCAAAAACGTAATCCTTCATTTTTAATTTTTGTAGCCCTCCTCAAGTGAGGCAAGGCTCTGCTTGGATGTTGAGATCAATCGAAAGCCAAGAAGAAATAAAATTCCCTCCCCTCCCGGTGGAATGTGTTTGTAATGAACCGTTGTTTTTTAGTTACTCCAGCATATTTCATGAGTTGCTTAGAGAAAGAATGCAATTGTTTTATTGCCTCTTGTAACGATCAATGTGAATAAAATCTTTGCACCTTTGACAGCCTAACTTCTTTTAGATTTGAAAGTAATTCTTTAAACTAGGATGGACAGATACTTGTGAATTTGTTGTAGATCTTCTATAACATGAGGCAATCTTTCAAAATTCTCCTCAACATGATTTAATCATACTTTTAATGTATTTATATGAGCATGTTCATCTTGCTTTTTGTTTATCTAACTTCACAAATTTCAGTTGAATACTTGATAATTAAAAATATTCTCACAGCTACTCAATTATATATGACCATTCCATGCACATGTGAGAGAAATATATTGCACTAGAAGCCTTCTACAATATCACCTACCATATTAAGAATGTAAATATAAAAATTTACAGAATTAATTACTTTTTATTAGGAGAATGACATAATCATGTGCTTCTAAGCACCAACTTTGGGATTGATCATGAGATTTTATAAATTTCTTCTATATGAGTAAACAGTGTTTTGTCCCCTGGACCCTTCCTTTGTTAATCATCTGTTCAACTTGTGATTATAGAACATTTAAAGGCAATTTGATACCCACACTTGAATAGAAAATTTTACGTTTTATATGGGGTTGTATTAAGATAATAAGCTCTACAACCTGAAGACTAATTAATATTTGGTGTTGAATAACTATAAATATTATAACCATGATAGGCACAATATATAATTGTAGCTACTTGTTAGAGAATAACAAGGCAACAAATATTTTAATTTTATTTTTTAAAAGATACAAAATTTACGCGGTTAACTCAAAAGTTGGGATACTTCAAAGTCGTAGGCAAATCAGATTCACTATCTCAGAATTTTGTATATAATACAATGTAGAATCCTTTCTCATATCATGTAATATAAGAATCATAATTTATCACAAATATACAAAATTATCTATCTAAATTTGGTATAGCTTCGAACAAACGAATATTACGCTAGTTAGATCGGGCAATCCTCTGTGTATCAATTTCATCCATGCAAACAGAAGTCAACTTGTGGTGACGTACTCTGTTATTAAAACATAGTTGTTTTTTTCTTTTCTTTTCTGATTTAGCTGTCAAAATAACAAGATATACAAATTTCTTCCATAGTTTATACCACCATATCCGTATGATATTAATTTAGTTCCTTCGTCCCCATTTCGTGCTTTTAAAATAATGCAATTGCCAGATAGATGACTTCCTACTTGTGTTCTTTTATCCTCCCTCTCTCTCTCTCTCTCTCTCTGCTTTGTCACTCTTGCGTCGTCCGTACTAAACGACAGAGTTTAGTTCGCAAGGAAAGGAAGGGGATCATTCCTTTCAAAAGATGGCACCAAAAATTCGGATAACACGCTCACTTGGCAAACATTTAAATTAATTTCCACTTACGAAGTTAATTAAAAGCCATATTCGTGTATACATGTAATTAGTTAGGCTGTCCCAATTATGGTGCCCAGCTTGTAGCATTGTAGGCACCGTGTAATAATATAGGTATGCCTTGACTTCCTAGCTTGTTGGAAACTTGAGAAATTATTGATGTGATTAGGGAAGTGATATATATTGCCAATTTATGTATCAAATCTTTTGTTGTCAATTACGTGAATAAGAATTAGTTGTAAGTTTTTAAATATGTAATATGGTGTGCCACCCTTGTGATCTTATCAAATCCTCGATAAATTTTGCAACTGTAATTCAGCAAAAACTTTCGCAATACACCATTTTAATTCTATCAAATCTCATGTATGGATGCATCTCGCAATTATAATTCAACAAAAAACTTTTGCAATACTTAGCAGGACTTGTGTGCCTAATCTTATTTACTTCCAACTGATATGCCAATAACGTTACGGCTGGTGTCACCATCCTCCGGTCTGCAGTCCATTCAACAGGGCAATGATCGCCAATCACCAGTTGGGATTAATATAATTAATTTACAAAGCAAGCAATTATATTTAAAATAAACAAAAATGCATTAAAAAACAAGCATATGGTGTTGATTCTAGAAGCGTTCCTACAAATTAGGATGTTGATCAATTAGTGTTTGAATTAGGTGGCAAACACCCTTAAACCTTGTTTAGAGGTATCGCTAAGCATAAAGCCAAACAGGCCTATATATATAAACCCTGCTAATAGGAAGGTTGGATCAGATTCAAAACTGAGCCAAAAAAAAATCCCATTATGGCTATCAAAGAGTTTGTAAGAGCAGAAGCTCCCACTAAAAATGTGGCGGTGATTTTCGGAGTCACGGGGCTTGTAGGGAAGGAGCTGGCCAGAAGGCTACTGTCAAAAGGTAGCTGGAAGGTTTATGGTATTTCCCGGAGAGCAGATATCACATTCATACAAAATTCTAACTACCATTTCATCTCTTGCGACCTTCTGCAGCCTGCAGAAACCCGAAAAAAACTCTCTTTTTTACAAGATGTGACCCATATTTTCTGGATCACTTGGGCTAGCCAGTTTCCTCTGGACAGTACAGAGTGTTGTGAGCAGAACAAGGACATGATGTCTAATGCCTTGAATGCTATCCTCCCAAGAGCCAAGGCATTAAAGCATTTCTCTCTCCAGACTGGGGTTAAGCATTATATATCGTTACGGGGTCCTTTCGATATCAAAGAAATTCGTTACTACAACGAGGAGTGTCCGAGGTTGAGTACAGAAAATAATTTCTATTATACACTTGAGGACTTGCTCAAGGAGAGATTAGGAGGTAAAGTTGCTTGGTCGGTTCATCGGCCTGGTTTGATATTGGGAAGTTCTCAGAGGGCATTGTACAACTTTATGGGCAGTTTGTGTGTTTATGGAACCATATGTAAGCATTTGAATCTCCCTTTTGTGTTTGGGGGGACAAGGGAGTGCTGGGAAGAGATGTGCATTGATGGCTCAGATGCTCGGTTAGTGGCTGAACAGCAGATATGGGCTGCTACAAATGATGCATTATTTTCCACTGATGGCCATGCATTTAATGCCATCAATGGACCGCGTTTCACGTGGAAGGAAATCTGGAGAGAGATTGGTACGAGGTTCGGGGCGATGGTACCAAACGACATGTTCTCGGAGGATTTCATGTTTTCGAAAGCTATGGCTGATAAGGGAGGAGTATGGAAAGAGATGGTAGCAAAGGAAGGACTAGTTGAGACAGAAATGGGGGATTTGGCAAACTGGGAATTTCTGGATCATTTGTTTCGTTGCCCTGCCAAGATGCTTGCGACACGAGACAAAGCTGATCGGCTTGGCCTTACGGCGATATATGAAACTGTGGATTCAGTACTGTATTGGATAGATGAAATGAGAAAAGAGAAATTAATTCCCTAAACATTTTAATTTCATTTGGACGAGAATGTGGTGCAGCACAAAAGTAGGCCTAGCTGTAACAGAAAGCAAGTTAAAGTTTGGAATTTCTTTGTTTGACTGCTCTTTCTAGTTCCAATTATATGAATATAGAGTAGCTCAATAGTTTATTGAGTATGCCTTGTTCTTTAAATTAGCGTCCCCTTGTTTTCCTGATCTTGTCTTCAAAAGTGGTGGCCAACTTGTGGGAGCACTAATTAATGACCTGCCTCTAAGAACTTTGTTATTGTTTTCTTTTCTTTGTAATGTATAGCTGAATTGGGTATTGGGGAAATAGAATTGGCCCGCCACTACCAACAATTCTCTACATGTCTCTACAATTGTATAACTCTCTGTCCATCCAGCTGTAAGACTAAAAAAAGAATGAAAGAAAAAAAAGGACCAAATCAATCTAGAATATATATCATGTCAAAGTACCATTCTTCTACAGTTACCACAACTACCTGGGAAAATTTAAATATTACATGACTGGATATATATATATATAATGGAGCCCAGCAAAAGCCAAAATTAGAGAAACAACCAAACTAACTAGGTATTGGCTTATATTTGTCGTCAAAGTTTATAAATCCAACCGATTATTTAAATAAACAACGTTACACCCATTAAAATTTTGGTCTTTTTGTTACTTTGCACTGAAGTTCAATTCACCGTACCTGCTAAAAAACATGTACTGCAAATGTATAGAGTTTAATTTCTAGTGAACGGTGCAACAGTAGGAAGAAATGTACATAACTAACATGTACAAGCTCGATATCCTTCCTACATCACTTCTCCCACAATATCCTGCCATGATATACTTTGTAATCTGACTGTCGGATAATGCAATATTGACATGGTGATTCTGGAGCTGTTGAACTGAGTTTTATCTTTTCTGGAAGTTGAGCATTTTGATAGAGAGAGCAAAGATAGCAAAGAAGAAGACACTGAATCCTATAAGCACTCCAGCTGAGGCACCAACCATCCCCGGGCCAAAGCCTAGACTAACTTCCAAGTACTTTTTCACACTGCCCTTAAATCCAGGTCCTTCGATAATTGTTTCAACATCACCAAGTTGGGAGGTAATGATACCCCGAAGGGTCCATGCCATCGGGCAGATGTAGTAGAACCATATCCACCAGTCAGGAATATTCTTTACATAGAAAAATAAATCAGTGATATTTAATTAGTAACAGTAGTGGGTTTGGAAAGTAAATAACCTGTTCTCTTCTAAATATGAAACAAGCATTTCAGGGTCAGAAAACAATTAAATTTATGACTTTAGTTGACATCAAGCCCATCTCTTGATTTTCCTTCGGAGTGTGGTGGATAAGACGAGATACAAAAGTTTATTACAATTAATAAAACCCTGGTCTCTCTTTATCTAAGAAACAGCCATCACCAAAAACATTGTTGAGAGGAGAGAATAACTAGAGGGTATCATTATTTAAAAAAAAGAAAATGACAGTGAAAAACTTTTAACTTCAATTTCTGCAAGAGAAATATTTTATATGGCTTGACTATTGTTTTCTTGATTATAAAGCAATAGATATTCAAAGAGAATATAGTACTTACCGGTTTAGGAACAAGGAAACCTGAGAGGAGGTTCCATAATGAGTAAAATGCAGAAGAGACAACAGCAGCTAAATTTTGAGATGGTGTGAGACCAACAGCCATCATGCCATAAAAGGTGAAGTAGGTGAAAGTGAGAAACATGAATACAAGGTAGAGAAAAAATTTTCCTGCACCATAGAGAAACCTTAACTTAGTAAACCATATTCATTAGGGTCATGTTTGTTTGCAAAAAACATGTTTGGGATTTGACTGTTTGTCTTAATTTAACACTAGTGTGGACTATTTTATCCTATAACGGGGATTAATAGTCCTATGGATTTTTTTATTTTGTCAATCCTAAGGCTATTTATAAGGGATTATATAATTCTACGATGAATGTGGGATTAATAATCCCCCCATTTTAAGCTATCAAATATGGGACTATTAAGGGACTAATAGTCCATCATCAAAGGATTAAATAGTTTGAAGTAGTATTAATTAAGACAAATAGTCCAATCTCAACTATGTTTTTTGCAAACAAACATGGCCTAAAAATTTTTACATGGCAAAGCATTAACATGCATCAGATTTCCTTTTAATTTTTTTGTTATCCTTTAACTTTATTTTTCCTTTTTCCGGTAGTTAAAGCTATGAAACAGAGTGATCAACTTCAACAAGAACATTAACATTGAATATCATAAGGATATTTAAAATGACCAAAAGATGGGACCTATACGCAAAAAGTGAAATTAGAAAGAGTAAGCAATGCTGTTTCCTCATGAACACGGACAATGAGGAAAGAATATTTGAAATACCATATGGCCCAACCAAATAATGACCTTAACGAAAGTGGCAAGATGCCCGACTATACATAATGAAACGTGAACCAACAAATCACAAGAGATTGGTCCCAGATTAGTGAACAATATATCAAAGAATCATGAAGCAAAAAAATCAATTTAAAAACACACTTTGTTTAAGAGCTGGTGAATTAAGTAATCAAGATAAACTGATAACATAGGCAGCCTGCTGCATTCAAGCAGCAGCATTCAAAATGACGACAGAAGCAGTATAGATTTGAGAATATTAAATGTTTGATATCTTCTACCTAAACATTATCTTAACCAATCTTTTAGAATATGTGCCTATGATATATGAAGTAAATGATGTTTGAAAATTCATTTATTCAGATAATCGTAATCTGAAAAGAAAACCAATATTGCCATGATTGAGGTAAATATACGTAAAGACGTTCTTGTTAGTTTTTTACACTGGATTTCAAACAAGGCACAGCACAGAAAGTACAATTGCCATATCAGGAAACGGGTAAGCCCTATCCAAATAATTTATAATGATGTGTAATTGTGCTTGGTTTTCAAAGTTCTATGATAAATCAAATTTATGAACACAATAAAAGCTAGGACCTCTTAAAATTCCTCTCAATCTGTACAATTCTTCACAAATAAAAGAAGAGATCTCATTCTTCTAATTTTAAAATGAACAAGGATGATACTGATAATAAAAGGCAATATAGGAGACCAAACCCCAAGAAGATTTCAAAGATAAGTTAGAATCATACTGGCTGTCGTCTCAAAGTGAATCATGAAATACGTGATGACACCATATATTATTGTCTGCAACGCAATGTATGGGATCTCCACCAGGCCCTGTTATAGATAAAATCATTAACTTGGCCGTATCCTATTCCGACATAAACAAGAACCAAAAATTTCCTACTTCTGTTAGGGCTCCATTTGGTGCTTTGAAAAGTAATCCTGGAAATGGCACTAAGAAGCCTACATTAATTCGGTTCTTAGGCCATAATATAATTACTCTTGGTTACTCTGATCTATTCCACCACTTAGTGATGAACAAGACCTGCAGTAGCTAATGGTATAACAGAAAAGGGTCGCTGCCAACCAAGCTACAAATATCAGAACAAAATGAAATTTTAGTTTGCTATTAAAGATTGAGACATAAATTTTCAAGAAATAGGTTATAAGGACATCATATGCCTAGTATACAACAGGTCTAACGCATTTACTTATTTTTTTCTTATCAAATTAAATTAACAAGCAGTTTCTTGCGTCATGGGCCATGGCACATACCTGAGCTGCCGCATAAGGAAGTGGAGAGTACATTCCAGCTGCTCTCTCTCTGTAGAAAACTGTTCTCTCAATTGAAACTATTGGTTGTACTGAAGAAGAATTATTCACTCCAAGAAACATGACTGAGGCATAAAGAGCACCCATGACAACCATTAAATCTTGAGTATTCCCCCTGAAACAGTTTTCATAACACTGAATCCCGTCTGATATCCTGTCTTAATTCAGTTTCAACTTGCAAAAGAATACAAATAAATGCTCTATAGTAGAAATACATGCATCAATGATATTTATATCCACTTTATGATATTCTAAGAGCCACAAGATAGAAAATATCTTTAGAAAATTTTTGATCCTCATAGTTAAGGTCCAGTTATAAGCAAAGATAAACATAGTGGATTTTATGCAATTTTACAATTGCCAACGGCAATATCTAAGTACTTAAACACCGCAAGCTAAGTCTCAGCCCAACTTTGAAAAGTAAATAAGTGATTTCATTCAGATAATTCAGCTAATTTTTGCTTAGGGGGGTGGGGTTGACCTACCCACTAAAACATCTATCTTGAAACTAAAACTTCCTATAAAAAAAAATATAGAAATTACCTTCTTGAACCTATGTCCCAAAATACAGTGCCAATAATCAATGCACTCAATGTAGTGAAAAATATCCTCACAGTATTGTAGGCTGGACTTCTGAAATATACAAGATTTTGCTTCCAAAGACAAATCTTAAATTGGGAGATCGTATTTTGAGAATATGTGGAAGCAAATTTCAAGGGTTTTGAGCCTTCTGGTGGAATACTGAACCGCTGAATGGAAGCTTCAACCTCCCTGAATTGAAAAGGATATAGAGATAATAAACATAAGATACAACAACAAAAAAAGAGAAATTATCAGAAATATCTCTTTGTTGAGTAACTCAGAATCTACAAAGTTCACCTAAACTGCTCAGAATGTATGTAGATATCTGCAAAGTCTTGACCAATTCTTTCTTCGGCACCAGGTGTACTAATATCAAGCATCCAAGTTGCTGGATTGTATCCAGAGGGAATTGGAGAGATCCCATTAATTCTCTTCACAAGGAGAAGTAATATTAGGTAGGATCCTATCAAAAAGAAAGAGCATGTATATATATATATATATATATATATGGAGAATGATCCATAGAAAATAGTTGTTATGGGCAATATTCCAGCAAACTAATCTTATACCGTTCATATGAAAATCTAAAGGTGCAAAATGGTACAAATTTTTTACTAGCCGCTATTCCTACTAGTGGTTGGCCAAAACAATTTTCTCCTCTAACCGTTACTCCCACTAGTGGCTGGCCAAAAAAAATTTCTCCTCTAGCCGCTACTCATACTAGCAGCTGGCCAAATTAGGCTAAAAATTTACACCATTTTGCACCTTTAAATATTCATATGGATAGTGCAAAATCAGTTTGCTGGAATAGTACACATGACAACCATTTGTTATGAATCATTCAGTTTGCTGGAAGAGTGCCCATAGTAACCATTTGTTATAGATCATTCCCCTATATATATATATATATATATATGTATATGTGTGTGTGTATATATATATATATATATATATATAAGTATGTCTTCTAAACTTTTTAGAAAAGATATTCAAATCCGATAATTGAAACTAGGGAAACCTGAAAATAGTATCCACACTAACATGTATTAAGGTCAATAGAATAAATACTAAAGGGTGCAATAGTAACTAGTAATAATGCACAGATAGCTATAGCAACAAAATTTCACTTGGAGACCCATAATTGTAACATCCTACGAAGTTTAATTTTTTTATCAGAAATTCCATCCTATAGATAGTGATGCTAAAATTTGTAAGGGCTTAAACTGTAAAAGTATAACAAAAGGATCAAAGAAATTATCATCAAGAAGATAAAACCATTGTAACAAATCAATTGCTAGCTATCTAATCAAGAGAGAAATCATTGATGAATGGTGATGACATCTGATGAGAACAAAAAGAGATTAACAATAATTACTATTGTTATTAATTATTAAATATTACTCCCTCCATTCCCAAATGTAAGATCAAGTTTGACTTTTCAAAGTCAATATGAAATATTCTCATATTCGAAATTAATGTGACTCATTTAACTTTTGAAAACAATAAAACTTGTAATTAGTAGTAATTTTTTTTAGAGAATTAATATTTCCTCAAGTAAAAAAAATGATAGTTTCACAAGTTTTCTCTCACACAAATAGTATATGGATCTCACACCGGTGTGAGAGAAACATTATGGAAATATCAAATTTTATTTGTGGAAATATCAATTCCCTTTTTTATATAGTTTACAATTTCAATAATTGTATTGTATAAAATTAAATGAATTTAGATTAATTTGAATAAAATATCTCAAATTGACTTTTAAAAGTAAAAAATAATCCTATATTTTAGAATAGGGGGAGTATTTGCGAATGGTATCTTAATTTTAAATTTTAAATTTTGGAGTATATCTAAATACCTTAAAAAAGAGTCTTACAGTAGCAAGACTTCTACAAACTCACTAGGGGAAGGGAATAACATTTTAGTCGACAATGATTTCCTCTTGCAGCAAAATGAACAAAATAGAAGTATCTTTAATACTTCTAAAAATATGCCAAGTGTTACCTGAAAATAGTTTATCATTGTCTGTGACTTCTCACCAAGCTTACCCCCGTAGATTACTCGCCCTCCTCGTTTCATAAGAAGTAACTGAGTGTTAAGATCAGAATAATGAAGATAGTATCAATAACACATCTTTATTTACCACAAACTGTTTTCATTCGCTTTTTAAATTTATCTGTAAGAATATAGCGCAAATTATTATCATGCATATCAAGGAACTTAAGCTCACTAACCTCATCAAATGCTTCAAATATTTCAATACTAGGTTGATGTATAGTGCAAACCACCGTTCTTCCGGTATCAACAGTATTGCGAACAGTTCGCATTACAATGGCCGCAGCTCGTGCATCAAGTCCAGATGTAGGTTCATCCATAAAAATTATAGAAGGATTTGCAACAAGCTCCACAGCAATTGTTAGACGTTTTCTTTGCTCTGTGGATAAACCAGTACTGCCTGGCAGCCCTACCAAAGCATTTCTTAAAGTATCAAGCTCAACTAATCTCATCACTTCTTCAACAAACTCCTGCAGAACAATTTAGTCAAGTGTTTTAATAATAAAATAGAACAAATAACAAGAATATTAAATTGTAAGAAGGTAAATTAGAGGCAACTAACACGTCTTTGCTCTTTGGTCACTTCTTTTGGAAGGCGGAGACTAGAAGAGAACCATATTGACTCAAAAACAGTCACTTGAGGAGAGTGTATATCATTTTGTTCAACATATCCTGAAACTCTTGCAAAAGTGCGTTGTTCCTTAGGGTGACCTGATATCCTAATGTCCCCTTCTATGTATCCTCCAGTCTTCCTACCAGCAAGCACGTCCATCAAAGTAGTCTTCCCCGCCCCACTTGATCCAACTAATGCAGTAAGAACGCCTGGTGAAAATACTCCACTTACATTTGACAAGAGCTGCAACTTCTTTTCTGGTATACCTTTTAACCTCATATGCTGAGAGATCAGTTATATACATTTAGTTTTTCAATCACTTGAATTATAGAACAGTTGAGTAGAACCAACTAAGCTTAAAGCCACACCTTGGGCATATCAACAAAATAATTAACATTATGGAATGTCATTGTTAATGGTTGAAATGGGAGAATCATTCCCTTCTTTTTAGAACGATTCTCAGCAATAGCCGGATCTGTTGCAGTTTCCCGGCTGCTTGCTGCCAAATTATGGTTAATGTATGTCAGAACAAATTCTAAAAGATATACTCCGTATTCAAATTAGAGAAGAAGTAGAAGTTATTATAAAGTCCAAGAATGACTAACCAGCAACAGTAGCTGAATTCTCTTCAGCAGCATCTAGAGGAATTATTGTCTGTGATTTTCTTAAAGCTGCAGAAGATAATGGAGATATGAAAATTATCAATACTTCTGTCTTCACATACATGCTCAAATGGTAAGAGATTGATATTGCTGATAATAAATACGTTAGGACAAATAAACATAAAGTGTCTGAAAACTTACGGTTGAGGTAGGTCAATGCCAAAGTCACTGTAGTATTGAAGAAAATCGCATAAAGTAGTAAGACACAAAGTCCAAGCCAATACCAGTAGTTATCATCTGGTAGACCGTGTGAATGGAGAATACTTGCTCCAACTGTTGTGTCTCCAGCGGGTATCTGCAAAGTCCCAAGTCTGATTCAGTAGCATCCACAGTAAAAGTACTAATGACACGTAATGCTTGTTTAGCATGAGGAAGCAATATAATACATCTAGTAATTAACAATTCCAAAGAGCAAACCTCCATCCATCTCGTGGCAGTAAATTCATTCACAGAGATTGCACGTTGCCCGTAGCATAAAGGTGAGAGCCAATAACCCCATATCCACCATGGCTTGATCATATCTGAACAAAGAGGAACTCAGGTCATTAAAGGTAACTTCCCTTACAAAATTTTATGTAAAACTAACAAAGCTTTACCTTTTGGAATGATAAATCCACCCAACAAGAAAATAACTAGCAGTCCAGCTGAGCCAAATGTATTGGCAATGATCATATCTCGTGCTAAACAAGCAATTGTGCGGAAGAGACCTAATGCCATTTGGTGCACTGCGAAGAGTAAAAACATGAAGCGGAAAAACCTGAAACATTTATTATGAGCAGATGAGTACGGGAAAAATGTAAATAAGCATATGAAGAGTAACAACAGTAAACAGGAGGCACCTCCCAGCAGCAGGAGCAAATCCAACAGAGTAGTATACAATGCAAGACCATACAATAGCTTCAATTACTGAGTAAGGTACACGTAGTATCAAACTAGATAAAGACCAGGCCCATGCAGGATAAAAACAATTATCTCTTTGCTTGTAAAAAACCGGAAGTCGGAATATCGTAAGTGGTAGCTCAGAAAATCCATTGAACATCATATGCACCAGCCCAAAAAACAAACAAGAAAGATACAGGTTGCCATTTATTACATCTGTGGGATGTAATCTTGTTCGTAAAAACATTGTGCATGTGACAAATCCTACAAATGCAACCTGATAGTAGAAGACAGGAAACTATGAGATATACACCATATAACAAATTCAAAAATAAAAATATATACAATATTATTTCACAAGTACATGCACCCAATGTGCTTTCAAAGATTGCATCAAAAATGAAAATATACACAATATAACAACATTCTTGGTTAAAAGAAAGTCCACATGGACTGTATTTCATGTAAACCAAGGGAAAAAATCCAATTGTCATCAGACAAAGTTACGATTTTCCTTTTGGAGCTTTTTCAAGCTCAACAATATAGTATTCTCACTCTGTTCTTGAACCCAAAATAGTCAGGTCTAAGTTTATTCTCGGATCTCTATACATCAATCGGTTTCATAATGAAAAAGAGTTTTCTATATTATTTCCTCTGTTAAAAAAGGTTACACTTGTAACAGAAATGTTGATACGAATTTCAATAATAAATAGTCAAAGGGTGAGATCATCAAAGAACTACAGGGAAACATACCTGGCATGTCCTAAAAATATAAAGAAAACGATGTCTTTTAATCAGAAGAAATTCTCTTGCAAAGCATGTTTTAAAGAGCTCGCTTTTTGATACAGCGAACCTTGTTCTAGCCAGAGCCCAAGGATGACTCTTGGATTTATCATAAGGAACAGAAAGAGAAGACTTCAGAGAGCTTCCATTTCTGGAATTTAAGAATGCTTCGGCAATTTTTGAAACAGGAATGTACACATATGGTTTTGAAGAATCTGCCCAGTATTGTGCCTGATCCTTTCTTGAGGTAACCTATGAAAGTACATAAGTTAGATGATCACCTAGTAAACATCAGTCAAAATAATTTGCAAGAAAATATAATACCTCTTGAAGAAAATCTGCTACTCCCTTACGAGGTGGCAACTGAAAACCTAACGATTCAAAGAATTCAACAACTTCTGCTCGAGGGCCTTGATACACCATGTACCCTTCTGATAATAAGATTAGATCATCAAATAGGTCAAATGTCTCAGGAGCGGGCTGGAGCAAAGCCATTAAAAGCGATCCTTCCATTAGATGAACAAAATTCCGTAAGCATTTCACAATTTGAAATGTTGTAGAGCTATCGAGTCCAGTCGATATTTCATCCATAAAAAGGGTTTTCCTCGGCCCGACCACCATTTCTCCTGCAAAAGTATGACAAGGTTTGATGAAAGTGTCCTAAATCGAACCGTAGTCATAGTGTTCTCTGCAATAAACGAACATATCTACTATCCTTTTCATTATCAATAGAATGAAACTAATATACCAATTGACACTACTCCAGACACTGTGCAATGACAATGAGAAGCATCACATACTCCTAGCCTAGAAAAGAAGAACCACACCTCATAAACTTAGGTAAACATCATATGCTGAAGAAGGATGTCGTAGACACAGAAAAAAAGAGTAATAAGAAGACTAACACATCAAAAGTTCCATAAAACTAACAGGAACATAGATTAACAAAAGAGAAATAAGAGTACATGCAGAAGAAGGGTATACAGATTGAGTATATCAGTAGTGAAAGATTACAAAAATCATTATTGGAAGATGAATCAGGGGCATTTAAAATAGACAAGGACAAGGAAGGATTTTCCTGAAGTGCAGAGTCATAATTCAAAAGTCTTATAACATATTCCCATTTTGATTATAAATAGAACACTACTTTGTAATCCTCTTATTACTAAACCATCCTATAGAGGAAATAATAAATATTTTTGTTATAGATTCAACAATAAATCCAGTGGCTTTCTACCGGACAACAGAGAACATTTCCCTCCTTTCATATTTTAAAGGATATCATTCATCAAAACTTCAATCAAAAGAAGGCCATACACTGGCATTCCTTTGAAGCATTTATTATTATGAAGTCAGTTTTCATCTGGGACATATTCCACTTTCTAGTTTTGAAATGGTCTGTCTGACTACTCTCAGTTCGAAATATGGAAAACCCTCTGTCTCTCACTCCCTTCTCCTAGCACTCCCATTTCTTCAGAATATAAGAAAAACCTTTCTACATGATTGTAGTTGCTATCTTATCCTCAAAATCTTAATGTGCTGTAACAGTGACACTTGTGATTGAACAAGACGTTACCAGCTGTGATAAGAGTTATAGTGAGCATTTCTTACAATATATCACAATTTATATGTCAATATACTAGAATCTTTGCAGCTTCCACTATGGCCACTATCATCCTGGCAAGCATATCTTGAAACTGAAATATTATGTTATCCTTACCCATTTGTTGAAGTTTCAGCATTTGCATCTGGTTTATCAATTATTGAATCAGTTTGGCGCACAAGCACAACCAGACATGCAAATTCCATTACTAGATAAATCATTGCCATCCTTTTTTTTTTTTTACATTTAAACTACAGAGGAACACAAGCTTAAAACACACCTGAAGTGCACTAGAAATGGGAATAATTTTGAGAAAGTGTGAAAGAAGAAGATACACACATAGATAGATACATACATACATACACAAATGAATATATATATATATATATATATATATATATATAGAGAGAGAGAGAGAGAGAGAGAGAGACCTGTAGTAACTCTCTTTCTTTGACCACCTGAGACTCCCCTGAGCATATCATTACCGACAAGTGTGTCTGCGCACACATCCAGGCCAAGAACTTTCAATATATAATCTGTTGAAACACTATGCTTTCTGCCACCAACAGATGATGCCTGAGCAGTGAAAATTTGTTTGAAAAGCATTAGGATAAAAGTGTTGCAGGGTGGACCAATCTAACTAGGATAATATATATACATAACACCATAGTATTGGCATTGACAAGATCCAAAAATTTTGAATTGACAACCTTCATAAAAGCATCTATTTCAGGACTAGGGCGAACATTCTTTTCCCTTTCTAATCGAGTAAGATCATCCATATATCCTGAAAGGAAAAGATCAAGAGAGAGGAAATTACTTCATAGTCACGAGGCAAAATTGAATTATTAACAAATCTTGTCTTAAACATATAAAAGGTTAGAATTATTGAGAAACATTTCACATAAAATGCCTTAAATTTAGACTTAGTTATTATCAATTAAACATTAGATTTACAGGGGGATTAACAAAAGGCCATAGGAACTAACCAAAAATAGTAAGATTTCTAGGAGTAACAAAAGTAAGGACTAGTTAAACTGTAAAATAAATAAGACTAAGCAGATAAAATAAAAATCAAATAAAGAAGAGACTGAATGCCTCATCTACTTTTCACAAGAGACCAGTCAAGCAGCTTATGACTTAATTGAAACATGGATGGTTCAAAACTTTTAAGGCTGTAACAAGAATTGAGTCATATGGTAAATTCAAACAACAAAAAGTCAAATGTTGAGAGTGATCAATGGCTTTATAAATCAGAGAATCAATTGTAATTGATGAATCTTACACTGAAAGATGAAATAGCAAATAGACAATACTGGGAACTGATCTTAGAAGTAATTATTGGTGGTTGTTTTTTTGGCAGAACACCACAGAAAAGGAAAAGAAAATGATGGTGCTTGTCAAGCATTGGTTGAAACAAGACCGCAAAGTAACAAAGGGTATGCATATCCAATCTAATACACAACACAACCCATCCTAAAGCTTCATTAGCAGGATGAAAATGGAACACCTTTACAGTTTACACTAGCAGACAATCAAGGTAGTAGTAAAAGAGTTTTATAAAAAAAAATATTAGAGAAAATTTAATGGAAAATTAGTCTTCACAATATGCCCAGATTTGAATTCAAAACAATGTGTTGATGGCAGTTAATGATTTGACTAGTGATAAATTAAAAATAATATACTGCAAACGTATAAGTCCCTTAACAGATATATGGGACAAACCTGCAAATCCCTCATTTGCACCCTCACATCTAGCAGCAAAATCTAACGTTTCTCGTACAGTCATCTCTGCAATGTGATTATCTGTTTGACTTATGTAAGCTGAAGTTCTTTGAATGAAGAAATCATCAAGCTTATGACCGTTGTATGTAATATTTCCACTTTTCTGAAAACCAAAACATAAATCTATAGTAAGATGGACAGATTTGCACCTATAACAGAATATAAGTAAATGCAAGCACTCTTTCTGCTTTTTGCCATATTGATACGTTGGTAAATGATAAACAAAATATAAAATTAAGTACAATATAAGCTGCTCAAGTTCAATTTAAGTAAACATCCATCCACCAATAATGAAATAGGAACAAAGGAAATCAACATCTGTTTTATCCTAACCATTCATTTCCCTTTTCTTATTAAGGAGAAGCTTTGGTTTGTGCATGAGTTAAAAACAAAGCATTGACATCGACATTAAGGCAAAATTTTTACAGAATACTACATCACTCATATTAAAATTTGTAAAACAAAATTACAATACTTCATTTTGCAATGAATTTACACTCATTAGAACTATCATTCTTTCTAGAAGAACCATTAGCACAAGATAAAGTCGGCAAAATTATCAAACAGTTTTCGCGTCTTCATCACACACATTTGTAAACAACTATCTCATCATATAATCTGTTTGGAGATTAGGAAAATGTCAGCAATTTGCAAACAAGCCGTATGCCATATATCTGTTCAAAAAGTTTACAGCGGCAGACAACTTATTCCACTATAATCCTTTCATTTGGGCAAGGAAGAAAGGAAGTCATTTGCCTGGTTATGTATTCAGCACATACCTTTAAGCAACTGTCAAGTTTCCCAGCGAGAGCCAAAAGCAAAGTGGATTTACCAGAGCCAGGAGGCCCCAAAAGCAATGTCATCCTATCAATGTCAAAAAAAAAAACTTGCATTGAAATTTTTACAATAAAAAGTAAACTAATTGCATCAAGGTAAATGTAAAAGTAAAGCATGTCTGCTTTTTGGGTTTTGGCCAAGATGTCGATATGTCCATACTAAATGTCTAGCACATTGATGATTTAGCAGTCTTTTTCACATTTCTAAATACTGTATTGTATCTGTCTACGTGTATTTTAGGTTTGTTTCTTGCAAGAATTGAGGAATAAAAAATAGATCAAACGTAATTTCCTAGAGCATGTCATTTGGCCAAATAAGAATATGC
Source organism: Hedera helix (assembly GCA_947179155.2). Lineage (NCBI taxonomy): Eukaryota > Viridiplantae > Streptophyta > Magnoliopsida > Apiales > Araliaceae > Hedera > Hedera helix. The sequence continues at coordinate 56,261,230 of OX359264.1, read as the reverse complement.
AAGTAACAAAATTTCTGACAGATTTATTTTTAATTTTCTAATATAGTTCTTTATTCCAAAATTTATTACTATTTTAATGAAATGAACGAATCTGTTTGCGTACAATAAAACTGTTTTTAACCGCTTGTTAAAGCACCCAAAGAACGCAGTCCTCTTTTAGAACTAAATTTGTTGATTTATATTATGGTATCTTTCAATATTACAATATTTACTAACCGTGCACTTTTAATTTAAAAAGGTTATATTTAAGGTTGTTTAATAATATCATAGACTATTAGACCCTCATAGACTCTTATCTAGGGCTTTATTTAATCTCTTAAGCTCATGATATTTCCACATGTCCGATAAATAGTGGAAACAGAAATTTTCTGCAAACAGAAATTATATATGTAAAAGTACTTTCAGTAGTAAGGTTATTGGATCCAATTATCCAAAAGCTTTTTGGAGGATGCTAAATTATAATATCATTAAAAGTGCTAGTCTATTTTAACTTTAAAACATCAAAATATATCTCTCCATAATATTTTTTAGAAATAATTTATTTACCAAACACTATCCGATTCATACATGTGTTAGTTTTTTCTCTAGAAATCTAACAGTATTAAGTGCTTCAACTCGGTCATCGCTCCTCCAAGCACTTAATTGTCATTATATTTGTCAATATTTTTATAAATCAATCTCAGATTTCCCCCCTCTAGTTGAGATCTTATATCACAAATCAAGACGAGATCCAAATAGAAATCAAGTATTTAAATCTAAGAATTCTTTGTACTCCCAGCATACAATAGTTATTTGTCTCTATAGAAATTTTTGTAAGGTTCCGCAATGAAATTGATGTTATATTATTTTTTTTAACAAATTTACTTTATTCAATTGCCAAATATATGAATATCCGGCCACCTGCTAAGTCTATTTAAGTACACTATAGCTCCAGCAGAATTTACCTAGCTAGATGATATTTCTTCTCCACCACATGTGCTCTTAAAAAGGTCAGAGAAAGAATCAAATAACATACCTTCCTGGTTTCACAACACCACTGACGTCGTTCAGGATAGTAAGAGAATGTCTCCTTGGACGAAAGATTTTCAAACCAGTTAAGGCTCTCTGTATTCATTTTATTAGGAGCATTTTATCATTACGTTAATAAATAAACCAATTCCAAAGACAAAGTGATGAATTAAAAGCAAAACTGAAGTATGAAAATAATAGCAGACCTCGATCACATCTCGGGAATAATTAATTAAAGTCGGCAAAGATCTGCTACCAACTTGTACGTTTGCTGAGATTGTCAGGTTCTCAAACCTTACATCGACTTTTGGTACCTCAATTCCAACTCTTTTTCATGATGAAAAAATCAAAAAACAAAAATTAGTCAGCTAAAATATACTAAAAAATAAAAATAAAATTGTCATTTTTATGAATATTTCGTTATAATCAAATTAATTCACATCGAAGAACACACGTGCATAAATCACTATGATCATACATGCTTATAAACAAAGATATCCCAAGTTCAAGTAATTTCTCTTTTCTCGTATATACTAAGGTCATATTTATTTGAAATAATAAATTAAATTGGACTATTAATCCAGGACTATTAGTACGGAATAATAAAATAATTTAAAAGGGTAATTATATAATATTATGTCCAATTTAGTATTATAATACCTACCAAATAGGATTTAAAAAATGTGAACAAAATTAATTTTTATTTTTATTTAAAATGACTAATATATTTTATTATATTTATTTATACTCATATTATTGAGAATATGATATATTTGTTATTAATGATAAGAGTATAATAATTCAAAACGATAAATTTTTATTAAAATTTTTAAATAATTTTGAACAAAAACAATAAACACAATATAAAATTATTTTAAATTAACTTATGAATAATTTTATTAAAAATAAATATATGATTAAAAATATTAAATCTTAGAATTAGAGTGTTGGGATTATAATCAAATCCCGAGAGCGTGCAAACAAACATGACTTAAAAGTTAATATGAATAAATTTTATTTTCACCTCTGAAACCTCAATTCCAATAATTTCGCACGTTAAGAAATTCAAAAGAGAGAAATTAATCACATAACATCTGAAACCATCACAATTAATCATTGAAGATCAAACACCGAATACATAACTCATTCATAAACAAATTAAACTAGGAAAACTGTTCTTTATTAAAGTCAATTAGTTTCTCCTTTTACCTAACAGTAATAAATTTAACAATGCATTAATTACCGGTCGAGCCGTTCTTTAATTGCAGAGAGGAGTATATAATTGTCCTGCTCCGTTGTCGCCAAAGCATTTTTTACAACAAGCTCTCGATTGTACCGATCGAGTTTCCTGACGTCGACCGTCTTGATTTTCTTCCCCTCGCCGCCGGCGGATTTTGAAGCGGCCTTTCTCAGCAATGCGAAGTTCGTCCGCTTCTGCGACGGCAGCCTCTCGAGCGCCGCCCACAGCAGCTCCTCCTCGTCCCTCGCCACATCGTCAGCGTTCGACGGCCGGGAAAACACCTCGTCAAGGCCGGCTTCCACATCTAACTCAAAATATTCGCTTCCATTTGAAGCAGCCATTGTTGAATCTCTCTCTAATCAATTAACATAATATATAAACACAGTTTATTTGAGCGTCTGAGTGATCAGATTCCCTCTCTGCCTTCTAGAAAGCGTGATCTCCAAAATAAAACGAACTTTTTCCCAGTGTTTATCAGTCTGATGGTTGCCCCGCGAATTTTGAAGTTTTGAAAGGACGGAATTGTCCCTATATTAGTGCAGTTACGGCTAATTACCCGTTTGCTTTGCCCGATTCATAAGACTACTAGATGTGGCTATTATTGGTGACACGTGTAATCCGGTAAGAAATTGTCACAAAGTTTACCACTTCGGTTTTAATTTGCTGATAATAGTATGGATCTAGATTTTTTAAAATTTTCTGGTTCGTGGTAGATAGGGATTGTGTAAAGATGAGAAGATCTCAAGTGATTCATGTGAATTGATAGATGATAATGATTTAAAATTTATTTGTAAATTATTTATTTATAAAAAGATGATAATTTAATTTTTTTCTCTGAAATAGAATGTCTATTTTATTTTATATATATAAGTAATAACCTATAGTAAACGTTTGTTATAGATATTATTTCAATAATCAGATTTTTCATCGTTCAATCGAATATTTAAGAGTTGAGAAGAAATATGACATAATTTTTGTCTAATTAATGTCTTAGTTAACTTCTCGTATCAATATTATTATACTAAGCACTTAATAAATTTAAAAGATAAATATGCAATAAAAATATATTATTAAAATTTATAAATAAAACATTTTCACAAAAATGAAAGCAAAGTCATTTTATTTTCTCAATCTTTAAGGGGTAAACAACCATGATTTTTGTTTAATTAATGTCTCAGTTATCAATTTAACAACTACACAAAATTAGAAAGAAATTATTCCTTGATAGAAACTCTTAACTTTTTGAGAGAGAAAAATTGTTGCAGCTTTCTACAATAATAATGTTACCATAATAAAAATTTGAATACAAAATAATTTATCGAATTATAATTAAAAAATGTGGCATGAACTATATAGCATTACTCTTCCGTCTAACATGGTTAGGGCTTATATCAATAAGTCGGGCCCGAGTTATATTAGGACTATCATTCATTCCATTATGGAATATTTTTTTATTTTTTTTTGACTTAAAGTCAAATTTTTAGTAAATTTATAAGTTAAATTTTAATAGATTTATAAGTAAAAGTGTTCGACATCACTTTTACTTATAAGTCGAAAATTGTAAATAATAGTTGTGAATGTGTTCGGCTAATAAGGACTTATAAGTTAAGTAAAATATAAAAATTACTAAAATATCCTTTAATAAGAAGAATATTAGAAAAATAAAAAAAAGACATTTTTGTCATTTCATAATAGTTAGCTCACTTTAAAAAAATGACTTATAAGTCATTTTTTTTAAACAACAAAAACTTACTTATTTTTTTGACTTTTTTTTTAACTTATAAGTAAAAAAAATTGATTCCGAATAGTTTTTTTTAACTTCAATACTTATAAGTTAGGTTGACCAATTTATAAGTAATTTCCAAACAGCTGCTATATTAGTTCAAAATTATTTATTAACAATATTTTAAAATTTGTCTAATCCTATCATATGTAACTTATTATTTTTAGAGATATGCATGAAGTAAAAAGAAATTCTTAATATTCATAAAGTTTATAGACCAAACTTTTTTTTTTGAACAAGTGAAGTAATACGATTTCATAAAAGAAGTCTAAGAAAATACTAAGAGAAGTTTAGAATTAAATACATTTTATGATTAATAGTTTTTTTTATATGTTATACAATTATAATAATTGTTTCAACTAAAATTAAATAAATTCATATTAATTTAAAATTTAATATACCGTCGTTTGACTTAAATCAAAAGTCAAATTATTTTTTTAGTTTTGAAACAGATGAAGAATTACTTTATAAATTGGAGAGGGAATTATAACATGACTGAAAACATCATAACGGCCCCTTAATACCATGTAAACTTTTTTCTTTGTTAATTACACACCTAACACTAATGTTACGTTTGAATTAGAGAAATAAAAATAAAAATATAATTAAAAAATTGTGTCTAGTTACTCATTATAATAAAATAAACCATTCTTATTCTTAATAAATTTGTTAATTTTATTTTTTAGAAAAAAATATATAGAATGATTCAGTCTTACTAAAATGAATGAATTATTCTAATCTTAATTAAATTCTCTTTTTCTAATCTATCTTTTTATTAATTTTATTTCTTTAATCTAAACGTAGCGCAAAAACTTTGGACATGCTGAATTGCTGATATACGATTTTTTCACTTGTTAGCTCTTGTACATTTGTTTCAAATCTATGGACGACAAGAATGATAGTTAATTTTGAACAACTAATTTCTACTCCTATTATTCATTACCCCTAATTATTTACATCCACTAAATTTTATTTTTATTTTTTTATTTTGCACACAATTATATATACCAAATAACTAGTAGCAAATAAAGAAAATACAAACCATCCAAATTAACATATCATTTGACTTGACAATAAATGCGACAATAAATGTTTGCCAATTAACATATCATTTGACTTGACAATCTGTTGAATACGGGTATATATTACGATAAATTTATATCATATAAATTTATCAAATTATAATTATAAAAAATATTAATATATGAGATTGGATACCACTAATACTTATCCGGCAATCAAAAAGTCGATTTCCTAATTTTTTTAACCAGCTCTTCTCACTAGCTTAAATTAAATAAGAAATGGAACCTCACAGAATGAAAGAACAAATAAATTAAGACATCCAAATTCCAATCGAAAAAGTACAAAAACTGATCAAACAGAATTAAAATACTTATCCAATAGGCTACAAAATGAATTACTATTTTAATAAATAATTTGTACATACCCAACAAGTAAACAAACACGGTGGATATTAGTGAAAACGGGTATGAATAAACAAAAAGATGTTACAATACCACAGGGTATGCAAATCCACAAAAGATGTTACAATGCCAAGTTATCCTGTTCAGCACTATATAAGAGTTCAAGAGGCCATAATTTACAAACACACAAAAGGCCAAAAAGGAATTTCCATTAGCACGTACATGGCATGCTAAGTAAGTTCTCACAACTGCTTAGTGTCGATTATCCACAAAAAACTGCATAATATATCTGGTACATCTACGAAGATTTTATATCCACAAGCTTATCGCTTGCCCTTAATACTCAATGAAGTTGATTTTGAATAAGCTTTTTTGGACTTGGAGTTCTTTATACCTTTGAATATGTCATCATCAGACTCATCACTATCACCTCCAGACTTCCTTTTCTTCTCAGCCTTTCCAAGAACAATCTTCCTTTTCTTCTCAGCCTTTCCACAAAGAACAATCTTCGTGTCATCCTTCCATTCAACAAACTCGGACTCCTCCTCAGGCCTCCAAATGAAAAGGGACCTGACAGAATAACAACTATGATATAGTTGGGCCGAAAATATAAAATGCAACACCAACAATGGAAAGATCTTGACAAATTTCTTATACCAGAGAATCACTTAACTTTACTTGGTGTATTATCTAAAACTCTAAAAATAGTAACTGGACATGACCCGAAAATTGAAAACGGGGAAAAAAGGTGCAAGGGAGTTGCAAAACTTCAAAGAATAGTTGAGAGCAAAGACCTGAGACAGCCAGGAATAGAGAATGGGATATATCCAAGTCAATTGAGGAAAACAACTATGAATGTTGTCGCATTATAAATTGAAACCAGAAAATACATTGTCAAACATTAGGCTAATATGGTATGAAAAGTTATTAATAGTAAGAAAAGTTAATTGAGTACAACAAAATACAAGGATAGAAAACTGAAAGACACTGAGTATGAAATAAATAAGGAAATCTGCCACTCATTTCTATCCAACAAATTCTTAACCAAGCTAATAGTACCAGATATTTTAATCTTGGGAATTGCATCGAAAGCTGTCACAATATTTATCTTATACGATATCATGAAGGCATTCTGTAAGAAACAATCAGGCAGAAGCAGGAAGCCATGGGCTGGTCAGAAGAAAACAATATTGTCACAATATTTATCTTATACGATATCATGAAGGCATTCTGTAAGAAACCATCAGGTAGAAGCAGGAAGCCATGGGCTGGTCAGAAAGAAGACGATTTAAAGTTTGAAAAAAGTCGGTCATAAGGAAAATGGGATATAAAAAGAATTTCTCAAAGAAAATTTTAGTCACCATAGAGCAATGAGACTATTGAGTGCATGGTTATACCTTGCACTACCAGATGCCAAAACATCATATTGTGGATGTAGCTTGTTCACAGGACTTATAGTCGTAATATTTGGGTCCATGACCTCAGCAATCAGTTGTCCTGTGCTAATATCTATAAAATCAACGGGATGCAAAGCAGCTCCATTGTAATTTTCACTTATGTAACGACCAACAACTACAAGGGATTCCGAAGGGTCCTGCACAAGAACATCTTTATTAAAGACAAACTACCACTTCCATGTTTTTACCAGAGGGATTTACAACATAACACAAGCATCACCTTCGGATCCCATTCAGCTCGGAAAGGAGTCAAATGTCGATTAAAATCATGACTGTGTACAATTTCTCGACTTGGAGAATCCAAATTCCCAAAAATAGAATCCCATACACGAAGGCGATTGTCCTGTGATGTAGTAAGTATTTTACTGCCGCTTTGTGGAGAAAAATAAGCTGAGTTCACCACACGATTGTGTGAGAGCTGATAAAGAGAAGACCCAACTTCTAAACGACGAATGTCCCATAAACGAGCCTGAGATGCATAAACATTTCAGAAACAAACAAAGAACACAAATATAATTTACTAAATACAATCACAAGATACTTCAAGATTACCTATGAATTTCTACAATGTTTTGACTTTCTTCATACAACTGTACTTAATTAAGAATAAATTCTAGAACTGCTAGGGAAGGCAGCTTACAAAGTGATCATTTCCACAGCTCAGGAGAAGATCTGGCTGAATGGGATTGCAATGTAACCCTGTAACTTTGCTTCCTTTCTTATGAATCAAAACAGCCTCCCCTATTTTGCTGTTAGAGCGGGTATCCACCCTGTGTACACCAAAAAAGGGAAACAAACTTAATTATATATAATTTATGCAGGACACAAACACATACAACTAAAAGCACAAAATATGCAAGTATGCAATCAGCAACGTTAGTTCTTTCATAGAAAGAATACTTTCTCTCTACTCTAAGGGCTCTAATTTGATTTTACTTTTTCTTCTTTTTTTCCTCATTTCTAACCGATCTTACTCAGTCAATGCGCTCGTATAATAGATTCTTGTGTTTCAAGACAAGAACGGAAGAAAGCAGCCATGGATATCGAGAAAGGTATGGGCCTCGATGCATGACACATCATTACTTTCATTGCTATAAAAGAAGTTAGAACAGGCAGATAAAACACTAATAGATTTAACATTACCTACAAAAAAGAGGATAAAGTTATACTTACAAGTAAAGAGATCCAAAATTATCTGCTACAAGCACAAGACCTTTCTCAGGGTTTACATCCAACCCATACAGCATCCTCCAAGTGCTTGGGCCCTACAGAAACCCATCAATTATTTACACTCCAAGATCAAAGCTTGGATCTATTAACTGAAACTGTTGATCACCCCAAACTCCAACAGCCCACTACCCACCAAAGAGTCTGGCTAGCAGGGGCTGATTATAGCCAAAAAGATAAGCTTTGACCTTAGAAAACTAAAACAATATATAAAATTATACAGTGAAATTCAACTAATCCTTGCACGTAAATGGACTAGAAATTTGCATCATGAGCAAATAATTGACATGGTCAAGGCATATGATGAACATTAAATACTTTGGAATATAACTCGTGTCAACCAGATTGTCACTAGTAAGTGTGTGATTACATTGTCAAACTGCAGTAAACTTGGCTTTATTAATGATGTAGTACTGAGGGGAAAAGAAAATATGGAAAGAGACTAAAATTCTTACACACAAAAACAAAAAATCTATAAAGTTCAAGGATGATCCATAACATAATAGTCACATAAGGAGCTTGAAAAATAAGTTATAATAGTCACATTATCACATACATCCAGAGGTATATAGAATCAGAAAACTGATCATAGACCATAAAGGTTCAACTTTTCATTGAGAAATTGCAAAAAGATGATCACATAGGTCAAGGCATATGACGAACATTAAATACTTCGGAATATAACTCGTGTCAACCAGATTGTCACTAGTAAGCGTGTGATTACATTGCCAAACTGCAGTAAACTTGGCTTTATAAAGGAAGCAGTACTGAGGGGAAAAAGAAAATATGGAAAGAGACTAAAATTCTTACACACAAAAACAAAAAATCTATAAAGTTCAAGGATGATCCATAACATAATAGTCACATAAGGAGCTTGAAAAATAAGTTATAATAGTCACATTATCACATACATCCAGAGGTATATAGAATCAGAAAACTGATCATAGACCATAAAGGTTCAACTTTTCATTGAGAAATTGCAAAAAGATGATCACATAGGTCAAGGCATATGACGAACATTAAATACTTCGGAATATAACTCGTGTCAACCAGATTGTCACTAGTAAGCGTGTGATTACATTGCCAAACTGCAGTAAACTTGGCTTTATAAAGGAAGCAGTACTGAGGGGAAAAAGAAAATATGGAAAGAGACTAAAATTCTTACACACAAAAACAAAAAATCTATAAAGTTCAAGGATGATCCATAACATAATAGTCACATAAGGAGCTTGAAAAATAAGTTATAATAGTCACATTATCACATACATCCAGAGGTATATAGAATCAGAAAACTGATCATAGACCATAAAGGTTCAACTTTTCATTGAGAAATTGCAAAAAGATGATCACATAGGTCAAGGCATATGACGAACATTAAATACTTCGGAATATAACTCGTGTCAACCAGATTGTCACTAGTAAGCGTGTGATTACATTGCCAAACTGCAGTAAACTTGGCTTTATAAAGGAAGCAGTACTGAGGGGAAAAAGAAAATATGGAAAGAGACTAAAATTCTTACACACAAAAACAAAAAATCTATAAAGTTCAAGGATGATCCATAACATAATAGTCACATAAGGAGCTTGAAAAATAAGTTATAATAGTCACATTATCACATACATCCAGAGGTATATAGAATCAGAAAACTGATCATAGACCATAAAGGTTCAACTTTTCATTGAGAAATTGCAAAAAGATGATCACATAAAATGGTATAATTTATTTACTGAAAGGAAAAATGTTTTAAATTTAGAAATACCTGCCATCCATTAGGATTAAGGTTCATCAATGATAATGAAATTCCTGTCTCCAAGTCCGTGCAACTGATCGTTCCATCTGAAGATGCACCATATACTGTTCCATCGTTTCTTGGGTCGAACCTGTAGATATTTGGATAAATTTCCATTTACAAGAACTACGCGCATAAAATAATACAATTTATTCATAATGTTATGAAAATAATCAGTAACTAAAACTAGCAAGATAAATATGACTTACTTCATGTGGTTAAGTATGCAACCATGTATGTTTCCATAAACAATCTTTTCATGTACTTTCCCAAAATCCCAGACTCCAAGTTGTCCTTTCTTTTCACAACAAACCAAAAAGAAAATTAGTATCAATAATTTAAGCTCCAAGTCAACTCAAACCAACACTGAGTTCAACCAATACAGATAACACTTACCTTGTCACCTGATAAAAGAATGTTACTTCTAGTTGGATGGAACTCCAAGCAAGTAATTCGTCTGCTATGATATCTGATTACCGCACAAATAACTTGATTTGGGATAACAAATGCTGGTTTAATCTATTGCACAGAGGCGATTTAATCAGACATTTACATTGTGATAATAATATCCTGTAACCTGCACTAAATAACTACGATGTGGGGTTTAGTCTAATACACAGAGGATAGATAAGACCAATGGGCGTAGAAAAATTGGACAATCTGAACATACAAGCTGTGAAGATAACAGAGAATAATATACCAGGCTAGAGCTTGGCCACGAAAATTCAAATTAATATCAACATATTATTATCAACCAAGGTAAACATTGGTCCGAAGTGGGACCCAGATAACATATGGAAAAGCAAAAAAAAATATAGAAAATGAGTTTTCATCTAATGATGATTCAGACAATCAAAACAGTTGAGCTTGTAACCAAAACTTCATCTAAAAACTGCCTGCGTAAATGTTGACATTACACACATTAATTCCTTGCAGAAAGTTGATGTGCTACAGATCATACAGAGTCGAATTTTCCACTTCCATTATTTCAAATCTCGTTATGATTGGTTTCAAGAGCATTCCACAACTAAAAATTATTAGACCAGGAACAGTGCATCTAATTCAAACTTGATGCTTGCTTGACCCTTGAAACAAATAAAATATGAATAGAATTAAAACCAACAATTTAAACGCTCCCCCTAATATATTCATGGGTTATTTTAGCTTTCAAGAAACTAATTTAATAGCTTCTATTAAACTGCAATGCTTCTGAGGAAAAAACATCCGAGTACAAAGCGCTCTTTAAATGTCAACTCAAGTGGACACACCTCCATAAAGGATAAACCAGGAATAGTTTAGCAATTAAGTGAACTATTATTTCGACTAAATAACAAGTAGCATTCAACAAGCAATTAAAACCAGTTACTCTCAACTGCTAGTATGATTAAACACGAAATCCAACCACTGCAACATTTATCGGTTGCCAAGAAGAATCTTACTTTAGTAATGGTGGGCCTCAGCTGCCGCTCAAAGACAAATTCCAATGAGTTACGTGAATTTTTATGGGGCGCTGGTATAACCCCGTATTCAGTAGCCACTCGATGGGGACATGTAATCGTCGTGTGGCCTTCAGCCACCAAAGCAAAAGTAGAACATAATTAGCATCATATTATCAAAAAAAGGTTCAAATTCCAGTTCTAAATATATAAAAAGCTTCAAGTTGTAAAATTTAATCAACCGAAAATCCAAGTATAAAAGGAGCCTCTATCCGTGGAGAGGCAATACAAAATATTCAGAATACGATAATGAAATAACGTAAGCATTAATCATGTCATTTCATAAATGTAAATTAACCAAAAAACTGATAAGGTATGCTATTTATTTCAAAAAGATGTATGTTTATAGAAAGTAAAAATGGCAAAAGGTTTTGTCTTCACTATAATCCCTTCCTCCTTACCTTCTTAGTCTTCTCTAACTGAAGGACGATATTACTGATTTTTTTTATAAAAAAAATTAAGAAGGATGCCACTCCGGACACAAATCTCGGGACACAAATCTAATATAAACTGCATACACGAATTCTTTGAATCATACCAAATGCCCTTTACTGTCAGCAAAAATCAAACTTGCAACAACATACTCCTTCCATCCCAAAAGTGAGTCAACTTTTAAAAGTTCTGACTTTGAAATAAAATGCAAAGATCACAACTTTACATAATTATATTTGATGCATTAATGGTTGAATCTCATTTTTAAGAAAGAGAAAAATGTACACTCATTTTGGGACAGAGGAAGTAATTCCCTTTACATCCTCGTATCAAGGGTGAACACCCACAAACTGAGATACATAGACATTATGCCACTTTATGGGAACTTCTATAAACAGTTTTTTTTCAAACTTAAAATGACAAGTCATGACAACTGCCAACACAAGAGTATGGAATAATCATATAACATAACTTACCAGGCATTTTGCAGAGAAAACACGGTTTCATTGGGCAATCAATATAAGTAGCCCCCTTAAACCCTGCTTCATGACCTGCTCTCTTGCACACCTACATAAATACACTACATAAACATAAAATTGAAATGGGAAAAATCAAAGGGTTGTGAGAAGAGAGAAAAATAGAGAGCGAGGGCTTACTTTGCAGACTTTCTTAAGACTAATAGTAATGGGAGTTTTCTCTTTCTTCTTCGCCACCAAACTCTCTTCGATTTCCTCTCCTATTTTTTTGGGTTCTTCAATTTCTTCTTCTTTTTCTTCCATTTCTTCTTCTGATGATGAACTTTCTTCATAGTCTGAATCTCTCTCAATAACCACATTAGGGAATGCCATTCTTCTAGTTTGCGGGGACATTTTCGTCAAAAACGCAGAAGATATGGGATATGGGTTTTGTTACCTGTATCAATTGGAGCAGAGGAACAAACAGAGAGTTGAAATTAAGTTTGATTTTTGAAGAATAGAAATTGGGGGCGGAAAGAGAGGAAGAAGAAGAAAAGCCAACCACTGATCTAATGAGAGGGGGAAGGTAATTACCGAAGTGTCCTTTGAGATACTTCTCCAATGAAAGGTTTTTATATGAACGGCGGGTTATATCCAACATTGTGGTTGTGGGAAGTGGCGGGAGACTACGTGGCTTGATATTAACCGTTTAGGGCTTTTTTGGAGATGGGTTTCGCACGTGCCTCCCAATGAGGTCGAATTTGCAACCTAAAACTGTTTTTTATTTTTATTAGTGAAAAAAGTGATTTTCCAAATTTCTTGGTCTTTGCTACATTAAAAATATAAATAAATAATAAATCACTTTTAAGCAGCTAGATATATTGGAATATTCTGTAAATAATGGTCTGGTATGTCTCATGAAAAGAATTTTTTTTTTTACAAATTTAATGATATATTTTTATTCAATATTTATGCATAAAATTTTAATTTTCTAAGTGTTTAATTTAGTAGTGTGACATGATAATAGAATTGTGGTGAAAAATTTAAGAATTTTATTTTCCATTTTATATAACCAATAAAAGAAATAAGACTATTTTTAAAAGAATAATTGGCGAGGCTTCTTTTTTGAATTAAATGGATGGAGTATTTAATTTAATAAACAATTTTTTACTATGTCCAATAAAAAATATATGATCGATTTTAATTTTTTAAAGTCAATTTAAAATATTTCTAAATTTAACATTGATATGAATTGAATAAACTCGTATCTATTTTTATATTTAAAAAAATCTCAAATTGATTTATAAGAAAAAACATAAGACACATTTTAAAGTTTAAATTTGACATGATTTACGTGAATTTTTAAAATACTAAATTTTATAAATAATAAATTATTACCATAGTCGCGTAGCATTGCAACGAAGAAATTTAAATTGTAACTCCAAGGAAAGCGGGCATGCATCAGAATAGAAGAGGTTGTCTACAAAACAAAATTCACAAACATACACAAGATAAGACAGATTATTATCAATTTTGTCAACTTTGCTGTTGGTTTATATATTCATGATTTTAATGATGACAATATATTTTGTATGAAATTGAATTTGCTTGATTTGCTTGATTGAACTACAAATTGGGTTGAACATAATAATTATATATTATCATCATAAAAAAGGGAGAGAATGTTAATTTATGTATTTAATATTTTAATGATGATAATTTATTTTTTATAGATATAATATTTTGCATGAAAATATTATTTTGCATGGAGTTAATATGCGTTGCGTGAAAATAATAAATAAGCTTTGCATGAAAATAATATGTTTGTATATGTGATTTGTTTAATGGACTTGATTGATTTGTTTGGGCTGGTTTATTATGGTATATGTTGTTTTATATTATTGGCCCAAGATTGGAATTATAGTCCTTTAGAATCTCCATACTTGTAGGTTTGCACGGAAGTTTCTCTAGCCTACAAGTTTTAAATTCAAGATATTGTTATTGCCGTAAAGATTTCTTTAATATATCATAATATGCAATTTAATTTGAAAAGGAGTCTAATAAGTCTAATAAGGTAACTGTCCTTGATATACGAATGGTTTAGTGATTGGAATGGAACAAACCTTTTCGGATATACTCCTTTATTCCTTTATTTAAGCTCTTTTGGTTTGAATAGGTAATCATATCTTTGTTAAAATGTTTTGTGGAATAACTATATCCGCTGGTTTCAATCAGTTGCAAAAATCATGAGATTTGCCAACTATGGTATGAGGATTTCTTGCTAACTATTTTTTATCCGTTGGTCAAAATTAGCTACTAAAATCATGAGATATACCAACTGTGATTTGATACATTCTTGCTAACAATTTTTATTAAGCTAATATCAATCGGTATACAAAGATAATCAAGAGTCTTCAAAGTTGATTTCCAGCAATTTATTGTATTGTTTTTTATTTTCTTTTGGCTGGAAGAACATAGTTCATTGCATTCATAATTCCTTATACTAAAATTTGAGTACAAGCCTAGTTGTGTCTTGGTTGATCCAGTGGTGGATAAAGTAGTACAAAGGAAACTTCAAATGTCTTAGTGGTGAGAAAGTTGTAGAGGTGCAAGGGGTAGTCGTGTCCAACATTAAGCTGAAACATTTTTGTACAGGGAGTAATTTTATTTAAATTGAGAAATTCATTAATAAAAAGGTCTCCAATATCAATTGGTATTGGACGTAGAATAGGCCACTAGATTAGATTAGAGGTTAGGGGTCAAACCACGTAAAAATCGTGGCGTGATTGTTATTTTGTCGTCTTTTTAGTTTAGACACCTATTCACCCCCTCTCTAGGTTTGCACATACAGAATTACATTTGCGTCTAGTCAACTAACTGTACTGTACATATGCTGAAACATACAAATTTTGTCCACCGTAATGTCTCCGTCCGTCTTTTCTTAAACGAGCTAACAATTATGTATGCACGTCTAGAGAAAGTTTAATGAGAGGTATATAGCTTGACTACCCCAAAAGGAAGCATGTACATATGCAGTGACGAAGCCAGACTTTAGGTTCAGTGGGGTCAAAAATTTTGTGCCGCTATAAATAATTTTGTGGGGGTTCGGGGGCAACGCCCCTTAGCCAAATTTTTTAAATAATTTTATACTTTCAAGTTATATGTATAAAATATATATTTGATTATAATGATAATATAATAATTGTTAACTTTATATATATTTATATGCATGTATATATATATCCTATTGACTCCTAATAGACTTTTCTAAAGACAAACTGGTTATAAATAATTAATTCTTTCAAAAAATAATATAAAATTAATTATTAATTAGTTTAAGAAGATTATATGAATATACATATATGATATATAGAGGAGGTAAAAATGATATGAGATTGAGATTTAAGTGAGAAAATTATAAATTTTTAATTTGACCCCATATATTAGAAATTTTACAAAATTTTAGTGGTGTCAATTTATATAAAACATTTAAAAATTTTAAATTTTACCATATATTATAAAACAAAACAAAAAATTCAGTGGGGTCAATTGACCCCACATCCATCAACGTGGCTTGGCCACTGTACATATGTCCAGCAGTGGAACAGTTGTGTGTACTGTTCATAGACTAAATGCCAATTTGAACAACCTTTAAGACTTGGCGGATTGCTTGAAAACCTCATTGTTACCAACAAACTTTTATATTTGTATGTTCAGTATAAAGCTTTGGATGATGCATATGCATTGTTTGGAGGAATGTGTGACAGAGACCCATTTTCTTGGAGTGGTATGGTTGGCGGGTTTGCCAAGATTAGTGATTATATGAATTGTGTTGGAACATTTAGGGAGTATATCAGATCTGGTGACCGACGTGATAATTATAGGTTGCCAAATGTGATTAGGGCTTTGTAGGGATACAAAGAACCTCGAAATGGGTAGATTGATTCATCACGTTGTGCATAAATTTGGGTTGCATTTGGATCAATTTGTGTCTGCAGCCCTTGTTGACATGTATGCAAAGTGTCAGGTTCTTGATGTCAGGTTCTTGATGAGAGGCGGCTTTTGATAGAATGACAAAGACCGACCTTATTACTTGGTCGGTGATGATTGGGGCTTGTGCTGAATGCGGGAATGCTAATGAGGCCTTGGTTTTGTTTGATCGGATGAGGGAGGACGGCACTTTGCCTCATAAGGTTGCTATGGTGACAGTTGCTAATCCTTGTGCAAAACTAGGGGATATGCATAAAACTCGTGTATGATTATATAACAAGGAAGAAATTTTCATCGGATGTAATCTTGGGGACTGCAATGATTGATATGTATGCTAAGTGTGGGAGCGTGGATTCTGCTAGGAGATCTTTGATAGTACGAGGGAGAAGAATGTTATATCGTGGAGTGCTATGATTGCAGCTAATGGGTATCATGGACAAGGGCAGAAAGCTCTTGATTTGTTCCCAATGATGCTGAGCAGTGGGGCTTCCCCAAATAGGATTAGTTTTGTTTCGCTGCTATATGCTTGTAGTCATGCGGGGTTGATTGAAGAGGGTCTTCGATCGATTACTCTCTCTGATGCAAGAGGGATACTGCTTGAGACCGGATTTGAAACATTATACTTGTATGGTGTACCTATTGGGTCGTGCTGGCAGACTTGATCATGCTTTGAAATTGATCGAGACTATGACCAATGTGAAAGATGAGGGGCTGTGGGGAGCATTGCTTGGGGCTTGAAGGATTCATGGTAATACAGAGCTAGCAGAGAAGGCAGCAAAATCTCTTCCCGAACTACAACCTCAGAATTCGGGGCATTATGTATTGCTTTCAAATATTTATGCTAAAGCAGGAAGGTGGGATGATGTGGCGAAGATTAGGGAACTAACGACACGCCGGAGATTGAGGAAAGTTCCTGGCTGGACTTGGATTGAGGTGGAAAACAAGACATCAATATAGCACTGGAGACCATATCCTCATTCAAATGAGATATATTAGAAGCTTGTCAGTTTGAGGAAGGAGTTGGAGTTGACCGGATATGTTCCTGATACAAATTTAGTGTTGCATGATGTGGATGAAGAACTTAAGCTGGACAGCCTGTACTCACATAGTGAGAATTTTTGTATTTTTGGTCATTTCTCATTTATATATTATTACATAATTGATATAGACGACGCAGAAAACAAGAATTTCTTGAAAACTTTTACAATATAGGCCTGGATAGCAAGTCTTTGATACACAAAATTACAATATAATTAGGAAATTATATATATAATGTGTCTATATTACTCCCGTGACTAAGCGTAATTGTACTAGCGCTAGCTTGCATGCATCAGCTGGTGTGTATTAGTTTTCTTATTTATTTTATCGTGAGTACTGACTAGGGTAAGTAATAATTAATGTAATGTGTACAAATGTTGTGCTTTTATAACAATTCCAATTTCCACACAGGATATGTAATAAAAAGTTTAATTTGTTCAGCGTGATCAAATTTGATCTTATGATTAATCGATCTCAACTTGTATGAAAAAAGTACGTAAAAAAGACAATATTGCAATTTAGCTGTTGGACATTATATATATATCATGCTCATTAAACTTATTTTCATCTTCTTATGATCAAATTATAATTTAATGTTTCTATAAATTGATTAGTATATTATAATGTCATGCATACCCACGAGGGGCAAAATTATAAATAAGGGGAATGCTGGTAAGGGCACATAATATAGATACGAGTATTATTTAGAAGTGATGCAGAAAGCGTGACCTTGGTATAGGGGTTTGGCCCTAATCACTCACTCTCCCTGCCCCTTCCCTTTAGTGCAGTAGCATGCGTGGCGCCTATAAACAAGGAGTTACTTGGTTCCTTGTTTTCTTCGAAAGGCACCGAAGCAAAAAGATAAAAATTGAGAAAGAAAGAGTTCTGTGACCAAATGTGAGTATTACAACGAAAATGATACATTTTTTTTTCTTCCTCTTTTTATATTGTTTTTAACACGGAGGAGTAGTATTACTTTTGAAATTCACAAACAAGCCCAAATTTATACATAAATTGAATTTAGTTGCATTAGAAAATGAAAAGTAGGACTATAAATGGTAACTGAAAAATTTGTATTCGTCCGCATCCGTATTCGAAAAAAATTAGATATTATTCGCATTCGGAAAAAAACAGATATATCCGTATTCGGTTTAAAGGCATCTGTAAATAACCAGATACGAATACGGATATAGACGTATTCGTATTCGTTTAACATCCGACCGTAAATATATCTGACAGATATCCGGAATCCGATATTGAAATTCGGATCCGTATCCAGAATTCGTATCCGAATATATATATATATATATATAATAAGCAAAAAAAGATAAATTAAATAGCCTTTCTTATATAATAATTAGTTTTCACTATAATACGAAAATTATTTTTAAAATATGTCATTTCACTTCTAAAAACTAAGAAATAACACTTTCATTATAATATTAATAAATTAATTTTAGTATAGTAAATGAATTTTTACTATTATAAAATTAAAATATCTAAAATGTATCATTTAATAAGTGTTATAAATGTTATAAATATCATTTAGCATGTGCTATAATATAAGTTTTGGATCATTTAACAAGTATTATAAATATCATTTAAATATTATAATTATATATTATAAATATTCATACACACTACAGTATTGTTCTAAACATATAAAATGGACATCAATTTATTAATGGATATCTAAACTTTAATAAGTAAAGTATTCATTTTAAAATTTAGAATTTCAGAAATAATGAAAACTTATTTGAATTGTAATTTAGAATATTGATTATTGTATTTATTAAAAATAAATAAATAAATATTCATTCATTAATGAACTATACTTTAAAACTCATTAGTTTTTTTCCTTATTCTAGTTATATATACTGTTAGAATATATTTAAAATGCATTATTTAACAAGTGTTATAAATATCATTTAAATGTTATAATTATATATTATAAATATTCATACACACTACAATATTATTCCAAGTTAACACATAAAATTGACATCTACTTATTAATAGACATTTAAACATTAATAAGTAGAGCATTCATTTTGAATTTATGATTTCAAAAATAATAAAAACTTATTTGAATTGTAATTTAGAGCATTGATTATTGTATTTATTAAAGATAAATAAATTAGCATTCATTCATTAATGAATTATACTTTAAAACTCATTATTTTTTCTCTTATTCTAGTTATATATAGTGTTACAATATATCTAAAATGTATCATTTAACAAGTGTTATAAATATTATTTAAATATTATAATTATATATTACTCTCTTCGTCCCAGGATAAAAATCCTCTAGTGAATTTTATGGTCAAGTTGACCATTTTTATCTTGATACAAAGGTAGTATAAATATTAATACATACTACAGTATTACTCCAAATTAACACATAAAATAGACATCTACTTATTAATGAATATCTAAACATTAATAAGTAGAGTATTCATTTTTAATTTAGGATTTCAAAAATAATGAAAACTTATTTGAATTATAATTTAGAGTATTTATTATTGTATTTATTAAAAATAAATAAATTAGCATTCATTCATTAATTTGTATGATTTAAACTTTAAATTGTAATTGGTTATGGGTAATCATTCCTTTTTTATTTTTTTTTTGTAAATAATTTGAATGAATTTTATATTAAGTAACGAATCCGGATACCGAATATTCGAATAGTCTTTTTATTCAAATAAAATAAACAAAAATGGATATTATCTGTATTTGGATATTATTTTAAATACCGGATACGGATAACATTTTTAAAATCCACCGAATGCCAAATACGAATACGGATAGCGAATTAATTTTTCGGATACGGATACTACTGTATTCGGATTCGTTTATGTTGACGCCAAATTTTGTACCTGATAAAACCACCAAAAGAGCAGGCCAAAAAATGCGCCAATACATGCTGGAAATATAAATTATACTGTAAAGAAATAACTCAAAATATAAGAACACAAGATTTAACGTGGAAACCCAAATCGGGAGAAAACCACGGGCGATATGTCAGAAATCCACTAGAATGGTATAAGAGGTGTTACAACATAATGATTTGTAGCGAGACAACAATACATCTTCATAGACGCGGTGTATATCACTACCCTTTGATATGTACCGACGCGTATGAATGATGCTTGTTGTACACGCCGTATATTACAATAACTCTGAGTATATCGGTGTGTCGGAAGGTGACCAAGATGGAGTATTCCGGTTCTGTATTTGGTGTCATGGAGAATACGACCTCTCTATCTCCCTTGTGGTGTTGCCTCTTAGAAGATCTGATGATAACTCCCTGCTCTCCCTCTTCTTTTATGTTGCGTGGTCCCAATGCCCATGCTTAACTATTACCAAGATATTTCAGACAATGCCCACTGCCCCAAGAAAACCCATCAAGTGTCTCTGCCCTTTCTCTCTCCAGCAATATAGCTTTACAAATAGTCCAATGGTGAGTCATTACTCACTCCCCTACATATGCACTAGTGAACGTAGGTATGACTGTACCATACCTACGTCTAGCCTTGCTTTATCAGATATTTAAATGATGAGTCATGGTGTGAATATTTACACCCCAACAGTTTATATCCGTGTATACCCCTAATATGAAGGTTGATTGGCTCGGTCCCCTCTAACCCACGGGACAAATTATGGTTTGACTGTTTGAGTGTCATGATTGGTCTTGAAGCTGCACGTACTCACTATAGAAGCAAGGCCCAGTTTCTTCAAGATGAGCATTGTACGCGTAGCCTCCATGGCTGCAGATATCAAGACCTGCTACTTCCTCATCCATAGATATCCTCAATATCCTAAGTTTGTGAAGTGCATAAAAAAGAAGCCGCATTGTCACACTCACCCAGCCTACCACCACCAAAAGTTCAACCACTTGGGCTCCAAACAAACTCCAACCCCCACCCAGAAACAGCCCATAAGGCCGCACTATCCCTCTGATGCTCGAATCATATGCCTGAACAACATTCAACCCGATCAACACCCAAGCCGCAAAAAACCCACACACAATTGCAGCTCATGGCTCAACCACTGCACACCCTGATGTTATCGCCACAAACCCATCAAGAACCCCATTGCAAACATCCAGAGCATTCCAGTGGCCCACAAGTAGGCGTCGACCGAATAGGATTACAATCAGTTGAACCGGCAAGTGTGGTTGCAGCAGTAGTCCAGCCCACTGAGGTCCAATGACCTTGATCAGTCGTGTCAGGGTATGCTGCCAGAATTTTGTTGAATGAGCCCGGGTTGAAACCAAACCATAGCAAGAATGTCCCAAGTAGCACTAGAGTTGCATTATGGCCTAGCATCAGCACAAGCTTACCAAAAGCATCAAACCGGCCAACCCTAGGGCCTTCTATCAACGAGCCCCATAGACCAACAATAGCACCCACCAAATGCACCACTCCACTACTCCACTCCCAGCAAAGTCAATAGCACCTGAGCCAAACAACAAACTACTCGAGCTCGGACAAAGCCCACTAGATGACCAAACCCAATGAGCCACAATTGGATAAACAAACCCAGTAAGGAAAAGAGAGAAAATAAGGTAGGCACTGAACTGGGTGTGCTCGGCTATGGAGCCGCTGGTTATACCAGCAACTGCAATAGCAAAAGCCCATTGATAAAGGAAGAAGCCATAGTCATAAGAGGAGCTGGGAATGTCTTTAAGAGCAAAAAATTGTGTGCCAATAAAAGGGTTTGAATTTGAGCCATCACCAAAAGCAAAGGCCAAGCCGAAGAGGAAATAAGAAATGCTGCCAACAACGGCATCTACTACGTTGGTGAGCATTATGTTAACGGCATTCTTTGCTTGGACTGAGCGGACTGAGCCCGCACATAGCATGGCAAAGCCGAGTTGCATGACAAAGACTAGGTAGGCTGAGAAAAGAAGGTAAATTGTGTTGATTGAATCTGCGACACTGGTTTCCCACGAGGCATCCATTGAGCTGGCGGGTACGCACATAGAGAGAGGAGGAGGTGAAGATGGTTGGTAGTAAAAGAAGAGGGAAGATAGGCTGATATTATAGGTATGTGATGGTCAGTTGAATAGGTGGCTATTAGCTTAATAGCTGTACTAAGTTTTAAGGCCCACGTGCATGTTTTTCAGAAGAAGTGCATTCTAATTTCTAAATGAGTGACTTATATCCAGTGTAGATAGACTTCTCTTTTACGGTAGATAATCTCTCTCTTTTGGTCTAAAGAAACTAGACTACTTTACAATTAACATTAATCATAATTCTTTACAATCAGCTTTAATCATAATTTGAAGGTCAGGATAACATGATAGGATTAATCATAATTCATACGAGAAGGTCAGAATAACAAGATAGGATAAAAGAACATGATAGGAAGTCGACCTACCAGCTAGGCTATGCCTGTGGAATAATTAGACTTGAAACTCTAATCACTTTTCTGTAAATTTCTACCTGAGAATTTGGAAGTCACTCTCATAAAACCGAACAAGGCTTTCAAAATTCTACCCTGAGAATTTGGAAGTCACTCTCATAAAACCAAACAAGGCTTTCAAAATTCTACTTGCTGATTCATCCGCGGAGTAACTGTCCTGGCAGGATGTTGTCCATTAATGTAATGAACAAATAATACCAATCATTGTATAATAATTTTCTTTCTGTCTTTAATATCTTTTCTGGGTAGGAATCATTGTTACCTACTACAAGGAAAAAAGAAAATTTTGTATTAGTAATTTAGAGACCAGTGTCACTTTCAGCATATAATGTGGACAATGAAGGTTTCCAAATTGTAAGTTCAAGCAGTTCCTCAATTCAAGGAACAGAAGGGGTCCAACTTATCCAACTTTAAGGCAGTGCAGGGTGGCTCATTTGTTATCCGATACTAGCCTCAGACAGTCCGACACGCCTTGACCTCACAAGGCTCAAGAGTTAATACTGAGAAATCCCCTAAACCATAAATGCATGCATACCACAACACAGAAGATTCCACTACCAACTTGATATCCCCATCTACGACGTAAAATTGTCAATTTGTTCAAATAAGATATATTTATAAATATATACATATATAGAGAACAAAATATGGGGATTCAAGCATTTATATACAACTTATCGTAGATTGGTGAGAGATCAATATGTTCTCACATAACTACCATACTCTTCTCCTAATGTTCGGCTAGTGAGGGAGGGTCTCATTATAACCATAGCAGACTCATTTGCTCCCGTTCTCAAAGCAGCCCTTCCAGCTTCCAGAAACCTCTCAATCGCATCCTCTGCATATCGGTTGGCTTCACCTACTGTCATGCTTTTGCCAAAATCAGGATAAGTATTGAGCAGATAATCACCATTAAGTTGGGACGCAAGCTGGATTAATTCAACTTGGAATTCAGAGAGTCTCATGTCTTCCTTTGGTCCCCGAGGTCTTAACGATGTCTTGACTTCTGGAAGCTTTTCTGTTTAGCAATCAAAATTTTTATGGCTGATTATGATTCAATCTATGAAATGTAATACATCAGTCCCACAACAGTACTCAAAAATTGAGATGTGCACTGAATATTGTATTATGTATATAAGGTCAAAACTCTAGGACCAACCAAGTGCTCCTGGAACAAGATTGAATCTTAATCTGTAATGTCAGAGCAAATCCCAGCTCGGCCTCAGCCCAAAATCAGATGTGGAACGTACTAAACCAGGCCCAGGCGTTACAAAATTGACACATAATTTCCTTCACTGATGGCTTACTATTAATTTTTAAAAAGAGGTCCAATAAAAAAAAATACCAAAAAGAAATACTATAATATATTACAGTGTTCTAAAAATTCCCGCCAAAATCCATTTAATCCCCGCTTAGGCACTAGGGGTTCTCTAGTGCCTAAATTTGACTAGATGCCTAAGTCCTCACTTAGGCAGAACCAAACCTTTACATTGAAACTCTAGAATTTTTAAGTTTAAAATATTGTTTTTTAATAATCTAATTGTCAAATTTTAAAAAATTACATCTATTTTTTGCTCTGTATAGTATAACAAGTATGTATAATAGAAAAGTAAAAAATGAGACCGTCTAAGAAAACGCCTTGTCCACGAAAACTTATAAGGTGCTCCTGGGGCAAGTGTCACGTGGTACCTCACACCACTCACGTGCTGTCATCTCAACACTTAAAGTGGGTCATTCTACTTTAAGTGCTGAGATGGTAGCAAGTGAGTGGTGTGGAACACTTACCCCAGGACCACTGAATAATTACTCCTTATTCACCTAGAAAAAATGCCTAGGCAGCTTAGGCTCCCCTTCTGCCATCTAGGTCTGCCTAAGTGACATTGTTTAGAGTCTTTAGACTACTTCTCATTCAAGATCTAATATTATCTATTATAACCCTTCCGTCTGGAAATTAATGAATTTGACATCTTGACTTTTGATCGCATGATCAAAGTTTGCCTATGGCACACCTAAAAAAAAAAAAATCTGACCATTTTTTGAAGATACAAGTAATGGTTAAAAGTTGATTTAGAAAAGTTGTTATTTAACAAAATACGTTTATTTGTGTTCTAGATAAACTTTATAGAGAAGATAACTACACATTTGTAGATAGTGCAAAATATAAAGTTAAATGCCCTATTCTATTTTCAGTTTTCTAAATTTGCCCCTAAATTTAGTATGTATAATCCACGTATGAATCAAAAATGAAAGGAACTTTCGTAATGCATCATCAACACTTCATAGTCTGCAAGTCATTGGGCAGCCTAATACATGTTCAAAGAAACAGGGTGCCTATGAAGTAATGAAACTAAATCTAAATGTTGAAAAAGAATAAGCAAGTCGTGACGCTGAATACAAGCCTAACGACAGCATGTGTAAGGGGCAATCTCTTGTACAAAGTACCCTATTTATAAGCAACCTTGTTTGCTTGCATAATGAGAATGTGTCTTGTCGGTTGTGTAACTCTGTTTGAGTTTTACATGTTCCTCGGTTTATTTTTGGAGAAGCGAGATCAGTTTGTTTGACCTTCCAAGAAGAAGCAGAACTCAGAAGCAGAGACTAGCTTATGTTATTTATAACAGCAGAAATTTTGTGATGAACTTAGATGAGAAGTATTTTGTAACCTCAAAATCTGCCTAGAAGAAATATATAAGAAAAAAAGGATTATATAAACCACAACCCATATCCTATCGAGGACAGGAGACCACTAAATAGTCCTGAAATAGTAAGGGGGAGACCCTATAACTATGATTGGTAAACCAATTTTATACATATATACATGACATAATAATCATATAGATACTACTCAATGAAGCAAATACAAAGCTTTAACAGGAAATATAAAAGATAATTGATCATGATAAAGATGATTAGTATAATCATGGACCAACCTGGACAGTCATCACGTGGAGTGTCACGAAGATAGAAGTAATTCTCAAAGGTTCCCGCCCATGCATCTCGTTTTGTCAAGAAGTTTGATTTTAGATTGAAAAGCTTCTTTACAGTGGCCGGGATAGAAGAATGTTCAAATTGTGAAGTAGGGGTTGGCCCACTTGGCTCGTGGACCACTGCATCAAACAAGCAAAGAGTTGAAGCCAAAGTACTTAACATTCCAACATAAGTAAACAAACTGCAGTCAAAAGATTGTCAGGAAGAAAATTAACTCAGTCTTAGACTCCCTCAATATCACAAAAAGAGTCCCATTTTGACTTTTGAAGTCAATTTAACTCAATCTGGAACCCTAAGATGCAGTTGGTTTTTTCTTCTAAAATAAGATCAAGTAAAGAACATCTTTTTAGGCAATCTCTTGCAAAACTATAAATACAGTTGATCATATAGATCAACAAGATTCATCAAAAGTACAAAAAGAACCATTTTTTTTTTATATAATGTGGTTTTAATACTAAAATAAGAATAGAAGTCCAACCAATCGCTACAAAACCTAATATGGACTAATAAGTAAACTCCAGCGAGGCAGATATAAGCAGCATTTCTTTTTTAATTAAACTAAATACCATCAAAACACCAATCAATGGCCTAACCAATATCAACAATCTATTAACAACCCATATTAAAGAAAAACTCACCACAGCCTTTATCAATCCACGGCGAAATTAACAATGTGGGCACACGCACACCCAATCGATCAAACCTGAAGTAATATGGGTCCGGCCCAATGATCCCATCTGGATTAGGCACACCAGAAACAGGGGTTGGCACATGATCATAAAACCCACCATGCTCATCATAAGTAATCAAGAGTGCCATTTCTTTCCACTGTGGGCTAGCCCTCAAAATCTCATACACCTCCTTCACAAACTTCTGCCCAATCGCCACATCATGAGATGGGTGATCATCGTTAGCAGGGAAAAGCTCAACATCAAAATATCTCTGCTCCACTACCACATAATTAGGAAGCTTGCCCTTCATGGCATGACTTTTAAATTTCAAATTATAGTTATGAAATTTAGTTACATGCTTTAACTTCCTGAGGCTGTTAAAAAACGTAGTAGTTGGAACATTCTGGTAATAAATACCAAAAGAGAGGTCATTTTCGTCCAGAGAATCAAAGATGGTTTTTTGAGGGAACCCGTGGATGAGATCCTTCCTTACGTTGCTGGAAGCGCCGTGTGAGGTTGCCGAATGGACGTAAAACCGGTTCGGCTGAGTCGACGCGGGGACCGAGGCGAACCATCGGTCGAACACGGCGAACTCGTTGGCTAACTCAGTGTAAACGGGTAAGACGTCGGGTTTAAACCCGCTCATGACAGTTCGTGGTAAGCCCTCCACACCCATATTGGCGGCCTGCTGGGCAAAGCCGTTCATCGGAGCTGGGTCTGAGAAGGTGACGTTTGAACCGAATACCTGCTCCCGGATAGCTTGAATGGAGTGACCAGGATCGGAGTCGATGAAGAGGGCTTCGTCGGAGACGAAGATTTTGGGCGAGGATGGGTCGGAGGCGTTTAGACGGTTGGATTCTGCGCCGGTGAGCCCGTCGATTTCGGGTCGCGTTTGTTTTAACCAGCCGAAAATATGATCGAATGAGCGATTCTCCATGACTAAAACGACTAGGGTTTTGATGGGGCCTTTGATTTTGTGTCTATATTTGGAAAATTCGAGACAGTGAGCTGGGAGTAGTAGGAAGAGGAGCAAGATGACGGCGAGGTGCGTTCGCCGGGGAATCATTTTTCCGATGCTGACCAAATGGGCCGAGAAGAGAAATGTAACGTGGTTTTATTTTGTTTCTGCTGGCAGTGGCTATCGAGCAATAAATGATTACAGGGATTTGTTTACGCTGAAGTAGAAAATCAACTTCACCGTACTATATTATAAAAAAAACTTATCATATTAAATATATATTAATAATAATATAATTAAAAAAAATTATAACTTATTACAGTGAAGTTAAAATTTTAAATTTATCATAATCAGATCTTGATTAGAGAGAGAGACACCTGTGCGGTAATCAACATGAAATATCATCAAGTAATATTTATGTTTTATGTGGGTGAACTGGAGTATTTGGGTTTTGTCAGATGATCAAAATTTTGATACAATCCATATTTAATATATACCGAATTATATTGATTTTTTTTTAATTAATAAAAATATTAATAATAATAAAATATTAATAATAGTAATTTGGTTTTTTTTTTTGTAAAAATTGATACCAAACTGATTACTGATTTAACAACTATCGACATTAATATAAACTTTTTTATGATTTCAGTACCGGTTTGATACATACCGAATGAACACCCTTTTGTGGACTTCAATTTGTAGTGATTAATTTAGCAATAATATCTTGGTGGTTAAAGAATTATTATAAGAAAGAGATATAAAATTATGTTTATAATTATAATTATTGAACTTATTAATTATATTTTAACATATTATTTTTTGTAAAAAATAAATATAATATTTGAACTTGCTTGTTTTACTTTTAAGTACCTTGCAGTCCCCCAAGTGTCAATAATGTCAAATCTAAATTTTATGTGAATTAAGTAAATTATAGTATTATTTTTATTTAAAATTATAATATCGATATTAATTTTTTTAAAATTAATTTTAAACTCAAAATTAATATAAATTTATGTTAATATAATTATTAATATTATAAATTATTTACAAGTATTATTAGTTTATAAAATTTATTATTTTTAAAACTCATATTAATTTTAAAAATTAAAATATTTAAATTATAAAAAATTAATAATAATTTTATAATTCGAAACGACAAGATCACTACGTCTTTGACTAATTTCTATCAGGAAGCACCAAACGAATGATTTTTTTTTGTCAAACCATCATTTGGTTATTGTACTTTACACGTGATTTTATTTTATCCCGAATACTTTATTTTGATTTGTTTCCTTACATTCATTTTACTTTTATTTTATATAAGAATTATTAAATATGCCTTTATGTTAATATAATTTTTATTTCAAATCTATTTATTTTTTGATAGAACATTTAAACAAGAAAAGTAAACAATTTTACCCTATTTATCTATTTTTCAAACATAATAAAATACAAAAAAAAAATCATTTTCATTTCTTTTTCATCTATTTAAAACTCAAAAACACAATATAAATAGATAAAGTTTTATAAATACATGGTCAATTTTTCTTTTTTTCTCTTTTTAAAAATATATACTATTACTAGGGGTGAGCAAAGAATCGAATTACCCCCGAAATTGCACCAAAAATCGTACAAACCGCACCAATTAAAATCGCACCAATAGTTTCGACGTATGTGGTGATTTTAAGTGAGTTGAAAAATCGCAAATGCGGTTTGGGCTTGGGTTTGGTTTATGGACAAAATTGCATGCAATAAACCAAACTGCACCGCACTTTCAAAATAGAGCATATCAAAAAGTATTAGTATAATGTACAAACATTTGAAATTATACCAAATTATAATTATCTTTATTTAGAATTTTTCATATGTAATGAGATAACATCATTTATGTTTTGAGATTCTATTTTATTTTATTTTAGACAAAATATTATAAGTAAAATTGTGTGTGATTGTGTGTTATTAAATTTGTATTTAATATTGTGTTATGCTAAATTATTAATTTAAATTGCATAAAATTTAATTATTTCAATTGGTTTTGAAACTGAAATCGCACCAAATAAAACTACACCGTACGATTCAAAACTGCACTACATCAATCACAAGCGGTTTCATGTGCGATTTTGAATTTTTTAAACCGCACATAAGCAATTTCATGTGCGATTTAGGCTTCAAACCGCACCATGTTCATCCCTAACTATTACAATCCAATTTTATGGACATTTAATCCTGGAGGGACTTAGGGAATGTAAGGGAATTAACGGATTTTATGGATTATTTGATAAAATTGAATGAAACAATTCTAAATGTTTAATTAATCTTAATGAGCTGAATGAAATAAAATTTTGAATACTGAATGGAAAAAATTATTTGATAATTGATATGTCTAAAATATTTGAATGAGTGTATTTTATAATTTTAACCTTCAAAGATGTTTTGAACTAGTTTGTTTGATAATTTAAAACATATGCAATATAAATATATATTAATTATTATAAAAAAATTGTTAATTAAAAAATCAAATTAATACACTTGTTAACAAAATATAATTATTTATAAAAAAAAAAAAGACTTAAAACACAACTGATTGAACTTTTGAATAATTTTTTCACACACACACGCACACATATCTATATGATGTTAATAATATTAAAAACTAAATAATATAAATAATTAAAACAAACTAATATCCTGTATAGAAGGTAAAGCGTTCCGTAGAGTAGGCAAAGCGCTTTCTTCGCCAAAATCACCTAGGGTAATACATGCTCTTTGTAATTTGTTCACTAGAGCAATTATATTCTCCATTTTTTCGGCAAGTTTGATTTGGATCAGATCGGATAGTGTAAAACTTACGATTATATATGTTCTTATATGTTTTCTTACAAAGTTAAAGAGAGATCTGTGAGTATCTTGTGTGAAGGATGAAGAGAGAAAATAGAGTGGAAGGAAGCGTCGAAGAGTAAAGAGGGACATGGCCACTGACGTGTGTATATATATTTATATATATAGTCTTCTTCTTTTTGTTAGTTCCCGGAGGCACATAAGTGATTTAGAAGGGAGGGTTGAATAGATCTCTTAAAAACTTTTTACTTAACTTCAAAAGTTTATTACCAATTAATTCATTTAATCAAGATTTGTTTGCACAGCGGAATATTAGTTTGAAAGCTCCTCTTAAAGATTAGTAAAACTTCTCCTTTGAGTTAATACTATATTGAAGATAGCCACTTGTCAAGTAAACTAGTTTTAGCAGTTATATCTATCTATGTATATATGACAGAATGTAAATGACTGAATGTAAATAACACCAGAGAGTTTTAAGTGGATCGGAGATTGAATAACTCTTACTCCACTCTTCTACTACAACGAGTAGGAAATCCACTAAGAATGGTTCATACAGAACCCTTCAAGCACATCAGGCATGAAAACTCTGGTTCACTAAGAACCCTTCAAACCTAGCAGGTTTGGCTAGTTTAGTCACTAAGACAAGGACATAACTGCCCTCTTCAAGTCTAGCAGACTTGACTCCTTTAGTCACTAGGACAAAGACATCACTGCCCTCTTCAAGTCCAACAGACTTGGCTCCTTGTTTGTTGATAGATGTTGAAGTTGCTACTGAGTTGTACTTTAAGTTCCATTGTCTTTAAATACTCAGTAGCAGGATGTGATCATTCTTGAAATGATATTGAGTTCGGCAATGATGCTTGGCTTCTTTATATGCTCAATATCTTCTTGTGATCACCCATTGTGCTACTAGGCTTTTGTACTTCAGCTCATTTGGTACTTGATAACTTCTCGAGATGAACTCCTGAGATGACTGTGAAGCTCTTTCCTTTCGGTACTCAGTTGTTCCTTCTTATCATAGACCGTTTATAGCTTCTCGAGATGGGCTTCTGAGATGACTGTAATGCTCCTTCCTTTTGGTACTCAATTGTTTCCATGTCTGTATCAAATTAGCGTTTAAGCTTCTCTCTACCACGTGCCTAGCAGCTCTGAACATTTCTCTTGTAATAGAGTTATTTCACTCTATGTCTCTCTCAATTCAGTATTAGTGTTCTGGTGGATCGTAGAGTGTTCTTCAGCATATTTATTTTTGTTTTGCTCTACGATCTGTTGTTGTCCACCATCCTCTCTTTTATTTTTTTCAACAACAACAACCTTTTCTGTGAATTATTAAAGCATTTATATCTTTGTGCATATTTTACCATTAAAAGATCTGTTGGGTTACTTTGGCTTTGTGCAGATCCTTGATATCTTTGATGTTGACTTTCTGTTGCTTGTGTCCGTGTTTTTTTCCTTTTCTGACATGTTCTAATATATCAAACTATAGCTCAGCTTTTCTCTGAATTTATAGTCGTTGCACTCCCAGAGTTGTTCAGCAAAGATTATTATATTCTTTGCTAATTAATCTTCTGATCCATCAATAAATATTTTCCTTGACTTTTGAAACCAGTTGTTTTGATGCATTCAGAGATGTCCCATTAGTTTGACTTTATTCATCATTTTCCTGAGCAGTGGGTCCTGACTTAAAGTCGTTTAGGCACAAAGTCTTCTGTGACTCTGACATGCATCTGTATCTCAAAATCACTTAATCTTTCTCGAATCTGGAAGAGGAATATTCTCTCTTCTCTCGCACCATATTGCAGTTATGTTCCTTTACTGCTTCTTACAGTGAATTCGTAGAGTGATTGTCTGCCCATTCATACTCTACGAATTCAGCTCCACTCGTTACTTGAAGTATGACAGGTAAAAGGTTGAGTTGGAGCGATCTTCTCTCTTACTCTGCGATCTTGCTGTTTTTGTTCAGATCGTAGAGTTTGTCTGCAGTGCTTTGCGTTATGATTTCATTTTACGAGCTTGTCCTCCTGTGCAAGTCGTGAAGTTGCTGTCTGCAGTACTTTTCAGTGGAATCGTTGAGTTGTTGTCTTAGTTGGCACATCCTTTATTTCTTCTCAACGATTATTCCATGTGTAGAACAATCTTCTGCATTGTCTTGTCATCCTGTTTCACTCTATGATTTCTTCTAACTGTGCAAATCGTATAGTTCTCGTATGTGCTTGTTCTTCAAGTTTACTCTACGATCTTGCTAGATTGTGTATATCGTAGAGTACTTTTCTTCTCTGGTTCAGCGTTAACTGTAGGCTTGCTTAGTTGCATGTTTGACGATCGTAGAGTTTTGCTCTACGATTTGTACTTGATCAGTTCTTTTAATTTAGCTTGTATATTCAGTATACCTCTTGCACATCTGTCTCTCTTTGATGGTCGTAGAGTTATTCTGGTAAGGAGTCGTATGTTTCATTCTACGAATCATACTGAATCGTTGAGTCTTCTTTGCTTGGAATCGTAGAGTCCATTCTACGATCATATAGACTGATTAGTTCTAACATAAGATCAACCTAACATATTTGATCTTTTCTAAATAAGTCATTTCGTACATTATTACATCATTATATATATTGAAAGGACTTTACAGACTCTGTCATACAAATACAACAATGATTCATCCTTATGCTACTCTGCTTATATCATGCATCTTTTATACAGAGTGACTCCTACAGAAAAATCAACCTAACATTTCTGATCTTTAAAATCTAAGTTCTTGTACACATATATCTTTTAAAAGGACTTTACAACATTTGAACCAGATAACTTTCATTCTCTTTTATAAAATATCAGATAGTTTTCAACAAGATCATATTTGTGTTATACAAGTGTATAAATCATAATATTTGAAATAGGTAATATATCATACACACATGATCATGTAGGCACATAATTTGATTAATATATAATCACTTTGTCAATTAACCACATATGCACTTTTAGAATATCAACGCACATAATCAAGTAAGCACATAAGCACATTAACACATAAGCACTTTGTCAGATATAAATTGACAATCAACCATGTAAGCACATTTACCACAATCATTTTTGCACAACAGTCATCATCATCAAATCAAACAACCTTCAACACTTTTCTCTCTCTTCTTTCTTGTTTTCTTATTTTTTTTTCCAACAAGGTAGGGATGAAAACGAGTAGATCTTGTGGCAACATATATAGTTCATGGTAGCCGAAGTAGATTAGGGAAGAAGAATATAGGATATGGATAGTAATATTTCAAATTGTGCCAAAGTAGCTAAGTAAAAAGTTCATTCAGTAGTTGGCTTATTGATTCAATCACAAAAATTAAGCTTACCAAATTAGTACTTCATTTAGAAATTGGGTGACCATTCAATGTATCTAATTTCTTATCAAACAGACTTAACGGTTGACCGATTCAAATTCAAAAGCATTAAGACTCATTAAGTGGTAAACAAATACCCCTTTAGTGAAAACTTAACTTTATTTTTACGCTTGCTAAAATTTGTCTTATGTTGAGACTAGACTTAAACATGTGCTATTATACAATAAATGACGACACTTTTACCACAAGACTATCACTATTTGACGAATACTCCTCAAATAATTAATGGGATTATTAGGATTTGGATTTGGTTCTTATTCAATACAATTTTCCTCTAATTTCATTCAATACACTAAAATTATATGTTTAGTAAGAATTTCGTGATTGCATCTAATTAATCACATTTAGTATGAATTGCTTTGATTTTCTATACAAATTACCTAAAAAAAAGAAAATA